>CM055116.1:945424669-946084669 GCA_029206835.1 Rana muscosa
CTGTGTGGTGTACACTATGAGTAGAGGAGCTGTGTGGTGTACACTATGAGTAGTAGAGGAGCTGTGTGGTGTACACTATGAGTAGTAGAGGAGCTGTGTGGTGTACACTATGAGTAGTAGAGGAGCTGTGTGTGTACACTATGAGTAGAGGAGCTGTGTGGTGTACACTATGAGTAGTAGAGGAGCTGTGTGTGTACACTATGAGTAGTAGAGGAGCTGTGTGGTGTACACTATGAGTAGAGGAGCTGTGTGGTGTACACTATGAGTAGTAGAGGAGCTGTGTGGTGTACACTATGAGTAGAGGAGCTGTGTGTGTACACTATGAGTAGTAGAGGAGCTGTGTGGTGTACACTATGAGTAGTAGAGGAGCTGTGTGGTGTACACTATGAGTAGTAGAGGAGCTGTGTGGTGTACACTATGAGTAGTAGAGGAGCTGTGTGGTGTACACTATGAGTAGTAGAGGAGCTGTGTGTGTACACTATGAGTAGTAGAGGAGCTGTGTGTGTACACTATGAGTAGTAGAGGAGCTGTGTGGTGTACACTATGAGTAGTAGAGGAGCTGTGTGTGTACACTATGAGTAGAGGAGCTGTGTGGTGTACACTATGAGTAGTAGAGGAGCTGTGTGTGTACACTATGAGTAGTAGAGGAGCTGTGTGGTGTACACTATGAGTAGTAGAGGAGCTGTGTGGTGTACACTATGAGTAGTAGAGGAGCTGTGTGGTGTACACTATGAGTAGTAGAGGAGCTGTGTGGTGTACACTATGAGTAGAGGAGCTGTGTGTTGTACACTATGAGTAGAGGAGCTGTGTGTTGTACACTATGAGTAGAGGAGCTGTGTGGTGTACACTATGAGTAGAGGAGCTGTGTGGTGTACACTATGAGTAGTAGAGGAGCTGTGTGGTGTACACTATGAGTAGTAGAGGAGCTGTGTGGTGTACACTATGAGTAGAGGAGCTGTGTGGTGTACACTATGAGTAGTAGAGGAGCTGTGTGTTGTACACTATGAGTAGTAGAGGAGCTGTGTGTTGTACACTATGAGTAGAGGAGCTGTGTGTTGTACACTATGAGTAGAGGAGCTGTGTGTTGTACACTATGAGTAGAGGAGCTGTGTGGTGTACACTATGAGTAGAGGAGCTGTGTGGTGTACACTATGAGTAGTAGAGGAGCTGTGTGGTGTACACTATGAGTAGTAGAGGAGCTGTGTGGTGTACACTATGAGTAGAGGAGCTGTGTGGTGTACACTATGAGTAGTAGAGGAGCTGTGTGGTGTACACTATGAGTAGAGGAGCTGTGTGGTGTACACTATGAGTAGAGGAGCTGTGTGGTGTACACTATGAGTAGTAGAGGAGCTGTGTGGTGTACACTATGAGTAGAGGAGCTGTGTGGTGTACACTATGAGTAGAGGAGCTGTGTGTTGTACACTATGAGTAGAGGAGCTGTGTGTTGTACACTATGAGTAGAGGAGCTGTGTGTTGTACACTATGAGTAGAGGAGCTGTGTGTTGTACACTATGAGTAGAGGAGCTGTGTGGTGTACACTATGAGTAGAGGAGCTGTGTGGTGTACACTATGAGTAGTAGAGGAGCTGTGTGGTGTACACTATGAGTAGTAGAGGAGCTGTGTGGTGTACACTATGAGTAGAGGAGCTGTGTGGTGTACACTATGAGTAGTAGAGGAGCTGTGTGGTGTACACTATGAGTAGAGGAGCTGTGTGTTGTACACTATGAGTAGAGGAGCTGTGTGGTGTACACTATGAGTAGTAGAGGAGCTGTGTGGTGTACACTATGAGTAGTAGAGGAGCTGTGTGGTGTACACTATGAGTAGTAGAGGAGCTGTGTGGTGTACACTATGAGTAGTAGAGGAGCTGTGTGGTGTACACTATGAGTAGTAGAGGAGCTGTGTGGTGTACACTATGAGTAGAGGAGCTGTGTGGTGTACACTATGAGTAGTAGAGGAGCTGTGTGGTGTACACTATGAGTAGTAGAGGAGCTGTGTGGTGTACACTATGAGTAGAGGAGCTGTGTGGTGTACACTATGAGTAGTAGAGGAGCTGTGTGTGTACACTATGAGTAGAGGAGCTGTGTTGTACACTATGAGTAGAGGAGCTGTGTGTTGTACACTATGAGTAGAGGAGCTGTGTGGTGTACACTATGAGTAGTAGAGGAGCTGTGTGTGTACACTATGAGTAGAGGAGCTGTGTGTTGTACACTATGAGTAGTAGAGGAGCTGTGTGGTGTACACTATGAGTAGTAGAGGAGCTGTGTGGTGTACACTATGAGTAGTAGAGGAGCTGTGTGTTGTACACTATGAGTAGAGGAGCTGTGTGTTGTACACTATGAGTAGAGGAGCTGTGTGGTGTACACTATGAGTAGAGGAGCTGTGTGGTGTACACTATGAGTAGAGGAGCTGTGTTGTGTACACTATGAGTAGAGGAGCTGTGTGGTGTACACTATGAGTAGAGGAGCTGTGTGGTGTACACTATGAGTAGTAGAGGAGCTGTGTGGTGTACACTATGAGTAGTAGAGGAGCTGTGTGGTGTACACTATGAGTAGTAGAGGAGCTGTGTGTGTACACTATGAGTAGAGGAGCTGTGTGGTGTACACTATGAGTAGTAGAGGAGCTGTGTGTGTACACTATGAGTAGTAGAGGAGCTGTGTGGTGTACACTATGAGTAGAGGAGCTGTGTGGTGTACACTATGAGTAGTAGAGGAGCTGTGTGGTGTACACTATGAGTAGAGGAGCTGTGTGTGTACACTATGAGTAGTAGAGGAGCTGTGTGTGTACACTATGAGTAGAGGAGCTGTGTGGTGTACACTATGAGTAGAGGAGCTGTGTTGTGTACACTATGAGTAGAGGAGCTGTGTGGTGTACACTATGAGTAGAGGAGCTGTGTGGTGTACACTATGAGTAGTAGAGGAGCTGTGTGGTGTACACTATGAGTAGTAGAGGAGCTGTGTGGTGTACACTATGAGTAGTAGAGGAGCTGTGTGTGTACACTATGAGTAGAGGAGCTGTGTGGTGTACACTATGAGTAGTAGAGGAGCTGTGTGTGTACACTATGAGTAGTAGAGGAGCTGTGTGGTGTACACTATGAGTAGAGGAGCTGTGTGGTGTACACTATGAGTAGTAGAGGAGCTGTGTGGTGTACACTATGAGTAGAGGAGCTGTGTGTGTACACTATGAGTAGTAGAGGAGCTGTGTGGTGTACACTATGAGTAGTAGAGGAGCTGTGTGGTGTACACTATGAGTAGTAGAGGAGCTGTGTGGTGTACACTATGAGTAGTAGAGGAGCTGTGTGGTGTACACTATGAGTAGTAGAGGAGCTGTGTGTGTACACTATGAGTAGTAGAGGAGCTGTGTGTGTACACTATGAGTAGTAGAGGAGCTGTGTGGTGTACACTATGAGTAGTAGAGGAGCTGTGTGTGTACACTATGAGTAGAGGAGCTGTGTGGTGTACACTATGAGTAGTAGAGGAGCTGTGTGTGTACACTATGAGTAGTAGAGGAGCTGTGTGGTGTACACTATGAGTAGTAGAGGAGCTGTGTGGTGTACACTATGAGTAGTAGAGGAGCTGTGTGGTGTACACTATGAGTAGTAGAGGAGCTGTGTGGTGTACACTATGAGTAGAGGAGCTGTGTGTTGTACACTATGAGTAGAGGAGCTGTGTGTTGTACACTATGAGTAGAGGAGCTGTGTGGTGTACACTATGAGTAGAGGAGCTGTGTGGTGTACACTATGAGTAGTAGAGGAGCTGTGTGGTGTACACTATGAGTAGTAGAGGAGCTGTGTGGTGTACACTATGAGTAGAGGAGCTGTGTGGTGTACACTATGAGTAGTAGAGGAGCTGTGTGTTGTACACTATGAGTAGTAGAGGAGCTGTGTGTTGTACACTATGAGTAGAGGAGCTGTGTGTTGTACACTATGAGTAGAGGAGCTGTGTGGTGTACACTATGAGTAGAGGAGCTGTGTGGTGTACACTATGAGTAGTAGAGGAGCTGTGTGGTGTACACTATGAGTAGTAGAGGAGCTGTGTGGTGTACACTATGAGTAGAGGAGCTGTGTGGTGTACACTATGAGTAGTAGAGGAGCTGTGTGGTGTACACTATGAGTAGAGGAGCTGTGTGGTGTACACTATGAGTAGAGGAGCTGTGTGGTGTACACTATGAGTAGTAGAGGAGCTGTGTGGTGTACACTATGAGTAGAGGAGCTGTGTGGTGTACACTATGAGTAGAGGAGCTGTGTGTTGTACACTATGAGTAGAGGAGCTGTGTGTTGTACACTATGAGTAGAGGAGCTGTGTGTTGTACACTATGAGTAGAGGAGCTGTGTGTTGTACACTATGAGTAGAGGAGCTGTGTGGTGTACACTATGAGTAGAGGAGCTGTGTGGTGTACACTATGAGTAGTAGAGGAGCTGTGTGGTGTACACTATGAGTAGTAGAGGAGCTGTGTGGTGTACACTATGAGTAGAGGAGCTGTGTGGTGTACACTATGAGTAGTAGAGGAGCTGTGTGGTGTACACTATGAGTAGAGGAGCTGTGTGTTGTACACTATGAGTAGAGGAGCTGTGTGGTGTACACTATGAGTAGTAGAGGAGCTGTGTGGTGTACACTATGAGTAGTAGAGGAGCTGTGTGGTGTACACTATGAGTAGTAGAGGAGCTGTGTGGTGTACACTATGAGTAGTAGAGGAGCTGTGTGGTGTACACTATGAGTAGTAGAGGAGCTGTGTGGTGTACACTATGAGTAGAGGAGCTGTGTGGTGTACACTATGAGTAGTAGAGGAGCTGTGTGGTGTACACTATGAGTAGTAGAGGAGCTGTGTGGTGTACACTATGAGTAGAGGAGCTGTGTGGTGTACACTATGAGTAGTAGAGGAGCTGTGTGTGTACACTATGAGTAGAGGAGCTGTGTTGTACACTATGAGTAGAGGAGCTGTGTGTTGTACACTATGAGTAGAGGAGCTGTGTGGTGTACACTATGAGTAGTAGAGGAGCTGTGTGTGTACACTATGAGTAGAGGAGCTGTGTGTTGTACACTATGAGTAGTAGAGGAGCTGTGTGGTGTACACTATGAGTAGTAGAGGAGCTGTGTGGTGTACACTATGAGTAGTAGAGGAGCTGTGTGTTGTACACTATGAGTAGAGGAGCTGTGTGTTGTACACTATGAGTAGAGGAGCTGTGTGGTGTACACTATGAGTAGAGGAGCTGTGTGGTGTACACTATGAGTAGAGGAGCTGTGTTGTGTACACTATGAGTAGAGGAGCTGTGTGGTGTACACTATGAGTAGAGGAGCTGTGTGGTGTACACTATGAGTAGTAGAGGAGCTGTGTGGTGTACACTATGAGTAGTAGAGGAGCTGTGTGGTGTACACTATGAGTAGTAGAGGAGCTGTGTGTGTACACTATGAGTAGAGGAGCTGTGTGGTGTACACTATGAGTAGTAGAGGAGCTGTGTGTGTACACTATGAGTAGTAGAGGAGCTGTGTGGTGTACACTATGAGTAGAGGAGCTGTGTGGTGTACACTATGAGTAGTAGAGGAGCTGTGTGGTGTACACTATGAGTAGAGGAGCTGTGTGTGTACACTATGAGTAGTAGAGGAGCTGTGTGTGTACACTATGAGTAGAGGAGCTGTGTGGTGTACACTATGAGTAGAGGAGCTGTGTTGTGTACACTATGAGTAGAGGAGCTGTGTGGTGTACACTATGAGTAGAGGAGCTGTGTGGTGTACACTATGAGTAGTAGAGGAGCTGTGTGGTGTACACTATGAGTAGTAGAGGAGCTGTGTGGTGTACACTATGAGTAGTAGAGGAGCTGTGTGTGTACACTATGAGTAGAGGAGCTGTGTGGTGTACACTATGAGTAGTAGAGGAGCTGTGTGTGTACACTATGAGTAGTAGAGGAGCTGTGTGGTGTACACTATGAGTAGAGGAGCTGTGTGGTGTACACTATGAGTAGAGGAGCTGTGTGGTGTACACTATGAGTAGAGGAGCTGTGTGTTGTACACTATGAGTAGTAGAGGAGCTGTGTGGTGTACACTATGAGTAGAGGAGCTGTGTGTGTACACTATGAGTAGTAGAGGAGCTGTGTGGTGTACACTATGAGTAGTAGAGGAGCTGTGTGGTGTACACTATGAGTAGTAGAGGAGCTGTGTGGTGTACACTATGAGTAGTAGAGGAGCTGTGTGGTGTACACTATGAGTAGTAGAGGAGCTGTGTGGTGTACACTATGAGTAGTAGAGGAGCTGTGTGTGTACACTATGAGTAGAGGAGCTGTGTGGTGTACACTATGAGTAGAGGAGCTGTGTGGTGTACACTATGAGTAGTAGAGGAGCTGTGTGTGTACACTATGAGTAGTAGAGGAGCTGTGTGTGTACACTATGAGTAGTAGAGGAGCTGTGTGGTGTACACTATGAGTAGTAGAGGAGCTGTGTGTGTACACTATGAGTAGAGGAGCTGTGTGGTGTACACTATGAGTAGTAGAGGAGCTGTGTGTGTACACTATGAGTAGTAGAGGAGCTGTGTGGTGTACACTATGAGTAGAGGAGCTGTGTGGTGTACACTATGAGTAGTAGAGGAGCTGTGTGGTGTACACTATGAGTAGAGGAGCTGTGTGGTGTACACTATGAGTAGTAGAGGAGCTGTGTGGTGTACACTATGAGTAGAGGAGCTGTGTGTTGTACACTATGAGTAGAGGAGCTGTGTGGTGTACACTATGAGTAGTAGAGGAGCTGTGTGGTGTACACTATGAGTAGTAGAGGAGCTGTGTGGTGTACACTATGAGTAGTAGAGGAGCTGTGTGGTGTACACTATGAGTAGTAGAGGAGCTGTGTGGTGTACACTATGAGTAGTAGAGGAGCTGTGTGGTGTACACTATGAGTAGAGGAGCTGTGTGGTGTACACTATGAGTAGTAGAGGAGCTGTGTGGTGTACACTATGAGTAGTAGAGGAGCTGTGTGGTGTACACTATGAGTAGTAGAGGAGCTGTGTGGTGTACACTATGAGTAGTAGAGGAGCTGTGTGGTGTACACTATGAGTAGAGGAGCTGTGTGTATTATGTGGTGTACACTATGAGAGGAGGAAGAAGAAAGGGGAGCCGGTCCCTTTAAGGAAAGCCCAGGGAGAAATGTGAAAGCTATTTGTTTGGTGTAAGCCTTGGCTGGATCGGTGCCATCAATCTCTTGCAGAATCACAGACACAGAAGGAGCCAAGCAAAGCACAATCACAAACTTGCTGCTCTCCAAAGCCGTGCAGAGCAGAGGGGAGCCGCTCCAGACAGACATCTTCTCTAGACGGATCCTTCCCGGGGAGGAGAAGAGGAGGAGAGGGATCGCTGGATTTATAGAGCCGGGATCGGGGTGGATCTACAGTGTGTGTGTCCGGAGATCACTGGGATCACACGGGGCTGATTACAGCCATGATGGATCTGGAGGTAAGACTGCAGCTGACACCGGGATCCTATGGCTGCCGGATCATCGCCTTCATGTTTTTTTCTCTCTGCTTTGCATCAGGAAATGTGATGATGATGATGTGTGCGGCACTCCGGGCGATCAGTGCACGGCGGGGGGAGGGGTGCCGGGCACACATCGGAGGACGGGTCGGTGACAAGTCACGATTGGTGGAGTTGTGGTCGGATTTGGGGCCGCTCTCCCCTCCCTGTGATCTCTCCATTAGCCGGAAAAGTCTTGGCTGCTGCGCACATTATAACTTCTCCCCATGAGTGGCCTGCAGGCTCAAACCCTCCGATCATCATCATTATTATTCTTCCTGTAGAAGGGCTGAGATCACTCAGGAGGAGAGGGTGTGCTGAGCACAGAGCAATGCGGCTCCGGGGGGCACAGAGCTGCCAAGAAACAGCAACTTTGTCAGCTGGGTACACACAGCAATGACATCAGGCCTAGTGTACACACTGCCTGCCCTAACTTCACCACTACACCACCCAGCATGCCACTGTTATGCCACTGCTATGCTGAGACAGTACTTTACAGCTCACTCTCTTTTCACATACCTCCCACAAGGGACTTTCCTTCTCAGTTGTCCCTTCTCTGGGCTTGGTTCTCCCTAGTTCCTTCTTGGTTGGCCTTCTTGTTTTCTCAGTTGTCACTCATGCTTTCTCAGTTCTCGGGTTGTCCCTCACTCCTCACATTCTCAGTTGTCTATCATTCTGTCTTGGTTGCCCATTGTTTCTTCTTGGTTGGCCTTTTTGTCTCAGTTATCCCTCATTCCTTCTCAGTTCTCGGTTGTCCCTCGCTCCTTCTCAGATTCTCAGTTGTTCAGCGTTCCTTCTCAGGTTTTTCCTTCTCAGTTGTCCCTCGCCCGCTTCTTCTCGGTTGCCCCTCGTACCTTCTTAGTTGGCCTTCTTTTCTTCTCAATTCTTGGTTGTCCCTCGCTCGCTCCTGCTCCGTTGTCCCTCGCTCCTGCTCCGTTGTCCCTCGCTCGCTCCTGCTCCGTTGTCCCTCGCTCGCTCCTGCTCCGTTGTCCCTCCTACCTTCTTGGTTGGCCTTCTTTTCTTCTCCATTCTCGGTTGTCCCTCGCCCGCTCCTTCTCGGTTGCCCCTCGCTTGCTCCTTCTCGGTTACCCCTCGCTCACTCCTTCTCGGATGTCCCTCATACCTTCTTGGTTGGCCTTCTTTTCTTCTCAATTCTCAGTTGTCCCTCGCTCGCTCCTGCTCCGTTGTCCCTCGCTCGCTCCTGCTCCGTTGCCCCTCGTACCTTCTTGGTTGGCCTTCTTTTCTCAATTCTCGGTTGCCCCTCGCACGCTCCTTCTCGGTTGCCCCTCGCACGCTCCTTCTCGGTTGCCCCTCGCACGCTCCTTCTCGGGTGCCCCTCGCACGCTCCTTCTCGGTTGCCCCTCGCACGCTCCTTCTCGGTTGCCCCTCGCACGCACCTTCTCGGTTGCCCCTCGCACGCTCCTTCTCGGTTGCCCCTCGCACGCTCCTTCTCGCTCGCTCCTTCTCGGTTGCCCCTCGCTCGCTCCTTCTCGGTTGCCCCTCGCTCGCTCCTTCTCGGTTGCCCCTCGCTCGCTCCTTCTCGGCTGCCCCTCGCTCGCTCCTTCTCGGCTGCCCCTCGCTCGCTCCTTCTCGGATGTCCCTCATACCTTCTTGGTTGGCCTTCTTTTCTTCTCAATTCTCGGTTGTCCCTCGCTCGCTCCTGTTCCGTTGTCCCTCGCTCGCACTTGCTCTGTTGTCCAGCATTCCTTCTCAGGTTTTCCCTCGTTCATTATTGGTTGGCCTTATTTTCCTCTCAATTCTCGGTTGTCTCTCGCTCGCTCCTTCTCGGTTGTCCCTCGCTCGCTCCTTCTCGGTTGTCCCTCGCTCACTCCTTCTCAGTTGTCCCTCGCTTGCTCCTTCTCGGTTGCCCCCCCCCCGCTCCATCTCTGATTCCCAGTTGTTCATCCTTCTGTCTCAGTTGCCCCTTATTTTGGCTCGGTTGCCTATTGTTCCTTCTCAGTTGTCCCTCATTCCTTCTGAGTTCTTGGTTGTCCCTGTCTCCTTCCCGGTTGTCTCTGTCTCCATCCTAGTTGCCCCTCGTTCCTTCCAAGTTGTACCCCCCCCCCCCATTGGGTCTCATTCACACTTTTCTGATCAGGGCCATCATGAGATTCCTGTGGTTGCTTAGCCTGTACAAAGCAATAACAGGCTGACAGGAGTTAGGGCTTTCTATTGCTGTTCCTATGTATCTCCACATCCAGCTGTTACCTGTGACTAGGGACAGATAACCAGTTCTGGATAAAACTAGGCCGAGCAGCCGCAACTGATTGCACACAAGTGTGCCCCAAGCCGCAGGAATCTGCTGATCACCAAACTCTCTAAATTATAGCTTTTTTTTTTTTTTTTTTTGACAAGCGATTTTAAAGAAAGTAATGATTAAAAAAAAGTACTTGTGGGTTTAACCAAACCCTTTTTTGCATATTAAGGCCTCATGCCCACGGGCGTTTTTTCAGCCGCGTTTTTGAGCGTTTTTTACAGCTTAAAAACGCCTGTCCATGTTAGTCTATAGCTTCATGCCCACCTAGGCGTTTTTGAGCTGTAAAGAGCATAGGCGTTTGTAAGCTGTAAAAAAAACCCAGGGCCAGTGCGTTCCTCAGCGTCAGAATTTGGCAGGAAAAAACGTGAGCGTCAAAAAACGCGCAAAAACGCGCACTAACGCGCAAAAAACGCGCACTAACGCGCGGTCGCGTTTTTAGCTCCGACGTTTTTTTTTTTCAAAAAATAAATAAATAAATAAATATTTACAATAACATGGACAGGCGTTTTTAAGCTGCAAAAAACGCAGCTGTAAAAACGCCAGTGGGCATGAGGCCTAATTCTGCAACTGGTGGAGGGGCAGGGGCATGTCCTTTGCCTATATACATTGAGCTTTATGCTGCCCATCTCAGGAAGTTGGGAGGTGTGATTGAAGGATCCTGGAACACAGATATACACTAATGGCTGGTTCTAGCATTCCAATGGTTTTTCTCTTTGGTTTTTATTTGTGGTTCTTTAATAAAAATGAGAATTACAGCCTAAATGTAGAAAAGTGGCATTTTATAATTTGAGTTGGTCAGTGCTGAAAAACAATTTTTGGGATAGCGAAAGTCCCATTCCTCAAACCTGTTATTATACTGTATGTGTTTAATTGTATTTATAGGACATTTCTAAATGCATATAAAAACATGATGACGTTTAACTGATGTAATTCACACTTTGCGCTTACCTGCGATCATGTGCATTCAGTTTAGATGTGTTTAGAACATGTCAAATTTTTTGGTGTCCAGGGGCAGATTATCTACTCTAAATGCATGTAAATGATGAAGAACTTTGGTTTTAGAAAGCATAGCGTTTGTTTATACGTCCCAGATTATTTCTAATGCACTAACATAACCAAAAGGCAGGAATCTGGTGTGAATATAGCCTTAAGCTGGCTATACACAGAGCAAATTTTGGTCGTTTCCTGCTAAAGTGGAGGAAATTTGTTTGGAAAGTGGACCTGTCAGCACCACTCGACTCGTCATGTTGTTTTTTTCCAGTTGAGGTTGCTGGGTGGGAAATCTCAGCCACACAACAGCTGCATCCAATCAGAACAGGCACTGTTCTGGTTTTCTGATGGCACGGTGTCGGTTGTCAGAATACAATAACTGGTATTCTGTCAAAATAGCCAACTTGTCAAAAACTCCACCTACTCCACCTTAAACCAGGGGTCTCCAAACATTCTAAACAAAGGGCCAGTTTATTGTCCTTCAGACTCTTGGAGGGCCAGACTCTGGCCAGTGGGGGGTGGAAATTTTCCTAGCATCAGTGGGACTAAACATATGGTATTAGGGGGATAAATAGTGCCCCATGATTGGTATCATAGCAATGAATAGTGCCCCATTAGTGGTGTCAGTGGGAGAAATGGTGCTCCAGTGTCAGATGTCAGAATAGTGTCTCGTATCAGTGGGAGGAATACTGCCCCAAGGGCCGGATAAAGGCAAGAAAAGGGCCGCATCCGGCCCTCGGGCCGCAGTTTGGAGACCACTGCTTTAAACCATCAGTAATTGCAGATTTTGACGAATTGCTGTTTGGACACAAAACCGACAACCGAAATACAGTCCGGTGCACGATATTATGAGCGGAGACTGTAAAGTCTCGTACACACGATCGGATTTCCATCGGACAAATCCATGGAATTTTGTGCGAAGGACGTTGGCCGTGAACTTGGTATGCATACAGACGGCAGAACTTTTTCAGCCAACATACACGCAACGACGTGGTTTTTCAGCTCTTTAGCGCCACCCTTTTGGGCAACTTCTGCTAATGTTGACTTGTGTACACACGATCGGATTATCCGACAACACACATTTGTTGTCGGAAAATTTGAAAGCATGCTATAAAACATTTGTTGTCGGAAATTTCGACAATTGTCCGATGGAGAATACAAACGGTTGGATTTTCCGACAAAACCATGCCAACACACATTTGTTGTTGGAAAATCCAATCGTGTGTACGAGGCTTTACTCCGCTCTGATACTAGCCAACAAAATGGCCGCCTCCGAGGCGGCGACAACTTTGTCCTCGTTAGCCGCTGTGCTGTCAAAACAGCTGAATCTTCCTCTACTGGACTGTATTCCGTTGCCGGTGTTGTATCCAAACAGCAATTCGTCAAAATCTCTAATTACTGATGGTTTAAAGAAAGCGGAAGTGACGTGGTTGGAGTTTCTGACTAGTTGACTAATTTTGACAGAACACCGGGACTGAAGATTCATCCATCCACGCTGTTTAATATGGATGGTGGCGAATGGCCAGCTTAAGATTTAGGACTGTCATTGGAACTAGGAGACAGTTGGCAACTACGGGACTACTTCCAGCATGATTGGAGGGCTGCATCTCTTTACATGCAATGGGCACATGTCATGGTTCTGTGTATTGTATTTATATGGTTATGTAAAGGTCGTTTGTCATAATTGTGTATAAACAAAGTGTATGTAATAAAAAAAAAAAAAATATATATATATATATATATATACACATACAGTGTGTGTATGTATGTATGTATGTATGTGTGTGTATATATATATATATATATATATATATATATATATATATATATATATATATATATAATTTTTTCCACTGTTATGAATGCATGTAAAATATTCCTCAATGATTTTGCTTTATGTGACCCATAAAAAATGGCATAAAGTATTCGGAGAATAGTTGGCATATTGGTATAAAGTATACTCGGGGTACACAGATGTCGTGTTCATGATTAATACTGTAATCCACATTGCTCAGTGAAAGCCCAAACACAACTGGGTATTAGGATTATCTTGTGTAAGGAATTTATGTTGGTTCACATTGTAACGTAAATGTACCCTCAATGTAAGATAAAGGCATATTTGAGTTTGACGCTGACCTGCATGACCCACGTACATCAAAAATCTTGGTTGTTACCATGGCCAAACGTTCTGAATGTCTACAGCAGGGGTGTCAAACTGGCGGCCCTCCATCTGTTGCAAAACTACAAGTCCCATCATGACTCTGCCTGTGGGAGTCATGCTTTTATAACTGTCAGCCTTGCAATGCCTAATGGGACTTGTAGTTCCACAACAGCTGGAGAGCCGCCAGTTTGACACCTGTGGTCTACAGCATTGATATTAAGTCAGCAGTCTTGTGATTGAGTACAAGGGTCCATAGGTGTGCGCACAGGGTGTGCCAGATGTGCCTGGGCACACCCTAATCACCCTGTGTGGTGCAGATTCCCCCTGTATAACCCCTGATATTTCACCAAAGCCCCCTGATGGGGCTCCTAAAAAAAAAATTGTGAAAAATAACGTGCAAAATCCGCCAATCGACATTGCAAAACCAGCCCTTCATTTGTTTTAACACGCCCCGCTAAAACATGTACTTTTATTGCTATAATCACCCCCGCCCCTTGCAGAGTAGCACTAGCAGTGGGAGCGTGCAGCATATCTGATAGTCATTGCGCATGCGCCGTGTAGAGCTGACTCTCAGCTCTACATGTTCTGCTATTTTCGGAGACTCAGCGCCGCACCTGCGCAGTACGAAGGGGTCCTTATCCGCCGGGCGGAACATATTCGGCAGAACACCGGCAGCTAGCAGTAGGAGGCGGGGTCGGCGGCGCAGACCTGTCACCTACCCACGGTCAATGGGTTGCCGACCCCTGTTTTTAGATCATAAGCTGTTATGGTCCGGGCCCTCTTGCATTGAATTGTACTGTTATTTTGTAAAGGGCTGCGCAAACTGTTGGCCCTATTTTAAATTCTGTATTATAATAATAATTATAATCTGGTTGCCATGGGTAACACACTTTCTTTTACGCAAGGCCTAAAGTGCGCGAATGGTTAACAGGCCCAAGTGTATGTTTGAATGCCACCACATGTGGTGTTATATTTCACTGATGGAAAAACTATATAGTTTTATTGAAATTACCACCTGTGTGAAACAAAATTTGGAAATTTTCATAATAGATTTTCTTTAACCGCCGTAAGCCATGTCCTCCGTGATGCTGTCCCTGTTCGGGAACACAAGTGCTTTGTTAATTAACAGGTTAGATTTTTGATTACACAAGAGACACTCTGTACTAGACTTGTGCACAACGGAAAAATTCGTTCCGTTTCGGTTCGTTTCTTTCCGGTCCTGTTGATTCGTAATCATTCGTAATTTTGCTAGACGGGATTTTTCGTGTTCGGACTCATTCGTATTTTTGCAAGCGACATTTTTCGTTGAATTTTTTGTTGCTTTATAATTCGTACTTTCGGTAGAGTACGTTGTTTTTCGTTGATTCTGGACACAACTCCTACTTTCGTAACTTTTTTTGGGTTCGTACTTTCGGTAGAGTACGTTGTTTTTCGTTGATTCTGGACACAACTCCTACTTTCGTAACTTTTTTTGGGTTCGTTGATTCGTAATTTTCCGTGTCTCTCTCACAACGACGCTGCCTATTATGCCTAATGTGCTTCGAATGGATTTGTACTTTACTAAATACATTGCGGTTATTTGTAACGATTCGAAATCTCGTATTTTACTTTCGTTTTTTACATGCGGCTATAGCCTCTGCCCCTGTACACCATTTTGAGAGAGAGTTCAGCACGGTGAGGGAGAAGCAGAGAGCAGAGCAGAGTGTTATTGTGCTTCGAATGGATTCGAAATCTCGTATTTTACTTTCGTTTTTTACATGCGGCTATAACCTCCGCCCCTGTACACCATTTTGAGAGGGAGTTCAGCACGGTGTGGGAGAAGCAGAGAGCAGAGCAGAGTGAGTGTTATTGTGCTTCGTATGGATTCGTACATTCGTAACTTTTTCATAACGAATTATGCCGAAGACATTCGGGCATTCGCTATTTGCGGTATAATTTATTTCGGATTCGGTCTTATTCGTAATTGCTTTGTTCGGAAATTCGAATGCTTCCGAATGTCCGAAAGTTGCTAAATTCGGACGAATTTCAATTCGTTACGAAACGAATTGCACAAGCCTACTCTGTACCATTTTCTGTTTTAATGGAATAAAGGCTTGCCTTGCTGGGAATTCACCCATTGTACAGATGAATCCTAACTCTTAGAGCAGCAAGGACAACTGCTAGAGATGCTATCTCAGTAACCTGCATTTTTAAAGATGAGCTGTCAGCATTTTTGTGGAAAAGTAATTTGACTTTTTCAGATCCTGCTTAAGGCTGCCGTTACCTTTTTGGTGTGAAAACATCTGCCCACAGTGCATGACAATAGAGAAAAAGGTCAAGTTGCTCCATGTCACATGGTGACATACTGCACAAGGTCCATTTGACCTGATTTCAGTAAGACATTGCTGAGCTGTTGCATACAAAGAGGATGTATCTGAAAACTAGCAGGACTAGAGTCACATCTGGGTCTGTGTTCTATTTGGAGGTATCACTATATACAGTGGAACCTTGGATTACGAGCGTAATCCGTTCCAGGAGAATGCGAGTGCTTTGGATTACAAGCATATCAAAGCGAGTTTCCCACATAGAAGTCAATGGAAACTAAATTATTTAGTTCCACATTGACTTCTATGGCATGCAATACCGCATGTGGCCAGAGGGTGGGGGCGCTGGAGAGACTCGGAAATACTCGGAGACCATTCGGCTGCATTCGAAAACCCTCGGAAAGGTTCGGAAACACTTGAACGAAGTATTTCTGAACGGCTGCGGCGCCCCCGCACCTTTGACCAAATGCAGTACTGCACACCGCAGAGGCTTGAATCCTGCTCGTTTTGCAAGACAACACTCACAAACCGAGTCAGGATTAAAAAAAAAAAAAAGAATTGCTCGAATTGCGAAATGCTAGTTTTTATGGATTTTATTTATTTATTTATTTTTACTCTGTATTCCAAAGGCTGTTTTTATTAATTTTGAGCATCTGACCAGTAGCAAAGAAATAGAAGCTCCTTCTGCTTATGTTTCCCTGCAGACAGGCTGTATATTGATTATGTGACAGCTGTACAGTTGTGCTCATAAGTTTACTTACCCTAGCAGAGTTTATGATTTCTTGGCGAATATTAATTACTGTATATACTCGAGTATAAGCCGACCCGAATATAAGCCGAGGGACCTAATTTTACCACAAAAACTGGGAAAAATTATTGACTCGAGTATAAGCCTAGGGTGTGCCTCACTTTGCCTCACTGTGTCCATGCCTCACTGTGTCCATGACTAGACTGACGTTTAACATGGGAGTCTATGGAAGGGGTGCCCGGCTTTGAAAAATCGGTGCTCCCCGGCCGTAAGTCCCCTGGACAAGAAACTTTGCAAACTTGTAGAGGAAGAGTGGGGCTACATGTGTGCCAAGTTTGGGGTCCAGAGGACCTACGACCGGCCAGTTCCGGGTCCCCAAAGTCACCAGCGAAATGACCGTTTAACATGGGAGTCTATGGAAGGGGTGCCCGGATTTGAAAAATCGGTGCTCCCTGGCTGTAGGTCCCCCCCGGACAAGAAACTTTGCACACTTGTAGAGGAAGAGTGGGGCTATATGTGTGCCAAGGTTGGGGTCCAGGGGACCTACGGCCGGCCGGTACCAACTCCCCAAAGTCCGGGAGATCAGGCGCAAAAAGGTGACTCGAGTATAAGCCGAGGGGGGCATTTTCAGCACAAAAAATTGTGCTTAAAAACTCGGCTTATACTCGAGTATATACGGTATATTACAAAAACTTCTTTCACTCATGGTTAGGGTTTGGCTGAAGCCATTTATGATCAATCAACTGTGTTTACTCTTTTTAAATCATAATGACAACAGAAACTACCCAAATGACCCTGATCAAAAGTTCACATACCCTGGAATGTTTGGCCTTGGTACAGACACAGAAGGTGGCACACACAGGTTAAAATGCCAATTAAAGGTTCATTTCCCACATTTGTGGCTTTTTATATCACAAGTGATGTCTGTGTATAAATAGTTAATGAGTTTGTTAGCTCTCACATGGATGCACTAAGCAGGCTAGACACTGTGCCATGAGGAGGTAGAAAAGAACAATCAAAAGATCTGCGTAACAAGGTAATGAAACTTTACAAAGATGGAAAAGGATATAAAAAGATATCCAAAGCCTTGAATATGCCAGTCAGTACTGTTTAATCACTTAATAAGAAGTGGAAAATTAGGGGCTCTTTTGATAACAAGCCAAGGTCAGGTAGACCAAGAAAGATTCCAGCCACAACTGGCGGAAGAATTGCGCTCAGGATATAAGCTCCACAGGTAACCTCAGGAGAAATACAGGCTGCTCTCCAAAAAGACGGTGTGGTTGTTTTTAAGGAGCACAATTCAACGTGTGTGTGTGTGTGTGTGTGTGTGTGTGTGTGTTTGTTAATATAAAAAAATAATAATAAATTAGTGCCATCATCCACGTACAGAAATAGAAGGAACAATGTAAATTAAACAGTGTGTGTTTAGTATCATGTTAATGGCAAGGTTGCTTTTTTGTAGAGATAACCATAATTTTTGCTATGTTAAAGCCCAACTCCAGCCAAGATTTCTTCCTAGGTTTTGGTTAGAGAAGCTGAACCTCTGTCAGCTTTTTATTGCTGTCTGGAGACTTGAGGAAAAGCATAGCTTTGCTGTAACTCCTCCAGGCTCTTGGTTTGTCATCCTGATCCCAGCTTTACCAAACAGTGAGTCATGGACCTGGAGCAAGCATAAATCTAGTGAGTTCTACTACTCTTCTGTATACTTGTGCCAGGTAAGTGACTTTCTACTGAGACCAGAATCAGGATTACAGCAGTAGAGACCACATATTTAAAAGAACTAGATTACCAATGGCTGCTCTGTCTTTTCGGGTTGGTTTATAACTCCCTCCAAAAAGGGTTACATGGAAGATTTCTATCCATTGGCCATTCCCTACCTTTTATTCAATGTACCAATAGTCACTTCAGACCATAAATATGGATATTTGTGGTGTGAAACCCTTAAACCAGAGGTGTCCAACCTGCGGCCCATGGGCCTCTAGCAGCCCAAGACGGTTATGAATGCGGCTCAACACAAAATCGTAAACTTGCTTATAAATGTTTATTTTTTTGGGGGGAAAAATGTGTTAACACTTTGTTTTTGGTTCTAATTTTGCCCTTCGCTATCAGATAAGCACCTTGACAATTCATTGAGAATCGCTACTATGTCTTTCAAACCAGATATTGATGCGTTCGTTTATTAAAAACTGTGTCAAATATCACACTTTTTATGTTACCCTCTTTTACTTTTATATATAAAAAAAATAAAAATAAAAATAAAGGAAGTTTTATTACTCAAATAGGTACTTTTTTCTACATCAATGATCGTTAACATGTGATCTGCCTGCCTTTTTCTGCTCATCCGCTATGCTTATTGTTAGTGCATTCTATGTGTTTCCCAAGACAATTCCTCTACTTCCAATGTGGCCCCAGAAGGTCAAAAGATTGGACAACCCTGCCTTGAACCAAGTTATTACAACACTTTAGTTTGCAATTAGTCTAGGCAGCCTTTTACCAAATGGGAACCCTTGAATAATTTTTAGACCTCCAGGGAACTTTTGCTTGACAGATTACTAGGGGTGCAACGGATCAAAAAACTCACGGATCGGATCGATCCTCGGATCAGAGTCACGGATCGGATCATTTTTCGGATCGGCAAAAAAAAAAAAAAAGAAAGACAATCTTGTTACACCCACCGGAGTTTTAGATTTCAGTTATTTTCAACACAAAACGGAGCTTATATGCTTAAATACAGTATTTGGAAATCCATCGGGCTGTTTACATGTTAAATTTTAAAAGCAGCAGCAAACCTTACATGCTTGCTAATGTGACAGAACACCTCTGATTTTCACATTTAACTAAATGTTAAATGTGAAAATCAGAGGTGTTCCGTCACATTAGCAAGCATGCAAGATTTTCTGCTGCTTTTAAATTTAACATGTAAACAGTCCGATGGATTTCCAAATAATGTTTAAAAGCTTATAAGCTCCGTTTTGTGTTGAAATGAACTGAAATCTAAAACTCAGTTGGGTGTAACAAGATGTCCGCTTGGCCCCTTCTCTATCATTACTGTGCAGGAGTGTGGGGTGGAGCAAGATGGCGGCGAAACGTCACTACAGCGGCTGCCACCGGGTGTACCAAGATGGCCTCCGCTCCGGAGCTAGGCCGAAGCCGCGGCCTTTCCTACGGCCGAGGCTCCGCAGATCGCGTAGTGATCCGATCCGAACAGGGTGACCCATTCGGATCACGGATCACCACCGATCCGTTGCACCACTACAGATTACAATACTTTATAGTGTTGTAGATAGATATAACAAAAAATAAGGAATGTGCATCCCTAGAGTAGCTGACACTCAAAAACTGATCCTTCTTTTTTTTTTGGCCCCTTGCATTGGTGGTCAGTGGGAGGAAGAATGCCTCCTTACAATGATGGTAATTTGGAAAAATACTACTCTTATGCCCCGTACACACGATCCGAATATCGTACGACGGATCGTACGACTTTTTTCGCTTAATAGTCGCAAGTAAAAATAGGTTATTAAAGTCACGAAAATTCTCGTATGACAGAAAGAAAAATCGGAAGTGATGTCGTGTTGTAATGTATTTGTATTGTATTTTCAGATGACAACTATGCTGACTAAACGAAAATCATACGATCCGACATCGTACAAGGAAAATTTTCGTGCTTGTCCGATCGAATAATATCGGATGAACTGTCTTTATCGGCTCTCGAAAGTAGTGTACACACGATCCGAAAATCGTTGATTCTTCCTCGGGCGATCGTTTTCGTCCGATATTCGGATTGTGTGTTCGAGACAGGCAAAAGATGATTTGTGTCAGATGTGAGAGAAAAGATGAGGAGCTCCACTAGTCCAAGGTCACCTGCTCTACCCATTGATGTTGGCCTCAGAATTGTGCAGGCACTATCAGGCAGGAGGTCAATCCACTGCTTATTGTTCAAGGGACCCCTAGCAATTTCTGGAGCAACCCTGGTTGGTAAGGGCTGGTCTATGATATTTAACGACTTCAGTTTTACCCCCTCCATGACCAGGCCATTTTTTACGATATTGCGCTGCGTTACTTTAACTGACAATTTTGTGATCCACCTGTACCCAAATAAATGTCCTTTTCTCTTGTCATCCATGGACTGACACAGCGTGTCTTATACACCTTTACACGTGGGTTATGTCCCTGCTTGCATGAGAAGACCTAGGCAGAATGTGAGATGTTATACATACATTCTAAACAGCCAGAGCTGAACAGCCCCGCCCAGGGGGGCGGTCCCTCCGGACATAACCCTCCCACTGCAGTCAGCAGACCTCAGTTTTTTTCTGCCTAGCAGAAGGAGAAGACGTGGCTCTCTCAGGAGCCAGTCTCCTGACCTATTTTTATTCCTTTGGGAATTTTTTTCCTATTTTATTCTTTTGAGATCTTCTATCAACTGTCGGCTGGGCAACAGGTTGGGTACAAGATATCCTCGTAGTCTTCCCTGTCCGACCATCGAGCGTGCTGATCCTCGCCTTGTGTGCGTGAGACTCAGTTCACGACATGCCCCATGACTCCAGGGGTGGCCGGTGGGCTTTCAGCTCCGCGGTCCTCTCAAGATAGAACAGTCCGGCTGTATCTTTCGCGGTGGACCGGGCCGACAGCTACTCAGTACCGCACTGTGATAGTTCTGTCAGAAACACACCAGTGGGTCCCTCAGGGGATGGGTAAGTAGTCTCTCCTGGCTGCAGGTGAGTACATGCTGTGTGTTTCTTGTGTGGGAGATTTCCCTGTCTCCCCCTGTGTTTTTTAATGTCACTCTCTGTTCACTAGTGCTGGCGCTGTACTGTGTGGGGTGCCTGGGGGCCATACTGTCCTGGGGGGGGGGCTCATGCTGCTCTGCATTCGCTGGGGCTGTTTTGTTTTTGGATGTGAGGGGCCTGGGCGCCGTTCGGCGCCATGTTTTGTGTGTGTGCTGATTTTTACATTGGCGGCCATCTTGCCGGGGCCCGCCGGAGCACATTGCGGCGGCCATTTTCTTGTAGCCGCACGTTTTTCTGGCACTAGTTTGGCCTCTAGCGCCGCTGGGAACGGCGCGAATCTCCTCACACTCTCTCCTCTCAGCTCGCTGACGCTGAGCGGCGCAGTGAGACAGAGCAGCGGAACCGAGCGGTCCTGGTCAGGTTGGTGGGTTCCCTGGGCATTCCCCTACTTCAGTCAGCACAGCCTGTGGGTGGTCTGAGAGGGACATTATGGAGTCAGAGTCACCAGCTTCCCCTCACATGCCAGAGGCAGCAGCCAGTGCTCCAGCACCTGCGGTCCCTATGGACCAGTTGTCGGCAGTCCTGGAATCATTTCTGACCAGGATGGAAGCTGTGTGTGAGCACAAGGGAGCAAAAAAGCGCCCTCTCCCCACTTTATCTCCACAAGGGGAGTGCTCTGTTTCAGATATGGGCCTAGCTATTGCTGCTCAGGACCCTAGCTCTGAATATTTGGATGGTTTTGAACAGGACATTCCTTGTGAGGAAGACTCCAGTTCTGAGTCAGTAAATGACAGGGCGCTTGTTAGTGAACTCATTGATGCTGTGAGGGACACTCTCAAGCTAAATGCTGCGACCGCAGAACCTCAGGCGGATACAGTCTCCTTTTGGTTCTTTTAAGACCAAGCCTTCTAAAAAGGTTTTTCCATATGTACCTTTCTTTAAACCAGCTCATTGACCAGGTCTGGGAAAAGCCGCAGAAGACTTTTATGGTCCCGCGGCGTTTGTCTATTAGATACCCCTTTGAAGACGCCCTGCCTAAAAAGTGGGCTTCTCCCCCGGTGGTCGACCCTCCAGTCGCCCGTTTAAACAAGGCCACCACTCTCCCGATGGAGGGGACTCCTGCGTTTAAGGACCCCACTGACAGGAGGTCAGAAGTGGTGAGTAGAGCCATGTTCGCCTTGTTGGGATCCGCCCTACGGCCCGTAGTAGCGGCGACCCTTGTGTCTCAGACACTCACGGAATGGGCAAAAATTTTGCACCAAACTGTGCAGGAGTATAACCTTCCTCCAGACACTATTGCTCTGGCCCACCAGATGGTGCAGGGTCTGATATATGTGTGCGACGCCACGTTGGACGCGGCCCCTTTAATATCCAGGGCCTCTGTCTCGGCGGTGGTATTGCGTCGTCTCATCTGGTTGAAATGCTGGTCTGCTGACCTAGCCTCTAAGAAGCTCCTGACGGATCTACCTTTTAAGGGTGGTAGACTTTTTGGTGCTGCTCTGGATGACATCATCAAGGATGTCACGGGAGGTAAAAGCACTCTCCTTCCTCAAACTATCAAGGGTAAGGAGGCCCGACGTAAACCGGGTCCTTCCTTTCCAGCAAAAAAGGGTTTTTTTCGTCCGTCAGAGTCCACGGGTAAGCCATCCCAGACTGACAACAGTGCGGCTGGCGGGCACAAGCGCCCCTGGGTGCGTAAGCTGGCTCCCAAGCCCGCCTCCGCGTGAAGTCTTGCCCCCGCCCGTCTCTGGGGTGGGGGGACGACTTCGCAGGTTCACGGATCGGTGGACCTCCCGTATCTCCGACCGGTGGGTGTGCGAGGTGGTCACCTCAGGATACAGAATAGAGTTCCGCTCCTGGCCCCCAGACAGATTCTTTCCCTCAAATCTCCCTCTCCTTCCTGCCCGTCGGGCAGCCCTCTTGGGGGCTGTACAGGATTTGATCGGGTCCCGAGTAATTGTGCCGGTTCCGTCCCAGGAGAGGTTTCAGGGGTTCTACTCGAATCTGTTTGTTGTTCCAAAAAAGGACGGGGTTCGGCCAATCCTGGACCTCAAGGCCCTGAATGCCTTCGTGAAGGTGCAAAAATTCCGCATGGAATCCATTCGCACGGTGATCGCTACACTCCATCAAGGGGATTTTCTGGCATCCTTGGACATCAAGGACGCCTACTTGCATGTTCCGATCTGCGCAAGCCACCAGAAGTTTCTGCGCTTTGCGGTCGGCGAAGTCCACTATCAATTTGTGGCTCTTCCCTTCGGCCTAGCCTCGGCACCGAGGGTGTTCACCAAGGTGCTTGCTCCGGTCCTAGCTTTGCTGAGACAGCGAGGCATTGCTATCGTGGGCTATCTGGACGATTTTCTTCTAAGAGCAGACAGTGGCTCAGAATTGGAAGAAAGTGTGACTATCGTCAGTCAGACCCTCAGGGAGTTTGGGTGGCTCCTGAACGTTCAGAAGTCGGTTCTAGTCCCGACTCAGCGTCTGGAGTATCTAGGTCTGATTCTGGACTCCTTGGAGGCAAGAGTCTTCCTACCTCCAGACAAACTACTGACACTTCAGTCTGCAGTACGGGTGCTGACGTCCCGAAAATGGTCGTCAATCCGCTTTTGCATGAGAGTCCTGGGACTCATGGTGGCCTCCTTCGAGGCCGTTCCTTATGCCCAAGCGCACACCAGGGCTTTACAGAAAGAGATCTTGTCCACTTGGGACAAATCCCCGTTGTCCTTGGATCTTCAGATCCAGGTGAGTCACCTGGTCAGGGCGTCCCTGACGTGGTGGTTGAGGTCCCCGGCTCTTCGGTCCGGGAAGTCGTTCCTCCCCATCCAATGGACGGTGATCACGACGGACGCCAGCCTGACGGGCTGGGGGGGGGGGAGTCTGGGGAGTCCTGTCGGCCCAAGGGCTTTGGACTCCGGACGAAGCCCTCTTACCGATCAATGTGCTGGAGATACGGGCAATCAGACTGTGCCTCTCCTCATGGTCGGAGAAACTACAGGGTCACTCCATCAGGATCCAATCGGACAACGCCACAGCAGTGGCGTATGTCAACCATCAAGGGGGGACTCGGAGCTCAGCTGCGGCTTTCGAGGTCGCCCGCATCCTGAGGTGGGCCGAAAGAAGCGTGCCGGCTCTGTCGGCCGTCTACATTCCGGGCGTAGACAATTGGCAGGCGGACTATCTAAGTCGCCAGACGCTGGACCAGGGAGAGTGGTCCTTGCACCCGGAGGTCTTTCAGCTCCTTTGCAGACGGTGGGGCACGCCGGATGTGGACCTGATGGCATCTCGACTCAATCGCAAGGTGTCGAGGTTTGTGGCCAGATCCAGGGATCCCTGGGCGGATGCCTCAGATGCGTTGGTGGCCCCATGGGGTCAGTATCACCTGATATACGTTTATCCTCCGCTGCAGTTGCTCCCTCACCTGCTCTGCAGGGTAGCGACCGAGGGAATTCCGGTGATCCTCATTGCTCCGGATTGGCCTCGGCGTCACTGGTACGCCGATCTGGTACGTCTCGTCGCAGACGTTCCCTGGCGGTTACCAATACGGGGGGACCTTCTGTCTCAAGGTCCTATATTTCATCCTGCTTTACAGTCTCTGGCTTTAACGGCATGGTTATTGAAAGCCAGGTGCTGAGAGACCGAGGTCTCTCGGATTCGGTCATTTCGACCATGTTAAGGGCACGGAAGTCTTCCTCCAGAAAGATCTATCACCGTACTTGGAGAGCTTACATCGCCATGTGCGAAGAGCTGGACTGGCGCCCACGAACGTATTCCGTTCCCAGAATCCTGCATTTTCTGCAGCGTGGCGTGACCCAAAAGCTCGCTTTGAGTACCATTAAGGGTCAGATTTCGGCCTTGGCCATCTTCTTTCAGCGACCGCTGGCGGGTCATCCCTTGGTTAGCACCTTTGTGCAGGGGGTTCGCCATGTGCTCCCCCCTGTCAAGCCTCCTCTCCCCCCCCGTGGGATCTGAATTTGGTGCTCTCGGTCCTCCAGGAACCTCCCTTTGAAAATTAGAGATATTCCCCTCTTGACTTTGTCTCAGAAGGTGGCCTTCTTGGTGGCCATTACTTCCATTAGACGAGTGTCTGAATTGGCGGCCTTGTCCTGCAAGTCGCCCTTTTTGGTCATCCATAAGGATAAGGCGGTGTTACGTCCGCGACCTTCTTTTCTGCCAAAGGTGGTCTCGGCCTTCCACTTAAACGAGGACATTGTCCTCCCGTCCTTGTGTCCTCACCCATCGCATCCCAGAGAGTTTGCGCTTCACACTTTGGATGTGGTACGAGCCTTGCGGGTGTACCTGTCTGCTACTGCTTCTATTCGGAAGTCTGACTCACTATTTGTGGCTGTCTCTGGTCCAAAACAGGGCCAAGCGGTTTCGTCTGCCACCATTTCTAGGTGGATCAGACAAACCGTCATTCAAGCTTATGCTCTCAAGGGGCGGGCGCCTCCCTTTCCGGTTACGGCACATTCCACCAGGGCAATTGGTGCTTCCTGGGCTTTCCGACATCAAGCGTCGGTTGCAGAAGTGTGCAAGGCGGCGACCTGGTCGTCTGTTCATACCTTTTCTAAGTTTTATAAGGTTGATGTGGCTGCATCTTCGGATGCTTCCTTCGGCCGCAAGGTGTTGCAGGCCGCTGTTTGATGTTGCAACTCCTCCGTTGAGGAGCTCTGCCTTGTTTGGAGTGAAGTTTTTGGTTTTCCATTTATACTGCTCCCATCCCTCTTGACACTGCTTTGGGACATCCCACGTGTAAAGGTGTATAAGACACGCTGTGTCAGTCCATGGATGACAAGAGAAAATAGGATTTTTGTACTCACCGTAAAATCCGTTTCTCTGGCATCCATGGATTGACACAGCACCCACCCTTCTTTTTAAGTTTGTACTGCTTTGTTACGAACTGAGGTCTGCTGACTGCAGTGGGAGGGTTATGTCCGGAGGGACCGCCCCCTGGGCGGGGCTGTTCAGCTCTGGCTGTTTAGAATGTATGTAAAACATCTCACATTCTGCCTAGGTCTTCTCCTGCAAGCAGGGACATAACCCACGTGTAAAGGTGTATAAGACACGCTGTGTCAGTTTATGGATGCCAGAGAAACGGATTTTACGGTGAGTACAAAAATCCTATTTTTTTTCCCCACAAATAGAGCTGTCTTTTAGTGGTATTTTATCACCTCCTGCGGTTTTTCATTTTTTGCGCTAGAAACAAAAAGACCGACAATTTTGGGAAAAAAAAAAAATTTTTTTTTTTTTTACTTTTCTGCTCTAAAACGTAAAAAAAATCAAAATTTTTCATCAATTTAGGCCAATCTGTATTCTGCTACATATTTTTGCTAAAAAAATAAATAAAAAATCCCAATTAGCGTATATTGATTGTTTGTTTGTTTGTTTGTTTTTTTTTCTTGCAAAAGTTATCGCGTCTACAAACTATGGGATATTTTTATGGCATTTGTATTTATTTTTACTAGTAATGACGGCGATCAGCAATTTTTAGCGTGACTGGGACCTTGTGGCAGACAAATCAGACACCTGACACTTTTTGGCAATTTTTTTTTTTTTTAATTTGGGAACGAGTGACATTATTACGGTGATCAGTGCTAAAAATATACACTGGCAGGGAAGGAGTTAACACCAGGGACGAGCAAAGATATAAGTGTGTCTCTAGGGGATGCTTTCTAATTGTGTTGGGGGATGGACTCCCTGGATGAACAGAGAGATCCATGTTCCTGCTTAGCAGAAACGCAAGATCACTCTGTTCATCCCTGACAGGACGGCGATCTGCCTTGTTTACATCGGCAGACCACCGTACTGTCTCTCTGGGGAGTGATCGTGGGTGGCCAGCGGATCCGCTGATTGGCTCCCCCTCTGGCCAATCAGCGCATGCGTGCCCCTCGCTGGCTATTGCACAAAACAATGTACAGATACGTAGTTTCGTGTTGTAGAGCCGACCTGCCGCAGTATATGTACTGTGGCCGGCCGGCAAGTGGTTAAAGAGGAGCTGCAGTCTTTGGATCATAATTTGAGATAACAAAATCAAATCCTTACAAAGTCGCTGCTTCTACTTAGGCAACAGTTCTGTGTGTGTTTGCAATAGTTACTTGCCACAAATAAAAAGAAAATCTCCTTATGACTTTCCGGTATCGGCCATTGTTGGTGTGAGCATGTGAAGTCGACGCCGATTTACTTGTTCTCATGCAGCTGGCTACCCAGCATGCATTTCCTGTTCTCGTGCCTGCGTAGTGAAGACACTGTGTGTCTAGCATTGTTGATAACGGGTTACCATAGCAATGACAGCATTGTCGTAAGTTGGCGCCCTGTTATGGTAACCTGGTATCAACAGGGAACCCCCGGCCTTGAATCCTTTATTCTATAATATTGCCTAACTCCACCTGTAAGCGCATAATTTATGCTTTGGTGGAGGATGCCCGTTGACTCCAGGGATGGATGACACATATTCTAGGAGTCAACGGAAATCCCGTATGATGTAGATCGGTGCAGCAGAGAGGACCAGAAGTGGCGACAATTTTAAAATGAAGGTGCTTATTAATAAGTACACTAAAAGGCAATATCCAAAGAGTAAGGTCCCTTTCACACTGGGGTGGTAGCGACGGTGGTGGAAAAATAGCGGTGCTTTACCGCTAATTTTGCGGCGGTATTCGGCCGCTAGCGACCGAAAAACGGTTAATACCGCCGGCAATGCGCTTCTGCAGAGGCGCATTGCCGGCGGTATAGCGGCGGTTTCCCATTGCTTTCAATGTGGAGGAGCGGTATACACACCGCTCCAAAGATGCGGCTAGCAGGACTTTTGGAGTGGTCCTGCTAGCGCACCGCTCCAGTGTAAAAGCCCTCAGGCTTTCACATTGGAGAAACCGCAGCCGCTGTTTAGGGTCGGTTTTCAGGCGCTATTTTTAGCGCAATAGCGCCTGCAAACCGCGCCAGTGTGAAAGGGGTCTAAATGCGGAGGTATCAGCAATTTATTGAGGCAAAAGTGTTCAAGAGGGGGAATCTCTGCTGTATATAAAGGAAGTGCAGTACCTTACCGCCTTGTGTCTCCTTCACTGCTTACATGTTCTGCTCTTTCTCCTTCAATTTCTATACCACTGTTGCCCACCCTGCTTTCTCGGCAGTTTAGATATGCAGCAAGTATTCATATTCTAAACTGAAGTGGCTATTATTACATGGCATGACCTAGGGCACAGGTGTCAAACACAAGGCCCGCGGGGGGCGAATCCGGCCCTCAAGGCTATTTCATGTGGCCCTCGCACCTCTCCTGTAGCTGCAGGAGAGCTCCAGCCCTCCTCTGGTCCTCCTCCAGACCCTTACTTTCTGCTTTCAAGCAATGCATCCAGCTTCTTCCCAGTAGCAGCATAAGGAAAGGGGGGTGCACTGTGATGTAAGCAAGAGTGGGGGACTCAACTTCTGATGGTGGGGTGGCTCTTCCAACATCTAATATAAGGGGAGAGGATGCGCTGGACATCTAATCTTACAGATACAACCGGCCCTTTTGAGGGCAATCATAATGCTGATGCGGCCCACAATGAAATTGAGTTTGACACCCCTGACCTAGGGAATAAGCCCCAACACTGGTAAAAAGTTTGCCAAAGTTTATGTCATGGATATGCAGTAGTGTTTGTCTGTCAGCTTACCTTCCTTCCCATGTGTTCATCTTAGAGGCCAGAACCCTTTCACCTGGCTTCCTTTATAATCTCCTCCCCAGCCTGACTCCACCCCAGGCCCTATCACAGAACACTATATTAACCTGTGCACTGCAAGCCTGCTTTGCTGATCAACGTGTTTGTTAGGCATTGTGTGTTTGGGTTCCTGCCTGCCGTGTGCTACGTCTGTCTCTCTGTTACGTTATTGGCTTGTCCCCGACTATCCCTGTCTGCTCGTGACCCTTGACCCTCGGCTTGTCTTTCGTTATCCTTGTCTGCTTGTGGCCCTTGACTTTCAGCTTGTTATTCGTTACTCTTATATCTCGTGCTGCTGCTTCCCCTCTTGTCCCCTTATCCTACGGGGCGTGAGCTAGGAGACTCTAGGGGCCGCGACCTGGACCCAGCCTGCAGCATAACATCCTCACCACTAGAGGCTCTGGAGAAGACCTGCTGGGTCTTAGACTCCGCGCCCTGGGGAATCTTGGCTCTAGCTTCCCATAGGATCCCGGTTGTGCTCCTCTGGTCCCGCTTTCCACAACCACCCAGTTTTCTATCCGCAGCAGTCAGCCATAGGGTTCACTACCTTGCGGTGCACTCCTGTCCCCCTACGGTGTGCATCTGTCACCTGGCCACAGGTGACCTGACAGTTTACATACCAGCGGGCCAACTTTTTTGTACGGCTGCCAAGGCACCTAGGATTGCATTTGTAAAATAAGAATATTTTATTAAATGATCTGGATATTTTATTTATAAAAATTGCAATAAAGAACACCTTTTTTGTGTTGCCCATGGCATCCACATTTTCCTTTTTAAAATGAAGGCAATTATGATAAAGGCCAGTATGGACCCAACTTACTTATTCAGGATTCCAGCTGTGCTTCTGGAAGGCTTGTGAAAGTTCTCTCGGTTTGTTTGGTTTTGACAGAGGCCATCAAAAGCAAAGGACTTTTTATTTTAGACCTGTTAATCTGAAATCTGAACTTGACTGCAGCCCCAGACTGAAAGTCCTGCAGAATAATTCCTCCGGCAGGCCTGGGGTTAAATATTTCCCAAGCTTCCATTGGAATGTAGATCTAGTTGTGTCTGCCTCTCTTGACATCTGATACTAGGCACTTTGCATATCAATCTTCTGACACTAGCACTTGTGCTTATTGAGATTATCTTCCCCCGCCTTCTGAAATATATCAGTGCCTTTTTCATTATGCCAGTACATAATTCAGATTGGACTAGATAAAATCCACTTGACACATGGGTCTTGACTATCTTCCCACATTTTCAGACAACTTGTAAATATATTGACAGTATTTTATGTACTTTGGAATAGAATGCTCTGCGAATTGCATATCTTTTGTCAATCACGTTATTTGTGGTGCATTCAGCCTCTTAAAATATTGCATTGCTGACACATTATTTTATTTATTTATTTTTTTAGCCACCGGCCTAAGTGGAAGCTTTAGAAAATATTGGGCTTCACATTCAGACCTCAGTTTTGATGCTTTAGGTCAGGGGTGCCCAACCTTTTTTGAAGAGCGAGGGCCACCTAAGCGACTTGGTTAACCGGTCACGGGCCACAATGAGCGGAGCGGGTGGATGGCAGTCCAATCTACTCTATAGAGCCCACTTTACTTTTTTTGCCGATCAGATTGGAGGTAGGCGTTTGTAAACAGACACA
Organism: Rana muscosa; assembly: GCA_029206835.1. Taxonomy (NCBI): domain Eukaryota; kingdom Metazoa; phylum Chordata; class Amphibia; order Anura; family Ranidae; genus Rana; species Rana muscosa. The sequence continues at coordinate 945,454,660 of CM055116.1, forward strand.
AGTCCATTTACATCTGCTATTCCTTAGAGGTGAATGGAGGGTCCAATTGGGTCGGACTGACCGTGTCTGCACCTGTAGATCAGTTTGAAAGCAGCCCAGTAACCACGGGTGCAGAACAGATGTGCCTATATATATATATATATATATATATATATATATATATATATATATATATACACTGTGATTTACACTGTGATTTTAGTAATAAACTTACCTTTTAATAACAGTATTCTATTCCATCCCAGAGCAGAAGGTCGCGGGCCACATCCGGGCCACTGGTTGGGCACCCCTGCTTTAGGTAGTGTGAATAGGGATTCACATTTGTCCAAATAAATGACAAAATTTAAATGTTTATTATAGTAATATCATACATGCCGAGCCATAGTTATGCAATTACTTAGAAGCTATAATGAGCTCTCAGTACGCTCTGTTGTTACAAAGATCTGCTTTTAGTATTTCTCAGCTCTGAGGATATTTATATAGCCCCGAATTAATAGACCATTGATATGAACACGTGATCTTTTTATCCTTCTAATGAATTGTTTTATGTGGCTGGGTTCCTGGAAGATGTGTTAATGTCATGCAAATACTTCAAAAATCCATTAACATATGTGGTTTGGAAGCTGAATCTAATTTAGTTGTTCTATGGTTTACGTTACTAGAATGTTCTGTAATGCTTTTTAACCGCTTCAATACTGGGCACTTTCACCCCCGTCCTGCCAAGGCCAATTTTCAGCACTGTCTCACTTTGACAATTGCGCGGTCATACAACGCTGTACCCAAATTAAATTTTTATAAATTTTCTTCCCATAAAGAGTTTTTTCTTTTGTTGGTATTTAATCACCGCTGGTTTTTTTTTTTGCTAAAAAAAATTGTTTTTCTTATTAAGTAATTTTTCTCCTTCACTGAAGGGCACTGATGGGTGGCACTGACAGGCAGCACAGGCTGGCATCACTGGGCACTGATTGGTGTCACTGATGGACACCGATTCGTACTGCTGGGGCTGGATTGATAAATCGGAGCACTGATGATCAGTGCCAGGACTACCTGTATAGTCTCTGCTGCGAGGAGATGCCACTGATGGGCTCTCCTCGCCTCACACTCTGCCAGTGTGAGGTGGGGAGAGCCAAAAAACTGCACTTCCAAGTTAACGTGTGATTGGACACAGTTGATCACATGGTTAAAGAGCCGCGTCATTGGCTCTTTACCCAGATCGGGATCGCACTGTGTCCCAGGGACACGAACCGACCGCAGTGACACTGGGGCGACGTCATATGACGTTGCCCCAGAACGAGAGGGGATCCCGGCCGCCAGGATTATACTATACAGCGGACGGGAGGTGGTTAAAGGAATTTCTACAGTATGCGCATTGCATACACTTTCATGATGTAACATCAGCATTGTAATAACAATACAAACAATAGTTTATAATTGACCATCCAATATAAGCTTACTGGAAAAAAATCTCCCTTCATGTTGTGAGTTCTGCCTGTCTGCTGATCATCTTTCCACAACTTTCTGGATTCCCTGCATGCTTTGCAGCTTCTCCTCTGTTGTTTACTTTCAAATTCCAGGGACTATATATCCCATGGTACCTTGCTGCCTGATAGCAGTGATTCCTGTACAGACTTCACCTCCTCTCTGTAGTTCAGGAGTGGCAGATTCTGTGAAATTTGTGACACAGCAGTGACCTACAGGGAATATTGAATACATTTAACCGAATTCAAGGACACAAATGTATTGGGTTTGTCATAAAGTCAGTTTACAAAATTCAAGATCATGCAGATTAATGGGATTAGGCTCCAAATAATTGAAATATAATGTAGAAATAAATATATGATTTTACTATAGATGCACTTTAACCGCTTGCTGACCAGCCGCCATCATACTGCGGCAGGTTGGCACGGCTGCGCGAATCGCCGTAGGTGTACGTCGGCCACTTTAAGAGCGTTGGGAGGCGTGCGCCGCCCCCACCGGAGCAGATGCACATGAGCGGCGGCCGCGATGTTCGCCGGCCACCCGCGATCACTCCACAGAGAGGCATAACGGGGATCTGTGTATGTAAACAAACAGATCCCCATTCTGACAGGGGATTAGAGAGAGATCTGCTGTTCCTAGTAATCAGGAACAGTGATCTCTCTCTCTCCTCCAGTCAGTACACTGTTCCCACAGTTAGAAACCCCTCCCTAGGGAACACTTAACCCCTTGATCGCCCCCTAGTGTTAACTCCTTCCCTGCCAATGACATTTATACAGTTAATCTGTGGGTATTTTTTAGCTCTGATCGCTGTATAAATATCAATGTGCCCAAAAAAGTATCAAAAGTGTCCGCTATGTCGTAGTCCTGCTCAAAATCTCAGATCGCTGCCATTACTAGAAAAAAAAAAAATGCAATAAATCTATCCACCATTGTAGACGCTATAATTTCAGGGAGGCTTCAACAAACTAATTTCAGGGAGGTGACGCTTCGCGCTGACCCCCCTCCCCCCTCCCCTCAATAAAATGCAGCCTAGCCAGTGCCAACTAAATGCAGCCTGATCAGAGCCAATTAAATGCAGCTATACCAGTGCCCAATGAAATGCAGCCTAATCACAAATGCTGGGGCTGGGCTACTGGTCCTGTGTTCTGGCTGCTGGGGCCAAGGGTCTGGCTGCTGGAGCTAGGCTACTGGTCCTGGAGTCTGGCTGCTAGGGCCAGCTGCTGGGTCTGGCTGCTGGAGCCTGGGGTCTAGCTGCTGGGCCCTTGCTGCTGAGGCTGGGGCCAAGGGTCCGGCTGCTGGGGCCAAGGATCTGGCTGCTGGTCCTGGGGTCCGGCTGCTGGGGCCAAGGGTCCGGCTGCTGGGACATAGAGTCCGGTTTCTGGAGCTGGGCTGCTGGTCCTGGGATCTGGCAGCTGGGGCCAAGGGGCTGGCTGCAATGGGGCTGGTGAGCCATCCCAGTCAGAGAATTCTTCTCAGAAGGAAAGGGGTGGGCGGAGGCAGAGAGAAGACTGTGATCTGCAGGCTGTAGCAATTAAAAGGGGGAAAAAAAAAAACGTTCCCCTGTCAAGCGAACTCTCTTTCCACTTTTGGGTGCCGCTGTGCAGTGATCTCCTGTGCGACAAGTACATGACAGTTCCAGTCTCTTCTATATCAATCTGCCGGGCAGACCGGGACTGTCATGTACTTGTCGCATAGGAGATCACTGTGCAGTGGCAGAAAGTGCAGAAAGAGCCCGCTTGACTGTAAAGTATTTTTTTTTTTTTTTTTACCTTTTTTAATTGCTACAGCCTGCAGATCAGTCTTGCCTCTACCCACCCCCTTCCTTCCCTGCTGAATCGGCCGGACCGCCCCCCCCCCCCCCCAAAAAAAAAAGTACCCATGCAGCAGTCAAAGCAGGCTGGGGACTGCAGTATGGGCTGACCCCCTCCGCCCTCACTCAGCCACAGACAAAGCGGCCGTACTCCATTCGGCCGTTTGGGATGCTCCTGTCTGTGGCTGAATGACAGGCCCAGCCGGGAGATCGCCCTGTGCTCGCGTGTGTCTGGGACCTCGCCGTCAAATGCGGGAGACTCCCACGGCTCGAGGGTGACTTGAGATGTCTGAATACATATTGGCCTAAAGTTGAGGCCCTAAACTGAAAATTATTTATTTATTTTTTGGGATATTTATTATAGCCAAAAGTAAAAAAAAAATATTTTTTCTTCAAAGTTGTTGCTCTTTTTTTGTTCATAGCGCCAAAAAAAAACCAAAAAAACGCAGGGGTGATCAAATACCACAAAAAGAGAGCCCTTTTTGTGGGGGGAAAAAAAGGCCATCAATTTTGTTTGGGTATAGCGTCGCATGACCGCGCAATTGTCAGTTAAATCGACGCACTGTCGAATCACAAAAAATGGCCTGCTCATTAAGGGGGCAAATCCTTCCGGTCTGTAAGTGGTTAGGTGAAAAGGAAGCTGCACTATTCTGATATATGTCCTTATTTTTATATGTAGCCTGCGTCCATATCTCGCTGTATTCTATCTGTTGATGGTATTTAGCTGAACATACTCATCTGTGACAGTGCTGAGGAGTACAGTATCTACTGTCCAAGGTCTACTGATATGTGGAAGCCATTTATAAAAAAATAAATAAAAAAAAACGGTGCAGCTGCACACAGTGACTTATAATAAATCTCTTTTTTTTTTTTTCTCTCTGGGGAAATTAAACTGATACTGGTCACTATGGATAAGTCCACTTTTTTTCTAATTTTCTTTTTCCATTTTTGTTTAAGTGGCTTTCATAATTACAGTTGTCTTCTAGCACTGTTGGAAATTGTTAACGTTGTTGGCTGACATCATTGCAATCAGTCGAGGCAGCGCATCATCACGACTTCCAAGTCTGGATCCACCAGCTGCCTTGATTGATGGCAGTCTGTGTCTTAGTGAGCCACTGAGACGGCTGTTTTCCGCCCCTCCATCGCTCCATTGAGCGTGGAGAAGCAGAGAGGAAAGACGCTGAATGACAGTCAGCAGCTCTCCTCTCAGGGATCTGTGATAACCGAGACATCGGTGATGTTCGGTGGCTCGGTTCTAAGTGCACAGACGACGGGGAACAGATGCACCATCAGTCTGATGCTGCACCCACCTAGTTTTAGTATGAATGTTTACTAACCTTTTGTCAGGACCTGACAAATCACCCTGCTGGCTTTTAGTTTGAGGACCCCTGGATTAGGGCATAGAATCAGGGAAAAATAAGTATAGGTGTCTTTTTGTGTGTGTCTACAATGTATAGAATCCAAAAACTTATTGTGAGTATCACAGGATTCCAAAAAGTGGTGACGATAGGATTGTACTTACCAGCTTCAGGAAATATGTTTGACATGCATATGGCTGACACAAAGCCTTCAAAGCATGAATAAATATGTTTTTATGAGATAAGTGCACTTTTGAAAAAGGTTACAGGCTTTGAAATTGTTAAAGGTTTAATCATAGGCCATTTTTTTTAAGGCCTGGCCTGTATGTGCTTCCATTTCTGGCTTGCTAATTTTGTCTCCTGTTGACTTTGTCCACCTGTTGATCTACATGTTGGAGGTAGGAATGTGGGTTTGGTGAACCTGGTGCTGGTTTGGTGAACCTGGTGCTGGTTTGGTGAACCTGGTGCTGGTTTGATGAACCTGGTGCTGGTTTGATGAACCTGGTGCTGGTTTGGTGAACCTGGTGCTGGTTTGGTGAACCTGGTGCTGGTTTGGTGAACCTGGTGCTGGTTTGGTGAACCTGGTGCTGGTTTGGTGAACCTGGTGCTGGTTTGATGAACCTGGTGCTGGTTTGGTGAACCTGGTGCTGGTTTGGTGAACCTGGTGCTGGTTTGGTGAACCTGGTGCTGGTTTGGTGAACCTGGTCCTGGTTTGGTGCTCCTGGTCCTGGTGCTGGTTTGGTGCTCCTGATCCTGGTGCTATTCACAATGAGTACTCCTTGCATCCCTTTCACTTACTTAATACTTACTAATAATCAAAGAACTAGTGTCCCTATCTTTGAATTGGAGACTGGAGTAAGGCGTCAGCTTCACCAGGAGCCATCATCAGAGATCTAGTACATGCAGGACAGTCCTCCTAAAAATATTTTTAGATGTAAAATGCGATGCATAGAAATTGTTAAAAATCATTGTAAAATCTCCAGAAGTGCACTTATTCTTTAAGGGCATTCCCTGTTAGAAAGTTGGGCTGATTAAAAAATACATTCTTCTTCCAAAATTCTGTCTGGAAGACAAAAATGTATTAGCAGGATTTTATGTAAACTTTAAATTTAAAATATGCATACCTTACCTAATTGGAATAAATTTGCATATCCAGTTCTATTTGTAATGAACGATATTATTATTTAGGTAAGCAGACAAAAGAGAACATCTGGACATTTCTTCCAGCATAGTAGAGGTTATGTTCTTGGTCGTCTCTGTGGAACCTTTGCCCCATTTATTGCTTGGGCTCCTTGCATTCTGTTTCATGCTGCTTATGCAATGTATGTAACTTCACCTTCCCTCCTGCAGCGTTTCACATTTACCAATCCTAGCTTGTAGTCAGAAGAGAAAGTCAGGGTGAGCACAGTGATATGTCACACATACAGTATCAGTGCCAAGGCAGACTAAATGGTACTGATTCAGGTCTGGACAAATTGCACCCACAGAGGACCTATTTTAAAAAATTTAGGAAACCATCACTACGCATGACTATATAGATACGTAGTTAGGCAACAGATAAAAGGAAAACGTAGTATGTGCAGTCAATTTTGAACAGAATTTAAATGTACCTTTTTCCACGAAAAGGACCCCACTGCACATAGAGGTAGTGATACCCAGTGCTGCCGACCATACACCACAATACAAAGCCCCAGAGTGAATATCCATCATAATGATCGAAATGGAAAGCTCTGAGTGACCGCGCTGATTAAGGAGAAGTGCTTCTTCACTCTGGAACACCTTATCGAAATATTAAGCCTGATGCCTCGTACACACAACCGGTTTTCCCGGCAGGAAAAAAACGACGCTTTTCCCGACGGGATTTCTCTCAAGCCTTGCATATACATGGGCACACAAAAGACCGCTGAACTTTTGACTGCCAAGAACGCGGTGACGTCAAAGACTACAACGAGCCGACAAAATGACGTTCTATGCTTCCGAACATGCGTCGCATTGTTTATGAGCATGCACGTTTTTTTTCCCCTCAGAAAAGCATACACACGACGGTTTTCACGACGGGAAAAAGACCACCGGGAATCCCGGCGGGAAAAAAGAAAACAAGTTCTCTTCTTTTTTTTTTTTCCCCGCAGTTTTCTCGTCGGGAAAACTGGGATGGAGCATACATATGGCCGGTTTTCCCAGCCAAAAGCTGTCATGGCAGTTTTCCCGACGGGAAAACCGGTCGTGTGTATGAGGCATTAGATGTGTTTCTCATTGGTCTGCATGGTCACATTAATGTGCTGACCAATGATCTCTTGCCATTGCAAGTAATAATAATAATAATAATAATAATAATAAAAATAAACAATGCTTGTAAACGTAGTCCTACCCGTGGGCCTCGCTGCGTATGACCATAGTGAGCAAGGAAATGCTGATCTTCTTAATCTAGCTCCTTCTACTGGCCAGGATGTAGTGAAAGACTTGTATAGTGCTACAATGCGAACTGAATCGCCTCAAGGCGCTTTTTTGCATCAAGTGTCTTGCTGGCTGGTGCAGTCATTTACCCCGTAGGATCTTGACACGCTTAGGACACAAATACGTACACGTATATACTGGGCACATTTTTGGACAATCCAATTAACCTACCAGCATGTCTTTGGAGTGTGGGAGGAAACCGAAGTACCCGGAGGAAACCCACGCAGACACAGGGAGAACATGCAAACTCCAGGCAGATGGTGTCATGGTCGGGATTCGAACCAGTGACCCTTTTGCTGCTAGGTGAAAGTGCTAACCACTATACGACTGTGCTGCCATTATAATTAACTGTTACTATGGCAGCATGGGGCATCCTGGCCGCTATGTGCAGTGCGCTCTGAAGGGCTGGCCAGGATATTTGGAGTTAGTTTAACTTTTCATTTTTGTGAAAAGATGAACTTTAAAATTTGCAATAGAAATAGAATAAATATCCTAAGCCAGGGCTTGAAAAATTTGCTTGGAATCTAGGAGCCAGCTAAAAAAGTTAGGAGCCAGGAACGCGCCCTGTCCCGCCGAGCTCACGCGCAGAAGCGAACGCATACGTGAGTAGCGCCCGCATATGAAAGCGGTGTTCAAACCACACGTGAGGTATCGCCGCAATCAGTAGAGCGAGAGCAATAATTCTAGCCCTAGACCTCCTCTAACTCAAAACATGCAACCTGTAGAATTTTTTAAACGTCGCCTATGGAGATTTTAAAGGGTAAAAGTTAGTCGCCATTCCACGAGCGGACGCAATTTTGAAGCGTGACATGTTGGGTATCAATTTACTCAGCGTAACATTATCTTTCACAATATAAAAAAAAAATTGGGCTAACTTTACTGTTGTCTTATTTTTTTATTAAAAAAAAAGTGTATTTTTTCCCCAAAAAAGTGCGCTTGTAAGACCGCTGCGCAAATACGGTGTGACAGAAAGTATTGCAACGACCGCCATTTTATTCTCTAGGGTGTTAGAATAAAAAAATATATATATAATGTTTGGGGGGTTCTAATTAGAGGGAAGGAGATGCTAGGGAAAACAGACAGGGAAACTCCATTAGCATTTCTGGTTGTCTCACCAACTGCCACCACAAGATGGCGCTAGTTCACAGAATGAAGCATAGGCCTGCAGAAGGCCGCAAAGCCGCGGCCTCAATTACCGGCCGGCGCGGCCCGACGCGATCCCACGGCGCGGAGGGGGGGCACGGAGACACAGGATACCCCAGCTGTGCTGCCCCAGGCGCCAGGTCGCTAATTCTAGTCGCAATGGCGACCTGGCGCCCGGGGTTTGTCGAGCCCTGTCCTAAGCACTAGAACAAATTATGCAGAAATATATAGACAAAAGTATAAAATACATAGAGCTTGCAGAGGAAATTGACCCTCAAGTAATGTCAGAGAACAGTATACAGAACTAGGAGTCCTAGTACAGTATATAAAGTGGGGGAGCAGAAGAGCATATAGAGTTAAAGTGGTTGTTAGGGCACAAGGTTTTTTTTTTTTTTCTTTATGCATTTTATGCATGAAGGTAAACCTGTGTACAGCAGCCCCTCTAATACTTACCTGAGTCCCCTCTCGATCCAGCGATGTCCACGAGAACCTTGGCTCTCCGGGGACTAGCACTACTGATTGGCTTTTGGCAGTGTTGGCTCCCGCTGCTGTCAATCACAGGCAGTGGGCCAAATCAGGAGATGGAGCCGAGCCACGTTTTAGTGTGTGAATGGAAACACAGAGCCGTGGCTCAGGAGCACGTCTACTTGGTTCCCCCAGTGCAAGCTGCTTGCTGTGGGAGGCACCCGGCAGGAGGGAGGGGCCAGGAGCGCTGGCATAGGACACGGGAAGAGGAGGATCCGGGCTGCTCTGTGCAAAACCACTGCACAGGTAAGTATAACATGTTTGGTGAGGCATGTCGTATCTTCAGCGATGTCACAGGCTGATGTATAAAGCTGAGGTTCCTTTCAGCACTTCATCGGGGGCCCTATGTCACTTGGTACAGCTCCCGTTCTGCACTAATCCATAACAAGGCCAAATGGTGTCTCTGGGCCTGACCATTGCGTTTGCTACCCAGGGAACCCACCTCTCTCTTCTACCACCTCTGCGCACAGTGACATCATCCAGCCAGTAGAGCGGAGAGAGCCAATGACAGCCCTGGCATTTGTATTAAATTTAGAGATTTGGAAATTGGCCACTAGGGGCAGGATAAATGAGTTGCTTCAATGATTCTTCATCTTTGCTTATCAACTCTTGAGATAAGCTTTCAGTCGCACAAGGGGTGCATTGATTTCAGTGAGTCAGCCAACTCGGATTTGTATTGTTAGAAGCAGCAATAAAGAATAACCATTGTGTAGCACTGCAAAGCAGAAACCAGCACCTGTCTACATGCATTGAAAACCGTTACCTATAAAACATTAGCTGTGGCCACGTGCACTGCTCTATGAACTCTACAATTCTCATAGTCCATAATCCCTAGTCTTTGAGAATGAGCAAGAGAGGGTGGCTACATTTTTACATACAGTGGGACCATGGAGAACGAACGTAGCCACCCTCGAACAGAAAGCAGGGATTTCCTCCCTTTCTGTTTTCACTATCGGACAGGAAGTGAAGTTAAATTTCCGCAACGTGCCACAGATGGCAAAAATTAACCTTACAGGGTTTATAACCCTCCTTTACTCCATCCAACATGAAAAAAGTAGTTGTCTAAGAATAGATATTTGAATAGATTTATTTTTTATTTATTTTTTAAATCTGGATTTAGTGCCACTTTAGGAATGTTGAATAGAAAATGAAAGTAAGAGACATGAATTTCAGGCAGTTATTGCTGCAGCTGAAGAAAAAAATTGCATTGGCGTTTCTGCATTTTAATAAAATACCAGACAATTGAAGATGAAGCGCATAACATATAAATGCCAAATCAAAAAGGTAAAATGTGCAATAGTAAGTGAAAAGATGTGCTCTCAAACTTTTCCTATGAAAGTGAAATTGCATAAATGAACCTAAGGAGCATGAGACTATAAATCATTACCAAGATGTAGACCTAGGTTTTCTGAGGAGGTGTTAACTCTTTAGCCCCTCATCATTTTATATTGAAAGGTATCTTCATTGTGGTAGACGTCGGGGGGTATGAATTTAAATCCTCTAAGATTCTGCCATAATTTTTTTTTTTTTGTTTTATTTTTTTTTTAACACCGTGCTAATCTTTCTTCAATAATGGTGTCATGACTAATGGCATGGTGGGATTATGTTGGTCATACATGAGCTTATACCGCAAAGATTAGAGAGTTGTTTAGGATGGCACTCGTTTGTATAATTAGCAGGCTATTTAAAATGTTGATCTGTACCATTAATCAAAGAAATCCCAGCATGGTAGAAAATACTACTCTTATGAGACCCTGTGGTTGCTGAAATCTGTCTCTCTTGATTATAAAAAAAAAAAAAAAACAGTCAAATTTTGCCACCCACCAGTCAAAACACAAAGTAATACACTGGTGAAAGCCTTTAAGGAATAAATATGGGGGAGTGTCTAAAACGATTGGATGTTATACATATGAATCCAGATAAAATGTGAACTTGTGAAACTAGATGTACGAAATAAAATAAAGATTATGTAGAATAATGTTGGTAGGTAAAATAAATTTGCCAAGATATAATGACCCTGGCATGACTTCTGACTTCCAAAAAAATTGTGCCTGCAAAATAAGTGAGGGGAAAACTTGACTTTCTCACTGTCTGAGCTGCCAGAATACCCCTCAACCAGTGAATAGTTGGTTGTTTAGGAGCGAGGACCTGCCACGTCCTTAAAGGGGAGTTCCAGCCTTTTTTATGTTTATTAAAAGTCAGCAACTACAAAAAGTGTAGCTGCTGGCTTTTAATAAACAGACACTTACCTGTTCCACTGTCCAGTGACGCAGCCGCCCAGAGCTTCGCTCCTCTCCCCCCGACCCCTTCTCCGTCTGCGCCTCCATTCCTGCTGTGGGCATCCGGCCGCGACAGCTTTCGGCTTCACGGCCGGGCACTCACTGCACAGGCGTTGCGCAATCTGAGTGGAAGGGCGATCGCCTGAGACCTGTCACGTGTCCCAGGTGACCGCCTACAGGGAGGGGCCCGCCTTAGGTGATATGACAGGAAGTCCCACTCCTACTGAAGCCCCCATCCACCCCCCCCCCAAAAAAAAAATTACATGCCAAATGTGGCATGTAAGGGGGCGAGGAGTGGTTTAAGCGGAAGTTCCAATTTTGGGTGGGACTCCGCTTTAACTAGACGTGCATTCGTTATCGTCTTAGTGCATTTTCGTCCGAATTTCAGGAATTTTTGTGTTCGTTTTAAACAAAACGATAACGAACGTGCAGAATCCGAAATCCGAAATAAAAGAATGCTTTATTTTCATATCGTTACGACAACAGTTCGATATAGCTTGAATTTCAATACAACGCCATCCCATTGGCTGTTGGGGTAGACCGTTCAACATGAACAGAAACAAACATGTATCGTATCATTCGATACGATCAAAAATATGTATAATACCGTTCGACATGAAGATACGATGAAGCAGCAAAAACATACGATAGCCGCAAACGGACATTTATGGTCAAATGCTCTGCCCATAGGCTATAGAAGAATTCTAATGTTGTTCGACTAGTAATAATAACTAGTCAAACAACATTAGAATTCTACTATAGCTTGTGGGCAGAGCATTCGACCGGAAATGTACGATCGCGGCGTCATACAGTTTAGCTGCTTCGTTGAATCTTCTTGGAACATCCGACAGACACCATAAGCCTTTAATTGACTGACGGATTCTACCTTAATTCAAATGCATTTTTTAGCGAAACATAAAAACAAACTAAATGTATTTTTCGGAAGAAACCAAAATTCTGCAAAAAAATATTTTGCACATGTCTATTAACAACTAGTGACTCGTGCTGACGAGCAGGGATTCCCGTTGGCTCTTTTATTTAGATTCTGCTGTCAACGGTACAAAGAAATAGGTGGGTCTGGTATGGATTCTAGGGGAGGGGGGGGGGACCTCAAGACAAAAAAAATAAAAAAGTAAGGAGTGTGGTCACCTCCCCAAAATCCATTCCAGACCCTTATCTGAGCATGTAGCCTGGCAGGCCAAGAAAGGTAAGTACGAGAGCGCCCACTGGCAAAGCACCTTGTCCCTACGTCGATGAGAACAAAGTCCTCTTCCCCACCAATCCTCCCACAAATCCTGGCCCGGTGGTTGTTAGGGTGCATGGGGGAACTTATTGGAATTTGGAAGCCACATTTTTTACAAGGGGGGGGGGGGCCCAGATCCAGCCCCCCCCATGTAAATGAGTATGGAGTATATAGTACCCCTACTTATTCACCAAAAAAACTGTAAAAACAGCACATTTTAATTAAGGGGCTTGTCCAAAACAAAAACTATTTTTTTTAAATGTCCCCCGATGTAGATTTATTGTCAATTACAATGAATGCCGCCTGCAGTGGTGTCTGGGGCCCCCTTGTTAAAGGGGGCCTCCAGATTCCAAAAAGTCATCCCTCGCACAACCACCACACTAGGGTTGTAGAGAATAGGACTTGGCCTTATCAACGTTGGGTACAAGGTGTGCACGCTCATCTATACCCTTTCCTGGCCCATTGGGCTGCATGCTTTTAATAAGGGTCTGGTTTGGGGGGTCCTCATGTTTTCACTGTGTTCTCCCGGCCCAACCCCCCCCCCCCCCCACCCAGAGAACACAATAGCTTCTTGGGAGGGATTGTGTTGATGGGGGGAATCGCATCATCTATGGCAGACTTTCATTGACCATACAGTTACTACCCCCAGAGTGCAGCCAGGCAGATGAGGCACTTATTTCAGCAATACAACTCACCAAGTCCTCTTCCTTCCTCTAGCCCGACGATGGCACTGCTGTCCAGTTTCAGGCTTGGGGTGGAGAGTCTCTGCCAATTTAATAAATTGGCATTCACTTACTGTGTGTCTATGAGCAGAGAATGATCTAGACCAGGGGTCTCCAAACTGCGGCCCTGGGGCCAGATGTGGCCCTTTGCTTGCCTTAATGCGGCCCTTGGGGCACTATTCCATCCAACTCCAATGGGGCATAATTCTTGTTGCTGACACCATTGAGGCACTATTCCTCCAACTGACACCATCAATTCTTTCCATTGACACCAACGATGGGGCACTAGTCCTTCCACTGACACCAAAGATATGGTATTATTTACTCCCACTGGACATTTTCTACTCCCAATGGCCCTAGTCTGGCCCCACTTAAAGTCTGAAGGACCGTAAACTGGCCCTTTGTTTAGAAAGTTTGGAGACCCCTGATCTAGACAAAGCAGAGGGATCTTCCTGGCTGTATGGTGTGCTAGAGCTGTGTAAACCATAAAACTGTCAGGACACTATTGCAAATCACTTGGCAGGAAAATTACTAACCACGTTTTTGAAATGTATGTTATGCTGTGGAGGTCATTCATGGAAGTGGCCATATTTAAATTAAATCGTAGACATATAATGGCACTATGGTACCTTGATGCTGGATGCATTATACAGGGAATATGGAGCTAAAACATGTTGATTTCAACATCAGATGTTTGAAACCAAAAAAAAAAAAGGGGGGGGGGAAACCGAGGATCAGAGGTCAGCTCCCCAAAGGGAGATGTGTTAGGACTTTTGAAAGGCGGATGTTAGCGCTGTCACTTCTTGTACCCTTACATAGAGTCACTGAAGCAGAAACTGACACTGTCTGTAGAGGAGACTATAAAAATGATCGGGCTAAAAGCGAGGAGGATTTCCCCTGTGACTGAGCAAGGACATTCAAATCTGAGGATGCTACAATTTTAACCTGCTCATTACGGGACATTTACTTGAACCCCTAGTCACTTTTGAAGCAGAATTACCGTAAAGTGGTTGTAAACTCAGAAAAAAATAAAATAAAAATAAAACCCTGCAAGACAAATGCATACTAGCATAGCATACTAGCTCATTATGAAATTATGAAATAATTACCTTAGATCAAAGCTGTTGCAGTGGTCCCCATACACCGCTGTGACTGGTGACATGTCCCCTGAAGTCCCCTGAAGTTGTTTTGCGGGTTCGCAGGCTTCGGCGCTGTGATTGGCTGGAGCTGCGATGATGGCACAGCTACTAAAGAAACGGCACAAGCAGACTGTTTCTTCAGTGTGCATGTGCCGATGACGTCGGCACATGCAGATACAGTGAATATCTCCTAAACTGTGCAAGTTTAGGAGATATTCACGATACCTACAGGTAAACCTTTATTATAGACTTACCTGTAGTGAAAAATGGTGCAACATGGTTTACAACCACTGTAAACCCCAAAGCAAACATTTATTATATTGCAGCTCACCACTTCTTAAATGTAATGGCTGTATTCGTTTTCTTTTTTAGGCTTTCTATTTTTTTATCTGGTGATCCAGCCAGTAAGTCTGTTTTTAAAAGAACAAGTGGGGGTGCTTGCATAAATATGGAAGCCAAAGTAGCGTAAATCAGCACCACATCTTTCTGAGTGCCCCTTCACACTTGTTTCTTGCGGCAATGCACACTAAGGCCCCATGCACACGAGACGCAGGTGCAAACTCTGCTGAACACACGTTTTTAAACGCTGAAACCAGCGTTTATAAACGCGCGTTTTGCCGCGTTTGCGGCGGCGTTTTACCGCGTTTGCGTTTATAAGCGTTTCATCATAGACCCTCCCTAAGCTCAAAAAACAGTAAATTTTAACCATTTCAACCAGTCTGTGAGACCAGAGTGAGTAGCAGCAGCTGAGAGAGCAGCAGTGTACTTGTATTTAGCGTATCACTTGCCACATCACCTGCCACAAGTTGTGGATTGTCCACTTGCCACGTCACCTGGCCATGTCACCTGGCCACGTCACCTGCCACAAGTTGTGGATTGTCCACTTGCCACGTCACCTGGCCACATCACGTGCCACGTCACTTGCCACAAGTTGTGAATTATCCACTTGCCACGTCACCTGGCCACGTCACCTGCCACAAGTTGTGGATTGTCCACTTGCCACGTCACCTGGCCACGTCACCTGGCCACGTCACCTGGCCACGTCACCTGCCACAAGCTGTGGATTGTCCACTTGCCACGTCACCTGGCCACGTCACCTGGCCATGTTACCTTCCACGTCACCTGGCCACGTTACCTGCCACAAGTTGTGAATTGTCCACGTGCCACGTCACCTGCCACAAGTTGTGGATTGTCCACTGGCCACGTCACCTGGCCACGTCACCTGCCACAAGTTGTGGATTGTCCACTGGCCACGTCACCTGGCCACGTCACCTGCCACAAGTTGTGGATTGTCCACTTGCCACGTCAACTGGCCACGTCACCTGCCACAAGTTGTGGATTGTCCACCTGCCACGTCACCTGGCCACGTCACCTGCCACAAGTTGTGGATTGTCCACTTGCCACGTCACCTGCCACAAGTTGTGGATTGTCCACTGGCCACGTCACCTGCCACGTCACCTGCCACAAGTTGTGGATTGTCCACTGGCCACGTCACCTGGCCACGTCACCTGACACAAGTTGTTGATTGTCCACTTGCCATGTTACCTGCCACAAGTTGTGGATTGTCCACAATGCAATGCAAGCAATTACAGTTTTCTTTTATATTTTTTAATAGTTTTTCATCATTTGCCATCATTTTTGAGATTTCTAATGTTAAAAAATAGGTCACCTTTAAAAACGCTTATAAACGCAAACGCGGCAAAACGCCGGTACCGCGTTTAGCCGCGTTTAGCGTCTGAAACGTGGAAAACTTTTGCGTCTGAACCCATTTTTTTTGCTTCTGGAAAAACGAGGTTAAACGCAACTGCTTGTAAACGCCAAAAAACGAGAGTGTGTGCATGGACACATAGGATAACATTGAATGGGTTCAGGAGCAGTTGAAAAAAGCATCCAACTGCCTCTGAACGCGCGTTCAACAGCAAATAACAGCGTCTTGTGTGCATGGGGCCTAAAACACACATTTAAGCTCTATATGCAGCTGGCTGTGGTGCCATTCAATGTGAATGGCACTCTAATACATTGTACAGTAGAGCCCAAAGCACTACAGCATACTGCAGTACAAATACTGTGTGCTGTTTTAACTGTACATTTGTTTATTTTTGTAGGCTGCGGTGCGTTGGATGTCACTGCCCTGCCTCTCCACCTCATCAAATCTGAGAACACTTTGCATTCATTGAAAAAATGCAATGTTTTCTCTGAATAGTGGCAATGCCTTGCAAGCCTCCCTCCCTTCCCTGGCAGCCACTTGACACTAGACACCGAAGACTGCTGCTATCACTGTAGTAGTGCTGACTACTACAATCTACAGCTTCTCCGGGGATTGGCCAGGTATAAGGCATGCATACTTACCATTGGTTCATTCTAACTATGCTATAAAAAAATCATACCTAAACTTCAGCTTTAGCGCCGGTTCACACACAAGGCGGCAAGGCGATCTGAAGACTACTTCAGAGGCGACTTGCAAAATGACTTCTGCATTGAAGTCAATGCGAGTCGCCCCCAAAGTCGTACAAGAACCTTTTTCTAAGTCTGAGTGACTTGCGTCGCTCCTATTAGAACGGTTCCATTGAACAGAGTGGGACGCGACTTGTCAGGCGGCTGAGTCGCCCGACGAGTCGCCCCTGTGTGAACCGGGTCTTAAGGCATAAACATTCCCCACATCGTGCAATGGATCGCTTCAGTGTGAATCAGCCCTGAAATGTTTGACATTTAGGCTACTTTTTTGTGTTGTCCCCTAGAACCACAGTTTTGTGGTCACACAGTTCCACACACCTCAAACAACACAACCTAGTAATTATAATTAGAATTAACCACTTAATGACCGAGCCTCTTTATGACACTTGTTAAAATCTTTTTTCTGCTAGAAAATTACTTGGAACACCCAAACATGATATATATATATATATATATATATATATATATATATAATATATTTTTTGTAGCAGAGATCCTAGAGAATAAAATGGTGGTTGTTGCAATATTTTATGTCAAACCGTATTTGCGCAGCAGTTTTTTTAACGCAATTTTTTTTTTTAAATACACTTTAATGAATTAAAAAAACTAAACAGCAAAGTTAGCCCATTTTTTTATTTTTTTTTTATTTTTTTTTTGTATAATGTGAAAGGGAAAAAAAAAAATATATAATTTTTTTTTTTTCCCAGACACCCTAGGGAATAAAATGATGGTTGTTGCAATACTTTGTCACAAAGTATTTGTGCAGCGGTCTTACAAGCACAATTTATAAAATACACTTTTTTTTTTTTTTACTTTAAAAAAATAAAAATAAAAAATAAGACCACAGTAGTTAGCCCAATTTGTATTTTTTTTATTTTGTGAAAGATAATGTTACGCCGAGTAAATTGATACCCAAAATGTCATGCTTCAAAATTACAGAGCAATACAAGATGTCTATGACCCCATATTTGTTAAACGCTTGTAAATCTTCGATTCCACTATACAGGGGAAAACGTTTCTTATACCTACTATCTCAGCGGCTAAGAAGGGTTGACAAGCTCCGTCTAATGGAAGAAATAACCTGTAGAGATGAAGGGCTGACCAGGAAATATATTAAGACATGGGCAAAATGGTTTGAATTTAAGGAAAAGGAAACTTAAACTACATTTATGAAAAAATATCAGACCCTGATGGTAAATCAGAGTATGACTTCTTAATCAACCTTAAAGTTTCTGTACCTCCCCGATAGAGGTGTGTGTGTGTGTATGTGTATGTGTGTGTGTGTGTGTATATATATATATATATATATATATTTTTTTTTTAGTTATATTTTTTCCCCTTTTTTTTCTTTTCTTTTTGTGTGGTTCCCGCCCCCTCACCCTCTATTTTGCTATTGATGGGAAGAGGATGGAAACTGATAAGATAAATTACATTGTATATGTTTCAAGATAATGTTTTGCATTTTTTTAGAAATACTGAAAAAAAAAAAAAAGTTTAAAATTGCGCCTGCTTGTGGAATGGCGGCACATTTTGACCCTTAAAATCCCCATAGGCGACGTTGAAAAATTTCTACAGGTTACCAGTTTTGAGTTACAGAGGAGGTCTAGTACTAGAATTATTGCTCTCTAAGAATCGCAGCGATACCTAACGTGTGATTTGAACACCGTTTTTTCAAATGTGGGCGCGACTTGCGTATGGGTTCGCTTGGTGGGATGGGGCGCTTTTAATTATTATTTTTTTACACTGTCCTTTGACCCAAAAAAATTTCTTTTTTTTTTTTTTTTTTACTTTTATTCCTATTACAAGGAATGTAAAAATCCCTTGTAATAGAAAAAAAAAACCATGACACGACCTCTTAAATGTTGAGATCTGGGGTCAAAAAGACCTCAGATCCCACATAAACACTCAAATGCAATAAAAAATAAATAAATAAAAGACCATTTAGGCGGGGGGGGGGGGGGTTTGATGTTGCTTCCACCATTCGATGTTATGGAGCCGAGTGGGGGCCCATCTTTCCCTCACTCGGCTCCTGGCCTGTCGGGAGAGGATGTGAGTACCAACGTACAATGACGGCGATTTGCGCTAAGTGGTTAAAGTGGTTGTAAACCTTAAACATAAAATATGAACAAAACGCATCCCTCTATAGTGTGTACTTGTCTCAATTAAGACCAGCTAAGTGTAATTTCCATCTACTGCTTCGCTCCTCTGCTATCAGCATGAATCGCTTCTGACAAGTTTTCCTGACACCAAGAGAAAAATGGTGACAGGGGAGGGATCTCCAGCTGATTGACAGCCTCATCTTTGTTCCTGTGATAAATTCTAGACTTTGAATAGCTGTAGGGAAGAGAAGACCGCAGATAAACAGGTACAACTTATGCAGGAGCATGTGTTCAATTTCTTTGTATCACCTGAGACCAGTCACTTCACTGGGTATATGTAAGGGTTTACAACCACTTTAATATGTTTATTCTGCTGTGCTGAAATGTTAATTTCCCAGTGAAGATTTTAATAACGGATGTAATATACTGACAAAACAAGATCAAACTCCCATTTCTCCCGGAATCTATGTCCTTACCTCTGGCCTGTGTTGCATTTACAAAAAATCCAGCCCTCTTAGATAGAAATTTGGCTTTCTTCCATATCTAGACCAACTCATAGCTTTGTTCATAGCCCGATCTTATCACAATTTCTGACTTCTTGCGACATATTGTGGAAATATGTATGAAGATACAATCAGGTGGACACAAACCTTTCCAACTTTTGTCTCATGTTGTGTACAGATGGGAAATGGTGTTTGACAAGCTACCTTCTTGGCAAATGAACTCCTTGTGCATGTTGGCAATACTCCCTGTTCCATCAAGGCTTCAACCTGTTGTATGACACAGCTTGAACCTGGGAAAAGAATTTCAGAGGGTACTGACAGCTGTTCTGCACTGGATGAGTCACAGCACACCCACGGTTTGGCGAAAGCACTAAGATGCTGTTGCCAGGATCATTCAATGCCTATTTGTGAAAAACATCTTTTGATTTACAAAATCTTTTTGTGTTCTACACCTTCATATCTTTGTGTTTTTAATCGATTTTCATTGGTTTTAGTCAAACCGAGTATACCGTATTTAGTTTTTAACAGCGGAAGAATGAGATTCCAGATATAGGCTTGATGGGAAACAATGAAAGGAACAGGTAAGCTACCCATATATGGCTCTAATTTTGGCCAATTTGTGCTGAATCAGCCATGGGTGACCCCGTCAGCACCCCTATGATCAACAAAAAGCGATTATAAGAATTAGCTGAGCCGAGTAGAAAGTGAATTGGATGCAGTCACCATTCAGGTCTCCGAGTTCATATTTTGTACACAACTATGACTATTTATGCTAAATTGAACTGTAGTGTTGAGATCTGCTAAATCCTAGGACAAAGGTCTCCGAACTTTTGAAATAAAGGGCCAGTCTACTGCCCTTTGGGGGGGTGGTGTCTGGTCAGTGGGAGTAGAAAATGCCCTGGCATTGGTGGGAGTAAACTATGCCATAGGTTTGGTGGTCAGTGGGAGTAAGAAAAGTTTTACATCATTGGTGTCAGTGGGAAGAATAGTGCCCCATAATTGGTGTCAGCTGGAGAATTGGTTCCCCGTTTCTGATATCAGTGGGAGGAATAGTACCCCATTGTTGGTGCCAGGGCCAGATAAAGGGAAGCAAAGAGCCACAGTTTGGAGACCTCTGTCCTAGGAGTACTGGTGGCCAGTGCCTGCCCAAACGCACAGTAGCCCCCCAAACTTAGAATAGGCAATGTGACAAGCGAAAATTGAGAATTTTTTGTTCGTGCTAAACTCTCGCCTACCACCTACACACGTTCCGATTGGCCAGTCAGGCTGCCGAGCTCTCACACTATTGACAACCAAACAGCTGGGAATCGGCCCATGACCGAAAGGTTTAGAAGGCTACTGTGGGTTGCGAAAACTCCTGTAGGTTTCTGCACTTCATACCTTCATAAAAAAAAAACACCTCCATCACAGTGAGTGTCTTAAATCTAAATAGGAAAATGAAAAGGATGCTCCACAAATATTTTATAAAATGAAAATCGTGAACATATACTATAAAGTTACCCCTTTTGTCAGCCCCAGTATAAAAACTTTGCATGTCTTTTTCTATAGTTTTTGTTTTAATGTAACTGCAAATACGTTTACTATACATGTCCATAAAATGTACCCGTACTCTGGGGAACTTTAAAATTAGGGGTTCACTTCAAATAACGTAGGTTGACCTGTACAGTATTGGGGAGTGCCATGTTTTCCTCCCTTGGATACTCCCATGACACATGAAAGTCGTGTTTGTAATTTAAACTAGGGCGATTGCTTAGCAATTTGTCTAGACAGGGTTGACAAGACTGTACAAAAGTTACAAACAAATCCCATCTCTTGGATAAGTGAAGGTATTATAGGTGAGGCTGAGGACACTCAGAAGGTTGATTTGTGTGTGTGTGTGTGTGTGTGTGTGTGGTACAATTCTCAATTTGGGGGACCCAGGCATATACAGGAGTAGTTTTTATAGGCCAAAAAAAGGTGCAGGTAGCTAATGGTGTCTCCCATTACGAAATTACCGATGTACTATGTACGTGTCATTGTAGTTGTGGACTATTCATTCCGTCATCCGATGAGTGTAGGCACTGGAAAGGACAAATTCCAGGTTGAGGCTGTTGGAATCACCAGGTCTGACAACAGTGAAACGAGTTGCAGAACTTTAAAGACAAGATTGTGGTCTAGACATGCACGATGGCAGGGCTGATGGCAAAAAATGGATCATCTAAAACCAGGCAGAGGTCTGGGTGGGCAGCTAACGGCAATCGTGGTCAGAAGCAAGCTGAGTCCTCAAAGGTTATCAGATACTGGAACAGGAAATCCTGGGCGAGGAACAGGAGCCTAGAAAACAGTCTCCGAGGGAGATACTTGGTCAGGCAGGAGCTGAGCACTTCTTTTTAAAGAACTAGAGAGGTAAAAATTAACCAATGGGCATGAGAAACCTAAAACCACTAGATGGCATGGGTGCCCTCTTGGGGGAACACTCAAGTGCAGTTCTAATCATCCATTAGATAGGGCATATCCGGGGAACGCTTGAGATTGACACCTGTGAATTCTAGGCGAGGCTGCAGCAGGATTTGAAGGAGACAGAACAGGATTGGGCAATAGGCAATGCCTGGCAATTGCCCCATGATCATTGTATTTGCGTGAGAGTAGCAAGATAAGCCACACAACCTTTTGGCTGTGTTGTCGATGCAGGACAATGGAGTCTGCAAAACAAGGCTATTGAACTTGGCTTTATGATTTTATATCTGTTTGATGCCCCTAGTGCAATTCCATAGACTCCTACCCTTTGCAGCCTTTTTAGATGCAAGACAAATATAGTGTGAATTGCTGCAAGGCAATAATGCTAACGTAGCTTCCCTTCACACACAGCGTGAAGTGCTAGTTAAAGCTAAATATTTGTGGTGAGCAAGGAGGACGTTACTCAATTACCAGGCCGAGCTTCTCAGTCACCATGGTGACCAGAATTTGTCTGAACTTGTACTACAAAATCTAATACGATAGTGTTGAAATCAAAGAGGTTGCTGTCAAGGACTACCAGATCAGCGGGAATAGGTGAATACGGTTTTATAATAACTTTATATTGGTTTATTGAGTGGTTCAGTTTACTGAGTGGTAGAGTTAGCATCCATTTATTAAAGTATATGTAAACCTTCACCTTGTAAAACAACTCATTCAGTTTAACATAGAAATGAAAGGCAAACATGCGTGTATACTGTAACATGTGGGACCCTTTAGCTCTAGTGGTAGATGCCTTTTCTAGTGATTTACTGTAGTCAGGAGCTGTATTTTTAAGGGCTTGGTAGTAGAGCTGGGCGATTTTGGCCCCAAAAAAACTTGATTCACGATTCAAATCGTTTTTTTTGGGGTTTTTTTTCTGATGGACACCGCGCTGGTGATAAGGAGCTGCGGGCAGAAGTTTTTAGGCGAGGCCGCGGCTTCGGCCTAGTCCGCCGCAATCCTGGGAAAAGGCCCTGCCCGCAGCTCGCCGCGATCCTGGGAAAAGGCTGCGGCTTCAGCCTAGTCCGCGGCGTCCGGCCTTGCGGCCTTTTCCTAGGATCGCGACGAGCTGCAGGCAGGATTTTTAGGCGAGGCCGCGGCTTCGGCCTAGTCCGCGGAGCGCCGGTCCTAATGGGAATTTTTTTTTTTTTTTAAATTCTATTTGGTCAAAATCTGAATCGATTTGACCTTACAACTCGATTCAAATCGATTTTTTTCCCCAGCCCTACTTGGTAGCCCATTTTTATTAAAAGGGTAAAAAATAAAAAAAAAGTAAAAAAACATAGGGTTTCCCACGCAGGGGTTCTTCTCCAGCAAATACACAAACCTAAAATGCTAGCCCACCTGGCTCTCTTTAGCAGTACTCCTGCTCTTTATGCTGGTCACACAGACCACAGGCTTCTTCAGTGTGGACAACTTTACTCTAGCGCCCACAGCTCCGCTCTGGCCTTAGTCCTCAGACCGTTTACTCACACACTCTCACTCACACACACACACACACGTCAGGCCCTTCCTTCTTAGGAGGTCTAGAGGGTGAGGCAGTATCTGTGCCATTTACTAATCCCTGCTCAGCCCCACCTCGGACCACACTAGCAGGTGTGTCCATCACCGCAAAAGGCGGAGAGAGCTCCGATGTCTCCATCAGCTCTCGAGGAGCGCCTTCCATATCGAACCGTATCTGGAAGCATCTCACAGGGAACCAGGAGATCACTTGCCACCCTGTTCAAAAGCACAGAACAAACCAGTTCCACTGGTGATTGTTACCCGGCACAGCTTGTACTACCTGGCTCCACCCATTGGTACCACACAGCACCACCACATCTGACTGTAATCGAGGCACCCAGGTATACAAGGAATGTGCTTTCACCACTTCAAGCAGTTCCACTAGCATAGCTGTCATTTCTAAACACTCCACATCAATATGCAAAACCTTTTTAGCGACCTTTCCCTTATCAGAGACATGGAGGGGCTCATTCACTGCAGCTTGAGAGGCCAAGACATTTAAAGGAGCCTCCACCTCACAGGAGGTATCCATCACAGCCTGCTGCTCCTCCGGAGCGCTGTCAGACGCATGTACCTTTTTGCTTTAGGAAAAAATAAAAAAATAATGTTGCATGCCTCGAACTAGAAGTCATGTAGACGTTGCTCCGGTCCTCCAAGGGCATAGAGATGAGTGGTGGCCATCTTGCCATTACTTCTCACTATGCAAAAACCCTGCCAACGCCAGATGGTTCTCGGGCTCAGTGACATTAACTGACTCAGTGATCGGTAACGTTAGCCCGGGAACCACCGCTTTGCTGCTTCTAAAAGTGAGCCCGCAGCGAATCCGCCGCTGGGATCACTTTTAGATCGGAAAACCGCCCGCCCAAGGGAAAGAAGAATACCGGGTTATGGCATCTAGCTTCAGCCATAACCGTATGATGTACATTCCCAGTTAGGCGGTCAGAAAGTGGTTAATATCACTTTAAGCCATCCTGCAGTGTAAGGCCCCATGCACACGAGACGCCGGTGCAAACTCTGCTGAACACACGTTTTTAAAGGCTAAAACCGGCGTTTAAAAACGCCCGTTTTGCCGCGATTTTAGCGGCGTTTTACCGCGTTTTACCGCGTTTGCGTCTATAGGCGTTTAGTTAAGAAACCTCATAAGACCCTTCCTAAGCTCAAAAAACATTATTATTTAACCATTTCAGCCATTTTGGGAGACCAGCAGCTGAGAGAGCAGCAGTGTACTTGTATTTAGCGTATCACTTGCCACGTCACGTCACCTGCCACAAGTTGTGGATTGTCCACTTGCCACGTCACCTGCCACGTCACCTGGCCACAAGTTGTGGATTGTCCACTTGCCACATCACCTGGCCACGTCACCTGGCCACGTCACCTGCCACAAGTTGTGGAATGTTCACTTGCCACGTCACCTGCCACGTCACCTGGCCATGTCACCTGCCACAAGTTGTGCATTGTCCACTTGCCACGTCACCTGCCACGTAACCTGCCACAAGTTGTGAATTGTCCACTTGCCACGTCACCTGCCACGTCACCTGGCCACAAGTTGTGGATTGTCCACTTGCCACATCACCTGGCCACGTCACCTGCCACGTCACCTGCCACAAGTTGTGGAATGTTCACCTGCCACATCACCTGGCCACATCACCTGCCACAATTTGTGGATTGTCCACCTGCCACGTCACCTGGCCACGTCACCTGCCACAAGTTTTGGATTGTCCACCTGCCACGTCACCTGCCACGTCACCTGCCACAATTTGTGGATTGCCCACCTGCCACGTCACCTGGCCACGTCACCTGCCACAAGTTTTGGATTGTCCACTTGCCACGTCACCGTCCACGTCACCTGCCACAATTTGTGGATTGTCCACCTGCCACGTCACCTGCCATGTCACCTGGCCACGTCACCTGGCCACGTTACCTGCCACAAGTTGTGGATTGTCCACTTGCCACGTCACCTGGCCACGTCACCTGCCACAATTTGTGGATTGTCCACCTGCCACGTCACCTGCCATGTCACCTGGCCACGTCACCTGGCAACATCGCCTGCTACAAGTTGTGGATTGTCCACTTGCCACATCACCTGCCACAAGTTGTGGATTGTCTACAGTGCAATGCAAGCAATTACAGTTTTTTTTCATATTTTTTTGATGGTTTTTCATCATTTGCCATCATTTTTGAGATTTCTAATGTAAAAAAATAGGTCACCTTTAAAAACGCTAATAAACGAAATCGCGGCAAAACGCCGGTACCGCGTTTTGCCGCGTTTAGTGGCGTTTAGCCGCGTTTTGCGTCTGAAACGTGGAAAACTTTTGCGTCTGAACCCATTTTTTTGCTTCTGGAAAAACGAGGTTAAACGCAACTGCCTAAAAACGGCAATAAACGAGACTGTGTGCATGGACACATAGGATAACATTGAATGGGTTCAGGAGCAGTTGAAAAAAGTGTCCAACTGCCTCTGAACGCGCGTTTAACAGCAAATAACAGCGTCTCGTGTGCATGGGGCCTAAGGGTCACCAAAAAAAAAAAGCAGGTGTTTCTTTTGGGCAACAAAAGCACATAGGGCAGCTTATTCACTTCAATGGGCTGCCCTATGTGTGAAACTTGTGTAAATCACGTTTACGAATACTACACAGCCTATCTTGGAATTTTTACTCAGAAATTTTCTGCCAGAAATATCTGATGTTCACACATCAGTACCATGTGCAAATACCCTTACGGAGATCTGTGACTGAATGAACTACAAGTCCTGTAGTTCTCCGAGGAATACAAGTGAGGTGATCACCACACTCGTAGTCTATTGACTCTTCCTCCAGCTTTCCAAATGAAAATCAGTACCCTGGTGCAGACAGGGAGCAGAAAGAAAAGTCAGCAGGAGCCTGACATTGCATCTGAGATCCAATGATCATGGGTGCAATGCTTTGCAGACTTCTGTGAAAGAAATGCACATTTTTTTCCTGCAAAAATATCTGCACATATTTTTTAAAGGTGGACTTAGGCTCAATTCACACTAATGCATGTTGCTTTTGAGCGTTTTTGCCTTGCTTTTTGCGGTGCTTGCCGCGTTTTTCAACATGCGTTTGTACCGCGATTTGCGTTTTATTTATTTTTATTTTTTAATTAATTTGTATAAATGAATTTTTATTTTTATACATTTCCATAAAAAAAAGAAATAAAAAAAACACAAAATCGCAGTAAAAACGCATCAAAAACTTGGTACTTGCGTTTTTGTTGCAGGTCCATTGACTTCTATTACATGCAAAACGCTGCTTTTTGCATGAAAAAAAAGTCCCCGACCCTTTCCAAAAACGCAGAGGTACAAAAATGCATTGATGTGAACATGTTCCATAGGAACCCATGTTAAAAAATTTCCATGCATTTCTGCAAAATGCACCAAAAAAACGCATTAGTGTGAATGGAGCCTTAGCCTTTATCTTAATATACTTTTTCATATTCATGTTCGCTAAATTAGTCAGAATGTTCAACGCAAAGACATTTTCAAATAGCATGCTTTTTAAAGACTATGTAAATCTAACATTTAATATTCCTGATATGTACCTGCTGTACCATGTAGTTGTATGGAAAGTATCCTGTTTTCTCTGTATTGCTTTCTTCGTGTGAAATCGCTGTTTCCTGACAGACCCTCTGCTTTCCTATTTTAAAAACTGACCACACTATTGTGGTAAGCCTATGTGTACATTGACACAGGCTTTTATGGAGTTCAGTTTAGGAGCTTTGGCAAAAAAACGCCAAAAGATCCAAAACTCAAGTTTAGGAGCTGCTAATGTACATGGAGCCCGGTGGAAGGGAGATTTGGGGTCTTTTTTTCAGATCCCAGATCTCTCCATAAAGAGGACATGTTGTTTTTAAAGGGACAGTGTAAAAAAAAAAAATGTTTTTTTTTTTTTGTTTTTTTTTAAAGCGCCCTAGTCCCCGCATGCTCGCGCGCAATAGTGAACACACACATAGCTCACGCCCACATATGTAAACTGTGTTTGCACCACACTTGTGGTATCGCCATGAACATCTGAGTGACAGCAATAATTCTAGTACTAGACCTCCTCTGTAACTCTAAACTGGTAACCTGTAGAAATCTTTTAAGCGTGGAGATTTTGAAGTACCATTGTTTGGCACAATTTTAAAGCATGACGTGACCTACTTACTCATCTTTCATATTGTACAAACAAAATTGGGGTATATATTATGTTTTGTTTTTTAAAATCCAATTTTTTTTTTTTTTCCAAAAACCGTGAGACATAAAAAAAGTAAACGACCACCATTTTATTCTGTAGGGTCTTTGCTAAAAAATTGTGTGTGTGTGTGTGTGTGTGTGGGGGGGGGGGGCTCCAAGTAATTGTTTAGCAAAAAATACGAAAAAGGCTGGGTCCTTTAGTGGTTAAAGTCTTGTTGTTGTTGTTTTTTTTAAATTATAATTTAAAAATGATAATAATTTAAAAAATAATGAAACATGTTCTACTTACCTGTGTAATGGATTTGCACAGAGCAGCCCAGATCCTTCTCTTCTCTGGTTCCTAGTCAACGCTCCTGGCTCCTCCCTTCTGCCGAGTGCCCCCACAGCAAGTAGCTTGCTATGGGGGGGGGGGACCCGAGCCGAGCTGCTGCTCTGTGTCCATTCAGACACGAAGCGGTGGCTCAGCCCCACCCCCTCTCTCTCCTCATTGGCTCACAGACTTTGAGAGCAGTGGGAGCCATGGCCCCCACTTCTGTGTCTCAGCCAGTCAGGAGGGAGAGTCCCGGGCAGCCGAGGTTCTTGTGCAACATCGTTGGATCAGAACGGGCTCAGGTAAGGGGAGGCTGCTGCACACAGAAGGTTTTGTGCATTAAGTAATAATAATAAAAAAAAAACTTCTGCCTTTTAGAACCACTTTAAGTTCAACTTAGCTGACTGAACAGAAAAAAAAACTGAGGAGCTCAGGTGGAGCTTGCTGTACTAACTATGGATTGTTAGTCCAGTGATCTCACTGCTGAGCTATTGTGTTCTGATTGGGGGGCTGCACCCCCCCCCCAGCCAGAATACACGTGCTGATTAGATGCCGATCGTATGCTGGTTTTCCAGCATGCCCGTTTGAACGCCAAACGCCGGCTTCTGTTTTGACAAGCTGATGTACACATGGGCTGAATGTTGCCTGGTTTCTGTTGAACTGGCTGATAGTCGGCCCATGTGTACCGGGCTTTAGGAAGAGGTGTTTGGAATTAAGACTGAGGAGTGGATGCACAATGCACTATTTACATTTTATTGTTGCCTGGAGTTCAGCTAAAAAAAAACAAAAAGACTTGAAACTTATGTTTAAATAAGCATAAAGAAATAGATTTCCTATTTATGGAAGGATAAATTGGAGAGTAGCTTACAACCTGGATTGTAGAGTTGATTTTCATAGTGTTTGACTTGCGAAATCAAGTTTCTTCGAGGTGCTAAGGGATTTCCAATGTTCAATCCCTCGAGGGAGCTGCGTCACACGGTCGCTTTCATTGCGTTTCATTGATTGTTCCCCTCACATGCAATGAATTGGTGTACGTGAATGCCTTGTCTCAGTAAGTTGAACATTGGAGTATTTTATTTTTCAATCTGTCAAGTCCTGCATTCTATTTATTTGATTCACATGCAATGAGGGTTCAGCAGGAAATATGATCAAACATTTTAAATATTAGATGATATGGGATGGATAGGGAAGTTCTTACTTTTTCCCAGGACTTGGAAACCTTGATATGTATTTTAGGACAGGGATAAACACAGACACCACATAGCGATCCAAAGTATAGTGCTGCAGGTACGTTTTCGGCGTGAGCAAAACTAGGGTTTGAAAGCTAAACCGTATCAATTCAGACTATCCTTGGAGGTAACTTGTTTCTATAGTGCACAACGATTATCAGTGTCCTGATTATTAATGCATTCCCAACAGTGCCCACCAGTGCTGCCAATCGGAGACGCCTCATCAGTGCCCATCAGTGCAGCCTCATCAGTGCCCATCAGTGAAGGAAAAAAATTACCTGTTTGCAAACTTTTATAACAAACTATGAAAAAAAAAAAATTTTGCCCCAAATTTTTGGTTTTATTTAGAAAAGAAAAAAAAAAACCCAGTGGTGATTAAATACCACTAAAAGAAAGCTCTGACGTTTGTATTAAAAAAAAAAAAAAAAAGATAAAAATTTCATTTGGGTAGAGTGTTGCATGACCACTCAATTGTCATTCAAAGTGTGACAGCACTGAAAGCTGAAAATGACCTGGACAGGAAGGGGCTAATATTGACCAGGAGGCAAATGGTTAACCTACACAAAGCAAAATGCACCGTTCTCAATATTGTCATTTAGGCTCGGTTCACGCTGCAAATTCGCACCGCATGTAATTTGCGAACTGATTGTGGAGTGTATGGAGTTAATGACACCCCACAATCAGTTTGCAGAATCGGATCGCATGGGTTTAAACACCCATGCGATCAGATTCTGGTGCCAACCAAAAAAAGTATCCTGCACGAGTTTGGTCCGAATGCAATGCAAATTCAGCCATGCAGTTTGTATGGCTGAAATTCACATCGCACAGACATCGCATGTGATCTGCACAGCAATGCTGTGCGAATCGCATGCAAAGTCTGGCATTGCACTAGTGTGAATCGGCTCTAAAGGCCTCATGCATACAAACGTACAAGGGCCGTACAGCGTGCAGGGCCTGTGTAATTTACCTGGCACCCGCTGCTACCACAGACAACCGCCCACTGAGATAAATTTGTGGCTGCCATGTGGATGTACGCTCCAAACCCACATAGTGGGATTTTATCCAATCCCCAGTGTATATCTGCATACAGCCGCATCTTCTAATTCATCTTCTTAGTGGCTGTATACGGCAGCAGCGGGTCCCAGGAAAATGATTAAGCAGGTTCTGCATGACCCCTGCAAAGCCAAAAGCTGGAATGTCAGAGCTTGAAACTCGGTTGGTATTATCTGAATTGCTGATATTCCACCATTTTCTAACCTCTTTTAAGATGCGGAAGGTGGAGAAGAATTACACGTTGGTGCGTATGTGATATGTGGGAGTGCAGCGCACAGCATCATCAGTGCTCAGGACCAATTCTGGAGTCCTGCCAAGGGTGTAAGCGAGTTCATATGGTGCATTTGTTTCTTTTGTGTCAGTGTTTGCTTAGGATTTAGCATAGATATGAAAGATAACAGAAGTTCCTCCTGCACAATGCACCCTTCTTGTTGTTCTAACAGCTTGTCAGCAGCAAGCGAAAGGTCTCATGAAGAGCGGTCCTTCATCAAAATACCTTTTTGATACTGAAATACCTGTTCACACTGTGCTAGCCTAAACAGCCGTGTGTGTGTGTGTGTGTGTGTGTGTGTGTGTGTATATATATAGCTGAGAAAACAAACACTATGAGCCATTTATATACCCATAAAGCCGGGGTGTCCAACCAGTGGCCTGCGGAGCCCTCTGATGTGACCCGCGACCTCCTGCTCTGGGATGGTGCGCTGGCAAGCCCAGATTGCAGATTGCCGACCTGCCATCCCAGATCATCAGTGTTGTGAATGAAGCCGGCGGTAGAGGAAGCAATCGGCTTTTCAGAAAGTGCACAACACCTGCAGGATATAATAGATGTCTATGGCAAAGTGCAGCTAACCGCCGGGAAAACCTTAGGTACACTTCGCCGCACCTTCAGTGTGGGTAGACCGCAGACCATCAGTGTAAAAGCAGTCTTAGGCCCCTTTCAGACCCACCATTCACCTCTATGGAGCGGAAGATGTAAACAGACTTTTGTCCGTTTACACCCGCCTACCTCAAATCCGGTCTTTTTAAAAAAAATAAAAAAAATAAATAAAAAAAAACAGAAGTGGATCCCTCCTCTTCCATCTGATTGGATCAGAGTGCCCATAGAGTAGATTGGGCTGTGTCTGTTTTGCATATACAGACCTGTCATCTGCCCCTCTGCTCATTGTGGCCCACAACTGGTTACTAAGTCGCTTAAGTGGCCCTCAACCTTCAAAAGGTTGGGCACCCCTGCCATAAGGTGTAGTTTTGATTGGGTGTTTCCGAAATGGATGTTTTGAAGTATAGATTTCTTTTATCATATCCATCTTTTATTCTGTTCTTCAGTCCATCAGGAATGCTGCTGCCAGACTCATCCATCTTGCCCAACTGTTCAGTGTTTTCTACCCCTTTCTGCCAATCCCTCCACTGGCTTCTGCTTATTCAATTAAAACTACTAACAACTTGCAAAGCCATCCACAACTCAGCCCCAAACTACATCACCAACCTAGTCTCAAAATACCAACCAAATTGTTCTCTTCGTTCCTCCCAAGACCTCCTCCTGCTCTCTATCGCCCTTGTCACCTTCTCTCTTGTTCACCTCCAGGACTTCTTCTGAGCCTCTTCCATGCTGTGGAACTCGCTACCCCAATCTCTCCTACTCTGTCCACCTTTTAGACAATCCTTGAAAACCATTCTCTTTAGAAAGGTCTATCCTGCCCCCACGTTACAACTGTACTAGGGCTGCAACTAACGATTATTTTCATAATCGATTAGTTGGCCGATTATTGTTTCGATTAATCGGTTAATAACCATTAAAAAAAAAAGGGTAACTTTTGCTGCGATTTGCATTTTTACATATTTTTTTGGCTAGTTTGTTGTTGGGCAGATTCAAAAACACAAATTGCCACAAAAACACATTATTACATGCTTTTCTGCAGCTTCTCCATTAAAGTATATTGAACAACAAAAACAAAATGGCACTGTTTTGCGTTAAAAAAAGTCCTTGCCCTTTCCAAATACGCAGCAGCTGAAAAAATCCTGGATGTGAACCGTGTCCCATAGGAAACCATGTAAATGAACTGTAGTGTGTTTCTGCAAAAAACAGAGGTGTGACCCAGGCCTGAGATGTTTAGTAACATAATGGGGTTAAAAAATAAAATAAAAAATAAATATTTGTACCAAAAGAACAAATAATCGCTGTAAGGGGTTAATTTTTTACTGTGGGACAGTGAAAGTAATATTTACAGTAGCGATTTGCTCTTTTTGTACTATAAAGGGCTAATTTTTTTTTTTTTTTTTTTTTAACCCCATTATGTTACTGGCCGATTAATCGATTATGAAAATAGTAATCGATTTCATAATCGATTAGTTGTCGATTAATCGATTAGCTTTTTCGGCCCTAAACTGTACTTTTAATTTCTCTTCAGCTTATCTCTCCCAGTTATTACCTTTTTTGTATCACTTGACCCTTCCTCTTAGATTGTAAGCTCAAATGAGCAGGGCCCCCTGATTCCTCTTGTAATTGTATTATTACTGTACTGTCTACCATCATGCTGTAAAGCTCAGCACAAACTTTTGGCACAATATAAATCCAGTAAAATAATAATAATTTTAAAGCGGACCTTCACCCTCTTGGATTTTCCTCCTAATGCCGTGTACACACGATCGGACATTCCGACAACAAAACCGTGGATTTTTTTCCGACGGATGTTGGCTCAAACTTGTCTTGCATACACACAAATGTTGCTGGGAAATTCCGAAAGTCAAGAACGCGGTAACGTACAACACTACGACGAGCCGAGAAAAATGAAGTACAATGATTCCGAGCATGCGTAGAATTTTCGGCCGGAATTGGCTACACACGATTGGAATTTTAGAAAATACGTTTTGTTGTCGGAAAATTTGAGAACCAGCTCTCAGACATTTGTCCGAAATTCCGACAGAAAATGTCCGATGGAGCATACACACAGTTGGATTTTCCGACTACAAGCTCACATCGAACATTTGTTATCGGAAATTCCAACCATATGTACACGGCATAAGGATTATTACATAGGTCTGTTTTCCTTCCATCACAAGATGAAACAGATATAGCTGTGACAATTGTTTCACTTCTGACACAGGTTAGGATCTCCTGGAACTGAGGGGGGTCCGTGTGAAAAGGGGTCTTAAGCTGGCCATAGACTGATAGGATATTTTCATTCAAAAATTCTGGGAAAAATGGTACGAACATTCTCAGAACATTTGAATGTTATTCAAAAGATTTTGATTGCTTTTAATTTGATATTGGAATGAATGGACATTCTTTCATCTGAGAAAAACGTACCATCCTGGTTCTTTAAATTTTCTTGTTGGTCAAAAATGAACGCTGATTTAACCCACTAATGATTTGAAAAACAAATGAACTTTCTTAGAACATTCTTTTCCTAAGAATTTTTGGCTAAAACTCTAGCCATCAATGGCCAACTTTTTGAGGGAACCTGTTGGAATGGATAACACTGACTTGATCTTAAAGTGGTTGTAAAGCCTAAATATTTTTTACCTTAAAGAGGAGCTCCAGGCTTCTTTAGATTTTTTTTTTTAAAGTCAGCAGCTCTAAATACTGGAGCTGCTGACTTTTAGGCTGGGTTCACACTGCTGAAAGGGGTCCAGTGCATCCCCATTCACCGTTTCAGGTCCGATTTCAGCCTGAATTTGGACCTGAAACTGCGCAATTCGCACCAGAGATCTGTGAACCGGCTCCATAGAGAGCCGGTCACAATTGCCTGATATTTGAATTGGATGCTGGGAAACCATCGTCCAATTCACACTGGTATAAACTCAGCCTTAAAGTGGTTGTAAACCCACTTTTCGTTTATTTCCCCCCCCCCCCCCACCTGCAAGAGAAAGGCATAATATGACTAGCATATTAGCTCATTATGTACCACTTACCTTAGATCGGGGCCCCCGAAGCAGTCCGCGTCCCTCCATCTAGACGCATTCATCGCTGCGGCGATAGCCGGAATGTTAGTTCCGGGTATCGCCGCACCAGCCAATCACAGCGCCGCTCCGGCGCTGTGATTGGCCGGAGTGGCGAAGACATGACTCTGCGCATGCGCGCATGACCCGTCGAATTCGGCTACATCGTCGAATACTGCGACCTAGCCGAATTTGTGAATGGGATTAACCCCATGCGCGTGACGTCACCGTCGCCGCATTTAAATGCAAATATCTCCTTAACCGTGTAGGTTAAGGAGATATTTCATGCACCTACAGGTAAGCCTTAATCTAGGCTTACCTGTAGGTGTTTGTTTAGAAAGTGGGTTTACAACCACTTTAATATTAGGTCTCTTACCTATCCAAGAAGCGTTGTCCTCACCCGAGCTGATTTTTCAATCGGCTCTCGGGTGCTGCTGCCACCATCTTGGCTAAGGGAAACCGTCAGTGAAGCCTTGAGGCTACACAGCCGGCTCCCTACTGCGCATGTGCGAAGCGCGCTACACTTTGTGAATGGCCCAGCTGCGGCAGAAGGAGGTACCTGCTCCCCCCGTAAAGTTCCATGAGTAGCAGCAGAGGGAGGGGGGCAGATAAGCAGAGCTTCCCCTTTTGGATGGAGCTTCGCTTTAATGCATTTCCTACATTAAAGTATAACTAAAGGCAAAACCTCTTCTTTTTTTTTCTGGATAGAGAGCAAGGGATTAGAGCACCTGTTCGTTTGTATTGCTGTCTGTGCTCCTGTGCTGGAAATTCACCCTCTTTATTTGTCTTGTTTACCATTATTAAAAAGTAAAATAAAATCCTATATTTTGGGTTGTTCCCAGAAATGTAATAGAGGGGAGATCTTTCAATTGAAATACTAGTTCTGGTCACCTGCGGGCCACACAAGGGGTTTCACACTATCAATACGACAAAACAATATTTAAGCCTCTTGGCTCCCTTTCAGTCCTCTGGCACCCATCCCCAGTGCTGGAACACAAACACTTTACCTCTTCCAGCTTTTTCTTTCCTGTAGGCCCGGTTCACATAGGGGCGACTCCTCAGGCGACTCGGTCGCCTGAGGAGTCGCATCCCGGTCTGTGCTATGGAACCGTTCTAATAGGAGTGACCTGAGTCGCTCCGACTTAGAAAAAGGTTCCTGTACTACTTTTGGGGGCGACTTGCATTGACTTCTATACAGAAGTCATTATGCAAATTGCCTTGGCGGGCGTCTCAAGTCGTCTTGAGATCGCGCCGCCGAGGTCGCCCCCGAAGTCGTGCCGACCCTGTGAGAACTGGGCCTTACAGCTCCCAGCTGTTCCGTCTCTCATAGACTCTCTCTCTCTCCGACTAAGGCCTCTGACTTGGGGCACCTCTGAACCCTGGGTGAGACCTTGTCTCTTGGCCTCTATCTCTCAGACTTGGGCCTCTGGCATGGGGCACCTCTGACCCCCCATCTCTGGGCTTCTTAGATATATCTCTATCTAAAATATAATTATATATTTTTTTTTAATAATTTCTTTTTTCTTTTATTGCGTTAACTCCAGGGCTGTCTTCCTTACACTTGCCCCAAGGCTTAGTGAGTCACTCACCTAGTAAAAATATGCAGGTGTGGTGTCCTGACAGTGCACTGGCTACATGTGTTTTCTAGGCAATGATTCTACAAATAGTGAAATGAGACCTATGATGGAGTTCCTAAACCAAGGGTAGGCAACCTTTTGAGCACAGTGTGCCGAAAAATGTTTTCAAAGAAATTGAGCGTGCCTATTTTTTTTATAACAAATATAAAATGTTAACTTCACACTCTCAATCACAAAAATGATTTTTTATAAAGTAAATGCTGTAAACTACTTGAGTAATAGTTACTAAGTAACATCCTGCACTCTCATGCCTTAGATTAGCCCCAATTCCTGCACCTTCACACCTCAGATCACTGTCCCCCCCCCCCCCTGCACATCTGCCCCACCAATGTACCTCCTTTCTCCTCTGCCCCACCTCTGTACCCCCGCCCTGCTCTTCTGCCCCACCTCTGTAACCCCTCTGCTCTTCTGCCCCACCTCTGTAATCCCCTGCTCTTCTGTCCCATTAATGCATCTCCCTTTCACATCTTTCCCAACACTGAACCCCCCTTGCTCATCTGTCCCACCACTGTAACCCCTTTCTCATCTGCTCTATCACTGTACTGAGCTTCCTCTGTCTCACTGCTG
Organism: Rana muscosa; assembly: GCA_029206835.1. Taxonomy (NCBI): domain Eukaryota; kingdom Metazoa; phylum Chordata; class Amphibia; order Anura; family Ranidae; genus Rana; species Rana muscosa. Next base: position 945,490,770 of record CM055116.1, read on the forward strand.
AATCCTCTTCTCATCTCTCCCACCACTGTACCCCCCTGAACATCTGCCCCACCGCTGTACCCCGTTTTTCTGCCCCACCGCTGTACCTCCCTCCTGCACATCTGTCTCACCTCTGTACCCCCCTACTCTTCCGCCCCACCACTATAACCCCCTGCTTATCTGTCCCACCACTATAACCCCCTTCTCATCCGGGCCATCACTGAACCCCCCCCCTGCTCATCTGCCCCATCGCTGTAACCCCCTGCACATCTGCCCCACCATGTACCCTCTTGCTCTTCTGTTCCACCTGCTCATCTACCCCACCCTCTTCTCATCTATGATATGCACGATATGCAGAGTGGTGCAAGGAAGCAGAGATGAGACATCTACCTGTCCTGGCACACTCATCCCCGCTGATCCATATCTCGCATCCAGCCCATGTGCTTGTATGTGATGTCACATACAAGCATCTGGAATGGATGTGCAATAAGCTCAGGTCATGGGCATTTTCTGAAAGCAGTGGGCCTGTGTGCAAGATTGGGCCCCCACAGCTGAGAGAGTGCGGTACCGAGCGCCGCAGCAAAATTGGGTGCGATTTGCATTGCGCTGAATACTGGCTGTGGCTTAAAGGGACACAGAGTGCTGGGGTTCAGTAGTAAGTGACGCAGCGTATAGAGGTTGGGAGTAGGTGATGCAGAGCTGAGGGGTCAGTAGTAAGTGACACATATACAATAATATGTGTGTGTGTGTAATTATACACACACACACACACACACACACACACACACACACACTTTGTTTGTTTTTTCCAACAAAGTTCCCAGAAGCTCAACAGTGATTCCACAAACTGTCCCTGGATTGTTTTTTTTCAATCACCGTGAAAACCCTTCTGAGATTGGTAGTGGTGGGTGGGGCTAGCAGGACTGTGATTGATTGACTTTGGCAGTAGCCAATCACAGTCCTCCTGAAAACAGGGACCCCCCCCAGCAGAACTGCATCCAATCTCTTCCTCATCACAAGAGCTGACAATAGCAGCTACAGCAAAGTTTGTAAACAATGGGAACCATTGGTCATCTATGTGTGGGGGCACAGTGCCTTCCCCCCCCCCCCCCCAGTGCATGGGGAATTGGAATGCATTAGCGTCTCACTGACCTTTCCCTGCGCTGCTCTGCTGTTGGGGAGGGAGTCGAGTGGTGCCGGCAAGAGAGGCTTTGCGTGCCACTTGCGGCACCAGTGCCAGGGGTTGCTTACCCCTGTCCTAAACTGACATATATCCATTTGTTACGATGGAGAAGGTGCTTGGAAACGATGATGTTTATTTTTTGTGTTTTTATATGCATTTACATATATATCGGTTTACATCTGTTGAGGTCTTTCACACAGACTTTTCCCTAGCATCATACGTTTGCATATGTTTACATGTGTTCAGAGTATCTAATAATGGATTCACAGTTTTTTCTAAAAACTATTAAACTGAGTGCACCTGAATGCAAGGAAATGTTCAGTGTGCATTATATATTTTAAAATCATTCTATTATTATACAGGATTTATATAGCACCAACAGTTTACACAGCACTTTACAATGTAAAAAGGAGACAGTGCACTTACAATAAAATACAAGAGGGTTAAGAGGGCCCTGCTCAGAAGAGTTTATAATCTAATCGGGCCAGGCAAATGTTACAAAAGGTTGTAACTGTGGTCAATTGGCTGGTGGAAGTGATAGAATATTAGTTGGAGGTATGATGGGCTTCCCTGAGGTGATGAGTTTTCAGGGATCGCCTGAAGGCTGCCAGAGTAGGAGATGGCTGGACAGATTGAGGTAGAAAGTTTCAGAGGATGAGAGAGGCCCCGTAGAAGTCCTGGAGACGAGCATGGGAGGAGAAAAGGGAGCTTGAGAGCAGAAGGTTTTGAGAGAAGCAGAGAGGACAGTTTGGGTGATATTTGGAGATAAGATTGGTGATGTAGCTTGGGGCAGAGTTGTGAATGGCTTTGCATTTTGTAATTAGTATTTTGAATTGAATTCGCTGGGGGATGGGAAGCCAGTGTAGGGATTGGCGGAGAGGAGTGGCAGACACTGAGAAGTAAGGTAGAGGAGTCTGGCAGCAGCATTCATGATAGACTGAAGAGGGGATAGCCTATGGAGAGGTAGACCTATGAGGAGGTAGTTACAATATCAAGGGAGTGAATGAGTGGCTTGGTGGTTTCATTAGTTAAAACGGGGCGAATTTTAGAGTTGTTACGGAGGTGAAGTCTACAAGCTTTTGACATTGATTGGATTTGGGTCTGGAAGGACAGGTCAGAGTCTAGGATTAGACCTAGTACCCTGGCATGAGCGGAGGGATTGATTGTATCATTATTGACCTTGATGGGAAAGTCATGCAGGGGGGAATATTATCAGCTCGGTTTTAGAGAGATTTAACTTAAAGTGGTGCAAAATCCATGCTGATATGTAGGTTAGTAATACGAGAGGAGACTGAAGAAGTAAGGTAAGGAGAAGAGAGATTTGTGTGTTATTGGCGTAGAGATGGTATTGGAAGCCATGGGAGGTTATTAAGTGACCAAGGGAGGAGGTGTAGATAGAGAAAGAAGCGAAGGGGGGTCCAAAAAAAAAAAAGAGCCCTGGGGTACCTCTACAGAAAGAAGAAATTGAGAGGAGGAGACAAATTTGTAGGAAACACTGAAGGAGCGCTGTGATAGGTAGGAGAAAACCAGGATAGAGCAAAATCTTGGAGTCCAAGGGAATGGAGTTTGAGAGAGCGGCTGGTCAGCAGTATCAAAGGCCGTAGAGAGGTAAAGTATTAGGTGTATGGAGTAGTGGCCATTGGTTTTAGCAGTTAGTAAATCGTTGGTGAGTTTTAGTAAGGCAGTTTTTGCGGAGTGCTGCGAGCGAAAGCCCAACTGTGGGGATCAAGTAGGTTATTTTCAATGAGGTAGGAGCTAAGACGATTGTAGACTAATGCCCTGTACACACGATCGGATTTCCGATGGAATAAAATCCAATGGATTTTTCCATTGGAAATCCAATGAAGCCGACTTCCATCAGTCTTGCCTACACACCATCAGTCAAAAATCCGACCGTCCCAAACTCTGATGTAAAACACTCCGAAGAGCCGAGAAAAATTAAGTTCAATGCTTCTGAGCATGCGTGGGTTTTTTCTCCGATGGAGTTCCCCACCGACGATCGTAATTTGCTATCTTTTTTTTTCCCATCTGTATAATTTAAAACATGTTCTATTTTTTTTATACCGATGGAAAAAAGACCGATGGGGCCCACACACGATTTGGTTTGTCCGATGAAAAAAGTCCAGCGGTCTTTTTTCATCAGAAAAACCGATCGTGTGTACGCGGCATAAGAGTTCTAGAAGTTTAGAGGTGAATGAGAGCAAAGAGATGGGTCTTAAGTTATTCAGGTTGGTGGGGTCTAGTGAGGGCATTTTACGTATGGGAGTGATATGTGCATGCTTTAGAGGGGAGGGGAAGGTGCCAGTAGAGGGAGAGATTAAAGATGTGAGTAAGGGAGCATAGGATAGATAGGAGGGTGATTGTAGTAGTTGCGAGGGGACAATTGTGTGCATCTGCAAAGTTTTGTAACCTCTTCAGTAGTAGCCAGTACAACAGAGGAAAGTGTTAACTGTGCTGCCTGTTATACAATTATGTGCAGTGGCGGTGTCCTCACGTATTGCATCAATCTAGTCTTTGAAGTGATTGGCAATCTCTTGGGCAGTGAGTTAGTGGGTAGAGGGGGCAGGGGACAAAGCATAGAGTTGAAGGTAGAGAAGAGCTGGTAGGGCCTGGATGACAAGGTATTAATAAGAGAGACAAGGTAGTTGAGCTGCAACTAACGATTATTTTTTCTGTCGACTAATCTACTACTCTAATGATTCTTTTTATTTCATTTTTTTACTTAATCTAGTGTTCTTTTTTTGATTAGCTAATTAATCCTTTGGATAACTTTACAAAAATAACTACAACTTCTAATATAATATTTCAACTTTTATTACATTTTTTTCCAAAAAATACTTCAATGTGGTTGAAGTTTTTACAGTATACAAAATAAAGTGCCAAAAATAAAATGTAAACACTTTAGCATCAACAAAAGCACTGCTGCTCAACACTGTGTGCGCAAAAACACATGAAAGACATGTACAAAAATAAAGTGCCAAAAAATAAAATGTAACACTTTTTAGGACATCAGGCATGAAAATGCCATATAAATTCTGCCTAACACTTTGCAAAAGATGCATTCTGAAGGCATTATGTGGTGTAGTAACCTTACTACTTTAAACCACATAATGCATCTTTTGCAAAGTGTTAGGCAGAATTTATATGGCATTATGCCTGATGCCCTAAAGTGTTGTTTATACAGTAACACACCACAAAAATACTGGTCCAGTCAACATACAATAACACTATGTAATCATTACAGTGTTATTGTATGTTGAAGTGTTGACCAGTATTTTTGTGGTGTGTTACTTGTAATTGTAATGTAAAACATATAATAAAAAAAGGGGGAGGTAGGTACACAAAAAAGGGAAAGCTCATCCCCTGTAATCACACAGGAATATTATTTAGAAAAACCTCTTAAATCACCAGTTATATCCCTCCTTGGAGGCTGTCCGTCAATATGAGTGATGATATTAATGGTCTAGGGGTTATTATCATCCTTTTATTTTCCTCCCTGAATTATTTTTAGCATATGAAAAAAAGGAGGTAGGAAAAAGTTCCTTCCAAAATAAATTCTTCAGTGAGGAATTGTGAAAAAATATTTTTTTTATTATATAAACCGCAATAATAGTTTAACAAACACTTGATATAAACACCCTTCACCTATAAATTTAAAATTAGACTAGTCTAAAAATTTGTGAACATGGGTGACCACCCGACCCGCCATACACACCACAATCAGCCTTTTAACCAAGTCATCCACCAATTCACCTAAATTTATCCGGATTTTTTGGATGTCTGAAAAGGGACCTCACCAAGTTCAGACAAACAGTCTAGCTTGGAATGGAAATTATTTCAAAAAGTATATTTCAGTCGTTTTTGAAGACTCAATGGAGAAACGGAAAGTCAATGCTGTAATTAGGCTTAACTGGATGGGAGCCCGAGTTATTGAATGTCTGTATAGTGGATAGTATTCACATATTCATTGGCTTGTGTGGCCATATAAGAAATCTGGTATTTATAATCACTGATTTACTGACATGGCATATATGAACATGAATAAGTTGGTTGGATCTCACCGTTTGAAGTATTCCACAGGTGGATTTTTCCTTATTCGTATAGCCGCTGTCTTCCAGGTATTTCCTAGTAGCGATATTCATGGGCTAGTACAAAGGGACTCAATAAAGAGAGAACACAACGATAAAAGGTGCAAATAAATTTATTAATAAATAATTCTTTGGCATTTTAAATGGCCACGGTGTATCCAAGGGGTAACCTGATAAATAAGAAAGCCATCTTGGCTAATAATTAAAATGAGATTAACGGTGTCCATCCAGACATGCTGGACAACTACACCCCCACTGAATACACCAGGACTTTAACAATAGGGAGGGCGGGTGGGTGTTGAGGTCTGGTTCAAACGGTCTGAGGCGCCCCGCTCACTGGTCCCTTATATAACCTTTCTCCGCGCGGGCTTTTCGCTTACTGTAGCCGACCAATCCTCTTCCGATCCAGGTAACCAATCCCATGGCTGTTGCTGCCCAGGGAAACTGACAATATATCATACCTAGAAAATAAAGCACAATATCTGCAGTTCCCTTTGAACTCCCCCATGTTGGTCCAGCATATTGCTAGGACCTTTCATGGGCTAGTACAAAGGGACTCAATAAAGAGAGAACACAACGATAAAAAGGTGCAAATAAATTTATTAATAAATAATTCTTTGGCCTTTCTAAATGACCACGGTGTATCCAAGGGGTAACCTGATAATTACTATAATTAAATTAAGAAAGCCATCTTGGCTAATAATTAAAACGAGATTAACGGGGTCCATCCAGACATGCTGGACAACTACACCCCACCGGCTGAGGCCAGTAGGGAAACTACTGGTTGAAGCCCCCCCCCCCCCACCGTGGCCAACTCGATTAAACTTTGCAAACCCATACAAAAAATGTCCAAATCTATAGGGGATAAATGGATTGAATCCTCCCAGGATGAAACCTTCCAGCTCCGAGTGCCGATAAGAGACACCACCTGACGCTCTAAGAAAACTATGGATTGTTCTATTTAGGCGCCTCCTTATCCTGTCCACGTAGAAGAGATTACTGGCAGGAGACCATACTAATCTCGGAATCATTTCCGAGAACGCCAAAATGGAAGAAGGAAACATCACCTTAATAGAACCTAAGTCTCTTTTTATTTCACATAAAAGGTCCCAAGTCCTAACTTTACCCAAGTCATTCGCCCCTGCGTGAATCACTAAAACCTGAGGAAAAGGCCAAATACTGGACAAATAAATCAAATGTTCCTTTAGGCCCCTCCATCTCAAACCCCGTACCCCTGACCATAAGACTAAATAAGACTTAGCGTCCAGACCTAAAGTGGTGGAGTAGTTCCTGTTTCCGGCATGTTGAGCAGCCCAGAAAACGAAGGAATGACCCACTATCCAGATAACTTTTCTGGAAATATCTGAAAGAGAAAATCATACAGTTAGTAGATCAGGGCGTACATAAATTCTATATCTATTACTCTCCCAGCGACCAACTCTTTTTAACATTTCCGAAGAGAAACCCAAAGCATCGGCCGTAGTGGCTGCTCCAATCCGAAAGGAATGTGAGGAAAAGCAAAAACCTGACAGATTTAAGCGTTTCAAAGAGGAAGCCAGTACGGACGAGAATTGATATCTGGTAAGGGAAGACAGGTCTTGGTGAACAAAGAAGGAACCCCCAGAGGGAGGTCTGACCGCCAAATACCTCGAAACATGACTCTAGGATCTAGTTAGAGAGAACTATTGGCCCTTACCACCGGGCTGAGACTGAGGCCTCGTACACACGACCGATTTTCTCGGCAAGAACCAGCAAGAAACTTGCTGGCAGAGAGGTCTTGCCGAGTAAATCGGTCGTGTGTACGCTGCTAGCGGGTTTCTCGTCGAGAAAACCGACAAGAAACCTCGACGAGAAAATAGAGAACCTGCTCTCTATTTTCTCGTCGAGATTCTCCTCGGCATGTTTCTCGACGAGAAAAGTGAGTGTGTGTACACTTACCTGTCCGCCCGGAAGCCCGCGCATGTTCGAAATGAATTCGACGCATGCGCAGTAGCTTCCTAGGCATACGTAGGGTATACCAAGATGGCGGCGACGGCATCGAATGTGACGAGCGCATGCTCGACGTAGTCGATGACGTCACCGCGTACACTCCTTTCAAAGAACCGCGGGTTCTTTGAAACGAGCGTGTGTACACTCGGCCGGGACAAGTTTCTTGTCCAAGAATCTCGTCGAAAAAAACGACATGTTTTTTTCAACGAGAATCTCGGCCGTGTGTACGAGGCCTTAGACCTAGCCAGAAAAATGTGAAGAAAATCATTGTCTATGCGAACGTGGTGAAAAAGCAGAAAGGCCAAAGATCTTTTATTGGCCGCTGTGAATTCACCCAGCCTCATAGCACCAAAGAAAGCCAACGAAAAGGATGCCCGGAAAAGGAGAAGTTCAAATTTTGAAAAACAGACTTCCTCTATAACCCTTAATAAATCAATCAGCAAAGGGATCGAAATGGGACGCCGGGTATCCAAAGACGGACTGGACCTCCGAAGGCCTTTTAAAACTTGACTGACCTGAAAGAATGAGGTTAAAGCCGGTAAACCTGCAAACTTCAGAAAGAAAGATACTCCTGCTAGAATCCGGCTTATGGAAGCAGGACTTAAATTTGATTGAATCAAGCCTCGTACACACGGCCAAGATTCTCGTCGAAAAAAACATGTCGTTTTTTTCGACGAGATTCTTGGACAAGAAACTTGTCCCGGCCGAGTGTACACGCTCGATTCAAAGAACCCGCGGTTCTTTGAATGGAGCATACGCGGTGACGTCATCGACTACGACGAGCATGCGCTCGTCACATTCGATGCCGTCGCAGCCATCTTGGTATACCCTACCTATGCCTAGGAAGCTACCGCGCATGCGTCAAATTCATTTCGAACATGCGCGGGCTTCCGGGGAGGACAGGTAAGTGTACACACACTCACTTTTCTCGTCGAGAAACATGCCGACGAGAATCTTGACGAGAAAATAGAGAGCAGGTTCTCTATTTTCTCGTCGAGATTACTTGTCGGTTTTCTTGACGAGAAACCATACACACGAACGAGTTTCTCGGCACGACATCTCTGCCAGCAAGTTTCTTGCTGGTTCTTGCCGAGAAACTCGGTCGTGTGTACGAGGCTTCAGAGCGGACAAAAAGGACAAAGAGGTGTATGATGTCACAACTAAAGAATCCAAACCTGAATCATGACAAAAAGAGCACCATCTGTACCAGGAAAGAAGATAATCCAACCAAGTCTTCTCCGAAACCGAGTTCTTGAGATACGGAAGTATCAGCTCCGGATTAAGCCCCAGAGGAAATCTGGGCAAGGAGTTCCATGCAGGTCTGCCTCCGGCGCCAAGTCCTGAAATCTTTCGAACTGTAGCTGAGACAAAGCGTCGGCGATGTTATTCTTTATGCCTGCTATATGTGCAGCTTTTAACCAAATATTAAAACGCAAACCATGCAATACTAAAAAACGTAATAGGTTAATCACTGGTTCAGACTTTGAGGACAAGGAATTAACCGCAAAGAAAACACCTGTTGTCAGTGTAAACCAAAACTCTACGATTCTCAAACGCCTCTTTCCAAATTACCACGGAAACCACAACAGAAAATAATTCCAAAAGCACAAGGTTATGGAGAATATCCTGGTGAAGCCACTCCTGATGCCACCGCTCTGCGCACCAGTGGCCATCGAGAAATGCCCCAAAACCAACAGATCCAGCTGCATCTGTGAAGAAATTCAGCTGAACACTAGAGACAAACTCCTTTTGCCAAATGGTCGTACCATTGAAATTACACAAGAAGGCATCCCAAACCTTCAGATCTTCTTTAATGGTTTTGGAGATGTAAACGTGGGAGTACGGGTTCTTAAGACCTTTGGTAGATAAAGAAAACCTGCGGGAAAATACCCTGGCCATCGGAATTACCCTGGCTGCGAAGGCAAATAGCCCCAACAGCGACTGAGCCTCTTTGAGAAAAACTTTACGTTTAGATAGAAAGACAGAGATCATAGATCTCATCCTTTCTAACTTTTGCAGAGGAAGCCTAAATTCCATTGCAGAGGAATCAATGACAATCCCCAGAAACTCAATAGACATAGTTGGAAGAACTGTCTTCTCTACAGCCAGAGGAACCCCGAAATCATCACAAATGGAGAAGAATGTTTGCAGGTAATTTAGACATGAAGGAGAACCCGGAGGGCCAACAAATAAAAAATCGTCTAAATAATGTAAAAAACCGCCTACACCTCTGAGTCAATACCCAGTGCAAAAAGGTAGAAAATGATTCAAAATAAAAACACGATAAGGAGAAACCCATCGGCATACATTTGTCAAAGAAAAATTGATCTTGAAAATGAAAACCTAAAGAATTAAAACCTTGAGGATGAACCGGGAGCAATCGAAAAGCAGACCTGATGTCTTCTTTTGATAATAAAGCACCCCGGCCGTGTTGTTGCAAAATAACCAAAGCATTATCGAAAGAAGAGTAGCAGACTGGAGCCTCCACATCCGACACTTCATCGTTCAAAGAAAAATTTACAGGATAAGAGAGGTGATGAATTAAGCGATAACAACCCGCCTCTCTCTTGGGGACTATTCCCAAAGGAGAAAGCCTGAAGTTGGAAAATGGAGGGGGATGAGAAAGGGCCCGCTACTCTACCTTCCACCAATTCCCTGGAAATTTTTTCCTGCACCACTGCATAATTCAAGGCAACTGATTTCAAATTGTTGACCATAGAACAGCCAGGACCTTTGAAAGTGGGTACCAAAAAACCATCCCGAAAGCCTTCAATGAGCAGTGTTGCCATCTTGCGATCGGGGTATCGCTCTAACCACGGGAGCATGTTTGGTAAGCTCACTGGTGTCCGAGCTTTTTGGCCCAGCATCCCTGGCATGTGATTGAAAAGAGGTTGCAGAAGACTTGCGAAAACATCTGTTAGCTGCATGGCTACCATAGCAATTAGAACATTCGTGCCGATAAACGGCAATTAGTAAGGAATTTACACTGCCCTTCATTAAAGGCGAAACAAAAGCCTTTGCGAAAAGGGGACTGCTGATTGGACGCTAACCTAGGAGCGAACTGAGGCTTTGGAGGTAGCATTAAATTCAACCACAATCTGACGTCCTTAGACCCCCAGTTTAGAGAGGGATGAACCGCCAATTTCTGGCGAAAATGTTCATCCTAAGAATACCAAGCCGAACTGCCAAAGTGGCGGAAGGCTTCAGCAATAATATCCACATGTTGAAATAAACCCGAGCACTTGCCTGGAAAGCGTTCCCCCAAAACCGCAGCAAAAATACAAAAGGCCTGAAGCCAGTTTTGGAAAGTTTTGGGAATCGCTCTTCTTCTATCCTCCTCAGATCTATCACCTGACAGCTTATCACTTTTAGCCAGAAATTCTTTTGAAGCTGGCAACAATGATAATAGGTCAATGAAGTCACCTCTCCAAATTTTTTCTTTCACTGACTTTGACAAGTGAAAGCCCAGAGGTGATAATATACACGGTAGGGGTTCTTTAAATGGGGATTCACCAACCAAAGTAGCAGAAGGTCTTAGAGGCAAGGTAGGGTTAAACTGTGAAGGGTTAAAGCTCCTAATATTAGGCAATTAGGTAGCATCATTATTCATATATTGCTGCGCATTCAAACCATGCCATACAGAACCAGCGTCAGCATAACCTTCATCCATAGCACCATATAAATGTGCACCTTCATATAAATCTTTAGAATCAGTCATATAACTGCAGCCTGCACCAGAGACCTGTGCTCCCTGACCCAACAAAGCACCATATGAATGTGCCCCTTTCATCTTAAACATGTTAGATAAAAAGCGCTGACATGTCAGCCATAGATACAGAACACTTCTCACCATCTTCTGGATGCTCACAGTTTGACCACTTGAGGCAGCGGAGTAGCGTCTTTTTTCCTCACAGACTGCAGGCTCCCACCGGCTCTCTCCCTGTCAGGTACCTGAGGAGAAGCAGAAATCTTCAGTTTCTTGGCTCTGCCTGGCTGCTTGCGCGGACCGCTCTTCACTAGTACTGACTCTGGGGATGCGATAGCCGCCTCCACAGGCAGAGCTGAACCGTGACCTTCATCCAGGCAACGAAGCAGCCACTCCTCACCGCCCTGTCCCTCTGCCTTCTCTAACAAGCGGCGTAAGAGGGACTCGCGATCCACCAGAGAACTGCGCTGCATGCTGCTGCCGTTGGTCTGGTTCAAACGGTCTGAGGCGCCCCGCTCACTGGTCCCTTATATAACCTTTCTCCGCGCGGGCTTTTCGCTTACTGTAGCCGACCAATCCTCTTCCGATCCAGGTAACCAATCCCATGGCTGTTGCTGCCCAGGGAAACTGCTAATATATCATACCTAGAAAATAAAGCACAATATCTGCGGTTCCCTTTGAACTCCCCCATGTTGGTCCAGCATATTGCTAGGACCTTTCAGTCTCTTTGCAATTGTGAATAAATAGGTTCCAGTAGGTCATGCAGCGCGGGTTGCACACATTCAGCGCTGATTTTCCAGCACTCTCCCCGTCGGTTTATGAGTGGATGTAGTCCATTCCTCGGAGGTGAAAAGAGGGTAGGATGAAGAGTTTCTAGAGGCGATCAGATAGTGGGCTCCATGGATCGCACACCCATGTTCCTAATACAGCCAGTATGACTGCACGTAGCTTGCATGTTTCGGTTCTACAGAACCTTCATCGGAGCATGTAATGTAAAACATACCTGAAAGGTAACATAGTTTTAAAGGAGCCAAGTCCAACAAAAACACTGCTCAACACTGTGCAAAAATAATGGCCAATACAGTGCAAAGATTACCTGAAGGCAGCCATCTCAACATAAATACAGCCCAACATGAACAGTGCAAAAGGTTGGGGGCCTCTGTTACTAATATATAGTATTACAATGGAGGAAGGTTAGCATATCGACATGCTCTGAAGTTAGGCTTGCTCTTTTTTTAGTCACAATGATGCCAGCAACTGAGAAAAGCCTTTCAGTTGGGGTTGATGTTGCAGGCACAGACAAGAAACTCTTTGCCAGCATGGCCAAGATGGGAAACCTCTTTTCATTTTCCTTCCACCATTTTTCAGCGGATTTTCTTCCTTTTGGAATAGCCTGCTCACTAAAATACATGTGTATCTCATTCCTCACAACTTCACTGTGAGTTTCTTGATCTTGGATGTGACCAGTGTCATCCTCACCATTACTGTGGTCATCTGAATCTGAACCGAGCAAACTGTCTAACACTTGCCTCTTCTCTGAAAATGTCATGTCTGCACTGGCTGACTGTTCCTCACATTGATGTTGATGTGTTTGCTCTTCCTCATATCTTTTCTCTTCAAGAGCTTGGACCTTGAGATGAACTTTTAAACTGTCCTCTGCTGGCAGGAATTTTAGTTTGCGGAATCTGGGGTCCAGGGCTGCTGCAATAAGACATGTATTTTCTCCACCATCATCTCTGAATTTAGTTTCCCACTCCCATCTTGATGTCATCTCCTGTGCAGCAACACTTTGGAAAGCCTTGACTGCTGCTGTCTCGCAAATTGTGCTCTGTATCTGGAGGCCCTTTACCAGAGGAGGTAGAGCAGAACCAGTCACATAGGACTCTCCACTCAAGAAAACAGTAGCACACTCAAAAGGCCTCAAGACTTGTTCCACCTCCTCAAGTAAGCTCCACTTATCATGTTTTAAATCCAGGAAGCGCTTCCCTCGTGGTGTGACATCAGGATCGGAAAGCGTTGCAGTCACAGGCCACCTCTGTTCAAGCAGGCAGCTGATCATGTGTAAAGTACTGTTCCATCTTATGGATACATAATTTATTAGTGCATGCTCAGGGGTACCCATTTGTTGCTGCTTTTGCTTTAAGCTTTGTAGTGGCCAGCTCACTTTTTTTTAAATGTTCCACAAGGCACTTTGCAGCCCTCAGTGTCTTGCTGATCTGGGGATACCTCAGGGCATGGTTGACAACTGCAATCTGGCCAGCACACCTGAGAGAAGAGATGCCATGATGCTTTTCTTTCAAAATACGCAGAGCAGCGACAACATTTGCAGCGTTATCATGGACAACTACATTTACATTGGCCATGGATATCTCAAACTTCTCAGCTGCTTTTTCCACCCAGTTAGCAATGTTTTCAGCTGTGTGCCAATCTTCAAGTGGCATAGTGGTCAGATTGTACGATGTAAGATTCCAGTCTTCATTAACCACTTCCTACCGGGTCATAGACATATGACGCCGGCAGGAACCCTCCCTCCCTCCGGGCGGACGTCATATGACGTCCTTTTTTCCCGGCCGTCTATGGGGCGCGCGCATCCGCGGCAACGCTCGTGACCCGGTGAGTGTGCCCGGCGGTCGCGATGTCCGCTGGGCACCCGCGATTGCCCACGATCACGGCAGAAGTGTGGATCTGTGTGTGTAAACACACAGATCCACCTCCTGTCAGAGGTGAGGAGACCGATGTGTGTTCCCAGTACAGAGGAACACAGATCGGTCTCCTCCCCTTGTGAGTCCCCTCCCCCTACAGTTACAATCACTCAATAGGGAACATATTAACCCCTTGATCGCCCCCTAGTGTTAACCCTTTCCCTGCCAGTCACATTTACACAGTAATTAGTGCAGTTTTATAGCACTAATCGCTGTATAAATGTGAATGGTCCCAAAAACGCGCCAATAGTGTCCGATGTGTCTGCCGCAATGTCACGGTCACAATAAAAATCGCAGATCGCCGCTATTACTAGTAAAAAAAATAAAAATGCCATAAATCTATCCCCTATTATGTAGACGCTATAACTTTTGCGCAAACCAATCAATATACGCTTATTGCAAAAAAAAATTACCAAAAATATGTAGAATACGTATCGGTCTAAACTTAGAAAAAAAATTGTTTTAAAAAAAAAAAAGTGATATTTATTAAATCAAAAAGTAAAAAATATTGCATTTTTTTCAAATATGTCGCTCTTCTTTTGTTTATAGCACAAAAAATAAAAACCGCAGAGGTGATCAAATACCACCAAAAGAAAGCTCTATTTGTGGGGGAAAAAGGACGTCAATTTTGGTTAGGTTCAACGTCGCACGACCGCGCAATTGTCAGTTAAAGCGACGCAGTGCTGCATCGCAAAAAGTGCTCTGGTCAGGAAGGGGGTAAATTCTTCCAGGGCTGAAGTGGTTAATGAAGTGGCATGTGACACCCAAGTATGCCTCTGTGGCAATACTGGTCCATGCGTCTGTGGTGAGAGCTATTTTGGATTTCACATCTTTGAGTGACGCTTTCAATCTTTCAAAATTCTCCTCATATTTCTTCTCCATCAGCTTAGTGAAAGGGGACCTGGAGGGAAGTGTGTATCCTGGGTAAAACGTGTGGATCATCTCACGAAATCCTTGACCGTCTACAATAGAAAGAGGTCTCATATCTTTTACAATCACGTTGAGTATGCTATTGGTAAGTGTAACGGCCATTTAGGGTGTGCAAACAGTGTCATCCTTTTTATGAACGAAGAACTCCTGTACACAGCTTTGCCTCTTCCTGAGAAAAAACACAATAATTAATAACATTAGGAAGTAGGAAGTGGAACCAACATGAAATCTATGAATGCTCAATGCTAATAATGTACTGCATTTCAAAGAGGGTACGGGTAGGGTAGTAAATCTGCATAATATTATGAACTGAATGTGATTAATAACTATGTTTAATTATGATAATAATTGTATTTCATCTAGTAGAAAAAGTTTGAGATATCCATGGCCAATGTTGTAGCTGCATAATGCTGCAGTGCAAATGTTGTCGCTGCTTATTTTGGAAGAAAAGCATGGCATCTCTTCTCAGGTGTGCTGGCCAGATTGTAGTTAGTTGTCAACCATGCCCTGAGGGATCCCCAGATCAGCAAGACACTGAGGGCTGCAAAGTGCCTTGTGAAACCTAAAAAAAAAAAAACGTGAGCTAGCCACTACAAAGCTTAAAGCAATTAGCAAAGCACAGCAACAAATGGGTACCCCTGAGCATGCACTAATAAATGATGTATCCGTAATTACTAGCATATATTAATTAAATCTTGACCAAAACACAATTACTCCCAAAACGAATTGTAATAAGTATAGTACTTAAAAAGATGGCTCGTCCGTTTAAGGTCGGAGAGCGCCAGGATGTTTTCTTCTGAGGCTTTACAACATACAGCAGTAACTTTTTCCACCATTATTACAAAGATAATTTCATCTTGGCTTGCCGATTGTGAAGCTGTGATTTTATAAGCCTAGGCTACATACTGTAAGCTGTGTCCTCTTTCAGCATGTGCTCCAGCGACTTAAGAGAAGTATGGGTTTTCTCTTTTTTTTTTTTATTATATTCATACTTACCTCGGTGGATGGAGCATCAGACCAATGCTCCATCTGTCCCCCGGCGTCTGTGCACTGAGAACCGAGCCACCGAACATCACCGTTGGCTTGGTTCTCACAGATCCCTGAGAGGAAAGCAGTCAGCGTCTTTCCTCTCTGCTTCTCCATGCTCATTGGAGCGCTGAGCAGTGGAGGGGCGGGGAGAGGCTGTCTCAGCTGCTTGCTGAGACTGAGATCAATCAAGCAGTCGTGATGACGCGCTGCCCCGACTGATGGCAGTGATATCAGCGGAGAGCAGACTTCAGACCGCTCTCCGCTGAAAACGGGTCACAGGAGTGCAAAACGCATTGCACTCCTGTAACCCTTAGGAGAAGCCCAGCCTAAAAAGCTCAGGCTGGACTTCTCCTTTAACCTCTGTGTACTAACTAATGAGCGCCTCCACCACTCAGGAGAAGTCTTTTTTTTTTTTTTTATTCAAATACCAGGCTTTCGGTAATAGAACGAGGCATGGATCATGATGTCATCTGCCTACCTCTTCACCTTGGCTGGAGGTCTTATATTCTGCAAAACATTCCAGAGAGCAGTAATGTGCAATTGTAAGTCACCTGTAAAAACAATGAGGGTGAATTTGTCAAAACTGGAGCAGCCAGAATCTGGAGCAGTTGTGCATGGCAACCAATCGGCATCTATCTTTCCTTTTCAAAACATAACTGAACAACCTCTGATTAGTTACTATGCACAGCTGCTTCAGTTAGTGAAAGATGAATTCTGATTGGTTGCTATTGGTGTTGAAAGTTTTTGTATATTGCTCTTGAGTTTTCAAACCTGTGCGGATAGTCTGTTTTTATACTCAGAAATTAGCAGACTTGGCAGAAGTCCAAAGACGGGGCATACGAGGACTCTAATACCGCAAATGTTTCTAAACTACTCAAACCTGTTTGGAGGAACAACTTGGTAAACCTCTGCCCTACTTGTGAAATAACTGAGGCCTGTGCAAATGTTATGATCTTTGTAATAATGGTGGAAAAAGTTACTGCTGTATGTTGTAAAGCTAAGAAATATGTGGTATACATGTCAGGCAGACAGTCTAGTGGGATATACTTCTGTTATGTCCGATTATTCATAATCGGAATCCATCAGTTTTCTCAAAAGCACTTTCCCCCAGAAAATGTAGTTTAAGAAGTCTTAAAGTGGAACTTTACCCATAAAAACTTATAAAAATGAGGAAGGAATATACATAATTATCATGCTACCAAAATAAGCGTGTGCTGTAAATTTGCCTCCATCTTTGTTCCTGTTTCTTCTTGCTGGAGGATGCCATTTTGCTGTAGCCCAGAGCTTCTGAACAGCAGTAAATTTGTTGAGCAGATTGGCCTCTACAAATTCGGCACAGTGCCTAAAAATAGAGAGCAATGTGCAGAGCAGGGTGGAACAGTGTATGACTGGATTTTAAACAGTATAGACACTTATTTTTAATGATTTACCTAGCTATACCTGCAAAAGGGGCCAGCCTGAAGTGATCTAGCAGGACTTAATTTTAAGTTTTACTTTAACCACTTGCCGACCGGCCGCCGCCCGACTGCAGGTTGACTCGGCTGCGCGAAATCACGTAATATAACGTGATCTCGCTCTGTGGCCACTAGGGACGCGCGTGCGCGCCCCCAGTGCTGATGCGAGTGCCCAGCAGGCACGATGACCACCGGGCACCCGCGATCGCTCGTGACTGAGCGAGAACCGGGAGCTGTGTGTAAACACACAGCTCCCGGTTCTTTCAGGGCTAGAAATGACTGATCGTATGTTCATACAAAGTACGAACAACGATCTGTCATTTCCCCTAGTCAGTCCCATCCCCCTTCAGTTAGAACACACTTTAACCACTTCAATACCATGCACTTATACAGCTTCCTGCCCAAGCCAATTTTGAGCTTTCAGCGCTGTCGCAATTTGAATGACAATTGCGCGGTCATGCTACACTGTACCCAAACAAATTTTTTTATCATTTTGTTCCCACAAATAGAGCTCTCTTTCGGTGGTATTTGATCGCCTCTGCGTTTTTTATTTTTTGCGCAACATATAAAAAAAAGAGCGATTTTTTTTTTTTTTTTTTTTTTTTTTTTTTTAAAAACTGTTTTTCTTTGTTTCTGTTAATTTTTTTTGTAAATAAGTACCTTTTCTACTTCAATGACGGGCACTGATAAGGCGGCACTGATAAGGCGACACTGATGGGCACCAATGAGGTGGCACCAATGAGGTGGCACTGATGGGCACTCATGGGCGGCACGGACGGGCACTGATAGGTGGGCACAGATGGACACTAGTAGGTGGCACTGGTGACACTGCTGCCTAGCAATGCCAGCCACCACACATTATTTTCTTGGCATGATCGTGCCAGTCAGTGCCCATGTGTGGGCACTGATTGGCATATTTTTTTATTTATTTTTTACATATATTTTTTTTTTTACTACATGTGGATGGCCATGGGGGCCATCCACATGCTTACGGCTTCCCTGGTGGTCCTTGGGGGCTTCCCTGGTGGTCCAGTGTGGGTATCCGTTGGGGGGCTGCGCTGATAAACAATCAGCGCAAACCCCCCCTGTCAGGAGAGCCGCCGATCGGCTCTCCTCTACTCGCGTCTGTCAGACGCGAGTGAGGAAGAGCCGATCAACGGCTCTTCCTGATCAGCCGTGATTCGACACGGCTGATCACATGGTAAAAAGGCGACGGAGGCTTTTTACCGAGATCAGTGTAGCGGTGGGTCAGACTGACCCACCGATCGCCGCGATGCGCGCCCCCCCGGGCGCGCGGCGGCTGTTATCCCGCAGGACGTCCAGTGTGGATAACAGAACCACTTCCCGGACGTCAATTTGCTATTGACTGGGCGGGAAGTGGTTAAGGAACATAATTAACCCCTTTTGATCACCCCCTAGTGTTAACCCCTTCCCTGCCAGTGAAATTTTTACAGTAATCAGTGCATTTTTATAGCACTGATCGCTTTAAAAATGCCAATGGTTCCAAAAATGTGTCAAAAGTGTCCGATGTGTCCGCCATAATGTCGCAGTACCGATAAAAAAATAAAAAAAATAAAATAAAATCGCAGATCGCCACCATTACTAGTAAAAAAAAAATAATAAAAATGCCATAAAACTATCCCCTATTTTGTAGACACTATAACTTTTGCGCAAACCAATCAATAAACTCTTATTGCGATTTTTTTTATTTATTTTTTACCAAAAATACGTAGAATACATTTCGGCCTAAACTGAGGGGAAAAAAAAAATTTCTATTTTTTGGGGATATTTATTATAGCAAAAAGTAAAAAATATTGCATTTTTTTCGAAATTGTCGCTCTATTTGTTTATAGCGCAAAAAATAAAAACCGCAGAGGTGATCAAATACCACCAAAAGAAAGCTCTATTTGTGAAAAAAAAGGACGTCAATTTTGTTTGGGAGCCACGTCGCAAGACTGCGCAATTGTCAGTTAAAGCGACGCAGTGCTGAATCGCAAAAAGTGGCCTGGTCTTTAGCCAGCCAAATGGTCCGGGGCTGAAGTGAGTAAGCAAACCTAATCGTTATTTGCAGATTTTCGAAGCATCCAAATATGCCCATACACACGTCAAATTTTTCTTGTTCAGGCCACGGGAAATCCATCAAATCTCTTTGGACAGCCGATTCCGAATTTTCTTACGAAAATTCCCGAAGGGACAAACTCCAAAAATGTTCTCGTTTAGGAACAGAATGAACCAAATGTTTACCAGTTTCATATGATTTTCGTACAAGAAAAAAATCATAAAAGAAAGACTGCGCATGATCAGAAACAATAAACAACAAAAAAAAGCCTTTGTCTTACAAGATTTTTCGTTCATCGGTTCCAATTTGCTGTGAAACATTGAGAAAAATCAAGCAAACGTTTGCTTAAGGTTCACACTTATGTGAATTGGATGCGTGGAAAGCCACATCCAATTCACATGACAGGAAATTGTGATCGGTTCTTATTGGATCCGGTTCACACATCTCCGGGGCGGCCGCGGAGCGGATTGCACAGAGATCCTTTGCATCTTTGGCTCAGTTTCAGGTGTGAATTCAGACCAAAATTCGGGCCTGATTCGTCCCTGAAACGGAGACACACCGGACCCCTGCTGTGAGCTGCATCTGTATTAAGTGTGAACCCAGCCTTAAGCAAGGCTTTGGTTCACTGATTATTTATTGTGAGTTGTTTAAAAGAGGAGTAGTTTGTACCTGGCCTCTGTTTTTGTGAACAATGACAGCTAAAGACGACTTTCACCTTGAAGTATTTTCAGGTGAAAGTTAAAGGAGTTGTAAAGACTCAAGGTTTTTCACCTTAATGCATTCTATGCATCTAGGTGAAAAACCTTTTGTGATGCAGCTGCCCCCCAGAGCCCCCCTTTTACTTACCTGAACCTAATCTTTACGCTGCTGTCAATCAAATCCAGTGACACAGGGGGCTGAGTCCTGCGTTCTGTGTCCATGGATGCCGCAGCAGGACTCGGGTGCGCGCCCGCACGGGTGCCCCCATGGAATGCAGCTCTCCGTGGGGGCACTTGATGCAAAGGAGGAGCCAGGAGTGCTACCAGGGGACCCCAGAAGAGGGGAATCGGGCCGCTCTGTGCAAAAACCCTTGTACTAAGGAGGTAAGTATTCGTGTCCTTTCAGACATGCGGATCTGTTCCTTTCATATCCGCTTGCTCAGCAGGGATCGCTCCGTTGATCCCCGCTGAGCAGGCGGATGACAGGGCGGTCCCTGTACACTGTGCAGGGACCACCGTGTCAGATCTCCGCTCTCTATGGGGGGGATCGGATGAACACGGACCGTCTGTCCGTGTTCATCCAATCCGCTCTGCAGACGGATGGAAAAATAGGATTTTCCTCCGTCTGCAGAAACTGACCATAGCGGAGACGGATGATATCAGGTGTCAGCGGATGTTCATCCGCTGACACCCGCTATCCCATAGGGATACATGTATGTCCGTATTTCATCCAAAAATGGATGGATAAAATACAGACATACGGTCCGCACGTGTGAAAGGGGTCTAACATGTTTTTTTTTATAACAAACACTTTAAGACAGATGAGCATGCATCTTTACGTTGGTTGATGATTCTCGATGTACAGGTCCCAGAAGCTGTTACAATGGCACATTTGAGGTGGCATAATTTAAGTAGCTAAACTTTGCAACAGGTTAAAGCGGCGTTCCACCCAATAATTGACCTTCCGCTTTAAGTACTCGCGACCCCCTAACATGCCACATTTGGCATGTCATTTTTTTTTTTAGGGGGGGGGGAGCGGGTATCTAGTTTTCACAGGTACTCAGCTTCACTTCCTCTCCTGGCCCTGCAGCTTGCTTGTTTTGGGATGCCATCCAGTGTATAGCCTGTGTGAGATTGTCATCAGGTAGCATTGTCTATGTTGAAAAGGCCAAAATTTTCAAGCACCATGCCTGTTAAAGCGTGTAATAGCCTCAACCAAAGGAAGGGGGCACCCTTGTGTTTAGACGTTATAGCTGCACAATTAATCATTAAAAAATCGTGATCTCGATTGAACCCCCCTGACGATCTCTATTGCAGAGTTTGCCGATTCTTTCATATTCAAGTGGGGAGACTTATCTGCTCACTCAGCTTTCAAAAGAAAACATCCAGGCAGTCTGCCAAGTTTTTAACATGAAACATTGTAACTAACGCTTCCTTCTTGGTGCCGGTTCACACAGGGGCAGCACGACTTGCAGCACGGCTCGGCAAGGCGATCTGCACACAACTTCAGAGGCGACTTGCAAAATGACTTCTGTATTGAAGTCAATGCAAGTTGGCCTGAAGTCGTCCCAAAGTCATACAGGAACCTTTTTCTAAGTCGGAGCGACTTGAGTCGCTCCTATTAGAATGGTTCCATAGTAAAGAACAGAGCGCGACTTGTCAGGCGGCTAAGTCGCCTGACAAGTCGCCCCTGTGTGAACCGGTGTCTTGTCACATTCGGCTCCCCATCACAGATTGCTCCGGAAGTGACGTTCCGTCGCCGGCCATCTTGCTACACCCCACACTCCTGCACAGTAATGATAGCGTGAGAAGGGGGCAAGCGGACATCTTGTTACACCCACCGGAGTTTTAGATTTCAAGCCTCGTACACACGGTCGAGAATCTCGTCAAGAAAAAACACGTCGTTTTTCTTGGACAAGAAGCTTGTCCCGGCCGAGTGTACACACGCTCCTTTCAAAGAACCTGCAGTTCTTTGAATAGAGCGAACGCGGTGACGTAATCGACTATGACGAGCGTGCGCTCGTCACATTCGATGCCGTCGCCATCTTGCTACACCCTACCTATGCCTAGGAAGCTACCGCGCATGCGTCAGTCATTTCGAGCATGCGCGGGCTTCCCGGAGGACAGGTAAGTGCGCACACACACACACACACACACACACACACACTTTTCTCGTCGAGAAACATGCTGACAAGAATCTCGACGAGAAAATAGAGAGCAGGTTCTCTATTTTTCTCGTCGAGATTCTTGTCGGTTTTCTTGACGAGAAACATGATAGCCGCGTACACACGACCGATTTACTCGGCAAGAAGCTCTGCCAGCAAGTTTCTTGCTGGTTCTTGCCGAGAAACTCGGTCGTGTGTACGAGGCTTCACAGTTATTTTCAACACAAAACGGACCTTATATGCTTAAATACAGTATTTGGAAATCCGCCGGACTGTTTAGATATTACATTTTAAAAGCAGCAGCAAACCTGCTGACCTTGCATGGTTGCTAATGTGACAGAACACCTCTGATTTTCACATTTAACATGTAAACAGTCCATTGGATTTCCAAATACTGTATTTAAGCATATAAGCTCTGTTTTGTGTTGAAAATAACTGTGAAATCTAAAACTCTGGTGGGTGTAACAAGATGTCCGCTTGCCCCTTCTCACTCTTATCATTACTGTGCAGAAATGTGGGGTGTAGCAAGATGGCGGCGACGGAACTTCACTTCCGGAGCAATCTGTGATGGGGATCCGAATGTGACAAGACACCGCGGCACTTAAATCAAAGGGATAAACTTCTGTGTGTAAACAAAAAATCCAGGCAGTCTGCCAAGTTTTTAACAACTGTGATATTGGGGTGTTTTAGCTCAAGTGGATAGATGCATTTTTATGCAGGGAGTCCATATCAGACAGGCGTTCTAGTTAAGGGCCTGGTAGCCCACATTTATTTAAACAGAAAAACAAAAGCAAAATGTCCATTCAGGATTCCCACGCAGGGGTTCAAACTTCATTCAGCACATAAATGAAAAACATACCAAGCCACCTGGCTCTTGTCAGCAGCTCTTCCGCTTGCTCCCAAACAGAAACGATTCCTTCCAACCCCCTGGACTCACTGGCCTCCTCAGTCTCCCCGACTCTCAAGGCCGGCCAGCCTCTCCCAGTCCCTGGGCAAAGAATCCCCCTTACATGGGCTGCAGTCTCCCACAGGGCAGACCACTCTCCAGAAATAAGTCTGTCTTCACTTAGCAGTAGCAAGTTGCTCACTCTCCACCATCCTTCCCCTTCTTCTCTCACCAGCCCCTCATTATATTGGTTGTGTGCACCTGAGCACACACCATGCTGGCTGTCCACAAGACCCGGACACAGGGTTGGAGATCCCGTCCCACCCAAGTCTTTGCGGGATCTCCAAACTACACAGCCCCATCCGAACTTGGCAAAACCCGGAGAAAGCTGCCAAAACAGTTTTCTCAATTTCCAGGCTATGCTCTGTAGTTCTGCAGTCTGCTGACATGCAGACTCTGTGTCCGTTTTAACCCCATTTTCATTGGGACAGAGCCTCGCTCTGCCACACCAGTGTTTCTCAACTCCCGTCCTCAAGGCGCCCCAACAGGTCATGTTTTCAGGCTTTCCATTATTTTGCACAGGTGATTTGATCCGTTCCACTGCCTTAGTAATTACCACAGCTGTTTCATCTGAGGGAAATCCTGAAAACATGACCTGTTGAGGCGCCTTGAGGACTGGAGTTGAGAAACACTGTGCCACACAACGTGTAAATGCAGGAAGTTTAACCACCTAAAGTCTAAATGACACTTCTTTCTTAAGTTAAAATCAATATTTTTTTGCTAGAAAATTACTTGGAACCCCCAAACATTATATATATATAAATTAGCAGAGACCCTAGGGAATAAAATGGCAATTGCTGCAATATTTTATGTCGCACTGTATTTTCCCAGCGGTCTTTCAAACGCAATTTTTTGGGAAGAAATACACTTCAATGAATAAAAAATAAAAAAAACGAAACAAAGTTAGCCCAATTTTTTTTGTTTTAGTGTGAAAGATGATGTTACACCGCGAGAATCGTGATCTATCTTCTTAGCAAAAAAATCGCAATTCTCATTTTAGCCAGAATCGTGCAGCTCTAGTGGGAGCTGACATTTAGGTTGAGGGTGCTTCTGTCATGGGTACGATCAGGGGAGGGCATAGTTCTAATTTAAAATGTTCAATAACGTAGATTGGAATTTTCTGTAAAACCTCAATGTTCAGAAGATGAAATCAAAAATAAATTGATGCCTTTAATGAAGACAACATGCGTTTGTTCAAACTGTACCTAAAAAAAGTCTGAAGAAACAATTATATGGTAATACGCTGATAATGTTTCCATGTATGCCTGTTAAGGCCATTGTTCTGAATTACGCAGTCATATCTCTAGGATCGGTTGCTGCAATTGCATCATTTTGAGATGTTTGTTTTATCCAGTATCCTAACAAAGATTCCTTTTTTCTTTTTTGATTGCTGATAAATTTTAGCAGCTCTTCTAGATCAGGCAGCTCCACTCTTTTACAGACTTTCCTGTCTAGTGAAGGATTTATGCATCGTATGAAGCATATAACAAAATTCATGGGAGAACAAAGCCACACGTTCAATTACATAGTTAGGTAAAAAAATTCCCAAAGAAGTGAAAGTTGAGTCAAAATCTAACTAAGGCTAAATGTATGAAAGCAGAATTAAACTAATTAAAAAAATAATAATGATAATAAAAAAAAACAAAAAAAAAAAACGCTGACCGGTAGCTATTCATAAAAAGAAGACGCTAATGGTCTCTTCTGTCATAAATGCTTCTACTGGCCTTTCAGCGGTAATGTTCACTGAGCAGTGCATGCGCAGCTCATATTCTATTTACAGCACTGCTTTGTGCAGTGATGAAGTGACTCCCTTGGGCATGCACAGGAGTGATGTCATCACAGCCCAGCCATTTAAGCTAGTAAACTCTGCAAACCCAGAAGGAAGACTGGGAGAAGATGGAAATGCCCGAGTGCTGACAGTGCAGACAGGTTAGTATGTTGTGCATACTAGTACATTATGGCATAAACCTCCTGAGGGCCTTAAAAAAAAAAAAAAAAAATAGAGCGTAGTTTAATTCTGCTTGAACCATGCATATTTTTAGCCCCCAAGTGCATAACTTGACATTTATCAACATAAAACCTGGTTTGACAATGTATTTGCCCAGTCAAATAGGCATTCAGGTCAGCTTGTAAGTCTGAGCTATACAGTATTGTAGTATTCCTGTCTGTCTTAAACACCAGCTGTCAATGCAGTCACATGCAGAGTCTTTAAAGTGATTTAAAAAAAAAACAACAAACATGTTATACTTACCTGCTCTGTGTAATAGTTTCGCACCGAGCAGCCCTGATTCTCCTCTTCTAGGATCCCCCACAGACGCTTCTGGCTCCTCCTGCCTTCAGAGGGCCCAATAGCAAGCTGAAAATATAGTATAGAGTGCACCTATAGCAAGGTAAAAAAAAACTTCTGCCTTTACAGCTGCTCACATCCTGCCCAGGACCACATGTCCCATGAGGCATTGCTCCTCACACATTTACAAGTTCGCAGGCACTTGACATGTATGGTTGGTGCACTGAGCTGTATGTCAGCAGCACTGTGTCTTCTGACGTTTACTGATCTGTATGAGTGCTGCACTGTATTTCCTAAAATATATACAAATAATGCATTCTGTATGCAGACCAACCAACCTGGCTGGCTGATTAATCAGTTATAAAAATAGTTGACAACTATTTTTATAATCCATTAGTTGTTTCGGCCCTAGAATACTGCCCTGCGGCCCAGTCTCCAAAGGGAGGGGATCATGCTCTGCTTCTGTATGTCACAGTACATGTTGGCATTCATGGTTCCCTCAATGAGCTTTAGCTTCCCAGTGGCGGCAGCACTCGTGCAGCCCCAGACCATGACACTCCCACCACCATGCTTGACTGTAGGCAAGACACACTTGTCTTTGTACTCCTCACCTGGTTGCCGTCACACACGCTTCACACCGTCTGAACCAAATCTTGGTCTCATCAGACCACAGGACATGGTTCCAGTACTTTATGTCCTTAGTCTGCTTGTCTTCAGCAAACTGTTTGCGGGCTTTCTTGGGCATCATCTTTAGAAGAGTCCTTCTGGGACGACAGCCATGCAGACCAATTTGATGCAGTGTGCGGCATATGGTCTGAGCACCGACAGGCTGACCTCTCACCCCTTCAACCTCTGCAGCAATGCTGGCAGCACTTACAGTCAGGTCCACAAATATTGGGACATTGACACAATTCTAATCTTTTTGGCTCTATACACCACCACAATGGATTTGAAATGAAACAAACAAGATGTGCTTTAACTGCAGACTTTCAGCTTTAATTTTAGGGTTTTTACATCCAAATCAGGTGAACAGTGTAGGAAATACAACAGTTTGTATATGTGCCTCACACTTTTTAAGGGACCAAAAGTAATGGGACAGATTAACAATCATAAAGCAAACTTTCACTTTTTAATACTTGGTTGCAAATCCTTTGCAGTCAATTACAGCCTGAAGTCTGGAACGCATAGACATCACCAGACGCTGGGTTTCATCCCTGGTGATGCTCTGCCAGGCCTCTACTGCAACTGTCTTCAGTTCCTGCTTGTTCTTGGGGCATTTTCCCTTCAGTTTTGTCTGCAGCAAGTGAAATGCATGCTCAATCGGATTCAGGTCAGGTGATTGCATAACATTCCACTTCTTTCCCTTAAACTCTTTGGTTGCTTTCGCAGTATGCTTCGGGTCATTGTCCATCTGCACTGTGAAGCGCCGTCCAATGAGTTCTGAAGCATTTGGCTGAATATGAGCAGATAATATTGCCCGAAACACTTCAGAATTTATCCTGCTGCTTTTTTCAGCAGTCACATCATTAAATACAAGAGAACCAATTCCATTGGCAGCCATACATGCCCACGCCATGACACTACCACCACCATGCTTCACTGATGAGGTGGTATGCTTTGGATCATGAGCAGTTCCTTTCCTTCTCCATACTATTCTCTTCCCATCACTCTGGTACAAGTTAATCTTGGTCTCATATGTACATGGGATGTTGTTCCAGAACTGTGAAGGCTTTTTTAGATGTTGTTTGGCAAACTCTAATCTGCCCTTCCTGTTTTTGAGGCTCACCAATGGTTTACATCTTGTGGTGAACCCTCTGTATTCACTCAGGTGAAGTCTTCTCTTGATTGTTGACTTTGACACATATACACCTACCTCCTGGAGAGTGTTCTTGATCTGGCCAACTGTTGTGAAGGGCGTTTTCTTCACCAGGGAAAGAATTCTTCGGTCATCCACCACAGTTGTTTTCCGTGGTCTTCCCGGGTCTTTTGGTGTTGCTGAGCTCACCGATACGTTCTTTCTTTTTAAGGATGTTCCAAACAGTTGATTTGGCCACACCTAATGTTTTTGCTATCTCTCTGGTGGGTTTGTTTTTGTTTTTTCAGCCTAATGATGGCTTGCTTCACTGATAGTGACAGCTCTTTGGATCTCATATTGAGAGTTGACAGCAACAGATTCCAAATGCAAATAGCACACTTGAAATGAACTCTGGACCTTTTTATCTGCTCCTTGTAAATCGGATAATGAGGGAATAACACCCACCTGGCCATGGAACAGCTGAGCAGTCAATTGTCCCATTACTTTTGGTCCCTTTAAAAAGTGGGAGGCACATATACAAACTGTTGTAATTCCTACACCTGATTTGGATGTAAATACCCTCAAATTAAAGCTGAAAGTCTGCAGTTAAAGCACATCTTGTTAGTTTCATTTCAAATCCATTGTGGTGGTGTATAGAGCCAAAAAGATTAGAATTGTGTCGATGTCCCAATATTTATGGACCTGACTGTATACGTCTATTTCCCAAAGACAACCTCTGGAGTGATCTCACCGCGGTGATCTCGCCCCCTCCTCCCTAAAAGGTGCCAAATGTGGCGGGGGAGGAAGCAGCCACTTTTGGGTTGAACTCCGCTTTAAGTACTTAAGTACTTGATATTATTATTTTTTTTAAACCAGTTGAATCTGACCAGAATGGTGTTCGCTTGTAGATTGTGAACACCCTAGCGCTATTCAATATGCCTTTTATAGACTGAGATTGAAGACTACAAGCACTCTCGTGGTTGGCGCAGTCATCAGTATGTCCTTGCATTGTCTGATCCAGCACCGGCTCTCCCCAGAGCGGAGGATGTAGAAGGCGGTTATGAAGACACAGCTGTTTGCCTGTGTACATAAGCCCAAGTAAGCTTTATTGTATTGACAGAAGAAAATCCAACCCCATTTCACCTGAAAGCAAGTCAAGCAGTGACTATTTTAAGTACGTCACTTCTGAGCCTTTTCATGGCAGAATGCATCATCGTTTACTGGCAGACCACTTTAAGTGGATTCTCCTCTGTCTACTCTCTGTATTTCCAGAAGCTGCTCTGTGATCTTTCTGATTGGGGTTATACCATGAAAGCCTCACATTGTCCCTGCAGGAGAGCAATTTCTAAACATTACAGTGCAGCCAGCCATAAGAAATTTCTATTACAGGAGGATTCAGGCCAGCACTTGCATGTCATCGGTCTGAAGAAAGTTGTTTCTTTAAAGTGGCTTTTTGCCAACTCACTTTAAACATTACCTATCATATTTTGTGTTTTTAAGAATTTGTCATCTCTTATGCTATTAATTAGGGAGGAAGGGGAGGGGCTGTGAAAACGTAAAAATCCGGCTGGTTCACACCACTATTTCTGCGTTCCCAATCCCAATACTATTTTGTATATGTGTTAACGATGTTTTCTGTGCTTTGCAGAGTGCTTTTTTTGGGGAAAATCTCAGGACAATTGACTTCTATGTGTTCCAGTGCGTTTACATGCAATTTGGGGTCCTTTCACACGGGGCGGATCCGTGCAGATCCGCCCCCTGAAGCTCCGCTTGCTCAGCGGGGATCGCTCCGTTGATCCCCGCTGAGCCGACGGATGACTGGGCGGTCCCCGCACACTGTGCAGGGACCGCCCTGTCAGAGCGACGCTCTCCCCTATGGGGAATCGGATGACGACGGACCGTAGAGTCCGTCGTCATCCGATCCGCTCCGCCGACGGAAGGAAAAATAGGGTTTTCCTCCGTCACACTTTGGCGGAGCGGATGTCAGCGGACATGTCTCCGCTGACATCCGTGCCTCCATAGGGGTACATGGAGGATCCGTTTCAGGTCCGCCTAAAAAACTGACAGGCGGACCTGAACGGACCTCCATGTGAAAGAGCCCTTGCTGTGTTCCAAATGCATTCAGTACAGAAAACATGCAGCATGTTCTACCTTCTAGGGCCATTGGAATACATGGAAATACTGTGCATGAGCAGATAAATGCACTGGACTGCATCTGGTGTGAACCAGCCCCAATGCCGCGTACACACGACCGTTTTTAATGTCATTGAAAATAACTGCATTTTTCTCGACGTGATTCTTCTCAAGCCTGCCTTGCCTACACACTATCGTGGAAAAAAATGTTCGAGTAAAGCGCGGTGACGTACAACGGCACTATAAAGGGGAAGTTCCATTCGGATGGCGCCACCCTTCATGTTAGTAAAGTTTGTTGAGCGACGATTCGCGCTTTTCAGTCCGTTACAGCGTGACGAATATGCGATCTCCATTACGAACGCTAGTTTTACCAGAACGAGCGCTCCCGTCTCATACTTGATTCTGAGCATGCACATTTTTTTTCACGTCGTTAAAGCCTACACACGGCCGTTTTTTATGACGAGAAAAACGACAATGTGAAAAACGACGAGAAAAATTAGAGCATGTTCCAATTTTTTCATGGCCGTTTTTCACGTCGTGAAAAATGCTCGGAAGCCCACACACGATCATTTTTAATGACCATTTTAAAAAATGGCATTTTTCTCGTCATTAAAAACGGTCGTGTGTACACGGCATTAGACCCCTTTCACACTGGGGCAGCGATGTCAACAGTAAAGTACGACTACAAGTATAGTAAAAGATTTTGTGTTTGTTTTTTTGTTTTTTTTGTTTTTTTATATTGTGCAGCTTGTTATATTGGTATTTGAGCCTGGTTCAGCAGTTCTCACATTGGTTTGGTTTGAAGTACTGGTCACCCTGAGAAATACTTGTAATGATCTGTAGATTCTGAACTGTTTCAATCAGCATGGGACTTAGAAGCTAGTGGAGGTCACTGTAGTAGTGGTGCCTACTACAGGGATTTCCAGTTTCCATGGGGATCCTACAGGTATGACATCTACATATTGTGACAGCAGGAAGGTAAAGTCACCTGGTTGCATCCAGGGGGGTAGATATATTTCGCCCAGATTCAGGCTTTACGCCGATTTGTACAACTAGGTGGAGAGTTGTATAAGGCTAGTGTGCTCATGGATGACTCATACCTCTAGGGAGAGGGCTGGGCGTCGTGCAGACAGGGAGTTGATGAGACCAGCTGAACCTTGTCAGCTCATTTAGGCCTCTATAAGGAACTCCCAGCTTCATTAGATGTTAGCTCATGCCTGGAACCAGACCTGTGTGGACTGTCTAGGGAGAGTGAACCCCTGTGCGGTGAGGCAAAGCCTGTGTGGCTATTTGTTTGGACTTTTACTAAACCAGGGACTTAGGGACTAGGACAGCACTAGGCTGATCCCAGTTGTTAGTTTAGGAAACCTGCATGTTTAGTCAGAGGTCAAACTGACCAGGATTTATTTTGTTTGTTTCTTTTTGGCTTTGCTGTGTTTTTGTCACTGTACATAGAGAAATAAACCGCACCTTTTGATTTTGAAAACCACAACCTCCGTCTGCTGGCCCTGTTTTTGTGTGGGGAGCCCAACCAGGGGGTCACACACACCCGCTACCGAGTTAACCCCCTCACAGTTGGTGGAGAATGCGGGCAGTTTTTTTTAAGCCAGCATGGAGGAGATACTGAAACAGCTGGCTCTAGCAAATGCCAATCAACAGCAGACAAATGCAGGTTTGCAAAGGAGCCTTGCAGCCCAGCAGCAAGCTCATCAACAAGCCCAGCAGCAATCTGAGGCCCGCTTCATAGACCTGTTACAGAAGCAAGAGCAGAGACTACAACAAATGGAAGCAGTAATGCAGCAACGTCCGCAGACCAGTGAGGAAAGCCGTCCCACTAATACCGCGTCCTTTGGGGTGAGTCGTTTATTGACAAAAATGACTGGAGAGGATGATCCAGAGGTATTTTTGACCACATTTGAAAGGACTGCTGAAAGAGAAAAGTGGCCTGAGGAGCAGTGGGCTGGACTGGTGGCTCCTCTGTTAACTGGTGAATCGCAGAAGGCTTACTATGACCTAGAGCCTGACCAAGCAAAAGACTATGTGATGCTAAAAGCTGAAATATTGGCAAGGCTGGGTGTCACCCTGGCTGTCCGGGCTCAGCGTGTGCATAACTGGACTTTCCAGCTTGGAAAACCCCCCAGGTCTCAAATGTATGATCTCATTCACCTGAGCAGGAAGTGGCTACAGCCAGAGACTTTGTCCGCACCGGAGATTGTGGAACGTGTTGTGATGGATCGTTTCTTGAGAGCTCTTCCTACCGCCATTCAAAAGTGGGTAAGCCATGGAGACCCAGAAACGGCCGGAAAACTTGTGGATCGTGTAGAGAGATACTTGGCTGCAGAGAACCTGACGGCCTCTTCCAGAGACTCTCGGACTTTCCACCCTAAGACCAGACCATCCCCAGGGGCGGATAAGAGGATTCCAAGGGGTGAGGGTGGAGAGAGTGAGAGGGTGGGAGCTCTACCCCAAGTTTGGCGAGAACAGCCTGGGAAATCAGCGGCTCAAGAGGCCGCAAGAAGGATCGTTTGCTACCGCTGCCGGCAAGCGGGACATATTGCAGCCAATTGCCCGGTTGTGGAGGAACCCATGCAGTGTGACTTTCTGACGGGCAGACGTCAGTCGCTGTGTGCGACAGTCGCATGCACTGCCATTCGAGGAACTGAGAAACATTTATGCAAAATGTGTGTTAATGGTAGAAATGTTGTGGTATTGTTGGATTCAGGTAGCCTTGTGACCCTGATAAAGGCTGAGTTAGTTAAAACAGAGGTCTCTGGGAATAGCAAGGTAGCTGTTATTTGTGTGCATGGGGACACCCGAGAGTATCCAGTGACTACAGTGTGTTTCGAGACCCCCAAAGGTACCCTCTCTCATCCAGTGGGCTTAGTATCTCAGTTACCGCATGACGCCATTGTGGGAAGGGATTTTCCGAAGTTCTGGGAACTGTGGGATGATCCTGAGCCCCCCACTGGTGCCCCTATGTACCAGGAATGTGATAGCCAGAACTCCTCTGAGAGTGGTGAGGACTCTCCAGAATTTCCCTTGTCAGTATTGGCAGGGGAGACTCAAGAAACTGGAGAGGAGCCCACCTCCTCAGACGAAAACCTACCGTCTGTGGAGTTTTCTGATCTGGAGGTTCACAGGGAAAATTTTGCCACAGAACAGTTAAAAGACCCCGCCCTAATAAAGGCACGGGAAAACGTAGTGGAAATAGATGGCGAGTTAGTGAACCCAGATAATACCTGCACTTACCCATACTTCAGCGTAGAGAAGGACCTACTGTATCGGGTGGCAAAAAGGGCAGAAGAAACCGTTGAGCAGCTGGTGGTGCCCAAACCTTACAGGAAGTTGGTGTTGGAGTTGGCCCATGGGCACATTCTTGGAGGTCATCTGGGGACAGAGAAAACCCGAGAGAGGGTATTACAGAGATTCTATTGGCCTGGGGTGATGAAGGACATAGAAAATTATTGTTCCTCCTGCCCTGTGTGTCAGAGGTCGGCCCCGATGCCACATTTCCGTAGCCCGCTGGTCCCTCTACCCATCATTGAGGTCCCGTTTGAGAGAATCGCAATGGATTTGGTAGGTCCTATAATCAAGTCCGCTAGGGGGCACCAGTACATATTGGTTATAATGGACTATGCCACCCGTTATCCAGAAGCGATCCCTCTCAGAAATACCTCGGCCAAAACCATAGCCAAAGAGCTATCTCTTGTTTTTAGCCGGGTGGGTATTTGTAAAGAACTGCTTACGGACCAAGGTACACCCTTTATGTCCCGGGTTATGAAAGAGCTGTGTAAATTGTTCAAAGTGACGCAATTGCGTACATCTGTGTATCACCCCCAAACCGATGGGCTGGTTGAAAGATTCAACAAAACCCTAAAACAAATGTTGAAGAAAGTGGTGGATAGAGATGGAAAGGATTGGGACTGTCTACTTCCTTATTTGATGTTTGCTATTAGGGAGGTGCCCCAATCCTCTACGGGATTCTCCCCCTTTGAGTTACTGTATGGGAGACACCCAAGAGGGCTGTTGGATATTGCCAAGGAAACTTGGGAAAGTGAGAGTTCTCCCCACAGGAGTGTGATTGAGCATGTCGCCCTGATGCAAGATCGAATTGCACAGGTAATGCCCATCGTGAAGGAACATTTGGCCCAAGCGCAGTTGGCACAGCAGAGAGTGTACAACCGTGGAGCAAAGACCCGTACCTTTTCCCCGGGGGATAGGATATTGGTACTTGTCCCTACGGTTGAAAGTAAATTCCTTGCCAAATGGCAAGGCCCCTACGAGATAATGGAAAAAGTGAGCGAAGTGAATTACAAGGTCAGACAACCAGGAAGGCGAAAGCCCGAACAGATATATTGCGTTAATCTGTTGAAAGCCTGGAGGGATAGAGAGTCCCTAGTCGCAGAAACTTGGTCACCAGCTCAAACTGGTTGCGTGATTCCGGAGGTTGGAATAGCAGCCACCTTGTCACAACCCCAACAACAGGAGTTTAAGGAGTTTGTGCTTCGCAACAAGGAGGTGTTCTCTGAGCTGCCGGGACAAACATCTGGGGTAGAGCATGATATTATTACCCCGCCCGGTGAAAGGGTGAAGTTAAAACCCTATCGGATCCCAGAGGCCCGACGGGAGGCAATACGGGAGGAAGTACAGAAAATGCTGAACTTAGGGGTGATAGAGGAGTCCCAAAGTGATTGGTCTAGTCCCATTGTGTTGGTGCCTAAACCGGATGGGAGCTGGCGATTTTGTAACGATTTTCGTCAGTTGAACAAAGTTACAAAATTTGACACCTACCCCATGCCACGTATAGATGAGTTGATCGACCGGCTGGGAACAGCCCGATACATGACGACTCTTGACCTCACAAAAGGGTATTGGCAAATTCCCCTGGCCAAGTCGGCCAAAGAGAAAACCGCATTTGTAACCCCAGACGGGGCGTTCCAATATAAGAGAATGCCGTTCGGGTTACAGAATGCGCCGGCCACATTCCAGCGGAAAATGGACCAGATGCTGAGGCCCCATCGGAAGTATGCTGCGGCTTACCTGGATGACGTAATTGTCCATAGCACAGATTGGGCCTCACATCTGCCAAAAGTGCAAGCAGTCCTGGACTCTGTTCGGGAAGCGGGGTTTACGGCTAACCCCAAGAAGTGTACCATTGGGCAGGAGGAGGCCAAATATCTTGGGTACACCATTGGCAGGGGAGTAATAAAACCCCAACTCAACAAAGTCGAGGCCATCCAGAGTTGGCCACGTCCCAACAGCAAGAAGCAGGTACGAGCCTTTCTGGGAATCGCGGGTTATTATCGGCGCTTCATTCCCCACTTTGCTTCTAAGGCTGTGCCCCTAACCAACCTGACGAAAGGGAAAGGGTCGGTCATGATTAAATGGACCCCCGAGGCTGAGGCAGCATTCCAATTCTTGAAACAAGCCTTATGTAGCCAGCCAGTGTTGTACTCACCCGACTTCTCTAAAGACTTTGTCGTACAAAGTGATGCGTCAGATGTGGGGTTAGGAGCAGTATTGTCCCAGGTCTGGAACGGGGAAGAGCACCCAGTCATTTACCTCAGCAGGAAGTTGAAGTCCCATGAGGTAAATTACGCCACGGTTGAAAAGGAGTGTTTAGCGGTGAAGTGGGCTCTAGATTCCCTTCGGTACTATCTGCTAGGTAGGCACTTTGACATGGTTACGGATCACGCTCCGTTAAAGTGGATGGCTCAAAACAAGGAAACAAATAGAAGAGTGAATAGGTGGTTCCTGGCCCTCCAGGAATTCAACTTCACAGTAAAGCATCGCCCTGGCGTTCAAATGGGGAATGTGGATGCTTTGTCTCGAGTACATGAATGCCTGATTGCTGGTGTTCCAACCCCGAGGTTAAAACAAGAGGGGGGGGTATGTGACAGCAGGAAGGTAAAGTCACCTGGTTGCATCCAGGGGGGTAGATATATTTCGCCCAGATTCAGGCTTTACGCCGATTTGTACAACTAGGTGGAGAGTTGTATAAGGCTAGTGTGCTCATGGATGACTCATACCTCTAGGGAGAGGGCTGGGCGTCGTGCAGACAGGGAGTTGATGAGACCAGCTGAACCTTGTCAGCTCATTTAGGCCTCTATAAGGAACTCCCAGCTTCATTAGATGTTAGCTCATGCCTGGAACCAGACCTGTGTGGACTGTCTAGGGAGAGTGAACCCCTGTGCGGTGAGGCAAAGCCTGTGTGGCTATTTGTTTGGACTTTTACTAAACCAGGGACTTAGGGACTAGGACAGCACTAGGCTGATCCCAGTTGTTAGTTTAGGAAACCTGCATGTTTAGTCAGAGGTCAAACTGACCAGGATTTATTTTGTTTGTTTCTTTTTGGCTTTGCTGTGTTTTTGTCACTGTACATAGAGAAATAAACCGCACCTTTTGATTTTGAAAACCACAACCTCCGTCTGCTGGCCCTGTTTTTGTGTGGGGAGCCCAACCAGGGGGTCACACACACCCGCTACCGAGTTAACCCCCTCACAATATTTACATTGTTCCAAGCTGGACCAAGTAAAATTTGCCAGACCTAAATTTCAGCTTTTAAAGTATATGTTACCCCAACATTTCATATTAGTTATATGCATCTGTTGTACCAAATATGTGCAAATATAGCACTTGCTGATAGGAGGAGAAAGCAGAGTGATGGAGAGAGGAGTTGATCTACTTGCTGCTTCTCCTTTCACTGTACAATCACAGGATGGTGTACACAGAGAAAAATCCAATCTCTCCTACCTTGCTAGACAGGGCTCTACATTGTGGCAAAGTTGAATACACACACACACACACACACACACACACACACACACACACACACACACTCTCTCACTCTCTCTCTCTCTCTCTCTCTCTCTCTCTCTCTCTCTCTCTCTCTCTCTCTCCTAACACAAGAAGGAACAGAGCAAGTCAGTTCTCCTCACTGAAAAGCACATTCACAAAGACAACAACATAGGTCTTGTGTACACTGGACATTTTGCTTACACTCTTGGACCCCTTTTCGCGCTTTGGCAGAAAAAAAAAACGATTGACTCGCGTCAAGTGCTTGAATATTAATTTATTTCATTGGCCAGAATATTTAATCAGGTTTAGGCGTGTGATGCGTTTTTTCTACCAAAGCTACTACTCTTGGATGCACTGGCTGTAGCCTTTTCTGTCTCTAAATGCCCCTGCTTATAAACTCCTCTAAATGGCTGTGTTCATGGACACACAGGCTAACATGCAGGGGAGTTTAGAAGCAGGAAAAAAATGCCAAACACCCCAGCTGTCGTTCCAGAGTCCAGATAGGATTCAGTATGGGGCTGGGCTCTGCAGTAACTTTCTCATTCAGATGAAACTGGCTCTATGGAAGTTGTGTGCACCACATAGTACAGAACAGCAGTGGCTGGCACCCTCTGAAGGCCAGGGGGCATGTCTATGACAGTCATTAGGTCTTGTAGAAGCCTGGGCACCTGCAGACAGGAAGTGTGCCTGCTTCAGTGCACTTCAATGAAAATTCAGAGGCAATGGGGTGGAGAAAAATTACTGAGCAACACCGTTTTCCACCAAGCACTAGAGACAGAAACCTGTAAGGCTGGAGTTCTAAGATAAAGTAGTTATGGCCGCTACAGTTACCCTTCATATCACAGATAGATTTTCCTGGTTGTCTGAAGGTGTTTTTTTTTTGGATGCCTTTAGAGCAGTGGTTCTGAACTCCGGTCCTCAGGGCCCACCAACAGGCCAGGTTTGCAAGATAACTGAAATGCATCACAGGTGATATAATTTGCTGCTCAGGGATTGCAGTATTCTAGTCTGCATCTCACCAAGGTAATACTTAAAATCTGGCCTGTTAGTGGGTCCTGAGGACAGGAGTTGAGAACCACTGCTTTAGACCAGTGTTTCTCAACTCCAGTCCTCAAGGCGCCCCAACAGGTCATGTTTTCAGGCTTTCCATTATTTTGCACAGGTAATTTGATCAGTTTCACTGCCTTAGTAATTACCACAGACGTTTCATCTGAGGGAAATCCTGAAAACATGACCTGTTGGGGCGCCTTGAGGACTGGAGTTGAGAAACACTGCTTTAGACAATAGATATCTGATCCTGTTAATAAGGCTACTGAAGTTTTATAGGCACCCTATGAAATCTGTAGACTTTCTTGCTTGACATGTCTCCTGCCAGTAGCTGTTTCCACTAGCTAAAGCTAGGACCGGTGTTATCTGCAGAACACACAGATAGGTATGCTTATATAATGTAAGTATTCATGTCTGTCTGTTTGTCAGCAAGCCAAGACATGGTTCAGTGGTCAGATCATTTCCTAGTGTTTGACCTGTGTCTGACGTGTACAGCCAAAGTTAGACCCAGTACTTTCCCTCCCTCCTAGCTGAAGGATAATAGGTGATGACTGCACTAGGAATTGTTCCCGTACATTTAGAGGTATAGTACACATTTCCTGCTCTACCACTGTGTACTCCCTTATGGCATGTTCCTTTATATGCCGTAGAAAGAGAAAGGTGAGGTACTTTCTATTGCAGTCTGTTTTGTTTAGTATTTCATCTTGTGTTTGTTTTCTGAGCCGGCAACCGGTAAGAATCCAGTTCTCATTTTGAGATTCCTTTCTTGATGGTAACGAGTTCCAAAGAAGCTAAAATTGTAGGCATTGAGAGATTCACTTTTATATGGTGATACCCAATATGTAGAACTAAAGGCAAAATGTTATGATTTTGATAGAGGGGGTTATATCCCCTGGCAGCTTTTGTCCACCTGTGATACATTTGGGAGATTTTCCTTCTCTTCCTGTTGCAAAGCCAAAACAAGAAGTGAGAGAAAATCCCTCCAAATTGAGGGAATCCCTGGTTGTCACCAGGGTCACCACAACTAGTATGCTTATTGGAAGATTTCCTCTCCATTACTGTTCTGGCGATAACCCAAAATTTTGAGTTTTTGGCTTTGATAATGTCTGGACGCTAATCCATTGGAGCTTAGAGGAGAAGACACTGCAGGGACGGTCAACCAATGCAGAGGGGAGTAGAATCACGTAAGAGAATCTACTTACCAAGTCCCCTGACCTAACCCTTGCAATGCAAGCATGTCCCTGTTCACACTTGTAAGCTCAGTCTCCCCAAACTCTACGTCCTACACTCAAAAATGGACATTGGCCTCTTTGATTTCAGTGTAATTGTACATGCAGCTGTCATCTGAAGAACTCCTCTCCTCCGACAG
The DNA here is from genome assembly GCA_029206835.1 of Rana muscosa. Taxonomy (NCBI): domain Eukaryota; kingdom Metazoa; phylum Chordata; class Amphibia; order Anura; family Ranidae; genus Rana; species Rana muscosa. Next base: position 945,529,127 of record CM055116.1, read on the forward strand.
AACCCAGACCAGTAAACAAACACCTGAGGCCCGGTTCACATAGGGGCGACTCGTCAGGCGACTCGGTCACCTGACGAGTCGCGTCCTGCTCTGTACAATGGAACCGTTCTAATAGGAGCGACTCAGGTCGCTCCGACTTAGAAAAAGGTTCCTGTACTACTTTTGGGGGCGACTCGGGACGACTTGCATTGACTTCTATACAGAAGTCATTATGTAAATCGCCTGAACCGGGCGTCTCAAGTCGTCTTGAGGTCGTGCCGCCCCTGTGTGAACCGGGCCGCTTGCTACATGGGCAAAAAAAGCTTGTAAAATGGTAAACACCTGAAAAATGCTTTAAAATCAGGAACATAATTTGCTTACATTCTGCTCAGGTGTGAATGCAGGCCTACATCTGCCATAGCATTGTAACGTGTGTGTGGTGAGCTTTAGATATGATTTAACCACTTCAGCCCCGGATCATTTCCCCCGCAAATAGAGCTTTCTTTTGGTGGTATTTGATCACCTCTGCGGTTTTTATTTTTTGCGCTATAAACAAAAATAGAGCGACAATTTAGAAAAAAATTCAATATTTGTTACTTTTTGCTATAATAAATATCCCCCAAAAATATATAAAAAAAACTTTTTTTTTTCCCTCAGTTTAGGCCGATACGTATTCTTCTACATATTTTTGGTAAAAAAAAAAAAAAAAATCGCAATAAGCGTTTGATTGGTTTGCGCAAAAGTTATAGCGTTTACAAAATAGGGGATAGTTTTATGGCATTTTTATTTTATTTTTATTTTTTTACTAGTAATGGCGGTGATCAGTGATTTTTTTCGTGACTGCGACATTATGGCGGACACATCGGACACTTTTTTGACTCATTTTTGGGACCATTGTAATTTTCACAGCGATCGGTGCTATAAAAATGCACGGATTACTGTGAAAATGACACTGGCAGTGAAGGGGTTAACCACTAGGTGGCGCTGTAGGGATTAAGTGTTCCCTGCATAGTGTTTCTTACTGTCGGGGGGGATGGGCTCGGTGTCACATGACACTGATCTCCGCTCCGAGTACACGGAGCCGAGATCAGTGTCATTGTCATTAGTCAGAGCGGGGAGATGCTTGTTTACACAAGCATCTCCCTGCTCTATACCTCCGTGAGACGATCGCGGAGATCCCTGCGGCGATCGAGTCCGCGGGACCCGCGGTCCGACTCACGGGGAAGGCAGCAGGGTCGCAAGCGCACCACCGGCGGCACGCGCGACCACACGTCAGGCAGTAAAAGGGCAACGTACAGGTACGTGGATGTGCCTGTACGTGCCATTCTGCCGACGTATAAGTACAGGAGGCGGTTTAGCAAGTGGTTAAAGTGGGGGTCTCCAAACTTTGCAAACAAGGGGCCAGTTTACTGTTTTTCAGACTTTAGGGGGGCCAGATTATGGCCATTGGGATTAGAAAAGGTCCCGACATCAGCGGGAAAAACAATTAGTTTGATGTCAGTGGGAGGGATTGTGCCCCATTGTTGGTGTCAATGGGAGGATTCAAGCCGCTTCACTGGTATTAACCACTTCCCTACCCGCCCATAGTAATAATATGATGTCCACAGATGGGATCTCTCGTCCTGGGTGGACGTCATATGACGTCCTGGGCCTTGTGGGGGGATATCTGAATGATGCCTACAGCTAGAGGCATCATTCAGATATCCTTGTCTTCTGCCGGCGATTCTGCGTGCCAAAAGAACGATTATAGCGACGCTTCCGCCGCTTGATCGTTCTTATAGGCGGCGGGAGGGGACATCCCCTCCCGCCGCCATCCGGTGCTTCTCCGGGCTCTCCCGTGCCATCGGGGGCCCGGAGAATGAATCGTCTGGCGCCGGAGGTGAAGCATAGAGATGACTGGTGACCAGACAGTCACCAGTCATCTCTATGACCATCAGAGGCCCGGGCGCGACGTGATGACGTCATGCCCGGGGCCTCCGAAGTAAACAAAGCCACCATTGCGACTAGTAAGCATGAGATCGGTGAAATTTTTTTCACAATCTCATGCTTTCCAGCCTGGAGGAGAGATGTGGGGTCTTATTGACCCCGCATCTCTCCATAAAGAGGACCTGTCACACACCATTCCTATTACAAGGGATGTTTACACTCCTTGTAATAGGAATAAAAGTGATCAAGAAAAAAAAAGGGGAAAAAAAGTGTAAAAATAAAAAAAATTAAGTAAAATAAAAAAAGAAATTATATATATATATATATATATATATATATATATATATATATATATATATATATTTTTTAAAACGCCCCTGTAGCTCGCGATCAGAAGCGAATGCACACGTAAGTCCCGGCCACATATGTAAACGCCGTTCAAACCACATATGTGAGGTATCGCCGCGTGCATTAGAGCGCGTGCAACAATTCTAGCACTAGACCTCCTCTGTAACTCTAACCTGGTAACCTGTAAAAAAAATTCAAAGCGTCGCCTATGGAGATTTTTAAGTACCGAAGTTTGGCGCCATTCCATGAGTGTGCGCAATTTTAAAGCGTGACATGTTCGGTATCTACTTACTCGGCGTAACATAATCTTTCATATTTTACAAAAAAATTGGGCTAACTTTACTGTTTTGTTATTTTTTAATTCATGAAAGCATTTTTTTTTTCCCAAAAAAAAGGCGTTTGAAAAATTATTGCGCAAATACCGTGCAAGGAAAAAAGTTGCAATGACCGTCACTTTATTCCCTAGGGTGTCTGCTAAAAAAACATATATAATGTTTGGGGGTTCTGAGTAATTTTCTAGTAAAAGAATGATGATTTGTAGGAGAGAAGTGCCAGAATAGGCCTGGTATTGAGGTGGTAAAAAAAGCCTGGGGTTGAAGTGGTTAATGGGGAGGGAATTATGTCCTATTCTAGGTATCAGTGGAAGGGATTGTGCCCCATTGTTGGTGTCAATGGGAGGATTCGAACCCCTTCACTGGTATTAATGGGGAGGGAATTATGCCCTATTCTAGGTATCAGTGGGAGGGATTGTGCCCCATTGTTGGTGTCAATGGGAGGATTCGAACCCCTTCACTGGTATTAATGGGGAGGGAATTATGCCCTATTCTAGGTATCAGTGGGAGGGATTGTGCCCCATTGTTGGTGTCAATGGGAGGATTCGAACCCCTTCACTGGTATTAATGGGGAGGGAATTATGCCCTATACTAGGTATCAGTGGGAGGGATTGTGCCCCATTGTTGGTGTCAATGGGAGGATTCGAACCCCTTCACTGGTATTAATGGGGAGGGAATTATGCCCTATTCTAGGTATCAGTGGGAGGGATTGTGCCCCATTGTTGGTGTGAATGGGAGGATTCGAACCCCATCACTGGTATTAATGGGTAGGGAATTATGCCCTATTCTAGGTATCGGTGGATGAAATTGTGCCCCAAGGGGTGGATAAAAGCAAGTGAAGGGCCACATCTGGCCCCTGGGCCGCAGTTTGGAGACCACTGATTTAAAGGATAAGTTTGCCTTTTGGTACATGTTACACCACCTCTGTGTGCCTGCTGTCACTGTTTTAAAAATAACGTGGCTGGCCCGGGCTTTGCCCGTCTGGCCTGTCATTCATTTACAGTGCTCTGTGAATGGGAAATTGCCTTTGCGGCTGTCGGCTTGTAGTTTCAATGAACTATCATGGCGCTGTTGAGCGCTTTGGTAGTTCATCCTCTCTTCTTGTCAGTGTGTGTATCCTTATGCTCGTACGAGAGTCCTGCATTGCACCTGCGATCTGCTGTCTGCGGGTGCAATGCTTTACAGGATCGAAGTAAAAAAAAATGTATGCACATTTTTCTTTTTTTTTAACCTGCAAAAAGATGTGCATTTATTATTTATTTTTTTCCTAAAAGGTGAACAACTACTTTTAAAGCGGAACTAAATCCTCCTATTGTTTTCAGACAAAGAAGCTGCCATCTTGGCTGTTTCATCTGCAACTTCCATGATGCTGCACATGTGATCAGCCATGACACCAGCCATTTGATGGTTTAACAGTTTTGGTTGAGAGCACAACAAATGTGACGGTTACATTCCCGACACGGGAATGTAACTTTTTTTGAAACTGTTAAATTGTTGGGTTTAGTTCTGCTTTACGTTTTTGAAGATTGGTAGTTATAGCTATTTAGGCCTACATTTTTTTTTTTTTCTCTGGGTTAGGCCAGTTTTTTATGAACTGTACATTCTAGAAAGTGAGTTCTCAATTCAGGGGTTTCCCTCTCGAAAACACTGCCCTGTCTACTGATGTAATGGCTTCTAAATTTCGAATTCCTACTTCTTAGGCTAGCTTCCTCCTCACCCAGCAAAGGTGATCATTTGGGATATATTTGAGGAGGACAGAAGGGTGACCTAGGTAGGTGCATTGCTTCATTAGGAACTATGGTGTCACTTTTGTGGCTATGTAATGTGGGATATGTGTGACTCCACAGAATTACATATCCTTTGGCAAACCTATATGCACTTCAATCACAAATTTTAGGTGTTTATCGCTTGTGTTGTCAGCACACTGTAATTATGGATGCCAACTAAGCTTTGCCCTTGTGTTGAAATAGGACAATGTTTCTTGAAGCAGTGAAACTGGTATTGTGGATATTACAAGCAGGAAATGGGTCACTTTTAATTATACATAAGTATCATATCACCCCTTCACTTGGTTGGCTCAGTGCCGGCTGGATGTTTTTTATCAGAAATGTACACACGTCAGTCAGTTTTACAATGGCCCTGTCTAGACAGGCTATTGTAAATTGGATCGCCAGGGCAGGAGGAGGTGTAAACCCTGGAAAAAATACCGGTATATATTTTTCCTAAATAGGTCCCTGAAGACTTGAAAAACAGGTGTCTTCAGAGGCCAGTGGATCATTTTATAGGAAGATAAAAAATGTCAAATGCATCTGCTGTACAGTAATCATGAGGCCTGCGAGTTGATGTTTTTAACCCCTTCAGGATTGGGGCTAATTCTGTAGTGTTTAGATTCAACTACTAAAAGGTTTTTAACTGCTTTGTGTATTGCAAGTATTTAACCTTTTGCTGAAGATAGGTTTTGTATTGTCTTAGGTAGCATGCTCATAAAATAGCATTCTTAATGGAAAATATTGAAGAAAAAAACCCTTAAGTAATTACTCCTAAAAATTAGCGCAGCGCACAACATAACGCACATGCACCGTTTTGGTGTGAAAATCTAGAGCAGGGGTCTCCAAACTTTCTAAACAAAGGGCCAGTTTAATATCCTCCAGACTTTAGGAGGGCTGAACTGTGGTCATCAGGAGTAAAAATTATCCTGGCATCAGTGGGAGTAAACAACCATGCATCTTTGATATTAGGGGTGAAATAGGAGATGAAATAGCGTCCTATTGCTGGTGTCAGTGGGATTAATAGTGCACCATTGTTGGTGTCAGTTTGAGGAATAGAGCCATATCATTGGTGTCAATAGGAGGAATAGCGCCCCATCGTTGGGGTCAATGGAAGAAATAATGCCCCATTATTGGTATCAGAGGGAGGACTAGTGTCATGTATCAGTAGAAGGAAACGTTCCCCAAGGGCCGGATAAAGGCAAGCAAAGGGCCACATTTGGCCCCAGGGCCGCAGTTTGGAGACCCCTGATCTAGAGAATGAATAGAAGGCTATATATATAGATACTTCACCCAAATAAGAATTTAGGAAAAAAAGAGAACAAATGTACAAATTTTAACGGCATCAGAAAGCAGCAACCAAAATTTTATATCAAAAAGTTTTATTACAAAAATAACAAATATTACATTTTAAATTAAAATTCTTAAATTAAAAATAACACATAAAAAACATTAAGAGCGGAGCTCATATATGAATGTAAGCAAATGGCCAAACTGTATTAGCTTGCACATTTCTGTCAAGAGTTCAACGTGTTTCGCAATCTACTTCCTCAGGACCGTTTATAGCTTGACAAACAGTAGGCCTATTCAAAAGAAATACAACATAATTAATTAAACCTGGACATGCAAAGTAGGCAGCATAACATATATACAGCATATCCTCAAGGAAAGAGAGAGAGAAAACCCTTCTTTAGGATAGGCCTACTGTTTGTCAAGATTTACCAGTACTGAGGAAGCAGATTGCGAAATGCGTCAATCTCTTGACAGAACAGCACAAGCTAATACAGTTTGGCCAATTGCTTACATTCAAATACGAGCTCTGCTCTTAATGTTTTATATATGTTATTTTTAATTGGTGTGACAATCATTATGCGGATTAAAGAAAGAAATGCAATGGGGTTGATTTACTAAAGCTGGCGAGTGCAAAATCTGGTGTGGTTGTGCATGGTAGGCAATATTCTTCTAACTTTAGCTTGTTCAATTTAGCTTTTACAAAAAAAAAATCTGGAAGCTGATCGGTTTCTATGCACAGCTGCACCAGATCTTGTACTCTCCAGTTTTGGTAAATCAATCCCAATGTTTTCATCAGCTTTTGAGCTTTGATTTTTCTTTTCTTGCTCTAAAGTTACATTTAGGGCTGAAGCTTGCTTGTCCATTTTGATAGTGTACCATCCTCTGCGCTTATGACCAAGATCCCCCTACAAGTCGTATTCCTCCCCAGCCTATAGTGAAGAAAAAAAAGGAACATCACTTTGATGATCTAATCGCTCATTTATGCCCTCATGATCTCTGTTCTAATCCCTTATCCACACTCCCCATGTTGGCACATAGCTCCTTGCGCTGCTTCTCCCTCTGCCAGTCTCAGCTGCACTATACAGTAGATTGATATAAAATCAAATTCAGGTAGTAACTCTGCAGGCATTAAAAATACAATAATTGATATATGAATACATATAATGCTGTGTTTGTAAAGGCAAAACGTTTTTTTTTTAGTTGCAGATCTAGCGGGGGAAGGATTAGACCTCGTGCCAAGTTTTTGTCTTGTGTGTTTTTTTTTTTTTTTTTCATGCGGTCTGTGTCCCTGCTGGTGAGATTTAACCCACTATTTGTCCCTGTGACCGTAATCATGAGACTGGAAGTGATTGGAAATGCTAAAATTCTGAGTTGTCGTGAAATCGAGAGGTAGGGGGAAATTTGTCTGTGGGACAAATGTTCTGATGACAACGGTGTAAAGTTGGGATTGCCCTTAGTGTGAGAAGATTTCATTTAACTTCTTGTTGCATCTCCAGGACAAGAAGTGAAGAGAAATTGCCCAAGCAGGACATGGCAAAACAAACCTTCCTAACCATCCAAAACTAGAAGAAAAAGTTTTGGTTATACAGATACTGAATTACTCTGTACCAAGCCTTTCCCGCTCCTGACCTGTATACCGCGTGTTACCCTGCTTTCCAGACAAACTTGCTTTGTTCCCTATTTACATATCTCTTGTATCTGTTACTTTTGTTAATAGCTAGTTTCCTTGCATGTGTTTTCAGTAGTTTGCATATTAGGTTGTTGCTGTATATGTCTTGTGTTTTTTATTTTTGTTTTTGCTGTGTGGTTGTAAAGCTCTGACATGAAATATGAACAAAGCATATTCTTCTATAGTGTGTACTTGTCTCAGTCCAAAGCACCAAGTGTGATTTCTGTCTCTTTCCTCTGCTATGTGCATATATGCCATTTCTGACAGGTTGTGGTGACTCCAAAGGGTTGAGGAGGAAGGGGCCTCCAGCACACAGCCTGTAATTGACAGCCTCCGTTGTGTATTTGTCCCTGTGAGACACTCGGGTCTCAGATTACACTCAGCTCCTATTTCTGAATTGTGCAGTGTGTGACATCAGATCCCTGGGCCCTGCCTCGGGAAGCTCAGAAAAGCTGTGTATATTCTGGACTTTAAACAAATGGTACAACTTTTTTAACGGTGTATCGCCAGAGGCCAGTCACTTCACTGTATATATTGGTAAGCAATAGTGTGGTTTCTCTTTTGATTTTAGATTGTAAGCTCTTATGAGCAGAGCCCGCCTACTTGAATTGTATTGAAACTGTACTGCCTCTTTTTATATTGTAAGGTTCTGCACAAAAGGCCAGTGCTATATAAATCCAATCGTTTTCTGTGCGTCATATTCGCACCAGAATGCAGCGTTTGCATTCCAGAGCTCTACAATAATATGCAACATGCCTGCATAATATGCCATTTCTTTCCACAATTTCCTGGATTCCCTGCATGCTTTGCAGCTTCTCCTCTGCTGTTTACTTTCCAATTTCAAGGACTATCTATCCCATGGTACCTTGCCTGCAAGCAGTGATCACTGTACTGACCCCGCCTCCTGAAACTCCACCTCTCAGCACCTCTGTAGATCAGAAGGCAGGCTCTGTGAAATGTGTGACACAGCAGTGCCTATCAACAGGGCAAAGTGAATATTTGTCACAGAATACAAAGAACTAAATTTGTGGGGATTGTCACAAAGTACGTTTACAAACTTCAAGATCATTCAGAATAATAGGAGCAGGCTAGAAATAATTGAAATACAACATGGAAAGGAATATATGATTTTACATTTTGACAATATATGATATGCTTTAAGGGGTTAAATGCTAATTATTATCAAACAAGTTTCATAACTGATGTGTCAGACTCCTAGTATATGCTTAGCCAACAAATTTAGGAGGCAAAATTGAAGGCTAGAACCTCTGCCAGCTTTTTTTGATTGTCTGTGTCCCTGTTGGAGATTTTTCTCTCACTTCTTTTCTGGTGACCCCAGTGTCAGTGGAATAAGAAGTGGGAGGAATTCTCTTCAATGGTATCCGGATAGCAGAACCCTACAGTGGTTTTAACCTTTCCCCACTCTATCCAAATTTAACTAAAAATGTTTTGGCTAGACATAGATTTTGTAATTTTTATACACATTTTATCTTTGTATCAGTCATCCCAGCTATAAAGCAGAAGTTTGTATTTAAAATGTTACTTAACCCAGGACCCTGCGTTCACTATATCTGGTCTCCCACAATACATAGAACGTGGAAATGCAATTGTAGTCAGAGTCTTTAAGTAAGAATGCGATGACCCTAAAGCCCTGTACACACGGGCGGGAATCCCGTCGGGAAAAAAACCGTCGGTTTTCCCTACGGGATTCCCGACAAGCTTGCCTTGCACGCCGAGTGTACACACACCCATTCAAAAGAACCGCCGTTCTTTTGAATGGCAAGAACACGGTGACGTCATTGACTACGGCGAGCCGGCGCTCCTCACATTCGATGCTGTCGCCGCCATCTTGCTACACCCCACACTAACCTTGTATGCTACCGCGCATGCGTCAAAGTCTTTTCGATCATGCGCGGGTTTACCTTGGACAGGTAAGCATACAAACGACCGTTTTCTCTGCAGGAAACACTCTGCCGAGAATCCCGACGAGAAAATAGAGAGCAGGTTCTCTATTTTTTTTTGCCGGGATTCCCGGCAGTTTTCCTGTCGGGAAAGCATACATGCACGTTTTTCACGACAAAAAGCTCTCCCAGCAGTTTTCTTGCCGAGAAAACCGGTCGTGTATACGAGGCCTGACAACCAAGGCCTGAGGCGTGCCTTGGCCTAGCTGGTCGGTATGCCTGAGAAGAGGGCATACCCTGAATGTAAGAATAAGAAAAATGTACAATGAGTATGAGTATGTATGAAGGCTGGGGGAAACGGGTGGGTGGGAACCCTGAAAGAGACGCCAACACTGGACCCGACAGGGGAGGAGTATTATGTACCCTCAGACTCCTCCCACAAACACAGGCTAGCCTTCGGCCAGCCTTACACTTGTAGTCAGAGTCTTCAAGTAAGAAATGCGATAACCCTAACAACCAAGGCCTGAGGCGTGCCTTGGCCTAGCTGGTCGGAATCTTTGTATCAGTCATCCCAGCTATAAAGCAAAAGTTTGTATTTAAAATGTTACTAAACCCAGGACCCTGCGTTAACTATATCTGGTCTCCCACAATACATAGAACGTGGAAATGCAATTATTTTACTAAATGGCTAAATACCTTTTTTCATCAGTAGTATATAGCAGTCTTGTGACTTCTATCAGTGTCTGGTTAAAGCTTGTAGGACAGTGCTGATTGGCCCTGTGCGGATCACATGCACTCTCCCAAGAAAAAAAGAAAACCTCTCTAGCAATACGCACCACACTGAGCATGTGCAGCCTGACTTCAAAGGCTCTATCTTATGCGGACTTGTCCAAGGGGACAGTGCAGGGAGGGGAGGATCTGTGCATACAAGATCAAACATCCTTTTTACACAATGCAGAGGATTAACCCCTTAGGTTCCACAGTGAGTATAGCAAGCATGCTTTACTGCATATACAGACTGATTTCACTGTTGTGGGTTTAGTAACACTTTAAGGGTCTGTTCACAATAGAACAAATTAATGGAAACCTGCATTCCATGTGCATTTCCCATGGGATTGCAGGCTGCATGCTCATATACCACAAAAATACTATTAAAGTTGTTGTAAACGCCTATAATAAGGCTTACCTGTAGCTACCCTGGATACCTGCACAGTTTAGGTGATATCCCCTGTATTTGACGTCATCGGCACATGCGCACTGAAGCAATGGCATGTTGGTGCCTTTGCTTCAGCTAGTGTGCCGTTACCGACAGCTCCCGTGCGCGGCTCCGACCAATCACAGTGCCGGAGCCCGCGATACCCGGAAGTAACTCCGGGAGTGATGTCTATTTTAGGCTTGGTCAAAGGACTCAAGCCAGAAAACACAACAGTCTTTCAATTACAAGTTCCCTCTTGAATCAAGGGTGACAAACCACATAACCGTGCCTGCGACAAGGGTGGGTGGGTGGGTGGTTGTTCGCTGTCCTGAGGTTGCCAGAAAAGACCCGCTCTCCAGAGAAGGCTGCTTGTATAACTTTCCAGCAGCCAGGGGGAAACTTCTAGAATGGCATGTGATGGGGGGGGGGGGGGGGTGTTAATGGCTCCACACACCTGCACCTGTCATTAGTACAATACCAGTGCATATTTTTAGCAATGATTATGGTAATAATGTCACTGGTTCCCAAAAATGTGTTAAAAATGTCAGGTGTCCGATCTGTCTGCCGCAATGTCGCAGTCCCGCTAAAAATCGCAGATCACCACCATTACTGGTAAAATAAATAAATAAATGCCATAAATCTATTCCCGATTTTTGTAGACGCTATAAATTTTGCGCAAACCAATCAATATATGCTTATTGTGATTTTTCTTTTTCTTTTTTTTTTTTTACCAAAAATATGTAGAAGAATACACATCGGCCTAAACTGAAGGAGACTTTTTTTTTTTTTAATATATATATATATATATATATATATATATATATATATATATATATTTATTTGGGGATATTTATTATAGCAAAAAGTAATTTTGCTTTTTTTTTTTTTTTTATTGTTTTGTGTTATATATATATATATATATATATATATATACACAGTGCCTTGCGAAAGTATTCGGCCCCCTTGAACTTTTCATCCTTTTGCCACATTTCAGGCTTCAAACATAAAGATATAAAATTAATTTTTTGTGAAGAATCACCAACAAGTGGGACACAATTGTGAAGTGGAACGGAATCTATTGGATTTTTGAAACTTTTTTAACTAAGAAAAAAATGAAAAGTGGGGCGTGCAAAATTATTCGGCCCCCTTGCGTTAATACTTTGTAGAGCCACCTTTTGCTGCGATTACAGCTGCAAGTCGCTTGGGGTATGTCTCTATCAGTTTTGCACATCGAGAGACTGAAATTCTTGCCCATTCTTCCTTGCAAAACAGCTCGAGCTCAGTGAGGTTGGATGGAGAGCGTTTGTGAACAGCAGTTTTCAGCTCTTTCCACAGATTCTCGATTGGATTCAGGTCTGGACTTTGACTTGGCCATTCTAACACCTGGATACGTTTATTTGTGAACCATTCCTTTGTAGATTTTGCTGTATGTTTGGGATCATTGTCTTGTTGGAAGATAAATCTCCGTCCCAGTCTCAGGTCTTTTGCAGACTCCAACAGGTTTTCATCCAGAATGGTCCTGTATTTGGCTGCATCCATCTTCCCCTCAATTTTAACCATCTTCCCTGTCCCTGCTGAAGAAAAGCAGGCCCAAACCATGATGCTGCCACCACCATGTTTGACAGAGGGGATGGTGTGTTGAGGGTGATGAGCTGTGTTGCTTTTACGCCAAACATATCGTTTTGCATTGTGGCCAAAAAGTTGGATTTTGGTTTCATCGGACCAGAGCACCTTCTTCCACATGTTTGGTGTGTCTCCCAGGTGGCTTGTGGCAAACTTTAGACGAGACTTTTTATGGATATCTTTGAGAAATGGCTTTCTTCTTGCCACTCTTCCATAAAGGCCAGATTTGTGCAGTGTACGACTGATTGTTGTCCTGTGGACAGACTCTCCCACCTCAGCTGTAGTTCTCTGTAGTTCATCCAGAGTGATCATGGGCCTCTTGGCTGCATCTCTGATCAGTCTTCTCCTTGTCTGAGCTGAAAGTTTAGAGGGACAGCCAGGTCTTGGTAGATTTGCAGTGGTCTGATACTCCTTCCATTTCAAAATGATCGCTTGCACAGTGCTCCTTGGGATGTTTAAAGCTTGGGAAATCTTTTTGTATCCAAATCCGGCTTTAAACTTCTCCACAACAGTATTACGGACCTGCCTGGTGTGTTCCTTGGTCTTCATGATGCTTTCTGCGCTTTCAACAGAACCCTGAGACTATCACAGAGCAGGTGCATTTATACAGAGACTTGATTACACACCGGTGGATTCTATTTATCACCATCAGTCATTTAGGACAACATTGGATCATTAAGAGATCCTCGCTGAACTTCTGGAGTGAGTTTGCTGCACTGAAAGTAAAGGGGCCGAATAATTTTGCACGCACCACTTTTCAGTTTTTTATTTGCTAAAAAAGTTTAAAATATCCAATAGATTTCGTTCCACTTCACAATTGTGTCCCACTTGTTGGTGATTCTTCACAAAAAATTAAAATTTTATATCTTTATGTTTGAAGCCTGAAATGTGGCAAAAGGATGAAAAGTTCAAGGGGGCCGAATACTTTCGCAAGGCACTGTATATATATATATTATATTATATTATATTATATAATGTATATATATAAATAAAATAAACCGCAGAGGTGATCAAATACCACCAAAAGAAAGCTCTATTTTTGGGAAAAATAGGACATAAATTTTGTTTGGGTACAGCGTCGCAGGACCGCACAATTGTCAGTTAAAGCAACGCAGTGCCGTATCGCAAAACATGGCCTGGTCATTAAGAGGGTAAATCCTTCCAGTCCTTAAGTGATTAATTCAATCTGTGTTTAAACACGATCTGCAGCGGGTGTCAATATTTAGTTAATGATGCCCCAAATGCAGTGTGTTTTGCCTGCACCGGATCGCATAGTACAGAATTAAAATGTGATGCGGTTGCGGTGATGCATGCACTACTTTTTAGTGCAGTGGGATTTCAGCCCATTCAAAATAACTAGGTTTAAATGGCATCAAACAGAACTGCATGTGAATGGCAGTGCGTTCCTCTGCCATTTCCTGATGTAAACCGGCCCTAAAAGAAATCCTTTTATAAAGCTGGTCTTAAAAAGCCTCAAACCCTGCTCAGGTATGACATAGAATTTACAGTACAGAGCACAACTTCTTTTTTTTTTCTCAGAAAATATTATCATTTTTTTTATTTCCAATGTTATTTGCCAGATAAGATAAAAATAATGCTTATTTAAGTTCTTCAAGAGAAATTGATCATCATGGTATAAAAGAGAAACCAGTTTTGAAAAGGAAGTGTTAAACCTATTTTTTTTCTTATTTTACACTTGAAGAGGAAGTATTAAGAGCTCGCTTCCTCCTTTTTATACAGTTAGCTGGCACCAAAATGTGACAGAACGAGGACTGCCTTGTGAACTGCAGATGTCACACAACGGAAGTCTGTGCCCGTAATAAAGAAAATCCACCACTTTGCTGATTCAGACTTCTGAAGAACTCCGCCCCCCCCCCCCCCACTGATATTCATCGGCACCAATGATCCATACAGAGCCTCGTACACACGATCAGATTTTCCGACGGGAATTGTGTGATGACAGGCTGTTGGTGGAAAATGCAACCGTCTTGTATGCTCCATCGGACAATTGTTATCGGATTTTCCACAGACAAATGTTGGATAGCATGCTTTAAAATTGTCCACCAACAATTGTGTGTTGTCGGATTTTCCGATTGTGTGTACACAAGTCCGTCAGACAAAACTCCAAAGTACAACTCACCATAACACAACATTAGCAGAAGTTGCCCAAAGGGTGGAGCTAAAGAGCTGAAAAACCACATAGTTTTGTGTTTGTTGGCCGGCAATTCTTTGCTGTTTGTATGCAAGACAAGTTCCTGGCCAACGCCCTTCGGACAAAAGTCCTAATCTGTCTGTGGAAAATCCGATCGTGTGTACGAGGCTTTAGGCCCGGTTCTCAGAGGGGCAGCACGACTTCGGGGGCGACGCGGCGGCGCGATCTCAAGACGACTTGAGACGCCCGCCTGAGGCGATTTGCATAATGACTTCTGTATAGAAGTCAATGCACGTCGCCCTGAGCCACCCCCAAAAGTAGTACAGGAACCTTTCTCTAAGTCGGAGCGACTCAGGTCGCTCCTATTAGAACGGTTCCATAGCACAGAGCGGGACGCGATTCCTCAGGCGACCGAGTCGCCTGAGGAGTCGCCCCTATGTGAACCGGGCCTTAGACTAAAATGAAATTTAAAGTTTGACCTAAAAAATGAACACTGGTCTGTAGTGCATGTTCGTACCTCAATACCTTTAACCACTTCAACACCGGGCTTTTTTTACCACCTCAACACCAGGCCTATTCTGGCACTTCTCTCCTACATGTACAAATCCTCATTCTTTTGCTAGAAAATTACTCAGAACCCCCAAACATTATATATGTTTTTTAGCAGACACCCTAGGGAATAAAATGACGGTCATTGCAACTTTTTTTTTCTTGCACGGTATTTGCGCAATAATTTTTCAAACGCCTTTTTTGGGGAAAAAAAATGGTTTCATGAATTAAAAAATAACAAAACAGTGAAGTTAGCCCAATTTTTTTGTAAAATATGAAAGATGATGTTACGCCGAGTAAATAGATACCTAACATGTCACACTTTAAAATTGCGCACACTCATGGAATGGTGCCAAACTTCGGTACTTAAAAATCTCCATAGGCGACGCTTTGAAATTTTTTACAGGTTACCAGTTTAGAGTTACAGAGGAGGTCTAGTGCTAGAATTGTTGAACACGCTCTAACGCACGTGGCGATACCTCACATATGTGGTTTGAACGGCGTTTACATATGTGGGCGGGACTTCTGATCGCGAGCTACCGGGGACAGGGGCGTTTTTTAATTTATTTTTATTATTTTTATTTTTTTATTTTTTTTATTACTATTATTCCTATTACAAGGAATGTAAACATCCCTTGTAATGGGAATGGTGTGTGACAGGTCCTCTTTATGGAGAGATGCAGGGTCAATAAGACCCCACATCTCTCCTCCAGGCTGGAAAGCATGAGATCGCGAAAAAAATGTCACCGATCTCATGCTTACTAGCCGCTTTGTTTACTTCTGAGGACCCGGGCGTGACGTCATCACATTGCGCCCGAGCCTCTGACCGTCATAGAGATGACTGGTGACCATTTGGTCATCAGTCATCTCTATGGTTCACCTCCGGCGCCGGACGATTCATTCTCCGGGCCCCCAATGGCACGGGAGAGCCCGGAGAAGCACCGGAGGGGGGGGATGTCCCCTCCCGCCGCCTATAAGAACGATCAAGCGGCGGAACCGCCACCACAATCATTCTTATTGTGCACAGAATCGCCGGCAGAAGACAAGGATATCTGAATGATGCCTCTAGCTGCAGATATCATTCAGATATCCCCCCTCAAAGCCCAGGACGTCATATGACGCCCACCCAGGATGGGAGATCCCATCTGTGGACGTCATATTACTATGGGCGGGTAGGGAAGTGGTTAAATAAAAACATATGTGATTTTTCACTCCAGCAGTATATGATGAGTTTGGAAATTGTAGAGAAATGTTACAATTTAATTACACCCATTAGGTTTGATTTAAAATGAGTTTTTGTAGACTAAAATGTACTGGAGATTTAGTTGACTAAATACGACTAAAACTAAAACAATTGCAGAAGACTAAAATGGGACTTTAGTCCTATAACTAAAACGAAATCAAAATGTGCTGCCAAAATGAAGACTGGCCTCCAGCAATCCCCTGAGCAATAGCTCCCAGGTTAGGATAAAGAGGATAAAGAGGAGCAGCCCGGAAAGGCAGCTGGGCTCTGCTGCACTGCACATGTGCTCACTGTGAATTTGCTGACAAGAGCAAAGAGTGGAATAAGGAAAGGAGAAGACGGATGATTTTGCTGCTCCAGACTGGGGACATGTTTGACCAGTCTGCTGTCTGATTCAAGGCCTGCTTATTCTTTCTGAATGGGGTACCTGGATCACAAGACTGACTGCGCAGAATCCCACAAGTGAGCAATTCTAATTCCTGTATTATAATAATAATAATAATAGTGATACTGAACATCCATAGTGCAGTTTTATAATTCAGTACTGCTTAGTAGAAGCATTCTTCGAGGTTGCTTTTCATACTTGTACTGTGTGATATGTGCTTTTTCCCTCCTCTCTTTTATGGTTTGATGCACATTGAAAGAGATGCATTCATGGATATATAAAGCATTAGTAAAAAGAGTTGAAATACATTTTTTTTATAGACAATTTGCCTTTAAAGATTTCTGCTTTTGTAATTTGTGACTGAGAAATGAAATGATTTGGTGGGTGTAACTCCAACCCAGACAGGAGATTACTGCTGACTCATCTCTGGGCGAAATGTCCCCTTCGTCGGTCTTTGTAATTCAGCAGCTGAGAAGTAGAAAGACTCTTTCATGAGTGCAGAGATGTGTGGGAGCACTTTTATTGGGCTGACACTCGGACACATTGGGGTAAAGTCCACATTTCTTCATCTGTGGCTTACATAGATGTGATTACAGGTGAACATGGTCCCGAAATCTAGTAAATCACATAGGCGTCCACCTTAAATACTGAGTATTCAACCTGATACCTTGGGTCATTTACATAGCAAATCATGTAAGAAACAAAACTATTCTGAATTTAGTCATAGCATTTCATAATGGGGGCTTAACCACTTCAGTGTATATTGATTTATTGATTTATTTGCGCAAAAGTTATAGCGTCTACCAACTATGGGGGATATATATATATATATATATATATATATATATATATCAGGGCTCAAAATTTCAAGTCCTGAGCTATTAGCCATGCCTCAAGGGTTACTCGCCACCAGTTGCCCCGCCCTGCCCCTAATTCCGCCCCTAAACACGTCCTCATAAATTATCTCATGAAATGACACTTAAATGTTTTATGCAGAATTAAGTTATAAAAATAAATCTTAACAACTGTATCCGTGCCCATCAATGCAGGCTGCCTGTGTCCACCAAATGCAGCCCTGTGTCCCAC
Source organism: Rana muscosa (assembly GCA_029206835.1). Classification (NCBI taxonomy): domain Eukaryota; kingdom Metazoa; phylum Chordata; class Amphibia; order Anura; family Ranidae; genus Rana; species Rana muscosa. The sequence goes on from CM055116.1 coordinate 945,546,574, forward strand.
CATGCAGCCTACCTGTGCAGGGGAGGAGAGGAACAGGAGAGCCGCCCAGGTGATCAGAGTGCAGCGCGGGGAACACAGGATAAGGGTTTTCATTTTAATTGCCGTGTTCCCGCCGCTCAACGTCCTATTCAGCCCCGCCCCCTTGCCGGGGAACTTTGATTGACAGATCACCCGTCACCAGGATTGGACGGGTGATCTGTCTATCAAAGTCCCGGGACCGGGAGGCGGGGCTGTATCTGACAGCGAGCGGCGGTTTAAAAAGCTGTCATCGCTGTGACTGTTCCCCTGCACTGCACTCTAAACATCCGGGCGGCTCTCCCCCCCCCCCCCCCCACAATCACTGAGAGAAGGACTCCCATTCCACACAGGTTGCTGGCGGTGCTCACCCCCCCCCCCCCCCCTGCGAGCAGGTGAGGGGATTTTTTTTGATATATATATATATATATATATATATATATATATATATATATATATTTTTTTTTTACTAGTAATGGCAGTGATCAGCGACATATAGTCGGACTGCAACATTGCGGCAGACAAATCGGACAACTAACTGACACTTTTGACACTTTTTGGGGATCAGTGACACTAATACAGGGATCGGTGCTAAAAAATATGCACTGTCACTGTACTAATGACACCGGCAGGGAAGGGGTTAACATCCGGGGCGATCAAAGGGTTAAATGTGTACCTAGGGAGTTCTTGCTAACTGTGGGGGGGGGGGGTGTGCTTGTACTGTGGGTAGGCAGAGATCTGTGTTCCTGCCTAGCAAAAAGACCGAATCACAGCCTTCCCTTGGCACAGAACGGCGATCTGCATTGTTTACATAGGAAGCTCGCTGTTCTGCCCGTCTCCGAACCGATCGGCGGATCCCGGCAGACATCGCATCCGCTGTACCTGCTAATTGGCACCTGCTGTGTCCAATTACAGCGAGTGTGGGTCGCCGGTGGTGCGCTCGCACGTCCCGGACCCGGAAGTGCAGAATCCTGTATGGGTACGTGATTCTGCCCAGAGCGGCTGCCCTGCCGCAGTAAATGTGTGTGTGTGTGTGGTGGTCGGCATCTGGTTAAAGTGGGAGTAAACTCCCTTGTATGAACAGGAGGTTACAGCTGACTCTCCCGATCACTCTATCACTAGCACTGTTGGGTATCCCGGATGATGAACAGAGATCTCACCACACTAAGTTATTGATCGCATATCTTCTCTACTGTGCGAAATAGGAAGTTTTAATGAAGTGGCCGTCCCCGTCTCCCCCTGGGATAACCTCCTGGGAGGCTATGGTAGACGCTGTCCTTCCAATGTACAAATTTCCATATATTATCGGAAATGCCCATGGAAGTTTGAGAAAGTATGGACCCCATGGACCTCCGGTTAACTGGCCAGCGTAATGAGCAAAAGTGGGGTAGACGGTCTGGGTGTGGGGTTTGGGCTACATGTTATGTTTACACTCTGTTGTAACTGTTCTGTTATGTGCTCTGTTTTTTTTAATTTTTTTTAGGTTATTTCTGTGATGATTTTTGCTGACGATGTAATGCAATGAATTTTATTTTGCCTATGTTCCTTCTGTACAATGGTAAGAAATAAAGCTCCCCTGTTTTGTTAATCATTAAAAGGGATTTATTTTTATTTTTTTACCTATAGATAAGCCTATAATAAGGCGTTTAGATGCATCAAGTGTTTTGGATATTGATTGATTCCATTGGCCCGAATATTTAATTTTGCACATTGGAATCAACACTCAAACGCTACGTGTTTAGGCGCGTTCCGTTTTTTTACCCAAAAAGCACCTTTCCTGAATGCTTAAGTGTTGTTTTTTGTTTCCAGCCTGTAATGCTTCTCTTTGTAAACGCCTATGTAAGCATGGACACATAGGCCTACCTAGAGACACGTTTACAGGCTGGAAAAAAAAAAAAAACACTTTTTAAAATTGGCGTTTCTAAGCCCGGTGTGCATGAGGCTTTAGACCTGGCAAAATACACCAATACAAAACTCTTGGAGGAAAATGAGAGAATTTGGGTCCCAGGAATCAGTTGGTATACTGTGTATATTCTGTATATTCTACTTAGTGACCCTGTGTCTCGGTTGTCATTATTTCCTTTGAATTTGATGGAGTTTGGAGTGTTTAAAGGAGTTGCGTTTAAACTGGAAAGTAGTGTCATCCCTCTTCCTGTCTGCTAAAAGAAGAAATTTCTTGTTTTCATTCAGACGCTGTCATAATGTTCCAGACACTTTTTTTTTAAAGGCCGGCTAGCTTGCCACTTCAAGTCGCAGTAATTGCTGTCTCTGCATCTTTCAGAGGGGGGTCTCTGCGTTTTAATCTAGCTAGGCACAGAGGAGTTTGACAAGATGAAGAGCGGGAGATGTTTGTAAATGGAACCGGGCGGCCCGGCTGGTTATTTAGGCAGTGTGACAGTTTGGCAGCCTTAATAAGGGATTTTTCCGCTGCTCTACGTTTTTTTTTTGTTTTTTTTTTCTTTTTGGAATACTGAGACTGACTGAATTAAATCCAGGTTTGTTTTTCTTACAGGTCATATAGACTGATTTTACTGCACACTTTAGGTAATTTTTACATGTTTGTGTAAAATGAAAAAATGCTCCAGAGGGGAATTGGTTAAAAATGTCTGTTTAGCACTCTAAAAAGTAAAAGAAAAAAAAGGTCTTTAGTTATTAAACTGATGCTCCTTGATTATGGAGAATGTTGCTCATACTGTGAATATGTAGGCAGGACCTAATGTAACCAAAGTAATCATGTGAAAAGAAAACCGAGAATATCATGGTTGTACAGTCATACACTTACTACACTTACTGTAGAGTACTGTTTTGCTGAGTGCTGTACATTAGAAGTCCTAGTCTAGTGTGCACCTTCATAGGTAAGCCATCTAATATTCTATGATGGGACACAGCAACCAGCTCTAGAGGATTGATCAGACCTTTTCTAAACGCAGCTCTATGTTGGCCCATGTGGCTATGCACACATAGGTGTTTGCAAGTGTGTTAAGCCCTGTACACACGATCGGTTTGCCGTCCGATGGATGTTTTTCATCGGACAAACCGATTGTGTATGGGACCCATCGGTCTTTTTTTTCCATCGGTTTTAAAAAAATAGAACATGTTTTAAATTTTTCCGATGGATCCAAAACCGATAGCAAATTCCGATCGTCTATGGGCAAGTCCATCGGATAAAAAACCCACGCATGCTCAGAATCAAGTCGACGCATGCTCAGAAGCATTAAACTTAATTTTTCTCGGCTCATTGGAGTGTTTTACGTCACTGCGTTTGGAACGGTCGGTTTTTTGACTGATGGTGTGTGGGCAAGACTGATGGAAAACGGTCTCATCGGATATCCGATGGACAAATCCATTGGACTAGAATCCATAGGAAATCCGATCGTGTGTACAGGGCTTTAGAGTATTTAGAGGCTGGAAAAAAATAAATCACTTGCGTGTCCAGGAATGGAGTGTTTAACCACTTGCTTACTGGGCACTTAAACCCCCCTCCTGCCCAGACCAATTTTCAGCTTTCAGCGCTCTCACTCTTTGAATGACAAATGCGGGGTCATACAACACTGTACCCAAATGAAATTTTTGTAATTTTTCCCCACAAATAGAGTTTTTTCTTTTGGTGCTATTTGATCACCTCTGCGGTTTTTATTTTTTGTTAAAAAAAATAAAGACCGAAAAAAAACCAACAAAAAAAAACGTTTTATATTTTGTTGTAACATTTTACAAGCTGGTAACTTTCCTCCTTCATTGATGTACGCTGATGAGGCTGCACTGATGGGCACCGATAGGCTGTATAGGAGGGCACTGAGAATTGGCACTAATAGGTGGCATTGATGGGTGGCAATGATGGGCACTAATCGGCACTGGTAGGTGACACTGATGAGGCACTGACTGGCACCACTGGTGGGCATTGCTAGGTGGCAGTGATGGGCATTGATAGGTGGTACTGATTGGCACTGACAGGTGGTACTGGTGGTCACTGTGGGCACTGGCAGGCGGTACTTGTGTCCACTAATGGGGCAGAACTGCCTCTTCCACTGGGGGCCAATGTCCCTCACTCAGCAGCCGGTGATCGGCTTTTTTTTTCTCCTCATGCTGTCAGCGCGAGGAGAAAGAAAAAGTATAACCGAGCTTTGTTTTGATCACGTGATCAGCTGTCATTGGCTGACAGCTGATCACGTGGTAAGAGGCCGGGACGTCTATTGACGTCCTCCCGGCAATTGGGGTCCGCGCTGTAGCCGTCATTCGACTATAGCGCGGGCCCCTAGTGGTTAACCACTCGGTTTCCACCACCTGTGGCTCAGACCCTTGGGGGGGGGGGGGGCTGCTCACCACAATCACTTGTAAACACAGAAGTCTGGTTTCTGTGTTTACAAATGACAGCTCTGCAATCTGTGTGTAACTCCCCCTGAACTCTGCACTCTGTAATGCAATCCTAGTATTTAATGCACCGCCTACTGTATGTGGAATTTTTACTGACCACACCCACTATTTGATGTGATTTGGAAGGTGCGTGTGGGTGGAGGGGTTTTGGGCGGTCATGGTTGAGTTTTAGCACCTATTGTTTGAGAAAAAAAGCCCTGCGTATTAGGCCTCATGCCCACGGGCGTTTTTTCAGCCGCGTTTTTGAGCGTTTTTTACAGCTTAAAAACGCCTGTCCATGTTAGTCTATAGCTTCATGCCCACCTAGGCGTTTTTGAGCTGTAAAGAGCATAGGCGTTTGTAAGCTGTAAAAAAAACCCAGGGCCAGTGCGTTCCTCAGCGTCAGAACTAGGCAGGAAAAAACGCGAGCGTCAAAAAACGCGCAAAAACGCACACTAACGCGCAAAAAACGCGCACTAACGCGCGGTCGCGTTTTTAGCTCCGACGTTTTTTTTTTTTTGTTTTTTTTTTTTGTTTTTTAAAAAAAAAAAAAAAAAAAAAAATATTTACAATAACATGGACAGGCGTTTTTAAGCTGTAAAAAACGCTCAAAAACGCAGCTGTAAAAACGCCAGTGGGCATGAGGCCTAAGGCCCCATGCACACGAGACGCTGTTATTTGCTGTTGAACGCGCGTTCAGAGGCAGTTGGACGCTTTTTTCAACTGCTCCTGAACCCATTCAATGTTATCCTATGTGTCCATGCACACACTCTCGTTTTTTGGCGTTTACAAGCAGTTGCGTTTAACCTCGTTTTTCCAGAAGCAAAAAAATGGGTTCAGACGCAAAAGTTTTCACGTTTCAGACGCTAAACGCTGCTAAACGCGGCTAAACGCGGTACCGGCGTTTTGCCGCGTTTGCGTTTATAAGCGTTTTTAAAGGTGACCTATTTTTTAACATTAGAAATCTCAAAAATGATGGCAAATGATGAAAAACTATTAAAAAATATAAAAGAAAACTGTAATTGCTTGCATCGCATTGTGGACAATCCACAACTTGTGGCAGGTAAAGTGGCAAGTGGACAATCAACAACTTGTGTCAGGTGACGTGGCCAGGTGACGTGGCCAGGTGACGTGGCAAGTGGACAATCCACAACTTGTGGCAGGTGACGTGGCCAGGTGACGTGGCAGGTAACGTGGCCAGGTGACGTGGCAGGTAACATGGCCAGGTGACGTGGCCAGGTAACGTGGCAAGTGGACAATCCACAACTTGTGGCAGGTGACGTGGCACGTGATGTGGCAAGGTGACGTGGCAAGTGGACAATCCACAACTTGTGGCAGGTGACGTGGCACGTGATGTGGCAAGGTGACGTGGCAAGTGGACAATCCACAGCTTGTGGCAGGTGACGTGGCAGGTAACGTGGCCAGGTGACGTGGCAAGTGGACAATCCACAACTTGTGGCAGGTGACGTGGCCAGGTGACGTGGCAGGTAACGTGGCCAGGTGACGTGGCAGGTAACATGGCCAGGTGACGTGGCCAGGTAACGTGGCAAGTGGACAATCCACAACTTGTGGCAGGTGACGTGGCACGTGATGTGGCAAGGTGACGTGGCAAGTGGACAATCCACAACTTGTGGCAGGTGACGTGGCACGTGATGTGGCAAGGTGACGTGGCAAGTGGACAATCCACAACTTGTGGCAGGTGACGTGGCCAGGTGATGTGGCCAGGTGACGTGGCAAGTGGACAATCCACAACTTGTGGCAGGTGACGTGGCCAGGTGACGTGGCAGGTGACGTGGCAAGTGGACAATCCACAACTTGTGGCAGGTGACGTGGCCAGGTGACGTGGCAGGTAACATGGCCAGGTGACGTGGCCAGGTAACGTGGCAAGTGGACAATCCACAACTTGTGGCACGTGATGTGGCAAGGTGACGTGGCAAGTGGACAATCCACAACTTGTGGCAGGTGACGTGGCCAGGTGACGTGGCAGGTGACGTGGCAAGTGGACAATCCACAACTTGTGGCAGATGATGTGGCAAGTGATACGCTAAATACAAGTACACTGCTGCTCTCTCAGCTGCTGCTACTCACCCTGGTCTCACAAACTGGCTGAAATGGTTAAAATTTACTGTTTTTTGAGCTTAGGGAGGGTCTATGATGAAACGCTTATAAACGCAAACGCGGTTAAACGCGGCCGCAAACGCGGCAAGACGCGCGTTTATAAACGCCGGTTTCAGCATTTAAAAACGTGTGTTCAGCAGAGTTTGCACCTGCGTCTCGTGTGCATGGGGCCTTATACTTTACTTTGTTTTCTATTGACACATACCTCATTTATACATCACTGGCTACCTTTGGGACACTTGTGTCCATTCATTCCTCTCACTCACTTTAACATAACACTCATTCCCACACTTTCACCTCAGTAAATATTTAGTTGTCACTCATTTCACCACACATCCATACAGGATTCTAGATATACCTCTCACATTTTCACACACTTTCACATCCTCCACACACGTACACACATTTTTCATTTACTTGTTTATATTTATTTTTTTCACCTTCACTTTGTTATAATTTTTTCAATTTTTTTCTTTTTCATTTTTTTTAGGCTAATCACCAGCCATAACACATTATTGACGTTTACATGCGAGGGTTGCTGTGGTGTGGCGGTCCTAGATCTCTTGTCTTTTCCCAGTTTAACATCAGAACTTTCCCCGAATCTACACGGGGGAATGGGGGTGGGGTCACCCCCGTCTCAGCCCTGGGTGAGACATTTTGTCTGGATCCCTGATCTTTCCACCTTGGTTGTGGACCCTGTCCATGGGACTAATCGTAAGTGTTTGATAAATTCGGTCCCTTTTCCATAGATGTGCCCCCCTCTAGGACATTATATGCGAACGGTCCCCCTCTTTTTAAATCATCGTTAAATCTTGGCATCATACTCCTGATGAGTAGCTTTAGGCTAGGAAACGCGTGGTGTCCAACAAGGGTGCCCTGACAAGCTCGTCATAACCATGGATTTTTAATGCAATATTTTTTCCACAATGTTATATTATTTTTGTACCTAATAATGCCTCTTATCATTTGACTACAAATTAGTGTGTCTTTGATTAAAGCATATTGATATTAGAGTTCATGTCATTATCATTTTTATTATCATATTTTTATGAGTATCTTTATTATTATTACAATTATCATGAGTATCAACATTATTAGTGGTGATGCATTATTGCTATCGCTACCATTAATCTCGGTTTACATGTATTGGTCTGATGCATGTGGTTGGCTCTACATTTATTTGCGGGGCCACCACATAACATCATACCAACATTACATTTTTCTATTGAAAATACATCATTTATCCAATTTATTAAATGCACAGACGCGCCTCATTTAAAGTCCCACCAACCTTTTTTCTTTTCTTTTGACCTGCGTATTATACATTGCTGTTTGCAAGCGGTTTATTGGGATAATGGCTGAAGACATCAGCCATAACCTCCCGTTATTGCTTTTTTCATCCGGCGGCTGGCTTTCTCTTTGAAAGCGCTCCGAGTGGCTCATGAGCCGCTGGAACATTTTCAGAAGTGGTAGGAGGGGACTTCAAACCCCCCCCCCCCCCCCACTGCTCGCTGGTGTTTTTCGGGCTTACCGTTTCTGCAGGCATGATCCAGAAACGATCCAATGGTCCTGCCGGCTGGTCACGCAGGCAATCAAAGAGTAGATTTGCTTGGATCACCTCTATGGCCTTGGAGGACCGGAGCCACGCCATGACGTCCCTTCCGGTGCAGGGTGGAAATAAACCAGTTTTTCTCTTACCATCCATGGACTGACACGGTGTCTCTTTACACTTTACACGTGGGTTATGTCCCTGCTTGCAGGAGAAGACCTAGGCAGAATGTGAGATGTTATACATACATTCCAAAAGCCAGAGCTGAACAGCCCCACCCAGGGGGCGGTCCCTCCGTACATAACCCTCCCACTACAGTCAGCAGACTTCAGTTTTTTTCTACCTAGCAGAAGGAGAAGACGTGGCTCCCTCAGGAGCCAGTCTCCTGACCTATTTTATTCCTTTTTGGAATTCTTTTTTATTTTATTTTTGAGAATCTTCTATCAACTGTCGGCTGGGCAACAGGTTGGGTACAAGATATCCTCGTAGTCTTCCCTGTCCGACCATCGAGCGTGCTGATCCTCGCCTTGTGTGCGTGAGACTCAGTTCACAACAGGCCCCATGACTCCAGGGGTGGCCGGGTTTGCTTTCATGCTCCCACGGTCCTCTCAAGACTGAACAGCTCCTGACTGACTGTATCTTTCGCGGTGGACCGGGCCGACAGCTACTCAGTACTGCACTGTGATAGTCCTGTCAGAAACACCAGTGTGTCCCTCAGGGGACGGGTAAGTAGTCTCTCCTGCCTGCAGGTGAGTACAAAAGGCTGTGTGTTTCTCTGTGGGGGATTTTCCCTGTCTCCCCCTGTATTTTATTGTCGCTCTCTGTCACCATTACTGGCGCTGGCTGTGTGGGGTGCTTGGGGGTCACACTGTTCTTGGGGGGCTCATGCTGGTCTGCAATGTATGCTTTGGGGCCTTTTTGTGTGTTTTTTTTGGGGCCTGAGTGGCGCTGTGCGTGTGTGCTGTTTCATTTTAACTGCGTCATGGCGGCCATCTTGCCGCGGATCGCCTCAGTGAAGTGCGGCGGCCATTTTCTTGTAGCCCGCACGCTTTTCAGCACTAGTTTGGCCTCTAGCGCTGCTGTAGCAGCGCGAATCTCCTCACAGTCTCCTCACAGCTCACCAGCGCTGACACAGCGCGGTACAGACAGCGGAACTAAGCGGTCCCTGGTCCGGTTTGGTGAGTCCCCTGGGCGCCCCCTCCTCAGTCAGCACAGCCTGTGGGTGGACTTTTTATCTGAGAGAGTCTCAGAGGGGGACAATATGGAGTCTGTGTCACCAGCTTCCCCTAAAAATGTCAGTGGCAACAGGCAGTGCTTCAGCACCTGCGGTCCCTATGGACCTGTTGTGGGCAGCCCTGGAATCAATTTCTGACCAGGATGGGAGCTGTGTGCAAGCGCAAGGTACAAAAAAGGCGCCCTCTCCCCACTTTATCTACTCGAGGGCAGTGCGCTGATTCAGATATGGGCCTAGCCACTATCGCCAGGACCCTAGTTCTGAATGTATGGATGGTTTTGAACAGGACATTCCTTATGAGGGAAACTCCAGTTCTGAGTCAGTAAATGACAGGGCGCTTGTTAGTGTGCTCATGACTGCGGTGAGAGACACTCTCAAGCTCAAATGCTGCGGATGCAGAACCTCAGGCGGATACTGTCTCCTTTGGTTCTTTTAAGGCCAGGCCTTCTAAAGGGGTTTTTTCCATTGTACTTTCTTTGACCAGCTCATTGATAAGGTCTGGAAAAAGCCGCAGAAGAATTTTTTATGGTTCCGCGGCGTTTGTCTATCAGATACCCCTTTGAAGATGCCCTACTTAAAAAGTGGGCTTCTCCCCCAGTGGTCGACCCTCCAGTTGCCCTGTTGAGCAAGGCCACCACTCTCCCGATGGAGGGGACTCCTGCATTAAGGACCCCACTGACAGGAGGTCAGAAGTGGTGCGCATAGCCATGTTTGCCTTGTTGGGATCCGCCCTACGGCCTGTGGTAGCGGCGACCCTTGTGTTTTACAACACTTACAGGTTGGGCAAAAATGTTGCACCTAGCTGTACAGGAGCATAATCTTCCTCCAGACACAGTTACTCTGGCCCACCAACTGGGCAGGGCCTGGTTTATTTGTGCGACACCACGTTGGACGCGGGCCCTTTAACATCCAGGGCCTCTGTCCCGACGGTGGTATGGCGTTGTCTTATCTGGTTGAAATGCTGGTCTGCTGACCTAGCCTCTAAGAAGCTCCTGACGTATCTACCTTTTTATAGGTGGTAGACTTTTCGGTGCTGCTCTGGATGTCATCGTCAAGGATGTCATGGGAGGTAAAAGCACTCTTCTTCCTTAGACTGGCAAGGGTAAGGGGGCCCGCCGCAAACAGGGCCTTTTCCTTTCCAGCAAACAAGGGAGTGCGGCTGGTGGGCACAAGCGCCCCTGGGTGCGTAAGCCAAACAAGCGGCTCCCGAGCCCGCCTCCGCGTGAAGTCTTGCCTCCGCCCGACTCTGGGGTGGGGGGACGACTTCGCAGGTCACGAATCGGTGGTCCTCCCGAATCTCCGACTGGTGGGTGTGCGAGGAGGTCACCTCAGGATACAGGATTGTATTCCGATCCTGGCCCCCAGACAGATTCTTTCCCTCAAATCTTCCTCTCCTTCCTACCTGTTGGGCAGCCCTCTTGGGGGCTGTACAGGGTTTGATCAGGTCCGGAGTGATTGTGCCGGTTCCGTCACAGGAGAGTTTTCAGGGATTCTACTCGAATCTGTTTGTCGTCCCAAAAGTAGGACGTGGTTCGACCTATCCTGGACCTCAAGGCCCTGAATGACTTTGAGAAGGTGCAGAAATTCCGCATGGAATCCATTCGCACGGTGATCGCTACACTCCACCAAAGGGATTTTCTTCTGGCGTCCTTGGACTTCAAGGACGCCTACTTGCATGTTCCGATCTGCGCAAGTCACCGGAAGTTTCTGCGCTTTGCGATCAGCGAAGTCCACTATCGATTGTGGCTCTTCCTTTCGGCCTAGCCTCGGCACCAAGGGTGTTCACCAAGGTGCTTGCTCCGGTTCTAGCCTTCTGTTACAGCGAGGTATTGCTGTCGTGGGCTATCTGGACGATCTTCTGCTAAGAGCAGAAAGTGGATCAGACTTAGAGGAAAGGTGACTATCATCAATTAGACCCTCAGGGACTCGGGTGGTTCCTGAACATTCAGGAGTCAGTCCTGGTCCCGACTCAGTGTCTGGAGTATCTAGTTCTGATTCTGGACTCCTTGGAGGCAAAGGTATCCTACCTCTGGAGAAGTTGCTGACACTTCAGTCTGCGGTGCGGGTGCTGACATCCCAAAAATGGTTGTCAATCCGTTTTTTTGCATGAGAGTCCAGAGACTCGTGGTGGCCTCCTTCGCGACCGTTCCGTATGCCCAATCACACACCAGGGCATTGCAGAAGGAGATCTTGTCCACCTGGGACAAATCCCCGTTGTCCTTGGATCTTCAGATCCAGGTGATTCACCTGGTCAGGGCGCCCCTGACATGGTGGTTGAGATCCTCGGCTCTTCGGTCCGGAAAGTCGTTCCCCTCCCATCCACTGGATGGTACTCACGACGGACACCAGCCTGACGGGCTGGGGTGGAGTCTGGGGAGTCCTGTCGGCTCATTCCTTGGACTCCGGACGAGCCCGCTTAACAATCACTGTTCTGGTAATACGGGCCATCGGACTGTGTCTCTCCTCAGGTCAGAGAGAGTACGGGGTCGCTCCATCAGGAGCCAGTCGGACACCGCCACGGCGGTGGCGTATGTAAACCATCAAGGGGGAACTCGGAGCTCAGCTGCGGCTTCCGAGGTAGTCCGTATCCTGAAGTGGGCCGGAAGAAACGTGCCGGCTCTGTAGGCCATTTTACATTCTGGGCATAGACAATGGGCAGGCGGACTATCTGAGTCGCCAATCGCCAGACACCGGACCAAGAAGAGTGGTCCTTGCATATTTCAACTCCTTTACCGACGGTGGGGCACGCCGGATGTGGACCTGATGGCCTTTCGACTCAATCGCAAGGGTCAAGGTTGTGGCCAGATCCAGGGATCCTTGGGCGATGCCTCGGATGCGTTGGTGGCCCCATAGGGTCCTTATCGCCTGATATAAACTCCGGCGATCCTAATTGTTCCGGATTGGCCGCAGCATCACTGGTACGCTGATCTGGTACGTCTCGTCGCGGACGTTCCCTGGTGGTTGCCAATGGGGGAGGACCTTCAGTCTCAAGGTCCTATGCTTCATCCGGCTTACAGTCTCTGGCTTTAACGGCAGGGCTGTTAAAAGCCAGGTGTTGAGGGACCAAGGTCTCTCGGACTCGGTCATTTTGACCATGTTAAGGACACGGAAGTCTTCCTCCAGGCAGATCTATCACCGTACCTGGAAAGCTTATATCGCCATGTGCGAAGCGCTGGACTGGCGTCCTCGGACGTATTCCGTCCCCAGAATCCTGCGTCCTCTGCAGTGTGGAGTGACCCAAAAGCTTGCTTTGAGTACCATCAAGGATCAGATTTCGGCCTTGGCCGTCTTCTTTCAGCGACCTCTAGCGGGTCATTTTCTTGGTTAGCACCTTGTGTTGGGTTCGCCATGTGCTCCCTCCTGTCAAGCCTCCTCTCCCACCGTGGGATCTGAATTTGGTGCTCTCGGTCCTCCAGGAACCTCCTTTTGGGAATATCCGGGATATTCCCTTCTTGTCTTGTCTCAGAAGGTGGCCTTTTTAGTGGCAATCACTTCTGTTTGACGAGTGTCTGAGTTGGCGGCTTTGTCCTGCAAGTCGCCATGTTTAGTCATCCATAAGGATAAGGCGGTGTTGCATCCGCGACCTTCCTTTTTTGCCAAAGGTGGTGTCGACCTTTCACCTACATGAGGACATTAACCTCCCGTCCTTGTGCTCTCACCCATCGCATCCCAGAGAGTTTGCGCTGCACATATTGGAGGTGGTACGAGCCTTACGGGTGTACCTGTCTGCTACTGCTTCTGTTCGGAAGTCCGACTCACTGTTTGTGACTGTCTCTGGTCCATAACAGGGCCAAGCGGTTTCGTCTGCCATAATTTTTAGGGGAATCAGACAAACCGTCATTCAAGCCTATGCTCTTAAAGGGCGGGCGCCTCCCTTTCCGGTTACGGCACATTCCACCAGGACAATTGGTGCTTCCTGGGTTTCCCGACATCAAGCGTCGGTTGCACAAGTGTGCAAGGCGGCGACCTGGTCGTCTGTTCATGCCTTTTAAGTTTTATAAGGTTAATGTGGCTGCATCTTCGGATGCTTCCTTCGGCCGCAGGGTGCTGCAGGCCGCTGTTTAAAGTTGCGACTCCTCCGTTGAGGAGCTCTGCCTTATTAGAGTGAAGTTTTGGTTTTTCCATTTATACTTCTCCCATCCCTCTTGACACTGCTTTGGGACATCCCACGTGTAAAGTGTAAAGAGACACAGTGTCAGTCCATGGATGGTAAGAGAAAATAGGATTTTTTGTACTCACCGTAAAATCCTTTTCTCTGACATCCATGGACTGACACGGCACCCACCCTTCCTTTTAAGTTTGTACTGCTTTGTTATGAACTGAAGTCTGCTGACTGTAGTGGGAGGGTTATGTACGGAGGGACCGCCCCCTGGGTGGGGCTGTTCAGCTCTGGCTTTTGGAATGTATGTATAACATCTCACATTCTGCCTAGGTCTTCTCCTGCAAGCAGGGACATAACCCACGTGTAAAGTGTAAAGAAAAGAGACACCGCGTCAGTCCATGGATGTCAGAGAAAAGGATTTTACGGTGAGTACAAAAAATCCTATTTTTTTTTCTAAAGCAAAAGATCAAAAAAATATTTAAAGCGGAGCTCCGCCCTAAAGTGGAACTTCCGCTCATCGGATTCCCCCCCCCCTCCGGTGCCACAATTGCCACCTTTCAGGGGGGAGGGGGGTGGGGGATGCAGATACCTGTATAAGACAGGTATATGCATACACTCTGTGGGAAACTGCGGGTAGTTCGTCGCTCCCCCCCCCCCCCGTTGTGTTCTGGGAAACACTCGGCTCCCAGAACACAGCGGAGACCAGTGAGGACGGCGCAGCGCGACTCGCACATGCGCACTAGGGAACCGGCAGTGAAGCCGCAACGCTTCACTTCCTGATTCCCTCATCGATGATGGAGGCGGGGCAGCCGAGAGACGAGCGATTGCTGCCGACGTCGCTGAACTCCAGGACAGGTAAGTGTCCATTTATTAAAAGTCAGCAGCTGCAGTATTTGTAGCTGCTGGCTTTTAATATTCTTTTTACAGCGGAACTCCGCTTTAGGGTAAAAAAAAGCTTTGAGGACTCCAGATCTTTTCATAAAGAGGACCTGTCATCCTTATTGACGTTTACATTCTTTTTAATGGGAATAAAAGTGATCAAAATAAAAATAATTAAAGGGACAGTGTAAATCTAAAAAGTAAAATAAATAAGAAAAAAACAAAACAAATTAGAGCGCCCTCATCCCTCTGTGCTTGCGTGCAAAAGCAAACGCATACATAAGTAGCACACGCATATGTAAACAGTGTTACAGTGTTGGCACTGCGAGGGCAATAGTTCTAGTGCTAGACCTGCTCTGCAACTCTAAACAGGTAACCTGTAAAGGTGTTTAAAATATTGCCTATGAAGAATTGCCATTTTTTAAATTGGTCATTAAAAACGATCGTGTGTAGGCTCCAGAGCATTTTTAACGACGTAAAAATGGCCTAAAAAAAATTAGAACCTGCTCCTATTTTTTCACGTTGTTTTTCACGTGTTTAATGTCCTGAAAAACGGTAGTGTGTATGCTTTTACGAGGGGGAAAAAAATGCGCATGCTCAGAATCAAGTATGAGACGGGAGCGCTCCTTCTGGTAAAACTAACATTCGTAATGGAGATAGCACATTCGTCACGCTGTAACGGACTGAAGAGCATGAGGCTGAAAAGCGCGAATCGGCTCTCACCAAACTTTACGAATACGAGGATCAGCAAAAGCAGCCCAAAGGGTGGCGCCATCTGAATAGAACTTCCCCTTTATAGTGCCGTCGTACGTGTTGTACGTCACCGCGCTTTACTCGAGCATTTTTTTTCACGATAGTGTGTAGGCAAGGCAGGCTTGAGAGGAAACACGAAAAATCACGTCGCGAAAAACGTTGTTTTTTTCAATGACGTTAAAAACGGCTGTGTGTACGCGGCATTAGTGTATGTGAATCCGTGCAATGGAGAACAAGTACCAGCAGGAGAAAAAAATAGTTTTTTGGAGAGATCAAGAGAACTGCTGCCTCTACGGATTACGGAGTGTAGTAAATAATTGAATAGGGTAGGAAAGTAGATGTGGCACTGTTCTAATGGTTACACATATACTTTGTGGCCTATACTCCAGGCAGAGTCAGCACACGTTCACGCATCACTTCCGGTCGGCAGATCAGTGTCAGCATTACATGCGTTTTAAGTTTTTTTGTTCCAAATGTGAGTACCTTTTCAATCTTTTAACTAATAAACGGTGTTACAAACGATAATACACTATTGGGCGTCCCATTTCTCCTTTACACGGGTTATAATTGAAGCACCATCACCATCGCAGCAGTGACAGACGAATCGCCAGGGTGCCCCACAGAGGCAGACACTGAATGCCTCATACCCCAAGCGGGGAAGGAATATCTGGTGAGTGCAGCCTAAATAAGAGCACGGATAAGTCACGATAGCTGTGATCACTCATTGAAATAAATCAACATTTTTCACAAGGCACGCATCACGATTTTTGAACATCAAGCACTTGGGACTTTATCATTTAATTATTTATGCACTTTATAGCATACATTTTTTGACGATGGACTATTAAGGAATTGTAAAGGACATTCATGCATATATTTATATAATAATTTTTGTATATATTTTATATTGGCTTACGGATTTATTTGCAATACTTTAAGCTAATTTGCACATGTTTATTTTGGACGCCGTGATTCCAGGTACTATTGAATTGGTATTTGACGCACTTTCAATGCTTATTTGCACACGTATAATTTGCACTTTATATAGGCCACAAAGTATATGAGCAACCATTAGAACAGCGCCACATCTACTTTCCTACCCTATTCGATGTAAATAAAAAGGGCCAGAAAAGGTGTGGACTTCAAGTGGTTATGCATAAAAACAGCTTGGCGTGCCTAAATGCCTATCAACCTGTCTAAACACATTTAACGCTTGATAAATGAATACATTAATATTCTGGCCAATGGAATGAATGAACACCTGAATGTTTGGTATTGCCTAAAAGAGTGTGCACAACGTGGCATTAGGTGAGTTTTTTTTTTTTAGATGCTTTTTTTCGTGCCAGAAGCAAAGGTGGTCAGAGGAGCTGGGCAAACACCCCAATGTGCACGGGGCCTAAATGAGCAAAAGGAACATATCTGGGTGTTTTGTGGGAAGAAGGCAACCACAATCTACTGAGTCGCCAGGCCTTTCTACTGTGAAGACCAGGGGCTAGCATGAAATTCTTCCATAATAAATTATATATATACTGTAGATTTCACAGTAACATTTACTCCCTTATGGGTGAGCAGCGCTGTTTGTAGCTGCGAAGTGCAGTGGCTGGCGGATGTGGTCCCACACAGGGGAATACTACCTGCATTGTGGTGTCTGTGTTTTTTTTTTTTTTGGGTTGTGTTTCCTGAAATGTGTTTTTTTTTCTTCTCTTGTCTGGTTTTACAGCACATTGCAATTTTCATCACCATGTTAAAAGTAAGCTTGCTAGAATGTCTGCTTAGACACCAGCGTGAAAACTGCTGGTTCAGTGAAGAAACCTACTTTGTGTTTTACATTCTAATCACAAGATGATTTTTTATAGTTGGACTGTTCTTTTCAATAAAATTAAACTTCTTCTGGGTAATGTGAGGTGCAAATGATTTGATGCTCCCTGTGCAGTGTCAGTGCTGATGTATTTAAGGGTCCATTTACACATGTGCATTGCTGCAACACATGCATTAATTCGAGTCTCCACAATGCACGGCAATGTACCTGCTCTATGTGTGATGTATTGTGGTTCAATTTATTGTGAATGATACCCCAGCTCATTGTACAGATGTGCCCAACACACCACACGCTGCATTTAAAAAAAAGAAGAAAAAAAAAAGACGAGTGCCATAACACTAGTTAAAGCATTAATTCACTGCAACAGAATGCTTAAAGTGATTGTAAAGGCAGAAGGTTTTTAATCTTAATGCATTAAGATAAAAAGCCCTCTGTGTGTAGCAGCCCCCCCCCTCAGCCCCTCTAATACTTACCTACGCTCCATCTCGATCCAGCGATGTTGTAGGAATGTCTCGGCTGCCCGGGACTCCCCTCATTGGCTGACACAGCAGCTCGCCACCATTGGCTGCTGTCAATCAAAGTCAGGCAGCCAATAAGGCCCCGGCTCTGTGTCTGAATGGACACAGGGAGATGTGGCTCAGCTAGGGTGCCCCCACCGCAAGCTTCTTGCGGTGGGGGCACTCAACAGGAGGACGGGGCCAGGAGCACTAAAGAGGGACCCGAGAAGAGGAGGATCTGGGCTGGTCTGTGCAAATCCACTGCACAGGGCAGGTACTGTAAGTATAACATGTTTGTTATTTAAAAAAAAAAAAAAAGACCCCCTACTTCACACGGTCTTGAAAATGGATTGTTCCTGACGTCAGCATGCTCCATAGATAGGAACAGTCCACTGCTGGACTGCGGGGAGTGCGGTTTTCTGGACTATCGGTGGATTAGGTGAGTATAAGCTTTCTCCTCACCCCTAGAAAAAATGAGCAGTTGAACCGTGCAGCACAGGCACAGCCCCACTGCATGGTGAAAAACACATTTTGTCCACAGCCTATAAACGGCAGATGGGAACTGGGAAGCAGCGCCAATGTGGGTTAATGTACCTGTACGCCAGCCCGCATCGGCTCACAGAGCGCGCACATGGGAGCCCTGCGATCAGTGTGTTCCCCAGACACAGCAGATCACATTACTGCTGTGTCTTGGTAATCACATGATCTTGTACCATGTGATTGCTGTGTCCAGTCACAGCAATCACATAGTACTCAATGGAAACCAAATGTAAACATTGGTTCTCTCTGCTCCACTGTGAGAGCAGAGAGCGCTGTTGCTGCAGCCTGTTGATGTACAGCAGCCTGTTGCAGTGCACGTACACTCGGATTACAGTGTCAGCCTGCCCCACTGTGCCACCAGCATAATACAAATAAAGAGAACAGCTAGCCCCTGTCACCTGTCCCAGTGTCACCAGTGCTCATAGTAACACTGTCATACACCATACCAACATCCTGACCACTGCCATATCGGTGCCCTGAACACCGCCATACACTATACCAGCATCCTGATCACCAACATGCCATACCAGAGTCCTGATCGCCGCCATACCAGAGTCCTGATCGCCGCCATACCAGAGTCCTGATCGCCGCCATACCAGAGTCCTGATCGCCGCCATACCAGAGTCCTGATCGCCGCCATACCAGAGTCCTGATCGCCGCCATACCAGAGTCCTGATCACCGCCATACCTTATACAGTACCAGTGATCTTGATACCAGTTTATATAGCAAAAGTAAAAAACCCAATGGTGAATAAATACCAGCAAAAAAAAAAAGCTCTATCAGTCTCAGAAAAATTAAAAAATTTCATTTGGGTACAGTGTTGCATGCCTGCGTAATTGTTCACTTTTGAAGCCCTGCGAATCCACTTCGGGTTGTCGCATCGCACCCGACTCGCAGGCAATTCACACTGCCCTATGTGAACCACTGGGAGTGTCACTACAAAGTTAATGACACCCCCAGATTGGTTTGCATATCGCAGTGCAAACTGTCTATTCGGACATGAATTGGATCATGCATGACTTTGGTCTGAATGCGATGCAAATTCAGCCATACGATTTGTATGGCCGAATTTGCATCACACAGACATCACATGTGATGTTGCGCAGCAGTGCGGTGCGAATCACATGTGATGTTGCGCAGCCCACTAATGGAAACCCGGCCTAAATGTGTGAGAGAGAAAATTGGTCTGGGAAGGAAGGGGATTGAAGTGGTTAATGTCTGTGAGTTCCCGTACCCCTTCCATATTACATTAGGTGTTATGTGACAACCTCCACTGTGTGAGGAAGATGGAAGGTTTTGAAGATATCCTAGATGTGTGAGAATGATTTGTAGCTGCTTTGTTGGATAGCGTGATAGCAGTTTGTCAGAGCAGCCAATTGTTCAGTGGTGACTCCATTGTTTTGAATTATGCTCAGCTGTCACAATCCATTTCCATAGAGGTGTTCACAAAGTTCTCTACAAAACACAGAGATGTATGGATTTGCAATTTTGCCCATAAGATGCCTCCGATTTCTTCTTCTTCAGTAGATATAGAAGACCAGTTACTGTTATATGTGTTAGGCTCTTGTCAAATCAAATAGATGAATGTCAGTTGGCAAGGAGAGTTTTCTTATTTTTATTTTATTTGAAAGTCATTGAGTGAGAACTTTGCATGATTTGATCTCTTTTCTGCGGTCTCACCATTTGTTCCACATGATAATGTTTGACGAATTACAGTCTCCACGTGGTTAATAAATGGATTCATATGGTGGTATGTTACTTGTATTATATCAACAGGCATACGTCTGTGTCTGAAATGAAATCGCACTATGATATCCAGAACAGCTTGTCAACTTTTCCTTTAATGAACTGACATAACAGAAGAGACAAAGGCTAATGAACGTTTCCTAAATTTCCTCAACAGTTCCTTCACGCTTCTGTGTACATTAACGCATGTGATTTAGTGCGTGGAAGCTTGTTGTGTTAAGGCAGGCCATTTATTTTGAATGAGCTTGTAGTGTTTTGCAATGTGCAAAAACTGCACCTGCAGCATTTTTATCAAAGCCGCGCATCACCGCAATGTATGGTATAATATAATGCACTGTAGCGCAGGTGCGTTTGCAGCCGCTATATGTATGCACAGGGGGCCATTCTAAACCTGCATTGCAAACAAACTTGAAGCCAGCCAAAAGTAGAACTAAAGTCCAAAACTTTTTTTTTTTTTTCTTCCCATCGGGAAGATTTACCTTCACTTTCTGTCCCACAGCCTGTTCTTGAAAAATTATAGATGGGCAACTCCTATCTTCATTATGATTAGTGGTTCCAAATTATGAACTACTACAGATGGGAACAGACACAAAAAGATACACTCAACATCTTTCCAAAATAACTTGTGTTTATTCGACGCAATTAAATTTTTATTTATTTTTTTATACACATGATTACGTAAGCATCACAATAATATTACAATTGTACTTTTATGGTACTTTTATGGTAACAAGGGGCGTAACAAAGGCAGGCTAAATTCTAATCAGGACTTGAAAGAATTACATTTTTTTTTTGGTGCAGTGTGCAATACAAAGGCAAAGCATACAAAATAGAATACAATTTTATACGGAATTTACAAATTTATTTTACAAGCCAAAACAGGAAGTGTGCTGAATTCTCTGCAAATCAAGGGAATCCTTTGGGCCCCTCCATGTCACCAGAGCTAGTGTCCCCATTTGATGATCTCCACTCTATTACTTTTCTGGGGACAATGAAAAAGGTCAACAGGACAAATAGGGTGAATCTCCCGAATGCAGGGGTGCCCAACCTTTTGAAGAGCAAGGGCCACTGAAGCGACTTGGTAACCGGTCGCGGGCCACAATGAGCGGAGCGGGTGGATGGCAGCCCACTGGGCTCTATAGAGCCCACTCTACTCTCTACTCCTTTTTTTTTTTTTTTTTCAGTATTGGTTTGGAGGTAGGCGTTTTGTAAACGGACACAAGTCCATTTACATCTTCCACTCCTTAGAGGTGAATGGAGGGTCCGATTGGGTCAGACTGACCGTGTGAAAGGGGCCTAAGGCTGCTATCACACTGATGCACTGTTGTTTACCCACATCATGGGTGCAGCACAGTTCACTTGTGGCTTTCCTGCAGGTTAGCTGCACTTTGCCATAGACTTCTATTATATCTTATAAGTGTGGTGCACTTTCAGAAAGCTCACCAAACTCGCAGGTAACAGAAGTCTATGGCTCGGTGCAGGTAACCTGCAGGTGCACTTCTCTGCACCAGCGGATCAGTTTGAAAGCAGTGCAGTAACCACTGCAGAACAGATATGCCCATATATATACACTGTGTATTTAGTAATAAACTTGCCTTAAATAACAGTATTGTATTCTATTTTATTCCATCCCAAAGCAGGAGGTTGTGGGCCACATCAGAGGGCTCTGCGGGCCACTGGTTGGGCACCCCTGCACTAATAGGAACACAAAACGACAATAAAAACAGGTGTTCTAATTCATCTCACTGCTATGCAAAACACAAAGTTTTGACTTTAGTTATACTTTAAAGCAGAACTAAACACTCCCATTATTTAGAGCCAAGAAAGCTGCCATCTTGGCTTCTGTTTGATCTGTAATTGCCATGGTGCTGCACATGTGATCAGTTATGACACCATGCATTTAATGGCTTGACAGTTCAGTTCAGAGCACAGTTCAGAGCTGATTCCTGAATTGTCTCTGGTACAGGCGCCGCCATCTTGGGTAAGGGAAACCAGCAGTGAAGCCTTGCAGCCAGTTTCCTACAGCACATGTGCGAATTGCGCTGTGCTTCCAGTTGCAACGAGGGCTGAACTTCCGTAAGAGTTCACCATGGCAAGCTCAGGTACCCCCTCTCACCCACAAGGTTCCAAATGTGGAAATGTGTCAGCAGGGGAGGGGGGAGGAGGCAGACAAGCAAAGCTTTCCCTTTTGAGTGGAGCTCCGCTTTAAGTGCAGTAGGCCATAGCAACCAGTCTGAATTCAGCCCATTAGAAGATGGATTCTGCATGTTTGCTTTGACTTACCACCGTTACAAAAGCTTTATTAAAGCGGAGTTCCACCCAAAAATGGAACTTCCGCTTTAAGAGACAGTGACCCCCTGCCTGACATGCCACATTTGGCATGTCATTTTTTTGGGGGGGGGGCGTATACCCTATTTTTTAGAGGCATCCAGCTCCCACTTCCTCCCGGGGCTCCACAGTGCTGGAGGGAAGTTCACCTCTCCCTCCCCCCCCTCTCCCTCCCCGCAATCTTCTGGGACATGCCCCAGAAGATTGCCCGGTCATTCACAGCGCGTAGTGCGGCTTGCAGCCCACAGTAAGAATGTCGGCGCCGTGAAGAGGAGCGGCGCTTTGTACGCCCACATCGCTGGACCGCGGGACAGGTGAGTGTCTGATTATTAAAAGTCAGCAGCTACACTTTTTGTAGCTGCTGAGTTTTTTTTTTTTTGCGGAACTCCGCTTTAAAAAATGTAATCCTATACAATGACTTTTTCACTGCAGTGTGGCTTCTATTATCTCTTGTTACATTTTTTTATTGTAACATTTTATAGTGATGTAAGTAGGAAGCGATCCAGCCATTCGTGTTGGTGATAAATGAAGCCTGACAGATGTGATAATCGGTCTGCAAACTGTGGCCAGAGAAGACATCAGTGACTTTCCCGTCAAGGTAGCGCAGTCCTTCTCCGGGAGCATCTTGATTCTGTGTTTTATGCAATCAAACAGTCAGTCTGGGCAGCGCATGTAGAGAAAGTAGGTTACACATAGGAGAACTCATAATTAGAGGTGATTGGGGAGACAGAGCTATTAAAAGTCCTAAGTACCGTAGTTTTTCAACTCCTAGAGGCATCTGGAAAGCTGCCACTGTTGCCATGGAAACAAAGGAATAATTAGTTGCTGCCAAGGCTGGGGAAAAACATTCATATACTTCTGGCTACAGTACAGTCTTATGTAATGTGCAGTGTATGTGGCTCAGACAGTCAGGAAGCTCTCTGATATAATTACACACCCCTTGTTTCAAGAACTAAATAACCCTTTCAAAGCTTCTCAGAAAGAGATGAGATCTTTCTTTGGGACTTGCAGAAATGAAGAAAGATCGCTGTACCTGGGCATTTTCTAGATATCGCTAAACCTTTTGTCTTTTTTTTTTTTAACATTTTATTGAATTTAAATACAGCTTACATCAGTATCAGAATTAAATGTAACATGTTTAGTAAAGTGTACTGTAATTAGGAATGGATGTATTGCACAGATTCCATCAATAAACACAGTGGAATCACGTGTGCAAACTGTTTTCCCTGCCAAGAAATGTGTGATTTTTTTTTTTCTCCCCCCAGCCAGGCAGGCCCCCCCTGCCAGACACTGTATTCCGGTCCTCAGCATTCATTTTATCAACTGCAGTCAAAGCAGTACAGCTTGGTGAATAGACACTGATCATGCAATTGTTAAGATTTGCAGCACAATTAACCTTGACTGGCATATAGTTCTGTTCCGTTCTCTCTTTTGGCTTAATATGGATGTTCAGGTTACAGGAGGCTAGTGCAAAGGCTACTGGATGACATGTCTCCCCCCACCCCCATGTTTTTAATGAATACGTGAATGGATGAAATGAGTATATTTTTTATATTTGCCTAAACGTAAACATTAAGGCTAAGTTCACCTTTTAGAATGTACAACAAAATGAATGGCCACAAATCGCACTGCAAAGAATTGCATGGGATTTGAACAGGAATGTGGTGTGATTCCTCCTGTCCGAATTGCATGCAGTTTCCCACACCACTCCTGTGTGAACCTAGGCTGAAGTCACTATGACATGCCTGGGTTCACACAGGAACAGTGGGCGAAACAACATGCCATTCGGACAGGAATCGCACCGCATTACTGTTCAAATCACATGCGATTCTTTGCAGTGCGATTTGAGCCCATTTAATTTTGTATGGGCTGAAATCTCACCGTAAAGGTATTGCTTTAAGGTATCGCAGCATTAGCACGAGTACTCGTATGAATGCTTCGTATCGGTGCAACCCTATTGGCCAGTTCATCAGGGACTGTCCGAGATTCGATCCATGTATCGGCAGGCTGATTGTACCCAAGTTGATTGATCAATCAACTTGGGTACAACCAGCATGTTGGATTTTTCATGCGATTACTGCCATTGGCTTCCCCTGCTAGCAACAATCACTGTGTTCTCCTGGCAGGGATGCCTCCCCCCGCCTCACTGTCTATGGCTGGCTTAACTGGCCTTTCAGTACCTCCAACATATTGCATTCCAAACATGAAATCAAATAAATCATGTTCGTGGTAAAACAATTCAAAAACTCACAGATGGGGAAGGTTTTTTGGTTGCCTTACAACAAGACATGTATTTACACCGCATCTGAATGAACCTTTCAAATCCAACCAATTTCCTGATTTCGTCGGAATACTAAAAATACTTGGAGAGAGAAGTGAACCTAATGTAGGGGCTTTCCTACTAGAAAACCTACACTTACTATTGCCTCATGACGATATCAGTTGTAAATATATTTACAACATTAGTCACCATGTAAACTTGGCAAATTCTTTTCACAATTCATCCACATCTTTATATTCCATGAAGAAAGTCGGTTTATGGGTCTTATCCACATATTTCAGTCTCTCCATTGATTTTTTCCTACTTTTTAAGGCCCACAATTTCCTTGGCTCTATCTATAGTCCACTCGGGATACAGTCTCGGAATTAATTGTTTACTTAGTATTTCTACCGCTATCTCATATTTATTCACGTCAGAACAAACGTCTCTTTTTAGATCAAGTGAGTTCACCTGCTTGTACTGACTAAAGCCTCGTACACACGGTCGGACTTCAAACAAACTTTTCCGGGGATTTTTGTCCGAAGGGAGTTGGCCGGGCACACCCATAGCATACACATGCTCAGACTTTTCTGCAAACTTTCTGCAAACTTTCCCAACATCACGTGTTTTTTCTGCTCTTTACCGCCACCCTTTGGTCAACTTCTGCTACTGTTGGTTGATTTTAACATTGGTTCTGGGCATGCGTATTTGTACCTCGGACAAAAGTCTGACGCATTTCTGTACACATGATAGGACTTTGCACCATCGGACTTTTGTTGCCGAAAAGTTTGTCCGTTTGCAGAGCGAGTTTTTGTCCGATGAAAACCAAAAAAGTTTGTCCGATGGAGCGTACACACGGTCAAATTTTTTGAAAAACGTGTTTATTTTGAAGTTTGTTGGCAAAAAGTCAGACCGTGTGTACGGGCCTTTAAAAGTGATAGTAAACTCCTATAGGTAAAAGGAATGTTGTCTCCTAAACGTGCACTGTTTAGAAGATATTCCAGTGAGAAGCAGCTGGTAATGTCACTGGCACATGTGCTCTGAAGGAACAGCATATCTGTGCCATTCCTTCAGAGCTGTGTGCCATGGCCGAGACTCCTGTGCAAGCAGCCGCAGCCTGTGAACCTGGAAGGAAGACCGGGTGACGATAGAAGCCTCTGCAGCGGTGACAGTGCGCCTCTGCAAGGTTTTGTGTGCTGGTATGCAATGTGTGCTGGTATGCAATGCATACTAGCACATTAATTATGTTTACTACCACTTTAATGGTTATAGTGGATATAAACTAGCAGATAATAAAGTAGAGTTACTGCTATATGGTAGGTTAATGTCACAACATGACTAGTTTTGGAGTTCCCACAAAGTGTCAAATCCAAGAAATCAATAGACACCTCTTTCCAGTTTTTAGTGAATGTCAAGTTCAATTGAACAGCATTGAAAAAAAATTCTCTAAGTTCTGTTTGGTCACCAACCAAATCAAAAGTAAAAAAAAAACCAGCAATGCCATTATAATTAAGTTGTCAAAAGCTTCACCCACCAACATATACACAGATTGACAAGTGTCCCAATAGAAGCTTTGCATTTCTGCAGGTAGAAAACCCATGTCAAACAAAACAAAATTTATGTGACAACAAAAATCCCACTGCTGTCAACAGAAAAGATCTCAACTCCACTGGATAGATGTGGATGTTCAAAGTCTACTAGAGCTGATCATGAGGGACAGAATTGCTCTAAGGTCCAAGGTGGCCCAAAAGAAGTTCTGTCCCCACCTTAAATAGGATCTTAACCACTTGACAACTGGGCACTAAACCCCCTTCGTGCCCAGACCAATTTTCAGCGCTGACGCACTTTGAATGACAATTGCGCGGTCATACAACGCTGTACCCAAATGATATTTTTATCATTTTTTCCCCACAAATAGAGCTTTCTTTTGGTGGTATTTGATCACCTCTGTGGCTTTTATTTTTTGCGCTATAAACAAAAAAGACAGAAAATTTAGAAAAAAAACACAATTTTTTTTACTTTTTGCTATAATAATATCCCAATTTTTTTAAAAAAAAAATTTTTTCTCAGTTTAGGCCGATGTGTATTCTATATATTTTGGTAAAAAAAATTGCAATAAGCGTATAGTGATTGGTTTGCGAAAAAGTTATAGCGCCTACAAAATAGGGGATAGAATTATGACATTTTTATTATATTTTTTTTTTTTACTAGTAATGGCGGCGATCTGCGATTTTTTTTGTCAGGCCTGCAATATTGCGGCGGACATATCGGACACTTTTGACACTATTTTGGGACCATTCACATTTATACAGCGAACAGTGCTATAAATATGCACTGATTACTGTATACTGTAAATGTGACTGGCAGGGAAGGGGTTAACACTAGGGGGTGATCAAGGGGTTAGTATGTTCCCTATTAGTGATTACTACTGTGTGGGGGAGGGGACTGACTGGGGGAGGAGACCGATCTGTGTCCCTATGTACAAGGGACACAGCATCGGTCTCCTCTCTCCCTGACAGGACGTGGATCTCTGTGTTTACACACAGAGATCCACGTCCTGCCTCTGTCACAGCCGATCGCGTGTACCTGGCGGACATCGCGGCCGCCAGGACCGCGCATCGGCATCACGTGACCACGGCGGGCACAGCTGTTCCCCGCCGCGCGCCCTTGGCGGCGCGCAGGGGGGAGAGAAACAGAAGGACGTCCATGGACGTCCACTCAGCACTTAAGAGCCACGCTGCAGACGTCTTTTGTCTATAGCGCGGGTCTCAAGTGGTTAAGTCATCTTTTGAAAAAAAAATTGAAGTCAGCAGCTACAAATACTATAGCTGCAGACTTTTAATAGAGACACTTGCCCATCCAGGGATCCAACGCTGTCCTCGTGTGGGGCAGTTTTTCTCCATTCTTGCGGTTCTTAGCGCTACTATGTTGACTGTGGGAAGCTGGCTCAGACTCCTTGCGCCTTCACATCTGGCTCTTAAATGCACATGGGCGAGCCATGCTACACTCTAAATGGTCCGGCAGCCTCCTGGGACTTGTGATGTGTCCCAGGAGGTTGCAAGTGGGGTGGGGGGGGGTTTGTTGGGGAAGGGGGGAACTTCTACTGGGATTTGTACCCCCCAAAAAAGTTCCAGTAGTGGAAGAGAGGATGAGCAGGATCAGTGACGCTTCCCTTTAGAGGTGAGGTTCTTCTTTTGTTCCTGCAAAATTTTAGTACCAAGACTGTATCCTTAAAGCCACCGTACCAGTGATTGCAGCTTAGAGTCAACCCAATCCCCCAGTTTCTCTAAAGGGGACCTACCCAATGCTTGCCACATTGTCCCTGCGGGGGGCCATACAGACTTGTGTATTTTGGGTAAATGATGGAAGACTTGAGTGATGGACAACTCTCTCAAAAAGAACTCTTTTTAGAGAACCCCCAGTGTTCCATCATAGCCTACCAGCCCTGATTTAATTTCCTTTTGTAATGACTTTGTCAATGGAATATAAATAAGTGGTACATATTGTCAAAATAATTTGCCAATATTACATGGTGACTGTCAGCTTCATTTGGGGTTATTAGGTGGCTGTAGAGTTTTTCTAATACGAAGGTTCACGTCCCTCTCCAAGTCTTTTTATTAGTCAGATGAAATTGGGAAATTTGCTCTTTGTAAATGCATGCCATTGTTGTAAGGTATACCAAAAAATGTATAAAATGAAATCTGTTGTTCCTAAAGAAAACCATCCCTTTACGTCAGATTCCTAATTCAGATACAATGAATGAGACATTTTTGATAAGACACATGTTTGGAGTGTCGACTTCAATATGCTGGATGCTCTTGGAGACTGACCCATTGGGTAAGGATACTGTACAAATATAGCCTGTTTGTGGATTTATTTAGTGTCGGCCAGTTTGGGTTATATGGAAGAACAAGAAGAATATGGAAGAAACTGGACCGAATACTCAAAAGTATCTGCATTTAGTACAGCAGTACAGCCCATTTTCAAATTTTTTTTCTGTCAGGAATATCTGATGTTCATAAATAAGTACTGTGTGCAAGTACCCTAAAAAAAAAAAAAAAAAAAAAAAGATAAAATAGTTATTATGTGTGTTTGCAAGCGCAAAAACGCACGTGCGCTATACAGCCCATTCTCATGTTTTTTATGCCAGGAATGTCTGATGTTCACATACAAGTACCATGTGCATGTACTCTTCTACTACAATCGAGGGCCCGTTCCAGAGATTTCCCCTCATTTGCTTTCTTGATCTATCTGAAAACAAAGATGCACACGCCAATAAAAGCTGACAGGGGTTCTACCCTTTCTGTACTCCTAGAAACAATTTTTTTATTTTATTTCTGTCTGTGTTGCTGTTATGCCGCGTACACACGACCGTTTGACCGTTTTTATGTCATTGAAAAAACCAGCATTTTTCTCGACGTGATTTTTCGTGTTTCCTCTCAAGCCTGCTTTGCCTACACACTACCGTGGAAAAAAATGTTTGAGTAAAGCGCGGTGACATACAACACGTACGACGGCACTATAAAGGGGAAGTTCCATTCGGATGGCACCACCCTTCATGTTAGTAAAGTTTGTTGAGAGACGATTCGTGCTTTTCAGTCCGTTACAGCGTGACGAATGTGCTATCTCCATTACGAACGCTAGTTTTACCAGAACTTACTTCTTCTTCTGAGCATGCGCATTTTTTTTCACGTCGTTAAAGCCTACACACGGCCGTTTTTCATGACGAGAAAAACGACTATGTGAAAAAAGACGAGAAAAATGAGAGCATGTTCCAATTTTTTCTTGGCCATTTTTCACGTCGTGAAAAATGCTCGAAAGCCCACACACGATCATTTTTAATGACCATTTAAAAAAATGCAATTTTTCTCGTCATTAAAAACGGTCGTGTGTACACGGCATTAGAGATTTTACCAAACTTCCTTCTGATTAAACCTTGTTTACCATGACCGCAAGTGAGGGAGCCCATGATTGCAGTAAAACCCAACAGGGGTTCTAGCCTTCCCGTACGTGTAGAGAAGAGAACCTGAATAAGTAGTTAAATGATGTAACACAAGTGTGGTTTCAGTTCAAATAGCAACTAGTCAGATGAGTAGAAAAGGTTTTTTTTTTGCCTCTGGCTAAACACATAGCTAAAGCATTTCACTTGAAACCTACACATCAAACAATGGAACACCTTCAAATAAGTTATATTTCAGTTCTTTGTTTCAGTTTTGTTTGGCAAATTTGTCCTTGTGGTCTAAATTTTTAGAGGACTGATGTGTACAAATTAGAGGAAAGGAAAAGTGCGATGCTGGTTGGAGCAGCCAATCGAATATCTGTATACTATAGAATGGTTTCTGTTATATTCACTAGGCCAGATCTGCTTTTGTGAAGCTCATTGTTTGGAAGGGTTCATCTCTGAATTTATCAGTGATTTACAGAATCGTAGATATGCTGCAAATGTGGTATTCAAAGCTAATATTGCATTTCCAAAAATTCCGACAAGAATTTGCAAGCTTTTCGTCAGAAATTCCGACCGTGTGTATGCTCCATCTGACTTTTGCTGTCGGAATTTCCGCCAACAAAAGATTGAGAGCAAGTTCTCTATTTTTCCGACGGAAAAAGTTCCTATCGGAAATTCCGATCGTCTGTAGCAATTCCAACGTCGGAAACAATTCGATGCATGCTCGGAAGCATTGAACTTCTTCATTTTCTCGGCTCGTCGTAGTGTTGTACATCACCATGTTCTTGACGCTCGAAAGTTCAGAGAACTTTTGTGTGGCCGTGTGTATGCAAGCCAAGCTTGAGCGGAATTCCGTCGGAAAAACCATCCAAGGTATTTCCGACGGAAATTCCGATCGTGTGTACGCGGCATGAGCCACTGGTTTTCATTGCACACTATTACAACTTTCCTGCCGCCTGCGTCCTAACGACCACTAATGTCATTGGTTAATAAGTAGTACTAGCACAGCATCCTTGTTTGACCCCATCACCTCTCTCCTTCAACACTGGCTCACATTAGCTGAGTGAGGGAGAAGAGAAACATTAGAATACTAGTCAGTACCAGTGGACAAAGGTGTGTTTTTGCTTTGAAAGAAAAATTTCCCTCTAGTGTTGGGTGTCCTAGGTGTTGGTGTTGCTGCGTTATGTAACTATTAGTTACATTTTTTACATTTAAGAATGGGGTGCCCGGAGATTGTGCAGAATTTTAAAGGGTGCCTTGACTGAAAAAAGGTTGAGAAACACTGCTATAGAGCAAGGGAGGGTTTTAACCCGTCAGTTTTTTTTCGCCATCTGTGTCCTTGAAAAGTGAACTGTCTATCTATTGATCCTGTGTTTAGAAATGAACCATCATTTTGCATTTAGTAAAAACGACTCATTTATAAATCATGGGACTTCTGTTTTAAATGGACCTCCACTTCTTAGACAACTCTAGGTCACTACTCAGAGGTCTAATTGAATGTCAGTTGAGTCAATGCCTAGTTCATTGAGAACAACCATCATTTCCAATGGGATCTTGTTGTTCTGATTGTTTTTTGTCATTAATCCATTCAGCAGTCAGCCCATGTTATCTGTGGGCAGACCTAAAAAAAAATTTGGGGGGAAAAAAAAACTACTGGTTTGCTTTTGTTCTATTCTCCTATTTCACATTAATACTTTCCTGGAGAACAATAAGGGATTTCCCTTGGTTTTTTTATGTGTTTTTAATATAATTCTACTCAGCCCAGGCAGAGTAGCTGAATGAAAAATGGTTTTCGAATAACGTATACACCTAACATGTCCTACTTCTCCTTTCACAAAGCATACCTCAGTGGTAAATGTGACCTAGGAACTATTACATATTTATTCCAATACGTTTTTATTGTAGACAACATTTGGTTTCCACCCATTTTCCACTTTAATTTTTGCGTGTTTTACATACGTTTTCATGCATTGTACATTTTTGTTAACCGGTTCGGATTGCTTTTCCCATAGTGATATCACAAGGGATTGTGTTTCCTGGTTTTCTGTGTATGGAGTTGAGGAAGCATGGCTGCAGTCTTAGGCCCTTTTCACACGAGTGGACAGATAGGGCCCACCTGAGAAACTGGCAGGCAGACCCAATCGGACCCTCCAATATCCTCTATGGAGCGGTGTATGTAAATGGACATGTGTCTGTTTACATCCATCAATATCCCATCCTATCCGATCCGCTAAAAACAGACAGATGGTGATCCGTTTCCGATCCGTCTTTCGGATTGGATTACAGTCAGATGTAAATGGACAGGTGGTCCGTTTACATTTGACTGCCCGTAGAGGAAAGCAGGCTGTGTCTGTGTCCGCTCTGCATAAGTGGATTGGACACAGACCAGCCATCCGCCTCCTCAGGAGGGATCAGAGGACAGATTTCCCGCTGAGCAGGCGGACTCCTGGAGGAGTCTGCCCCATGTGGAAGGTGCCTTAAGCTGGCCATAGATGGTTTTTCTTGATCAGCCAGTCGACAGATCAAAATTAAAAAAATTAACCGATTCCCCAATCCACCCCCGTTGCGCTATTGTATTCTGGCAGTGGGACTCCTACACTGCCAGAATACACTGATTAGCTCTGCAGCCCATTGGCTGCAAGTGTTTATCGACTGTAAATATACCAGCATTCCTGTTTTTAGGGGGGAATTGATCATTAAATCAACTCCTCCCAAACGGGAATGACCATAGATGGATTGAAATTCTGCCTGTTCCTGTTGAACCTCCCAAATTTAATTAGATGTACGGCCAACTGTGGATGTAAACCTGATTCATGAAATTTCAGCTGGACACATATATCTACAGTGTTTTCTTATCTCTCTTCAAAGCCCCAAGTCCCGTGGCTTTCTCCTGCTCTATTCTTCTGTTATTGGCATGATAATTTTTGACAAGTTTTTTTGACACGTAATAAAACCAGGCTGAAATTTGTGTCAGGGCGAGTGCTATAAATAGATTAGCAGACGGCTGGGTAATTTGCAGCACAGCTCTGCAAGTCTCTTCTACGTGGAGGGGGGTGTGTGCCTTTCCTCCAATCAGCTGTCTCCCAGTGTATGGCAAGACTCCCCTCCCCCTGCTGGAACAGGAATAAAAAATTATAGTATTATGTGCACTAATATTAGTATATAAAGCTGAAGACAGCAGATATAGATGTAAAACGTATGTAGGGAGAATTGTTTCATCCCTGTGTATCATCTGAGGCTGTTCACTTCACTGGGTATATGTAAGGGTTTACATCCACTTTAAAGAGGAAGTACTGTAAACCCAAAGAAAAAAAAAAAGAAAAACCTGCAAGACAAAGGCATAATGAGCTAGTATGCATAGCATACTAGCTCATTATGAATTACTTACCTCACATCGAAGCCCCTGCAGCCATCCTCGTCTCCCCCTCCGGCCGCCGACATGTCACCCAGGGCTTGCTCCCGGGTATCACGGCTCTGTGATTGGCCAGAGCCGCATGCGCGGGAGCTGCCAGGAATGGCACAGTACAACTGAAGCAACGGCACGTATGTGCCATTGCTTGAGTTGGCTTAAGTGCGCATGTGCCGCATGACGTCGGCACATGCAAATACAGGGATATCTCCTAAACCGTGCAGGTTTAGGAGATATCCAGTGCAGCTACAGGTAAGCCCAATTATACAACCACTTTAAAACAGGGGTCTCAAACTGACGGCCCTCCAGCTGTTGCAAAACTACAAGTCCCATGAGGCATTGCAAGGCTGACAGTTACAAGCATGACCCCCACAGGCAGAGGCATGATGGGACTTGTAGTTTCGCAACAGCTGGAGGGCCACCAGTTTGAGACCCCTGATTTAAAATAAGGCTGAGAACATGTCGGGTATCGCATCGGGTGAATTTTAGCTGAACACATGGCGGGTATTGAAGTAAGGTTCCTTGTAACCATGGAATGACAAGGTGCCATGTGCTCACCTACAAATTGAAAATGCATGAAAGGATGCACAATACGTACATTTTCATGCACTTCCGTAGACTTTAAAGAGCCAGAAAACGCATATAAATCCAAGTAAAATAATTTTTAACAATGCAGCGTGCAAATGTAAACAGCCTCATTGGACTCAGTGTATTTTTGTGATGCATCTTTTTATGTGTTACTCAATGCACATAACCATGCAAAGGTGTGAACCAGGCCTAATGGGAGAATTAAAAAGGCCATTGTGGATCATAACCACAATGGTCATATATAGCTGTTGTGTGTCAGAGTGCCATAGCCAAGAACGGCTTCTGTTGGAAGAATTCCTCCTGTAGGATTGAATATTTGAGCCTAAAATCATCTACATATGTCGGAATGCAGCCTGTTGCTGCTGTAGGTAGAGCCCGGGGTTGTGAAGGAAAAAAGGTAAAGTATAAATATTATTCTGTTCTTTTTATCACATTTCTCTGTAGCAAATCATAGTACTTAAGGCTTCACTTTATTTAGCTTTGAAAGCACATATGACTTTGTAGTTATCATGCAAGTGTCTGACACGCTGCTATAAATATACATTCTTTTCTGGATAGCTGTTTTTTTTTTCTTTTATTCTTCTCCTTCGGGGAAAACGGGTAATTGGATGGCCATATGGAAGAGATGCTTCTAATGGAAAGCTTACTTCACCAGGGAAAGTACAGTATCTCTGCTTCGAGTCAAGAATAAAAATTAAAAAGCAATCAATAGCTGTAAAACGCCTTGGATGGAAAGCACTTCAGCATACAGCCATAGACCGGCAAGATCTCACATTGTGCGGACACATTAACATAGAACTTTTGGGTGCTCTGTATTTTTACACCAGAGAAATGTTAACATGGGGAGTCTAAAGAATTCACAAAAAGTTCTTTGATAAGTGTTCTTGTAAATGCTTTACTGGCTTTAGCGCAGTCTGCCAGTTTAACGCACTGTTGTAGTTTGCTTTCATCAGTCTGTTCCTGCGCTTTGCTCTTGATTTAGTTAATGTGTAACAATTACAGTCACAATTATATTTGCACATTTTTTTTCTCGTGTGTATAATTTACGATTGCAATATCATAGTTACTGTAAACTGATAATATCTTGTATGGGCAATCTGTGTTAATCTCTCTTACTAATTGTAGCTGGCTCTTTTAAAGCTGAACGCCATGCAGATATAAAAGACATAAATTAATTTGGCTTAGTACAGTTAAATATATTTGCCAGCAGTGTACGCTCCTGAATTTGACTTGGCCTCTTGCAGCCCCTGGAAAGCAGACCAGGGGGGAAAAAAAAAGCAGACTGGGGGAAAAAAGAAGTAGCACAAGCAACCAGTCAGTTGTACTGTAGTGTAAAATAGAGTAATAGAAAGCTGATTTCATTAGTGTGCTGCTTCTTTTTTCACTGTCCAGTCACAGGCAGGGGAAATGGCAAGACCTGGGTTAATGAATGGTGGCAGAGAAAAATGAGGTCTCCTACCCTGCCAGACGGGGCTGTTTGTGTGGCAGAGCTATGTAAATCTCAGGACAGGTTGGAAAGATATACCTTGGCATTTATATGTGTACAGTAATACCTTGGATTGCGAGTAACGTGGTTAACAAGCGTTTCACAATACGAGCTATTATTTTTAATAAAATCCTGACTCAGTTTGTGTGTGTTGTCTCACGAAACGTGCGGGATTCAAGCCTCTGCTTTGTGCAGTACCGCATTTGGCCAGAGGTGCGGCCAGAGCCGCTCGGATGCACTCGGAAATACTAGGAAACACTACGTTCCCGAGCCTCTCTAAGTGCATTCGCTTAGCTCCGAACGGTCTCAGAGTTTTCAGAATCTCTTCGGCGCGCCCCCCCCCCCCCCCACATCTCGCCACATGCGGTACTGCATACAACAGAAGTCAACATGAAACTAATTAATTATCTTTGTTTCCATTGACTTCTATAGAAAAAATCCTGACTCAGTTTGTGTGTGTTGTCTCACGAAACGTGCGGGATTCAAGCCTCTGCTTTGTGCAGTACCGCATTTGGCCAGAGGTGTGGCCAGAGGTGCGGCCAGAGCCGCTCGGATGCACTCGGAAATACTAGGAAACACTACGTTCCCGAGCCTCTCTAAGTGCATTCGCTTAGCTCCGAACGGTCTCAGAGTTTTCAGAGTCTCTTCGGCGCGCCCCCCCACCTCTCGCCACATGCGGTACTGCATACAACAGAAGTCAACATGAAACTAATTAATTATCTTTGTTTCCATTGACTTCTATGGGGAAACTCACTTTGATATGTGAGTGCTTTGGATTACAAGCATTCTCCTGGAA
This sequence comes from Rana muscosa, assembly GCA_029206835.1. Taxonomy (NCBI): domain Eukaryota; kingdom Metazoa; phylum Chordata; class Amphibia; order Anura; family Ranidae; genus Rana; species Rana muscosa. The sequence goes on from CM055116.1 coordinate 945,581,989, forward strand.
CGGATTATGCTCGTAATCCAAGGTTCCACTGTATTTAGTTGTTTGAGTAAGGGGTGGTTCACACCAGAGGCAGTTCAAGGCATTTTTAATCAGCATGCACAGTATTTTACATGTATTCCAAAGGCCCTATTCACACCAGTGCAGTGCTTTCCAGAGGAAAAGGGTATTGAGGCAAGCTACTAGTATCCCTTCTGTTTAAATGTACAGTATATACAGTTGGTGGTAGGTTGCCTTGTTCCTTCGTGTGAATCAAAACTGACTAAAAGTGATTAAAATAGATAGAAACTGTCCAATGTATGGTAGGCATTGTACTCCTGATGAAATATGTATGAAATGTAACCCTTTCTTGACATGCGCCATAATCAAGATCCGTGCTCTTTTATTGAGAATTTGGCAACAAGTAAAGCACATGCTCACAAGCAATTAAAATTCAAGTGAAGTTAAATTCTTAATTATCATTGTGTCAGAGGAACGATAGGTCAACTGCAGCATTGCAAATGAAACAGTAAAGTGTAGGAGGTGGGTACTTAATTAAAGTAGACGTACCTTTCCATTTAAAATCCATTACATTTTTTCAAAAGTTAAAAACTTTTTTGTCATTAATTACTGGATCCACAGTGATCCTTATCAGACCACTTACGGTGCCCATAAATAACCTCATAACCTCATAAAAGTGAATGCTGCACCTTGGTTTTTCTAATGACCGTTTTTAATGTCATTGAAAAAAGCAAAGTATTTCTCGACGTGATTCTTCTCAAGCCTGCCTTGCCTACACACGATCGTGAGAAAAAATGCTCGAGCAAAGCGCAGTGACGTATAAAATGTACGACGGCACTATAAAGGGGAAGTTCCATTCGGATGGCGCCACCATTTGGGCTGCTTTTGCTGATCCTTGTGTTAGTAAAGTCTGGTGAGAGACGATTCGCGCTTTTCCGCCTCGTGCTCTTCAGCCCGTTACAGCGTGATGAATGTGCCATCTCCATTATGAACGCTAGTTTTACCAGAATGAGCGCTCCCGTCTCATCACTTGCTTCTGAGCATGCACGTTTTTTTCACGTCGTTAAAGCCTACACACGGCCGTTCTTCATGACGAGAAATGCGACGACGTGAAAAATTAGAGCATGTTCCAAATTTTAATGCCCATTTTTCACGTCGTGAAAAATGCTCTGGAGCCCACACACGGTAGTTTTTAATGACCAAATAAAAAAATGGCATTTTTCTCGTCATGAAAAACGGTCGTGTGTACGCGGCATAACTTGTGTTAATTGAGCCACTTCTTCTCCTAGAGTGTGAACTCCAGCTAACTGTTGCAACCACAGTATACTTTTGGGAAAAAAGGTTTGAATCAAATTAATATAAGTTGGATTCTTCTACACACACTTAATAGTGTCCCCTGACTGTCACTTTGCTGGATAGTTTGGCCTGCATGTGGGGAAAAAACTTAAAAAAAGCCAGGCAAAATAAAGACTATGATTTCACATACTGAATACTGTCATTACAGCTATTAAAGTGGTTGTAAACCCTTTTTTATCTTTTTTTTTTTTTTTTTTTTTTTTACTAACCTGCAAGACAAAGCTATAATGAGCTAGTATGACTAGCATACTAGCTCATTATGTACCACTTACCTTCGATCGGGGCCCCCGAAGTCGTCCGTGTCCTCTAGCCGCATCCATCGCTGCGGCGATAGCCGGAATGTTACTTCCGGATATCGCCGCTGCAGCCAATCACAGCGCCGCTCCGGCGCTGTGATTGGCCGGAGCGGCGAAGACGTGACTCCGCGCATGCGCGCGTGAGCTGTCGAATTCAGCTACGTCGTCGAATGTTGCGACCTAGCCGAATTTGTGAATGGGGTGACGTCAGCGTCGCCGCATTTACATACAAATATCTCCTTAACCGTGTAGGTTAAGGAGATATTTCATGCACCTACAGGTAAGCCTTAATCTAGGCTTACCTGTAGGTCTTTGTTTAAAAAGTGGGTTTACAACCACTTTAACTTCATACAGTTACAGTATTGTTCTTTTGCAGGAATTTCTTTTAGCTTTAAAATGAGAGGGTTGCTTTACAGCTTACAATTGGAGCTACAACTTGTTGCAAAAGCACAGATCATGTGACTTTTTTATAGCGAGATCAGTGAGTAATTATGTATGTACAAGGGTCATTTGGCAACAGAAGTCTAGCAGGAAACATTTGTTTCAGCAGTCACTGCAGTTGGCTGTTACTCTCTGCTAACCGAAGAAACTTCATTCAATAAAGCAGTTCAGAGATCAGTGCTGATGTGTAAAGTGGGGCAACCCAGTCAGTTGCTTCTCTGTTTACTCCATTTGGAGCAGTCAAGGCTTATTCCTGAGTGGTTGCTACGAGTTCCAACACATTACTTTTTGTCTAACTGCATAAGCTTGTATACAGATTGACTTAAACTTGGAAACTCCTGGTACTGTAATTTAAAGTCGTAGTAAACCTTGGACATGAACAAAAAAAAAACAAAAAACGCCGGGGAGCATATCCGCACGCTGCAAACATCACACTCCAACCTCAAGACGTTTTCCCCTACCAAACGGGATTCAACCAGCCTCAGACTGCCCCAGTCAGCTCTTTAGAGCGGGTTGCGGAAGTACTAACACTGGGTGACACTATGACAATACATATTAAATACATCTTCATAAAAATCTCCAACAATCCTGCCCCCAGGGGTAAAAAATCTTTATAAATAACTATTTTCACTTACCTAAAGCAGCGGTCACATGAACACTTGGTCCTCCTCTCTGTTTACTTCCTGCTTGGATCCTTATGGGTGGTCATGTCATGTGTAAGGTGGATAATTCCCATTGGCTGACCACTTGAGGGGTCCTTTTTAGGATTTAGAAGTCTACTGGTGTTGGCCCAAGGGAAGTCTAAAGGACCAGGCAGCCAGGGCTAATCTGCATTCCTGAAATGGCGGTCCCTATAGGCAGAAACTGCATCAACAAGGTACCTGGATAGGGAACTCAGGTGAGTATAATTTGCTTTACCTGTGGGGGATTAGAGTCTAGGTATGGCTTTTTTGCAAAGTTACATGTAAGTGTGCATGTGCCATACTTGTGGGATCCCTGGAGAATCTGGAAATCACTGTAGTACATACTGCTGGCTTCTGTGCCCTGAGCAGCTATCCTGATGTTTAGTAAACACAGGTGGCAGCTCACTCGTCATGGGGGGCCATTCAGAGAAGACTGTCGTTTTTCAGTAAATCGCAAGCATTTTCTAGTTGGACGGGGGTGCAATGTCACAGAAGTGCATTCTGTGAAGGTTAGCATATACACAGGCATTTGAGACGCATTTTAAACCGGTGCCCATTTACTATACATTTGCAATGTATTTGTCCTTTGTATTTATTTAACCATAAAAGTCAATGTAAATGCATAACACCTCGCTAGTGCATAGTAAATGTATCTAATAGTGTTTGCTTACATGGGCTTTTAAGATCAGTCTGACACTGGTTGTTCTTTGCTTTAAATGCTACACAAAAGTATATGTGACCTTCAGGGCACATCAATCTCCATATGACCCTAAAGCAAGCCTGTCATAAATTTAGCTGATTAACTGAGCATATAATGAAAAAATGCTCATTGCACACCGCTGGAATGTTCAAGTCCCTCTCCATTTTTTTATTTTTTTTTACATCACTACAGGACACAGTATTGACATAGCAGCCAGGATGTGGAACCTCAGATTTTACAAGAATCTTGCGAGAAGATGCTCTGGTTCAGTGCAGCAGCATTTTCTCACAAGCTTTGGTAGAATTTTGTTGGTAGCCTCGTGATACCACCCATGCCCTTGCTGTGGGCAGAAGCTGGGGTATAAGATACTTATCTTACCGCACCTTCAGTGTCGCTTACAACCCTACTTCCTCCTCTCCTACTCCTCTTACCATTAGGGTTCCCCAAGGTTCTGTCCTTGGACCTCTCCTATTCTCGATCTACACCTCCTCCCTGGCTCTGCTGATTCTACCATTTCTATGCTGATTATACCCAAATCTATCTCTGTACTTCTCAGCTCACCCATCAGTCTCCTTGCACACCACTGATTTACCTACCAACATATCAGCCTGGATGTCACACCACTTCCTCAAACTCAATCTATCTAAAATTTAAGCTCATAATATTTCCTCCCCTACGTGCCCATCCCACTGACTTCTCTGTCAAGATCAATGGCACAACTATCGGTCCATCCCCACATGCCAGGGGACTCTGAACTGTCCTTTCAGGCCCACATCCAATCCCTGTCCAAATCATGCCACCTTAACCTCCAACATCTCCAGAATACGCCCCTTTTTGACCAATGACACCACCATGCTTCTAATTCACTCCCTGGTTATCTCGTACCTTGACTACTGCAACTCTCTACTCCTTGGATTACCTTTACATAAGCTATCCCCCCTTCAGTCCATCATGAATGCTGCTGCAAGACTCATTGACTTTGGCTTCTACTCACCCAACTAATAAAATTCAAAGTACTAACAATAACTTACGAAGCCATTCACAATCCTCCCCTCAACTACATCTCTAGCCTGATCTCAAAATATCCACCAAGCAGCAATCTTTGGTGCTCCCAAGACCTCCTGCTCTCTAGCTCCCTTGTACCCTCCTCCCATGCTCGCCTCCAGGATTTCCCCAGAGCTTCCCCCATCCTCTGGAACTCCCCACCCCAATCTGTCTGACTGTCTCCTAATCTAGCCATCTTTAGACGATCCCTGAAAACCCTTTTCTTTAAAGAAGCCTATCCTGCTTCTATCTAATGCTCTGTTTTACTCTCTCCATCAGCTCATTACCCACAGCCATTACCTTTTTGTATCAATTGACCCTCCCTCTTAGATTGTAAGCTCTATTGAGCAGGGCCCTCTGATTCCTCTTGTACCAAATTGTACAGTATTGTAACTGTAATGTCTTTCTTCATTTTGTAAAGCACTGAACAAACTGTTGGCACTATATATATGTTTCTTGTGCTGTTTAGCTTTGCTTCAGTTTATGGCATAAAAAAAAAAACTAATTTAGAGTCCTTTAGATTTTAATTGTGTGTAAAGAGTCAAATAGAATGCTGATGGCTGTTTGCTGTTAATTATTATTGATTAATATAAAATAAATGTTACAGCTAGCAGGACAATTAACGAGTACAATAATGCTTCAGGGTTCCTATTGATCAACTTTTTCAGCACATCATAATTGGACTTTTTTTCTACTTCAGGACTCTAAACTATAACTATTCTAAGCAAACCTTGTTTTTATTTTTTGATCAAATACATTTTTCTTTAACATTTTAGAGTATAGGTTACAAATGTTAAGTATGTGACATAACGGTATATAGTAAAACAGGTAAATAGCACAAATTTTGATCACATAGCATAGAGGATGCTCCAAAAGAGAATAGAAAGCCAGATACAAAAACAATCTGAACATTTATAGCGGTTAGTGGTGGGTTTCTAGGACTTGTAAAGAGGCCTTGAAAAATTTAATATCAATATCCACATAATACATAAGAACTTGGCAACAGCAAGTCCCCATAGTACTCCTGATACGGCCTCATTTACACACCTGTGGTTATGTACAGTTACTAAATGATGTAATGTTAAGTAAAGGTGCAGTTGACATGGTTAACTACTTGCCGACCGTATACTGTACATATCCGGCGGCACCTAGTCCGTGATCGCGCACTTCCGGGTCTGGGGGGCACATGCACACCACCGGCAACCTGCTCCCACTGTGATTAGATACAGCAGGAGCTGATCTCTGGGTACCATGGACTATGTAAACAAGGCAGATTGCCGTTTTGTCAGTAGGTAAGGCATTTATCCTGTGTTCCTGCAAAGCAGGAACATGGATCAATGCCTTCCCATAGTAAAAGCACCTCCCCCACAGTGAGAAAACACATTTTTAGGCACACAGTTAACCCCCGATGGTAACCCCTTCCCAGCCAGTGTCCTTATACAGTGATCAGTGCTACAAATATGTACTAAGTGTCACTGGTTGCCAAAAAGTGTCAAAAGTGTCAGTTCATGTCCAATTTGACCACCACAATATCGCCGTCCCACTATAATTTGCTGATTGCCGCCATTAATAGTAAAAATTAAATAAATAAAAGTTCCTTAAATATTTCCCATAGTTTGTAGACGCTAGAACTTTTGCGCAAACTAATCAATATACGTTTATTGGGATTTTTTTACCAAAAATATGTAGACGAATACATATTGGTCTAAATATATGAAGAAATATTGTAGTTCGGTTTTTATTTTTTGCGCATTAACCTTCTTCGCGGTAATCCGAGTGTGGCTCGAGGTGAATTTTTCATACCAAGAGCGGTAACCCCGAACCACACTCGGGATTGCATCACAGTATCCAGGGAAAGTTATTTGCCATGTCTCCTCCTGCTGTGTGCGGCAGCTGTGTCTTCCACCCAATGCTCTGTGTGGCAGGCTCCGTTCCCTGTGAGCGGCGCGGCACACGGGGATGGAGCCCGGCGGGAAATTCAAAAATTGCACATACAGTACACTGTAATCTTACAGATTACATTATTGTATCAAATCATTTCACCTCCCTTTTGTCCCTAGTGGTTTGTCCAGTGTCCTGCATGCAGTTTTATATTATATATACTGTTCTTTCTGTCTGGAAACTGGAGATTGTCCATAGCAACAAAATAATGTCCCTTTTACGTCAAAAGTGGTTTTAGACCAGATAGAAAACAGCGATAGTAAATTAGAACACTTGCAGAATTGAGCGCTAGTGATTCGTGGGGAATTTCGTCATCAGACACAGAGTGACGACAGCGAAAATTCTGCAACTGAGCACATTTCAGCGTTTTTGTGTTAAATACATTATTGAATACATTTTATTATTTATAGTTATTTATTATAATTTATGATTTTGTGTTTCAAACTTTATCATACTTGGGATGTCTACTAGACTCTTGTTTGGACAGATTTAAGTGAGTTATTCCTAAGAATTACAGGCCGACAATATAAAACGCCAAATTTCCATGCAAAATAATGTACAGTACTGCTCCGAGCTTCAAAAATCTGACATAATTATATCGCCAGGTAGGTTAAACAAAAAAAAAAAGAGGTTATCAAATACCACCAAAAGAAAGCTCTATTTGTGGGGAAAAAAAGGATATACATTTTATTTGGATACAGAGTTGCACAACCACGCAATTGTCAGTTAAAGGAGCACAGTTAGGGAAAGGGAGTGACCGCTCCAGATGAATTCACTTGGCAATTAGTCTCCTCTCAGGAACCATGGGTGCTGGCAATGCATAGAGCAAAAAATGGAAGGAAATGCCATGACTAAGCACTAAGTATTAGTGTGAAACGCGTCGGCTGTGTGTCCTAATTTCTGCTGTGATTTGTTGTGCTTTTATCCTTATTTGCCGGACAGAGGGGAAGATCAGTTCCGGAAAGGATAGAAATAAAAACCCGGCAATCTTCAGATGCCGGTTTTGAGGGGCAAATGTGCGCACGCGCGGGTAACGTCATTTAAAAGAAAAAGACGATTTTAGAGGTAAATACAACGTTGAGTACACTTTCATGGGCAGCGATCCGCAGCCTGTGGTATGGACTACATTTTGAGATTGTTATCTCCAAAAGTTTACAATAGGGTTGTCCCGATGCCACTTTTTTAGGACCGAGTACAAGTACCGATACTTTTTTTCATGTACTCACCGATACCGATACTTTTTTTTAATGCTGTTTGACTGATGGGCACTGATAGATGGCACTTATGGGCACTGACAGGTGGGTGGCACTGATAGACGGCACTTATGGCACTGACAGGTGGCTGGCACTGACAGGTGGCTGGTACAGTTAGATGGCACTGACAGGTGGCTGGCACTGACAGGAAGCACTTATGGGCAATGATGGCACTGACAGGCGGCACTTATGTGCACTAATGGCACTGACAGGTGGCTGGCACTGACAGGCGGCACTTTTGGGCACTGACAGGCGGCACTTATGGGCGCTGACAGGCGGCACTTATGGGCGCTGACAGGCGGCACTTATGGGCGCTGACAGGCGGCACTTATGGGCACTGACAGGCGGCACTTATGGGCACTTATGGGCACTGACAGGTGGCTGGCACTGACAGGCGGCACTTATGGGCACTGACAGGCGGCACTTATGGGCACTGACAGGTGGCACTTATGGGCACTGACAGGCAGCACTTATGGGCACTGACAGGCGGCACTTATGGGCACTGACAGGTGGCTGGCACTGATAGGCGGCACTTATGGGCACTGACAGGCAGCACTTATGGGCACTGACAGGCGGCACTTATGGGCACTGACAGGTGGCTGGCACTGATAGGCGGCACTTATGGCACTGACAGGTGGCTGGTACTGACAGGTGGATGGCACTGAAATGCAGAAATAAATGACATGACTAAATGATACACCCTGCACTTGGCATCAGCAGACATCTTGTTACACCCAGCCCAAATAGTTCGGGCTGGGTGTAACAAGATGTCAGCTGCTGGCTTACTGTGGCCAAGTGCAGGGAGTGCCAAGATGGGCGTCGGGATTTCCAAGCTGACGGTGACCGAAATTGACAGTCCGGTCACCGATCCTGATGCGGCTGCACTCTGACAGCTTACCTAGCTATTTCTCTACTGCAGGTGAGGACTCTCCGGCCCGCTGACTTCGCCCGCTCCGCCCACTAACACCGCCCGCCCTCTCTTCCTCTGACACCGCCCGCTCTCTCCACCTACTGACACCGCCCATCCTCTCCGCCCACTGAGTCCGCCCGCCGATCAAGTATCGGGTCAGGCATCGGGAGCATTTGTGCGAGTACAAGTACTTGCACAAATGCTCGGTATCGGTCCCGATACCGATACTAGTATCGGTATCGGGACAACCCTAGTTTACAACCACTTTAACAGTCACATTAGATATATTTGTTGGAAATTTATCTGATTTACCTAGAAAACTTGTTTCCATGAAGAGCTCAGCCTGGTCCACCTTGTGAAGACCACTAGCTATGGGTTAAATTTCTGTTTCCTTTCTTCTCTATTCATTTTAAAACCGACTTCATTGCTTAGTTGTACTTGAAAATCCGGTTTGCCTAGATTCAGACTAAAAGTGAAATGGTGTTCTACGCAATAACATATTGTGCTGGTAAACATAAACTTTTTAATGGTAATATCTCCCGGGTTTTTTTTTTTTGGATGGAAATTATATATATATATATATATATATATATATATATATATATATATATTTTTTACATTTTAATAAAAGTGAAATGTTTTAGAGCTGAGAAACAGACCATGAATATATTTCTTATTTGGTCTTTTGTCTGCTGCTTTGAAATTTTTGGTGTTTTCGGAACAGAAAGTGCATACAGTATATTCTATGAACAATATTTTATGACCAGTCTTTCTTGGGAAAATGACTGTTTGCTAATTTGCATTCAGGGCAAATAAACAGTTTTGCCTAATTCTTTCCCCTGAAATCCCCAGCAGCATATGGTTAAGTTTCCTATCCACCCCTGCCATGGCATTAGGTGCTGAGAACCAAAGGTAATACCCAGATAAAAGTATGTGATGGTACTAGGCTAGTCACCGGGGTAGTCCACAGCTCTAGATAAGCTAAATCTCCAGTGTCCTAACTCATGCAGGACTTTCATTGCTTCTGGTAAGGTGGTGGTGGGAAGGTCTGCACTGAATTAAACCTGGAAACTAAGTAACATGCTTCATTCTACTATCTACCTTTTATCTCTGTCCCAGGGAGACAAAAGGAGGCAGAAATCTATGGGGCTGTAATAGGCAGGCACAACTAGGACAGACTTGCGACACTGGATGTAAACAATTCCTTGAGGCCGCAGCCATTGGATCTCAGTAAGTATGCTTCTTTGGAAGGGGAGGGTGGGATTGGTCAGGTGCAAAAAGGATAACAGCACTTTATTTTAAAGTGTGCTTATCCTATAAATACAAATCCCAGTCTGCAACCACCATTTAAATATCAATCTTATGTTTCATATCTTCCTATATGTGGAAGAAAAACTGGAATGCCGTGTACACATGATAGGACATTCCGACAACAAAACCGTGGATTTTTTTCCAACGGATGTTCGCTCAAACTTGTCTTGCATACACACGTTCACACAAATGTTGTCAAATTCCGAACGTCAAGAACGCGGTGACGTACAACACGTTCGAGCCGAGAACAATGATTTTGGATAGCCAGTGCGGCTCTTCTGCTTGATTCCGAGCATGCGTGGACTTTTGTGCGTCAAATGTGTACACACGGTCGGAATTTTCGACAACAAGCTTTGTTGTCGGAAAAAATTTGAGAACCAGCTCTCAAATTTTTGTTGTCGGAAATTCCAACAGCAAATGTTCGATGGAGCATACAAACTATCGGAATTTCCGACAACAAGCTCACATAGAACATTTCTTGCCGGAAATTCCGACCGTGTGTACGCGGCAGAATAGTTTCAAGTGTGGTGAGATTTGTGTTTTTTTTTAATGGGGTGAATGTAGGTCTGCAGGTGCTCAGGCGTTCTTTCTTGAGTGACAAGGCACCTCTTCCACAGCTACTGTCCTAAGACTAGTACTGAGTAGACGATGGTATACATACCTCCTTAATTTTCTTTAATTTAGGACATAAAGGTCCAAGTTTGGGACATTTCAGGAAAACTGTTGAAAAAAAATGCCCATTGCTCCAACAGCATTGCTTATAGCAGGTTAGCTGTAACTAATGAATTTACCATCTTGGATGGTTACATTTTTGTGTGTTTTTATTGCCTTCACAGAGCTTAGCAACATAAAAAAAAAGTGAGATGAATTGAGTTACATTTTTTAAAGAAGTTTATTCCTGCTCCTCTTCTAGTGTTCCTCTGCTAGTGTTTTTTTTTTTTTTTTTACAGAACGTAGTTGTGTAATACAGAAACCAGGCCAAGGATCCATCTTTATGCTGATTTTCAGTTGAGGTTAGTGTAATCCTTTTTACAGTGGTGAAGCCACAAGAATGTAAAAGCCTCTCGAGATATACCGTATATACTCGAGTATAAGCCGAGTTTTTCAGCAAATTTTTTTGTGCTGAAAATGCCCCCCTCGGCTTATACTCGAGTCACTTTTTTGCGCCTGATCTCCCGGACTTTGGGGACCTGGTACCGGCCAGCCGTAAATCCCCTGGACCCCAAACTTGGCACACATGTAGCCCCACTCTTCCTCTACAAGTGAGCAAAGTTTATTGTCCGTGGGGAACCTACGGCCGGGGAGCACCGATTTTTCAAAGCCGGCACCCCTTCCATAGACTCCCATGTTAAACGGTCATTTCTCCGGTGCCTTTGGGGACCCGGTACCGGCCGGTCGTAGGTCCCCTGGACCCGAAACTCGGCACACATGTAGCCCCATTTTTCCTCTACTAGTGTGCAAAGTTTTTAGTCTGGGGGACGGCTGGGGAGCACTGATTTTTCAAAGCCGGGCACCCCTTCTATAGACTCCCATGTTAAACGTCAGTCTAGGCATGGGCACAGTGAGGCATGGGCACAGTGTGGCATGCACATGGACACAGTGAGGCATGCAGATGGACACCCTAGGCTTATACTCGAGTCAATACGTTTTCCCATTTTTTTGTGGTAAAGTTAGGTGCCTCGGCTTATATTCGGGTCGGCTTATACTCGAGTATATACGGTAAGCTAAAAAAGAAGTCTCACCCTATCTACTACAGAGGTTTTGTCTCCTGCTGTAAGTTTTAGTACTGTTTGGGAATTTCAAGAGTACACTCATGTTTGTATAGAGCAAGAATATTCTTTAGGATATTTCCTAGTGAGACCACAAAATGTAATCTCTGAAAATGTACACAGAAATCGGCAGGTATTGTAGCCAGTCTTCTGTTTTTTTAGTTATTCAGTGTTTTATGGCTGCCGTTAATGGGTTTAAAGAGGGCAAGTCGTTACCAAACGAGCAAGAAGTTAAACCAGCAAAGTTACACGCTCCTCTTCCCAGTCCATTTTTCAGTTTTCAGTGCTGTGATAGTTAAAGTGGAGTTCCACCCAAAAATGGAACTTCCACTTTTTGGAATCCTCCCCCCTCCGGTGTTACAACTGGCACCTTTCAGGGGGGAGGAGGGAGCAGATACCTGTCTAATACAGATATTTGCTCCCACTTCCTGGCATAGATCACAGCGGTGATTGCGGTGACCTACGCCACTTCCTGCGCCTACACTGTCCTCCCCCGCTGTCTTCTGGGAGACACACAGGTCCCAGAAGACAGCAGGGACCAGTGAGGGCGCGCAGCGCGACTCGCGCATGCGCAGTAGGGAACCAGGAAGTGAAGCCGCAAGGCTTCACTTTCCGATTCCCTCACCGCGGATGGCGGCAGCAGCCGAGAGCCGATCGGCTTCGGCTGCCGACATCGCGGGCGCCCTGGACAGGTAAGTGTCCATATATTAAAAGTCAGCAGCTGCAGTATTTGTAGCTGCTGGCTTTTAATATTTTTAACAAAATACTTGGTCATGCAATGGTGTACCCAAAGGAATTTTATATAAATTTTTAAGGCAGAGCTTTCCTTTGGTGGTTTTTAATAGCCACCGGATTTGTTTTTTTATTTTTTACTATTTAAAGGTAAAAAGCCAAACTGTTTAAAAAAAATCTGTTTTCTATATTATCGGTTATAAAACATTTAAAGTAAAATTTTAGGACACTACAGACACCCTCAAAGTGTCCCCTTTTTGGAAAGTAGACAGCTCAATCTAATTTTTGCATGCCACTATTGAGGTGGTTAAGAAACTTAGAAAGGCCCCTTCAAACAAGGCTTCCTATTTTACTTCACTTTAAATAAGGGAGATTTAAATGAGAAGTCAGCCTGACCTGAACTCCGGTACAATCAGGCACTTATTAGCTCTGCATGAGTAATTTTCCATAAAGGGTTAAACAATAGGCATTCTGACAAAAGAACTGTCATTTTACCATGGACCGCAGTGTGTGATTGTATATAACCCTTGCAGTTGATTTCCACCTTTGCATTTGTTCACTTTAACCACTTGACCTCCGAAAGATTTTACCCCTTCATGACCAGAGTATTTTTTCTCATTGGCACTGCGCTAATTTAACTGACATTTGCGCGGTTATGCAACATTGTACGCAAATTTAATTTTTATCTTTTTTTTTTACACAAATAGAGCTTTCTTTTGGTGGTATTTGATTACTAATGTTTTTTTTTTATTTTTTGCAATATAAATAAAAAAAAAGAGAACTGTGATAAAAACCCATTTACTCTTTCGTCCATGGACCGACACAGCCTCTCTATTGACAAAGTGGGTATTATCCGTTAATTAGGAGTGACTAGGCAGAAAAACTTGTAAAAAGTGTTGCATCACACCTTTTACAGTCCCGCCCAGGGGGCGGACCCCCGGGTATATCCTCTCAGTCTGCATCTCGCAGATCAGTTTTTTTCTGTCTAGCAAGGAGTAGGACATGGCTCCCTTCGGGCCCATTGGTCCGGGGGAAAAAAGATATATATATATATATATATATATATATATTTATTTATTTATTTTTGCTACATTTGTTGTTTCCTGCGATCTTCGATCAACTGCCGACTGGGTGACAGGCTGGATCCTCGATCCTTGTAGTCTCCCCAGTTTCGGCCATCGAGCGTGTGCCGACCCTAGCTACGCGCTGGGTTTTCCACGACATGCCTGTCGCTCCACGGGTGGCCAGTGAGCCTACGCTCCAGGGCCTGCATCGGGCCGCTCAGCTTCGGCTGACCTTACGGCCGAGTCGCAGCAGACTGGCCGGTGAGCTTACGCTCCAAGGCTTGCATCAGACCGCTCAGCTTCGGCTGACCTTACGGCCGAGTCGCAGCAGCCTGTCCGGTGAGCGTCACGCTCCAGGGCATACATATGATCGTCCCTTTTTGGGTCCAATCACAGCATGCCTGGCCAACAGTCACCTTCCGTGCGCGGACGATGATCTGTTTGGAATGTCTTCCAGCATAATACAAGCAGGATAGGTAAGTAAAACTCCCCTGCCTCGGCTGGGTGATTTAGCTGGACATTCCTGGAGAGATCAAGCAAGTGGTTGTGGCCCCTTTCTTCCCTCTCTCCCTGCCTTTCCCTCCTCCCTGGGCTTCTAGCTAAAGGTTGCTGGGTGCTGGGGGTCACCTAAGGGGTTCCACTGGAGCGGGGCTGGCTGTAACTAACATTTAAAAGAAATGTCATTTCTGCTTACCTGTGTGTGTGCTTCCTCCTCCATGCTGTCGGCGGCCATTTTGAGGTGGTCCATGCCGAGTTCGGCCTCTTGTGCCTGCCCGGCGGCCATCTTCCTGTGGTTCGGCCACACCCACTGACCCCTATCAGCTGATCGGCGGCCATGTTTGTCCACCCTGTATGTATATATTGCCATTCGGCGGCCATCTTTTTGTGGGCTACGGCTGCTTGACCTCTATCTTCGGCTCCGCGGCCATTTTCTTAGAGCCCACATTATCTTCCATACAGACGTTTTTGGCAGCCATTTTGCGAGAGCCTCCGACCTCTAGGGTGCATTACACTGGCGCGAAAATTCACACAGGAAGTGCTGATAAAAGAAGCAGACTGACACAGCAGCAGTGGGACAGCATCACAGGCGCAGCACACGGCAGCATAGCAGTACCGGTCCAGGGTGGTGAGTCCTCTGGGTAACCCAGCATCTCGGCAGCGCAGGAGTGTGGCCTATTGATATCTTGCCTGGAGCCCTGTGAGTGTCAGCGTGTGGTCAGCATGGCATCTGAGCCAGATGTCTTCTCCCCTGAAACACCAGATTTAGCAGCTGGTGCCCCTGAGGTGTCTATGAACGCTATGACGGCAATCCTAGAGGCGTTTGCTGCCAGGGTGGAAGCAGCACACGGGAATACAGGGGGTAGTAAACGCCCCATCCCCTGCAAGCTTCTGGGGATAATTCTGATGCAGAACCAGGTCCAGCTACGGCTCCGGGCCCAGATTCTGACGCATCAGAGACTGCAGACCGTGACTGGACAGTGAGGATGACTCCAAGTCCAGGTCAGTACGCGAGACGGCTTGGTATCTGACCTTATTACTGCAGTGCGGGATACGCTAAAGTTGGAAAATACTGCAGAAGCAGCAGAGACTCCGGTCCACTTGGGTTTCATAGACCTGCCCGCACTGCTAAAGTGTTCCCTTGTGTGTCTTTTGATAAACTCTTATACAAGGAATGGGAGAACCCACTGAGGGTCTTTACAGCCCCAAAGTGGTTTGCGGTATGGTACCCCTTTGAGGAGAGTTTTCTGAAGAGATGGACCTCTCCCCCTATAGTGGACCCTCCGGTGTCCAGACTTAATAGAGCCACCACAATTCCTGTAGAAGGGGCTCCTGTTTTCAAGGACCCTGTGGATAAGAAGGCTGAAGCACTCGCTTGCTACCTATACTCAGTGGTAGGCTCGGCAGTATGCCCGGCATTGGCGGGGGCCCTAGTGTCTCACACACTTACTGAATGGGCAAGATTGCTACTCCAGGGGTTAAGGAGCGAGATGCTCCTCCTGATGAGATAACATTGGTCGACCTGTTGGTCCAGGGCCTTAGGTTGTCTGCGAGTCAGACATAGATACTATTCCCCTGCTGTCTAAAGCTTCGGTTTATGCAGTAGCAATACGCCGCCTGATCTGGCTAAAAGGCTGGTCTGCGGACCAGACTTCCAAGAAAGCCCTGTTGGATCTGCCTTTTAGGGGGGCAGACTTTTTGGGGCTCTCTGGATGACATCATCAAGGATGCCACAGGAGGTAAAGGCATTTTGCTTCCCCAAATTAGCAAGGGTAAGGGGCCACGCTAAGGGCAAGGGCCCTCCTTTACTGCACGCAAGCGTTTTTTTCGCCCCCCTAGGGCGACAGGGAAAAGGCCCCAGGCCGATAAAGCGCCTGCCCAAGGACAGAAGCGTCCTTGGTCCCGCATACCCAATAAGCCTGCGGACAAATTTGCGTCCGCATGAAGGTCCACCCCCACCCAGCTCTCGGATGGGGGGACGTCTTCGCAAATTCGCGACTCAGTGGACAGCTCTAATCTCCGACAGGTGGGTTTGCGAAGTAATCTCCTCAGGCTACAAGATAGAGTTTCTCTCTTGTCCACCGGACAGATTCAACACCTCCAATCTCCAGCTACTACCGACCCGTCGGGAGGCCCTGTATGGGGCGGTCCAGGGTCTACTGGAACGCGGGGTAGTTATTCCAGTTCCAGAACAGGAACAGGGTTTTTACTCAAAGCTGTTTATTGTGCCGAAGAAGGAGGGGGTTCGTCCAAGCTTGGATCTCAGAGCCCTCAATTGCTTTGTGAAAGTACAAAGATTTCGGATGGAGTCGGTTCGATCTGTAGTCACGGCACTCCATCCGGGGGACTTTCTGGCCTCCTTGGACATCAAGAACGCATACCTGCATGTCCCCATATACTCCAGACACCAGAGGTTTCTGCGATTTGCTATCAGGAAGAACCACTACCAGTTTGTGGCCCTCCCGTTTGGCCTTGCCTCAGCACCCAGGACGTTCACCAAGGTGCTTGCTCCGATTCTGGCACTTCTAAGACAGCGGGGTATCGCTATCATGGGCTACTTGGACGACCTTCTACTGAAGGCCCCTTCAAGCTCAGAATTAGAGGTAAGCGTGTCTATTACCTGTCAGACTCTTCGAGACTGTGGTTGGATACTAAACACGCAAAAGTCAGTATTGGTGCCTAGTGTACCTGGGGTTGATTCTGGATTCCTCAGAGGCAAAGGTATCCCTCCCTGTGGAGAAGTTGCAGACCCTCTGGGCTGCAGTACGGCAGCTGACTTCCAGGAATTGGTCGTCACTCCGTTTTTGCATGCGAGTGTTGGGCCTCATGGTAGCCTCCTTCGAGGCGGTCCCATATGCTCAATACCACACTCGAGTGTTACAGAAGGAAGTTCTGTCCAGATGGAACAGATGCCCTTCATCTCTGGATTATCAAATCCGAGTGAGCCACCTAGTCAGGAGATCCCTGGTATGGTGGCTGACAGCACCGGCTCTAATGGCCGGGAAGTCATTTCTTCCGGTTTACTGGATAGTGATCACGACGGATGCCAGCCTTACAGGTTGGGGGGGGGAGTCTGGGGTGTTCAGTCAGCGCAAGGTCGCTGGACCCCAGAGGAAGCCCTCCTTCCGATCAATGCCCTGGAGATCCGGGCGATCAGGCTGTGCCTCTTCAAATGGTCTCAGAGGCTGCAAGGGCGTCCAGTCAGGATCCAGTCAGACAACGCCACAACGGTGGCATATGTCAATCATCAAGGAGGAACAAGAAGCTCCGCTGCAGCATCGGAGGTCGCTCGCATCCTGAAGTGGGCAGAGAGGAGCGTACCGGCACTGTCGGCCGGGTACATTCCGGGTGTGGAAAACTGGCAGGTGGACTACCTGAGCCGCCAGATGCTGGACCAGGGAGAATGGTCCTTACACCCGGAGGTGTTCCAACTCCTCTGCCAAGGATGGGGCACACCAGACGTAGATCTTCTGGCTTCCCGACTCAATCGGAAGGTATTGAGGTTTGTGGCCCGGTCAAGAGACCCATGGGCAGACGCAA
Source organism: Rana muscosa (assembly GCA_029206835.1). NCBI lineage: Eukaryota > Metazoa > Chordata > Amphibia > Anura > Ranidae > Rana > Rana muscosa. The sequence goes on from CM055116.1 coordinate 945,599,524, forward strand.
CGGACGCGTTGGTAGCATCGTGGGGTCAGTATCGGCTAATCTATGCCTTCCCTCCCTTAAGGCTTCTTCCTCTTCTGCTCCGCAGAGTGGAGGCAGAGGGAATTCCAATGATCCTAATCGCTCCAGATTGGCCTCAGCGTCCTTGGTATGCCGATCTAGTACGTCTGGTAGCAGACGTCCCCTGGTGCCTACCACTACGGAAGGACCTGCTATCGCAAGGTCCCATACTCCATCCTGCTTTACAGTCATTGGCTTTAACGGCATGGCTGTTGAGAACCAGGTACTGAGAGACCGGGGCCTGTCAGACTCAGTAATCTCTACTATGAGAAGTGCTCGAAAACCGTCCTCTAGGAAGGTTTATCACCGCACTTGGAAGGCCTACATCTCCATGTGTGAGGAAATGAAATGGCATCCGCGTACCTATTTGGTTTCAAGAATCCTGCTGTTTTTACAGCATGGGGTGGACCCAAGGCTTGCCCTAAGTACGATTAAGGGACAGATACCTGCCATGGCTGTCTTTTTTCAGCGACCCCTGGCGACTCACTCTCTCGTGAGTACATTTGTGCACGGGGTCCGACATGTGGCCCCTCCGGTCCGTCCCCCGTTACCTCCGTGGGACTTGAACCTGGTCCTCTCGGTGCTTCAGAAGGCACCGTTTGAGAATATTAGAGATATTCCCCTGTTGACACTTTCTCAGAAAGTGGTCTTTTTGGTGGCGGTTACGTCAGACGAGTCTCTGAGCTGGCAGCCTTGTCTTGCAAGGCTCCCTATTTGGTTTTTCACAATGATAAGGTGGTGCTGCGGCCGCAGCCTTCCTTTCAGAAGTCGTTCCGGCTTTTCATCTCAATGAAGACATTGTACTTCCATCCTTGTGTCCTCAGCCGTCGAATCCTAAGGAGTCGGCGTTGCATTCCTTGGACGTTGTCCGAGCTTTGAGAGTATACCTATCTGCTACTTCCCTGTTCCCGAAGTCAGACTCACTGTTTGTTTCGGTGGCTAGTCCCAAGAAGGGCCAAGCAGTCTCGTCGGCCACCATCTCTAGGTGGATCCGACAGAGTAATCCAGGCTTACGCCTTAAAGGGTCAAGCGCCCCCCTTTCCGGTCACGGCGCATTCGACCAGGGCAAGAGGTGCCTCTTGGGCTTTCCGACATCAAGCGTCTGTTTCCCAAGTATGTAAAGCGGCGACTTGGTCGTCCGCTCACACTTTAACAAAATTCTACAAAGTTGATGTAGATGCATCTTCGGATGCCTGTTTCGGCCACAAGGTTTTACAAGCGGCTGTTTAGAGTTGCAGCTCCTCCGTTGGAGTGCTGTTTTGTATTTGGGGTGAAGTTTATTTTTATGCTGTTACCACCCCTCGTTTTTTCTCTGACACTGCTTTGGGACGTCCCACTTTGTCAATAGAGAGGCTGTGTCGGTCCATGGACGAAAGAGTAAATAGGATTGTTGTACTCACCGTAAAGTCCTTTTCTCTGAGTCCATGGACCGACACAGCACCCACCCCTCCTTTTAAGTTTGTACTGCTTTTTGACGAACTGATCTGCGAGATGCAAACTGAGAGGATATACCCGGGCGTCCGCCCCCTGGGCGGTAATGTAAAAGGTGTGATGCAACACTTTTTACAAGTTTTTCTGCCTAGTCACTCCTAATTAACGGATAATACCCACTTTGTCAATAGAGAGGCTGTGTCGGTCCATGGACTTCGAGAAAAGGATTTTACGGTGAGTACAAAAATCTTATTTTTTTTTTTATTTTATGCTATAAAACATATCCAATAAAAAAAAATCTAATTTCTTCATGAAATACAAAATGTATTCTGCTACATGTCTGGTTAAAAAAAAAAATCGCAATAAGTGTATATTAGGTTTGCATGAAAGTTTTTATAGCGTCTGGTATAGATACTGGAGTTTATATATATATATATATATATATATATATATATATATATATATTGTGAGGGGGTTAGCTTGGCAGCGGGTGTGTGTGACCCCCGGGATGGGCTCCCCACACAAAAACAGGCCCAGCAAACGGAGGTTGTGGTTTTCAAAATCAAAAAAAAAGGTGCGGTTTATTTTCTATTTACAGTGACAAAACACAGCAAAGCCAAAAGAAACATAAACAAATTAAATCCTGGTCAACTTGACCTCTGACTAAACATACAGGTTTCCTAACTAACAACTGGGATCAGCCTAGTGCTGTCCTAGTCCCTAAGTCCCTGGTTTTAAATGTCCAAGCAAATAGCCACACAGGCTTTGTCTCACCGGACAAGGGTTCACTCTCTCCAGGAAGTCCACACAGGTCTGCTTCCAGGCATGAGCTAACACCTAATGAATCTGGGAGTTCTTATAGAGGCCTAAATGAGCTGACAAGCTTCAGCTGGCCTCATCAACTCCCTGTCTGTACGACGCCCCACACTCTCCCTAGAGGTATGAGTCATCCATGAGCCTACTAGCCTCAGCTGGGCTTATACAACTCTCCACCCTAGTTGTATAAGTCAGCATAAAGCCTGAATCTGGGAGAAATATATCTACCCCCCTGGATGCAACCAGGTGACTTTACCTTCCTGCTGTCACAATATATATATATATATATATATATATATATATATCTCTATCGTATGTATGTATGTATGTATATATATATCTATATATATATATATATATCTATATCTATATATATATCTATATATCTCTATTGTATGTATGTATGTATGTATGTGTATGTATATATATATCTATATATATCTATATCTATATATATATCTATATATCTCTATCGTATGTATGTGTGTATATATATATATATATATATATATATATATATATAATCTCTCGTATGTATGTATGTATGTATGTATGTATGTGTGTGTGTGTGTGTGTGTGTGTGTATATATATATATATATATATATATATATATATATATATATATATATATATATAATACATTTTTATTTATTTTTTCTTACTAGTAACGGCGGTGATTAGCAACTTATAGGGGGACTGCGATCGTGTGACGGGCAATCTGGCACCAGCTGACGCTGGCTGGGGGGGGGGGGTACACTAGCTGACACTGACATCAATAGTGACTAATACAGTGATCAATACTAATAGTATACACTATCGCTGTACTAATGACACTGGCTGGGAAGGGGTTAACATCTAGGGGGGATCAAAGGGTTAAATGTGTGCCTAAGATCCCTTCACACTGAGGGCGTTTTGCAGGCGCTATAGCATTAAAAATAGCGCCTGCAATTCGCCCGAAAACAGCTGCTCTATTTGGAGCGGTGCGCTGGCAGGGCGTCAGAAAAAGTCCTGCCAGCAGCTTCTTTGGAACGCATTAGGAGCGGTGAACTCGCCGCTCCTAATGCGCTCCTGCCCATTGAAATCCATGGGCAGCGCCACCGTACCGCTCTCAATACGCCGCTGTAGCGTCGCATTGCAGGCAGTTTTAACCCTTTCTCGGCCGCTAGCAGGGGTTAAAAGTGCCCCGCTAGCGGCCGAAATGCGCCGCAAATCCGACGGTTAAAATAGTGGCGTGTTGCTGCTATTTTACCGCCGACTCTATGGGTGGCATCAGTGTGAAAGGGCTTGTTACTGTGTGTGTGTGTGTGTGTGTTACTAGGCAGTCTTGCTCTTTTTCCCTTTTGCAGGGAATAAAAAACAGCAAGATTGCCTGTTATAACACAGAGCTCCCTTCCCTGAATGACAGATCCAATCAGCGGGTGCCAGCGATCAATCATTGGTAGGTATCCTCTGATCGGCTTGTGCTGTAACAAGTCACAGCACTAACTGAGAGTGCTGATCACGTATCCGATACAGCGCAGAGCGGCCGTCCTGCCGCAGTATCTCTGCGTGGGGTGGTCAGCAAATGGTTAAATATGAAGTCATTCATTTTTTTACTACTGTGAGTGTTATGGTTGGTTCACAGTGACAATATGCACATAGTCTCTCTGATTTGGCTCTGTGATCTGCAGTGTCTAGTGATGACAGCTCAATCACAGGCGCCCAAGTTTGCTCTGTAAACAAGGACATTTAAGAACATCCTGTTAAAATAAATGGCACCAGACTGGCCATTTACAGCTGAACCACTGAAATTACATTAAATAATATTACGAAATATTAAATAACTCTTTAAATTTAGGAGTAGAGAAATCCGCTGAAATATTTACAATATTCCTTGCTTTGACAGGCATTCCCCATTCAAGTCCCCTAAAGCCTTTTCTGCAAGGTGCTCTGGCCTAGGGTAGCATGTTGATGTCATAACAATACAGGGCCGATTGTCCTGCATTGTACGTGAGGACAGCGAGGGTGCGCCCACAAACCTGGAGTGTCAAAGAGAAGAGGTGAGTACCCGAAGCCTGCTGAATAAAGAAATAAAGAGTACCTCTGGCCTTCATGACCTTATGACCCTGCTTACCTGAAGGTGGTATCTGCACTTTTCAGATACTCACCCATCTAGTGGATCCAGCATTGTCCCGCTGAGATCCTTTCACGCCCGACCACAGCTCCGTCCTGTGCTGCCCTGTTCTCTCTGACGGCATTGAGAGGCCCGCCAACTCTTTTTTGGGTTCAGCGGACAGGCCTCTCGATGACACACCAATAGGCCCCCCCTCTCCACCTTTCCTTGAATGAAAGGCTAAGCCTCCTGGTGTATATGTGACGTGCATATCCCAGAAGGCACAGTGGGCAGTGCGTGAGTCCGTCGCCTAATGACGCACATGGGGAGGCGGGCCAGACCTTTTTTTTCTAAAAAAAATGAATAAAAGCCCAATGCTTCTGCAGGGTGGGAGGAGGTGTGGAATGGAAGGAAAGTGAGGAAGAGGGTGAAGGTCCACTTTAAGCTTATTCCTCTACTCCTAGGCCTGACAGTCTTTTAAGCACACTTACTTCTAGGTTGCAACCACACGTGCGCTGCAAGGGTATGTTTTATACATAATGTGTAATGTGTTTAACGCAGGATCTTGTAGCAAGCTTCTACTAGCAAGATTCTGTGTAAATATAAGTAAATGAATTACAACCACGCATGAGCCCTGTGAGGCCACTTCAGCACAATTGGAGTGTTATCTCAGCATGATATATTAGGGCCAAGGTGTTAACTGGTTATGGTTCGGAATTTCAACAGCTCCTGTTTTTAAACAATATCTTGCTTTCCCATTAGATCAGAGTTCTTTAAAACCAGTTACTCATTTGCTGCCACTTCATATACATGCTGTTTGCACGGTTCATAATACAGGGTTTCCAAAACGAAATTCCGTAATTCTGCTCTTTAGTTGCGGTGGATTTATTCTCAATCTACCGTACTTGGTTTGTCCATTTCTCTATCTTGAGGTTTGCAGTTGTGAAGTGATTTGTAAAGAGGAAGGAGGTGAAGTTGGTAAAGGTTAAGAATAGCTTGGCTAGCTAGCTAGTGCTTCTTCGGCACAGAGCCCCAGCAGAAAGCCAGAGTCCAAGGAAAACATAAAAGGAAGTTGTGGACACATCCACCGCAAAGCTGCTAACCTTTCATAAACTACAGACAAGAACGTGCAATAGGGCCGAAACAACTAATCGATTAATCGATTATGAAATTAATCGATTACTATTTTCATAATCGATTAATCGGCCAGTAACATAATAGGGTTAAAAAAATGAGCACGTTGTAGTACAAAAAGAGCAAATAATTGCTACTGTAAATATTACGTTCACTGTTCCACAGTAAAAAAAAAAAAAAACCCTTACAGTAGAGATTATTTTCTCTTTTTGTACTATAAAGGGCTAATTTTTTGTTTTTTTAACTCCATTATGTCACCAAACGTCTTAGGCCTGGTTCACACCTGTGCGTTTTTTGCAGAAACACACTACAATTCATTTACCATGGTTTCCTATGGGAACACGTTCACATCTATGCTTTTTTCAGCTGCTGCGTAGTTGAAAGGGGTCAAGGACTTTTTTTGAAAACGCAAAACTGTGCTTTTTTTGGTTCAATATACTTCAGTGGAGAAGCTGCAGAAAAGCATTTAATGCGTTTTTGCAGCAATTTGTGTTTTTTTTTTTTTTTTAATCTGCCCAACAACAAATTGGCTTAAAAAAAGAAAAAAGAAAAAAAAAAAAAATGCAAACGCACAAATCGCAGCAAAATCGCGTGCGCAAAAATCAAAACGCACAGCAAAACACACTGCAAATTGCATAGGTGTGTACTGAGCCTTATGCTGGCCACACGGATCTATTTTCAGACGAGAATATTAATGCAAAAAATCTTTGTACATTCGCTGAATGAAAGACTTGTTTTGAAATTTTCGCTTCCTTTAACATTCAGTTTTAAAAATGAATGTAATTTCTAAACGAAAACCACATATACTGTCTGAAAATTCCTTTGACCAAGAAGTTTTCTATTATTTCTACTAATGATATTTACCAGATTCACCCTCTAATAGTATATACAGTATATCTAATCAGTCTGTTATTCTCAGCGTGGATTCGAGATTTTGCTCCCTAACCATATAGTTGGTTACCGTATATACTCGAGTATAAACCGACCCGAATATAAGCCGAGGCACCTAACTTTACCACAAAAAACTGGGAAAACGAATTGCCTCGAGTATAAGCCTAGGGTGTCCATCCTCACTGTGCCCATGCCTCACTGTGCCCATGCCTAGACTGACGTTTAACATGAGTCTATGGAAGGGGTGCCCGGCTTTGAAAAATCAGTGCTCCCCAGCCGTCCCCCAGACGGAAAACTTTGCACACTAGTAGAGAAGAAATGGGGCTACATATGTGCCAAGGTTTGGGTCCAGGGGACCTATGACCGGCCTGTACCGGGTCCCCAAAGGCACCAGAGAAATGACCGTTTAACATGGGAGTTAATGGAAGGGGTGCCCAGCTTTGAAAAATCAGTGCTCCCCGGCTGTAAGTCTTCCGGACAACAAACTTTGCACACTTATAGGGGAAGAATGGGGCTACATGTGTGCCAAGTTCCGGGTCCAGGGGACATATGACCGGCCGGTACCAGGTCCCCAAAATCTCCGGAGAAATGACCGTTTAACATTCGAGTCTATGGAAGGGGTATCCGACTTTGAAAAATCGGTGCTCCCCGGCCGTAGATCTCCCGAACAACAAACTTTGCACACTTGTAGAGGAAGAGTGAGGCTATATTTATGCCAAGTTAAGGGTCCAGGGGACCTACGGCCGGCCGGTACCGGGTCCCCAAAGTCCAGGAGATCAGGCGCAAAAAGGTGACTCGAGTATAAGCCGAGGGGGACATTTTCAGCACAAAAAATGTGCTGGAAAAACTCGGCTTGGGCTCCATGTACACGAAAGCTGATCAACTGCAGTTTATTGGCATTTTGGCGTTTTAAAAAAAAAGCCTATTAACTGCACTCTGTTAGCCTATGTGTTCATGTACACATAGCGTTTTTTAGCGTTAATGAGCAGTGGAGTTAATGGTCTTTTTTCTGAACGCAAGAATTTGCCGTTTTTCGGCGGGAAAAAACACAAAAAAAAACGCAAAATGCGAATAAACGCTCAAAAATGCTGGTCGCCAGCGTTTTTTTTAGCGTTTTTTGATCCATTGAGAGAAAAAAAGCTAAAAAACGCTACACTAAAAAAACGCTAATAAATGCTAGTAAAAAACACTGATAAAAGCTATATTTTAAAGCAGCTTTTTCTGCCAGAAATATGGCGTTCAAAACGATCGTTTTTAAGCTTCTGTGTACATGGAGCCTTATACTCGAGTATATACGGTAGTTAAATTATATTTATATTTACCACTGCATAGAGATATTTAAGAATAAATTGCCTTTTTTTTAAACTTTACATATTATCTAAATTATACACCACACTTTTTTTTTTTTAAGGTAATTAACCGATTAATCGAAACAATCGTCCAACTAATTGATTATGAAAATAATCGTTAGTTGCAGCCCTAACGTGCAATATAGGGTGAAGAACCTGACGCGTGTGGGGAAGAATTAAAACTTCTATTTCTATGTGACTCCATTTAGACTGCATTCACACCTGAGCGTAGCGGTTCGAGCGTTTTTACCGGCGTTTTGTCACACGAATTTGCACCCGTCGAAACGCTCGTTGTTGCGCTAAACGCTTGAATCGAGCGTTTCCATTACATTCTATGACTCCTAAAACGCTCAAATCTGCCCGATTCGCGCAACAAAAAAGGGTCCGGAACTTGTTTGAGCTTCAGACGTTTTGGAGTGGAGATGTGAACCATCTCCATAGAGAATAATGGATTTTTCCCCCTCTAGCGTTTTGTAGCTTCAGGCTTAGGGCTACAAAACGCTCAGGTGTGAATGCAGCCTAAATGTTATGACGACATTATTGCTATTTTTATAGTTCTGACATATTCTAACATTTTTAATGTATCAACACTTTCTTGCTTACATACCTGTCTTCCTTCCAAGGTACATTATTTCCCCTAACAAAAGCCATCTCCTCCACTCCCCTGCCTGACATAAGTTATAGGAAACCTGTACTGAAATCATATGGAGACTGTCATATCTAGCATTCTGAAGTCACTGGATATCTGTCTGATTCGCTGATCCAGTAATGCTAATACTTTGAGATGCAGACGGAGCTCAGAATGTGCTTTACGGAATGTGGGGGTCCTTCCTTCTCCTTGATGGCTTCTGTCAAATTTGAATTTGGCACAGCAGTGTGTGGCTGTGCTCGCACCTCCACCATCATTCATTCACAGAATGTTGTAGATGAAAAAAACGACTTAAAGTCCCATCTGCCACCAGCTACATAAGGAATGTAGTTCTCAAAGGAAAAGAAGTGCAGTGATGTCACCACACTTGTAGTCTTTTGATACTTCTTTTGGCTCTGTAGCTCAAGGTCCTCCTGAGAACCCTAGTACAGAAGGCACAGCACAGCACCCATCATTTACTGATCATGGTTGTAATGCTTTGCAGCCTCAAATGTACGAAAAAAAAAAAAGATGCTCATTTTTGCGTTTTGCAATATGGGTGCATTTATTAAATTTTTTTGCAAAAGGTGGAATTTCCTTTAAATCCATACGCCAGGGAACTAGTATTTTAAAATGAGGCCAAGAGTGACAGCCCCATATTTCTTTTAGTACACATCTCCTTTCATTTAGGAGACCAGTTTTAGCAGGAATATGATGGTTTTATTACGAGGAATGATGAATGTTAGATTTAGGACATAGGTACAGCGAGGAAAAAAAGTATTTGATCCCCTGCTGATTTTGTACGTTTGGCAAAGTCCTATAATTTTATTGGTACGGTAGGTTTATTTTAACAGTGAGAGACAGAATAACTAACAAAAAATCCAGAAAAACGCATTCCAAAAAAGTTATAAATTGATTTGCAATTTAAAGGAGAAGTCCAGCCTGAGCTTTTTTAGGCTGGGCTTCTCTTCTGGGTCACAGGAGTGCAATTCATTTTGCACTCCTGTGACCCGTTTTCAGCGGAGAGCGGTCTGAAGTCTGCTCTCCGCTGAAGTCACTGCCATCAGTCGGGGCAGCGCGTCATCACGACTTCCAAGTCGGGATCCTCCAACTGCCCTGATTGATGGCAGTCTCAGCGAGCCGCTGAGACAGCCTCCCCCCCCCCCCTGAGAAGTAGAGCAGAAGCCATGCTGACTGACAGTCAGCATAGCTCTGCACGTGGAGGAGTGAGAAACGAGCCATCGGCGGTGTTTATGGCTCGGTTCTCAGTGCAGAGACGCCGGGGGACAGCTGCAGCATCAGCCTGATGCTCCATCCACCGAGGTAAGTATAAATAGCAAAAAAAAACAAAACCTACTTCTCTTTTAATGAGTGAAATAAATATTTGACCCCTTTGCGAAACATGACTTGGTGGCAAAACCCTTGTTGGGCAATCACAGAAGTCAGACGTTTTTTGTAGTTGGCCACCAACGGAAAGGTTTCTTCACAGTAAGAGCTGTGAAAATTTGGAATAGACTCCCTCCAGAGGTGGTTCTGGCCAGCTCAGTAGATTGCTTGAAGAAAGGCCTGGATACTTTCCTAAATGTACATAATATAACTGGGTACTGACATTTATAGGTAAAGTTGATCCAGGGAAAATCCGATTGCCTCTCGGGGGATCAGGAAGGAATTTTTTCCCCTGCTGTAGCAAATTGGATCATGCTTTGCTGGGGTTTTTTGCCTTCCTCTGGATCAACTGTGGGTATAGAATTTCATTTTTTTTTTTATTTTATTTTTTTATGGTTGAACTAGATGGACTTGTGTCTTTTTTCAACCTGACGAACTATGTAACCAGGTTTGCACACATCTCAGGAGGGATTTTGTCCCACTCTTTGCAGACCCTCTCCAAGTCATTAAGGTTTTGAGGCTGATGTATGATAACTTGAACATTCAGCTCCCCTTCTATGGGATTAAGGTCCAGAGACTGGCTCGGCCACTCCAGGACCTTAATATGCTTCTACTTGAGCCACTCCTTTTGTTGCCTTGGCTGTGTGTTTTGGGTCATTGTCATTCTGGAATACCCATCCACGACCCATTTTTCAATGCCTTGGCTGAGTGAAGGAGGTTCTCACCCAAGATTTGACGGTACAATACCCTGTCTATTGTCCCTTTTGATGTGGGGAAATTGTTCTGTCCCCTTAGCAGAAAACCCCCCCCCAAAGCATAATATTTCCACCTCCATGTTTGACGATGGGGATGGTGTTCTTGGAGTCATAGGCAGCATTCCTCCTCCTCCAAACACGTTGAGTTGATGCTAAAAAAATTGATTTTGGTCTCGTCTGACCACAACACTTTCACCTAGTTCTCCTCTAAATCATTTAGATGTCCATTAGTAAACTTCAGACGGGCCTGTACATGTGCTTTCTTGAGCAGGGGGACCTTGTGGGCGCTGCAGGATTTCAGCCCTTCACAGCGTAGTGTCCTACCAATTGTTTTCTTGTGACTTCTATTGGGCTTTATTGATCAGCATAACAACCGTTCAACAAGTATTTTCTGAAAGGTAGGTCATTAAAAGAGAAGTATGGGATTCGTTTTTTTTCCATAATCATACTTGCCTAGGTGGATGCAGCATTGGTCCGATGCTGCATCTGTCCCCCGTCACCTCTGCACTGAGAACCGAGTGATCGAACATCTCCGATGGCTCGGTTCTCTATGCTCCTCGAGCAGAGAGCTGCTGACCGTCAATCAGCGGCTCTCTGCTCTGCCCCCCCACACACGCTCATTGGAGCGCTGAGCTGTGGAGGGGAGCGGCCATCTAAGGCTCCCAGCGGCTCGCTAAGCGGCTGAGATGGGCATCAGTCCAGGCACCTGGCGGATCCAGACTTTGTCATGATGACGCGGTGTCTGGACTGATTCCAATAACGATTGTTCTTTTAAAGGAAATCTGTGCCGAGTAGGCTGCATTTAAGGAGAAGTCCAGCCTAAGCTCATTTGGCTGAGCTTCTCCTATGGGTCACAGGAGTGCAATACGGTCTGAAGTCCGCTCTCTGCTGAAAAAATGAACTGCGCTCCTGTGACCCATAGGAGAAGCTCAGCCAAACGAGCTCAGGCTGGACTTCTCATTTAATGCAGCCTACTCAGCACAGATTTTTCAACAAATTAAGATAAAAAAAAAAATTATAATAATAATTCTCAGCTTGTTTTGAAATCTTATTATTCAGCAGTCAGTTTCAGAGATAGATCCTCTTTTATAACCACTGGGTTGGTGTTACAGGAATTATTCTTTTTACCACTGTTTGACATTTTATCAGCAAAATGTGTGATCAGCGTGTGTTGATTCCTGTAAATTTCATCTCGCAGCACATTATGTCTTCATAGAGGCAGGAAAGTAAGAACGTTTGGCACTTTCTCAAGAATGCAGAAAATATGAACACAGAGCTTCAGACTTTGGCAGCAGTGATGGTAGAAGGAAAGACCGTCTAGATCCCACAAAATGAGTGTATTCAGTGTTAGGCTGCCTCCTACCGAATCCAGAATCTGGACATCTTGTCTTTGATGCCATGTCTCTAAAGTGTTCAGGAAGTTGGTTATAGGAATTTGCACTTTAAATTGCTTCTGATGCGTGCATAGGGGTTGATTTACTAAAAGCATATATACTGTTCACTTTGCAAGGAAAGTTGTGCTTTGCAAGGGAATTCTCCCCATAGCTTAAGGAATGAGGCAAAGAATATCCAATCATGTGCAGGGAAAAAAGTCAAACAAAACAAAAAAACAAATTTTGCACATGATTGGATAATAGTAGTCAGCAGAGCTTCACCTTATTCACTAATTAAACTCTGGGGAAAATTCCCTTTCGAGATGAATAAACAATGCTGCACATGTAAACAAAGCCAAAGGGTTGTACTCCGACAAAGTTTGCTTAAAACTGTGTTTTCCCAGTGTCATATTCAAAGATGAGGATATTTGCTGTCAACAAAACTACACTAGTGAGTGAGTTGGAATGCAGCGTGTTCATAACTGATGTGGACACTCCTTAAAATTTGGAGAAAAAGTGTACATTATGGAAGGGTGCTTTTGGTGTTGTGTTTTTGTTACACTCCACTCAATAGCCAAATCGGGCCACACAGTAGTAGACTTTCAGATGAATTTTCGTGTAAACATTCGTACGATGATGACTCGACTAATGTCATTTGAAAGTACCGGGTACTTCAAATAAAAGTTGTTTTTTATAAGATTCAATTTTGGAGGGAAAGGACTTTCCCGAACGAAAACTACATTCACTGTTGGAAATTGTTTCTCGAAAAAGAATGGATTTCTATCCTGCTCCTTTGAATTTTATAGTCACTGTAGTTGAAAACTAATATCAATTGGCCAGACTAGCCAGTAGAATATTAAATTGAATGAATGTTCTTTAGGCTGGCTCTCTGTGATGTCGGTTCGAATATCTCCGCTGCGGCTCCAGTGCGAATTCGCACAGGAGCCCTGTGCATCTTTTGGTCCAAATTCAGGCTGAAATCGGACCTGAAACGGTGAACCAGGACGCACCGGACCCCTACTGTAAGCCACATCGGCATGCAGTGTGAACCGAGCCCTAACCACATGCACGACGATATATGTCGACACAATGGCACGACTGGGCATATGGCCATACAGGTATGTCCCCTTTTAAGATGTGGCATTGTGGCTGCGCGAGCGAGCTTCGTGAGTCCGGCCACGGGTCCCGCGGACTCTATGGCCACGGGTCCCGCGGACTCTATGGCCACGGGTCCCGCGGACTCTATGGCCACGGGTCCCGCGGACTCTATGGCCACGGGTCCCGCGGACTCTATGGCCACGGGTCCCGCGGACTCTATGGCCACGGGTCCCGCGGACTCTATGGCCACGGGTCCCGCGGACTCAATGTCCGCAGGGATACCCGCGATCGTCTCACGGGGAGGAAGAACGGGGAAATGCTGATGTAAACAAGCATTTCCCCAGTCTTCCCAGTGACAGGACACTGATCACTGCTCCCTGTGATCGGGAGCGGTGATCAGTGTTGTGTCACACGTAGCTCATCCCCTCCACAGTTAGAACACATCCCTAGGACACACTTAACCCCTTCAGCGCCCCCTACTGGTTAACCCCTTCACTGCCAGTGTAATTTTTACAGTGATCAGTGCATTTTTATAGCACTGATCGCTGTATCAATGACAATGGTCCCAAAATGCCATCAAAAGTGTCCGATGTGTCCGCCATAATGTCGCAGTCACGATAAAAATCACTGGTCGCCGCCATTGCTAGTAAAAAAATATATATTAATAAAAATGCCATAAAACTATCCCCTATTTTGTAGACGCTATAACTTTTGTTCAAACCAATCAATAAACGCTTAATGCGATTTTTATTTTATTTTTTATTTTATTTTTTACCAAAAATATGTAGAAGAATATGTATCGGCCTAAACTGAGGAAAAAATCTTTTTTTTTATAGATTTTTGGAGGATATTTATTATAGCAAAAAGTAAAAAATATTGTTTTTTTTTTCAAAATTGTCGCTGTATTTTTGTTAATAGCGCAAAAAATAAAAACCGCAGAGGTGATCAAATACCACCAAAGAAAGCTCTATTTATGGGGAAAAAAAGACGTCAATTTTGTTTGGGAGCCACCATGCATGACCGCGCAATTGTCAGTTAAAGCGACTCAGTGCCGAATCGCAAAAAGTGGCCTGGTCTTTGGCCAGCCAAATGGTCCGGGGCTTAAGTTGTTAAACAAAACATTTTCCAACAAAATTCTACTTGTATATGGCCAGCTTCAGTCTAACTTGTGATTAAGCATACTTTCCACAAGTGACGAGAAGACGAGAATAATTTTGTATGGGTGAGTGTTTACAGAGCAGGAAGATAAAATTGCTATAATGAATGGAAAATCAAGCGCAGTGCTGAAGAGGTCGGTGTATAATTATACTATGAGTTCAGGTGTGTAATTGTGTCAGCGATAGCACAACAGCTTCAGATGACAATAGCACAAGATGAATTATGGAAGGAAATGTCTTCTTTGCCAATCAGTCGATCTTGCTGATGGTGATGAGCTTGCAGGAAAAACTGAGCCTTTAGCCTAGGTTCACAATGATGCCATACCAGGAACTCCTTTTTAAAGGCATAGTTCACCTTTACCACAAAACTGTCTATGCAGATAAGGGATGTCTATAGATTGAATCAAGCTATGCAGCTGTGACAAAAATTGAATAATACCCTTGCTATAGGTATAGTCCATTTAGGTACCTCTTGAACCCTGAGTTGGAAAACTCCCAAGAGGTTGCCTAGGACTTTGGTAAGAGAGGCCAAACAAAGCTGTTACTGTTCACCTTCACCATCACAAGAGTGAGCTCTTTCTCGATTTAACCACTCAGGCCCCTTTCACACTGGGGCGGTTTGCAGGCGCTACTGTGCTAAAAATAGCGCCTGCAAACCGAGCCTAAACAGCGGCTGCTGTCTCTCCAATGTGAAAGCCCCGAGGGCTTTCACACTGGAGCGGTGCGCTAACAGGACGTGAAAAAAAGTCCTGCTAGCCGCATCTTTGGAGCGGTGAGAGGAGCGGTATGTTTACCGCTCCTCCACCGCTCCTTCCCATTGAAATGAATGGGACACCGCAGTAATACCGCCCGCAAACCGCGGCTGTAGCCGCGGTTTGCGGGTGGTATTAACCCTTTTTCGGCCGCTAGCGGGGGTTAAAACCACACCGCTAGCGGCCGAATACCTCAGCAATTGCGACGGTATAGCGGCGCTATACCTCCACCGCACCCACCGCCCCAGTGTGAAACCAGCCTAACCCTCCATGTACACAGAAGCTCAAAAACGGTCGTTTTGAACGCCAGATTTCTGGCAGAAAAAGCTGCTTTAAAATATAGCTTTTATCAGCGTTTTTTACTAGCGTTTATTAGCGTTTTTATGAGCGTTTTATAGCGTCAGCGTTAATGAGCGTTTTTATTGTAATAACACCTAGGACAATCCAAAAATCCCACAATGCATTCCTAAACTCCCAGAATGCATTTTTTTGGACAGTAGGAGCCATTACAGCAAAGCAGAAAGAGCACTTTCTTGAGCAGGGAGCTGTCTACTGTTGCTAGCTGCATTCACTATGGATCCAGCCGTGAAGACAATGCAGGAAATACTCCTCCTTATTTTGTTGCGTCGGATCAGAAGACGGAGAGAATTGAATGAGAGGACCAGAGTTCGTCGACAATGGACCCATCCGTTGATGGACCAACGATTATCTTCAGGATATTTCACCAGCCTATACATTCAGTTGCGTAACTATCCTGAAAAGTTTTTCAACTTTACAAGAATGTCAGTTGTCACATTTGACATCCTTCTTGAGAGGCTGCGACCACGTATTACTAGAATGGACACCCAGATGAGGATGAGCGTGTCTCCTGAGGAACGTCTCCTGGTGACACTCAGGTATGTCATAATTTTAGTCATGTTAATGTTAGACCTTTTTTTTTTTACATCTTTTTTTTTTTGAAACAGTGATGTGTTCCGCACTAAATTATTTTAAATTTTTTTCAAAATATTTTTTGCCTTTTTTTCTATGACAATTTGTAATGTCCCAAATTTTTTGGATTGGTCAATGTTTTATCTCCAAATAAATTATTTATTTTTTTGAATTTTTTTTTTTTTTGTGAAAATTATTTGATATAAAAAATGTAAGTTTGTAACTTTTTTCCCAATCTAAAAATATTATTAATAATATTTTTTTTTTTTGTAGGTTCCTGGCCACAGGCCAATCGTTTGTCTCGCTACATCACTATTTTCTGATGGGTGTATGCACGGTGGCAATATTGACCCGGGAGACCTGCCTTGCTCTGTGGGAGGAGTTAAATCCTGATATGATGCCTGAGCCTACAGAAGAAACTTGGGAACAGGTGGCTAAGGAATTTTGGGAAAAGTCACAGTTTCCAAACTGTATAGGAGCTCTGGATGGAAAGCATGTCCGAGTGAAAAAAACACCTAACTCTGGGTCGCGATATTTTAACTATAAAAAGTACTTTTCCGTTGTACTTCTGGCATTGGCGGATGCAAATCTGCGCTTCATATTTGTGGATGTGGGGGCCTATGGGAGTCAGGGGGATGCCCGAATATTCCGGGAGTCTGCACTGGGTCGTCGGCTGCACGAAGGACGGCTACGTATACCTTCTTGTAGGCCGCTTCCGGGCACTACGGAGCCCAGTCTTCCACTGGTGATGATAGCCGATGAAGCTTTTGGCTTAGCAGAAAATCTAATGCGCCCATATAGTGGAGGCGGACTTACTCACCAGCAGAGAATCTATAACTATAGATTAAGCAGAGCCAGACGTGTTGTGGAGTGTGCCTTCGGAGTATGTACAGCAAAATGGCGTGTACTTCTATCCGCCATTCAGCTTGATGTGGAGAACGCTATAAAAGTCGTCCTAGCATGTTGTGTGCTGCATAACTTTTTAATTGCGAATGAGAGAGTCTCCACAGAACCTGCACCCCCAAACCCAGCACATGATATGCAATTCATGGATTTGCGCAGCACTGCTAGAGTTCTAAACATCCGAAATCAGTTTGCAAATTTTTTTGTGTCCCCTACTGGTAGTTTGGCCTGGCAAGACCAATATATTTAGCTCAATTTTTCTTGATACTATCCTTTACTTACCTGAATGTTCTCACAGTTTAATAAAATTGCATATGTATTAATTTCTATAAAGTTAACGAAATATAAATAAAATTCATAATAAAGTTCATGTTTTTTTAATTTATTAATTTTTTTAGAATGGAAAATAATACAACAAATTTGCTGACAACTGACCATCAACTGGCCAAAAACTTTTTAGGCAATGTCAAAAAGGGTGACACGTTCAAAAAAAAAAATAAGTCACAACAAACTCAGAGTTCTTCAAAAACTGGAGAATCAGATTCCAGGCGTGGTGTTTTGGAGGGATTGTCGGTGTCAAATTGATGACCCTGGTGTTGAGGTGTGGGTGGCTGGTTTGCAGGAGGCACATTGTGTGCATAGGAGGAGGAGAGACCTGGTAGATTATAGTATGCAGAAGGCAAATCTTGAACAGTGTGAGGGCTGGTAGTGGACAGGCTTGGCACATTGTTTGAATTGTACACTGCTGGACCAGTGCAAACAGGCGCATAATTGTAGATCGGTGGCCTAGGAGGAGCGTGCGAAGATGGACCTGGCGTGTTTGGGTGGTAGTACACTGCTGGGCCAGGAGAACCAGTGAAAGAGGGAACAGGCGCATAGTTATGGTAGATTGGTGGCCCAGGAGGAGCGTTTGAAGTTGGACCTGGCACATTTGGGGGGTGGTACACTGCTGGGCCAGGAGGAGCAGGGCAAGAGGGAAGAGGCACAATTTCCAAATTGCTGGAGTTAGGTGGTTCAACAGGAGAAGCAGTGCTGGAGATGTTGCCAACAGGAGAACCTAAAACGGGTGGTGTTGGCATCCCACTCCTTTGCGCCACCCTACAGGCCAACACATAGGTGTACATGTTCTCCATGCACTGCTTCTCCCGTTCAGAATCTAAGTCTGACAGCAACATGAAAAGGCTCCGACAGAACGTCACCCGAGGATGATTGTGATCCATAAACACATCATTTTTATTTTTATTTAGGTCCGCAATCAACTCTAAAATTCTTTGGTCCGTTTGGTTGCTGTTGTCTGGACGCTGCCGACGGTTACCACGTCCACGACCAACACTGGAAGATGATGTATTTACCTATGAATAAAAAAAAACAGATAATTGTTTTTAAAAAAAGAGATAGATTGATATATAGATAGATTGATATATTAGATATATACCTCCACAGTTTACTGCTCCACACTCCCAGCTTCTGCATTTGGTGAAAAACTCGGCTGAGAAAGACTTCCTTCCCTCTGATCCTCCTCATCTGCCACTAAAGCCACTGCAGCATTCCAGTTTGATGTGGTTCTAAAAAAGATAACAGAAAGGTTGTGACTACTGTTAAAACCAACGTCTTAGTTATTTTAAAAATATTAATGGTATTTTTTTTTGTCAGAAATTACAGAATATTTTTTTCAATTTACAAAATCAAGCTGTATAAAAATGTGAACAAATTTAAATTTAATTTTTGTAAAAAAATTCTTTACAATATTTAGTGATTTTTAAAAATCTCAAAAAAGGAATATTTAAATACCTAATTGTTGTAATATTTAAAAAAAAATTGAAAGAATTTTAATTGATTTTAAAATAATAGTTAAAAATATTTTTTAAAAAAAATTCTAAAGAATTTTAATTGATTTAAAAAAATTCATTATTATTTGAAAATATTTAAAAATTAGGTTTAATTTTTTTAAAAAGAAACAGTTTTTTATTAAAAATATTTTATAATTTTTTAATATTTGAACAAATGTAATAAAAAAATATTCTAAAAAAAGTTAGCTTTTCCAAAAAAATATTTTGACCAAAAAAATAGTTAAGATAAAAAGATACTGAATAACAGTGACATAACCCCACTGGCCCCTCCCTGCTATACAAATTACTTACGCTCTCGACTCCATGGAGCGCCTTAGAAAGGAAAGCTCCTCACTTAAAGCGTGCGGTCTCATAAGTGAAGGTGCTCCACTGCGCTCCGCAGACACCTTATCCTTCACTTCACGTCTAATTCTGTCAACTAGTGACTTCCATCTACCCTGCAAAGCGTCAGCTGACAAAAAAAAGGACATTTGCATTTTAGTATCTATAAATACAATCTACACATAAAACATTTTAATGCCCCATGCACACGAGACGCAGGTGCAAACTCTGCTGAACACACGTTTTTAAACGATGAAACCGGCGTTTAAAAACACGCGTTTTGCCGCGTCACCTGGCCATGTCACCTGCCACGTTACCTGCCACAAGTTGTGGATTGTCCACTTGCCACGTGACCTGGCCACGTCATGTGCCATGTCACCTGGCCACGTCACTGTGCCACGTCACCTGGCCACGTCACCTGGCCACGTCACCTGGCCACGTCACGTGCCACGTCACCTGGCCGCATCACCTGGCCACGTCACGTGCCACGTCACCGTGCCACGTCACCTGGCCACGTCACGTGCCACGTCACCAGGCCACGTCACCATGCCACGTCACCTGGCCACGTCACGTGCCACGTCACCTGGCCACGTCACCTGGCCACGTCACGTGCCACGTCACCTGGCCGCATCACCTGGCCACGTCACGTGCCACGTCACCGTGCCACGTCACCTGGCCACGTCACGTGCCACGTCACCAGGCCACGTCACCATGCCACGTCACCTGGCCACGTCACGTGCCACGTCACCTGGCCACGTCACGTGCCACGTCACCTGCCCGCGTCACCTGGCCACGTCACGTGCCACGTCACCTGACCACGTCACTGTGCCACGTCACCTGGCCACGTCACTGTGCCACGTCACGTGCCACGTCACCTGGCCACGTCACCTGGCCGCATCACCTGGCCACGTCACGTGCCACGTCACGTGCCACGTCACCTGGCCACGTCACCGTGCCACGTCACCTGGCCACGTCACCTGGCCACGTCACATGCCACGTCACCTGCCACGTCACCGTGCCGCTTCACCTGGTCACGTCACCTGGCCCCGTCACCGTGCCACGTCACCTGGCCACGTCACCTGGCCACATTACCTGGCCACGTCAGTGTCTCGTGTGCATGGGGCCTAAATTAAAGCACACATATGCACTTACTTCGATCTTTTTTCCTGCTGTTGCTCATTTCATCCCAGTTCTCCGTTAGGCTGCTGCTGATTTCATTCCAGCTGTTCCTTTTTGAAACGCGGTCCCCATGTCCAGAGACAAGTCCCAAATTGCAGGGTGCATTTGCACTGCAGCAATGAGCTGCGACTGAGACACATCTTTTGCCATTTCACAGGACAACTGCACAGGACAACTCAGCAGATGTGTGTGCAGCAAGAGAGTAGGTGAATGAGAGGTCAAATTTCATTTCCTGTATGTACAGGATGTTCTGTAATGTGTTTAAGGTCAGATTTGATAAAAACGCCAAACGCTAATTAGCGGGCGTTTATGCGCGTTTATTAGCGTTAATGAGCGTTTTGCGTTTTTTACCGCTGAAAAACGGCAAAATGAACGCAAATTTCTGGCGTTCAGAAAAAAGCTCATTAACTGCACTGCTCATTAACGCTAAAAAACGACCATGTGTACATGAACACATAGGCTAACATAGAGTGCAGTTAATGAGCTTTTTCTAAAAACGCCCATTAACTGCAGTTTATCAGCTTCTGTGTACATGGAGCCTTAGGCCTCATGTACACTGCTGCTGGTAAACATACTTTTAGGAGCAGTTGGACATTTTTTTTTTTCAACTGCTCCTCAACTCTCTCCTCTGTTATCTTATCAGTACATGTACACAGGGTCGGTTTTAGGCAGTTGAGTTTAGAGGCTTTTTTTTCCAACGCAAAAAAAATGGGTTCAGAAGCTGAGTTTAGAGGCATTTCAAATGCCAAATGCCGTATTTGTGCAGCTGTCTTTCAAGCGCACTTTTTTTTTTTTTTTGGAAAAAATACACTTTTTTTAATTAAAATATAAGACAACAGTAAAGTTGACCCAATTTTTTTTATATTGTGAAAGATAATGTTACGCCGAGTAGGACTGGGGAAAAAATTGATTTAAAATCTGAATCGAGTTGCAAGCGCAAATCGATTCAGATTTTGACCAAATCGATTTTTTTTTTCTTCCCATAGGAGGGGCGCTCCGCGGACTAGGCCGAAGCTGCGGCCTTTTCCGAGGATTCTCCCAGAAATCCTGCTCGTCGCTATCCTGGGTAAAGGCCGGACTAGGCCGAAGCCGCGGCCTTTTCCCAGGATTGCGGCGGACTAGGCAGAAGCCTCGCCTAAAAACTCCTGCCGGCACGCGGTGTCCATCAGGAAAAAAAAAACTTGATTGGAATCGTGAATCGTGTTTTTTTTTTAAAAAAAATAAAAAATCGCAGTTTTTGTTTTTGGCCAAAATTGCCCAGCCCTAACGCCGAGTAAATTAATACCCAACATGTCATGCTTCAAAATTGCTCCCGCTTGTGGAATGGCCGACAAAGTTTTACTTTTAAAAATCTGCAAAGGCGACGTTTAAAAATTTCTACAGGTTATCAGTTTTGAGTTACAGAGGAGGTCTAGGGCTAGAATTATTGCTCTCGCTCTAACGATCGCGGTGGTATCTCACATGTGTGGGTTGAACACCGTTTTCATATGCTGGGCATGACTTGCGTATGCATTTAATTTTTTTCTTATTTAACTTTTTATTTTGAGACTGTCCATTTAAAAAAACTAATTTTGGGGTCACTTTTATTCCCATTAAAATGAATGTAAACATCTCTTGTACAAGAAAAAAAGCCAACAGGGCTTAAGGCATCAGTAAGCTGTTTTTTTTTAAACCTTTAACCACTTGCCGACCGACTCACGCCGATATACGTTGCCAGAATGGCACTCCTCTGTAAACTGACGTACCTGTACATCAGTTTGTAAAAGCAGCATAGCGGGCACGCTCGTGCCGCGGGAGTGTTCCTGTGGGTCCCACGGACTCTGTCTGCCGCTGGCCCACGATCAAGGCGAGGAGAGGCAGAACGGGGAACTGCCTATGTAAACAAGGCATTTCCCCATTCTGCCTAGTGACATGACAGGGATCTACTGCTCCCAGTGATCGGGAATAGTGATCTCTGTCATGTTTCAGTAAGCCCATCACCCTTATAGTTATAGTTTTTTTCCCCTCAGTTTAGGCCGATACGTATTCTTCTACATATTTTTGGTAAAAAAAAATCGCAATCGGCGTTTATTGATTGATTTGCGCAAAAGTTATAGCGTTTACAAAATAGGGGATCGTTTTATGGCATTTTTATTTATTTTATTTTTTTTACTAGTAATGGCGGCAATCAGTGATTTTTTTCATGACTGCGACATTATGGCAGACATATCGGACACTTTTGACACATTTTTGGGACCATTGTCGATTTCACAGCGATCAGTGCTATAAAAATGCACTGGTTTCTGTGAAAATTACACTGGCAGTGAAGGGGTTAACCACTAGGTGGGCGCTGTAGGGGTTAAGTGTTCCCTGCATTGTGTTTCTAACTGAGGGGGGTTGGGCTCTGTGTCACATGACACCGATCTCCGCTCCGAGTACACGGAGCCGAGATCCGTGTCATTGTCACTAGGCAGAGCAGGGAGATGCTTGTTTACACAAGCATCTCCCTGCTCTATGCCTCCCTGAGACGATCGCTGGGATCCCCGCGGTGATTGAGTCCGCGGGACCCGCGGTCCAACTCACGGGGAAGGCAGCAGGGTCACAAGCGCGCTGGCGGCGAGCACGACCCCCGCGTCTGGCAGTTAAAGGGGACGTACAGGTACGTGGATGTGCCTGTACGTGCCATTCTGCCGACGTATATCTACAGGAGGCGGTCGGCAAGTGGGTAAACTGATGATGAATACATTTAGTTTTTCTATAAAAAAAAATTTGGGATATGTATTATAGCAGAAAGTAAAACCTTTTTTTTTTTTTTTTTTTTTTTTAAATTGTCGCTCTTTTTTTGTTTACAGCGGGGGAAAACAAATAAAATGCAGAGGTGATCAAATACCACCAAAAGAAAGCTCTATTTGTGGGAAAAAAAGGACGTAAATTATTTGGGTACAGCGTCTCACGACTGCGCAATTGTCAATTAAAGCGACGTAGTGCCGTATCGCAAAAAATGCTCTGGTCATTAAGGGGGTAAAACCTTCCGTGGCTGAAGTCGTTACATTTTCTGTGTGAGTTTTTTTTTTAAACATGTGGTTTTCTTGTTACCAATCATCGGTTTCTAACCTATTTATTCAGAAGACAGAAATAAAGGCAGACGTGAAGCAAACCACCTGGCTAAAATAGTACAGAATCCGTGTAGCAGAACGGTAAATGGTTGCAGAAGAATGGAAAATAAAGTGATAAAACTTGAGCCTTTTTCTTGTTAGTGGCTGCCTGAATCTGTCAGCAGTAGATAAGAAAACAATTTATCACCATCCCCTGATCTGTGGCCTAGCGTCAGAAGAGCCCCCTCCCCCATCTCGGTTTCATACGCCAACTAGGAAGATTCAGGGCACATGTGAACAGGCCGCAGAGAGGAAGTTGTGACAAGTGTACAGTGCTGCAGTCTGACTGCTTTGCTGCAGAAGAAGCTGAGTGGAGCACAGGTTACATGACAATAAGGAAGTCTGCTGGCTCCACCTAATTGTTTAAGTCTGGAGGGCCGGGTGTTCACTTCACACGGCTACACGAGGCATGTGTTTGCTGGCCTCACATGTAGTACGTTTATATGTTCGACTCTGCTTTATGGACTGCTTCACTCTGTGTCATAGCACGGCTTCGAGATACATGGTGGACTAGTGCAAGTAAATCATTTCTTTGTATTCTCTATTGCAGTAGATATATATTGGCTTTGTGTTTTTTCCGATCATGGGAATGTATAGAATGTACTGTGATGAGCCAGTGGTGTGCGTGTATGTGCGTGTGCTTCCTTTCTTCGTGAGTAATTCCATAATTCCATTTTAAAAGCCTCTGTGCCCCAGCAAAGTGCACATTAAGACGCTGTGATGAAAAGGATGAATAGCTGCCAAGATCGAGTAAAGAGTCTTGACTGCGTTAAGAGGTCATATATATTTTACAGACGAGTGTTGTAGTAGAAAAGTGATAAGTGAATATGTCTTGTCTCATTTTGTGTGCCTTGGTCCTGATGTGGGCCATGGACCATCAAACTGGGCATCCAACGTTACTGACCCACTTTGTGTAGTCTTCCTAGGACTTAAGGAGGAGGCATAATTCTTGCACTGTATTAGTACTTTTTTTAAATATTAAAGTGGACTGAGCATCAAATATACATTGAGGGGGAGTATTTATCAAAACTGGAGTATCCAGAATCTGGAGCAGCTGTGCATGACAACCAGTCAGCTTCTATCTTCAGCTTGTTTAGTTGGGCTTTGAAAATGAAAGCCGTTTGGTTGCCATGCACAACTGATCCAGATTCTGGCCGCTCCGGTTTGAATACATTCTCCTCAATATTCTTTCATGTTAAAGTAGTGGTAAACTCTAGGAATAACGAAACAAAAAAAGGTTTGCGCCACATACTACCGTGTTTCCCCAAAAATAAGACCTAGTGTTTTTTCCAGGAGGGCTGCAACATAAGCCCTACCCCGAAAATAAGCCCTAGTTTAAAATGCTTGTAAAGTCCTATAACCCACTCAATTACAGTAGTATATAATGTACAATGTGTGTGTGTGTTTCTGTAATATAAATGCGAGAAAGAGAGCTCCGGCGGGTCACAGAAGTGCAGAGCGGCGCTAAAACTAAGGTATTTGGCACAATTATATTACAAAACACACACATTGTACATTATATACTAGGGTTGATTATAGGATTTTACAAGCATTTTATCTCAGTTCACACTGGGGATTCCTGTTAGGCAGGGAGAGAGAGGGGGAGAGAAGACGACACATTACATGGTAAGATCTACCCCGAAAATAAGCCCTACTGTGTCTTTTGTTGCCAAAATTAATATAAGCCCCGGGCTTATTTTCAGGGAAACACAGTAGCACATTATGAAAGACTTGCCCTCAAACGAAGCCCTCCAGCAGTACACTGTCACTGCCGCAGAGGCTTCCATCTTCACCCGGTCTTCTTGCCAGGTTCGCGGACTCCAGCTGTGTGACTGACTGGCTGAGCCGCAATGACGTCACTCCCGCACATGCCCGCAGGAGTCTTGACCGTGGCACATGAGTATGCAGTTCTTTCAGTGCCCATGCACCAGTGACATCACCAGCTGCTGCTGGCTAGAATATCTGTCTCCTAAACGGTGCACTTTTAGAAGATATTTATTTTACCTACAGGTAAGCTTTATTATAAGCAGAGGGTTTGCTACCACTTTAAGTACATGCATTCGAAGTAATGTACAAAGCTGACCATATGCACATAGATTCCTTTCTTTCATCCTGCACACTTAACAAGACCCTAACCAATTCCCCCATCCATGCTAAACATGGATGGATAAATCTTCCCCTGGCGTATACTGCATTCTGACCTGCGGCTGTCAGAATACCCAAACGGTGACTACAGCTGATTAACTGCAGTCACTGTTTGTCTGCCCAGCACTTGTGATCTTCAGATCGAAGTTTGTCAAACCGGGTGGTTCTGACAGGACCACCCATAGATCAACTTTCAGCCGGAAACCGGCAAAATTCAGCTTGTGTATGGCCAGCCTTAAATCTAACACATCAAGGTTTTTGTTCCATTTGACAGAGATAACAATAGTCCCACTGACAATGACTTCATCTGAATGTCTCTCTAGATGGTGTGCCCCATCTTTATTCAGGCACTATCCAGGGTCACCGTCTACTTTCTGGACTGAGGTGCTGGCTCAAAAATGAGCCAATGTAATTCTGCCGCCTGTGCAGTTCTTGGCAGTGCAGACAAATGTCTGAAACAGATCAGCTCCTGCTGTAGTCTTTCACCTTGTGACTTGCTACAAAGTTAAACTGAGCATAGATGGGTCCATGATGGTCCAATCAAGCAAGGTGGATGGAGAGGAACCCCCCCCCTTGCTGAGACATTGTATTCTGACAGCGGGACTCTACTGTCAGAATACACTGATGAGCGATTGCAGTTGATTGACAGCTGCCACTGATTGACAAACCTTTTCCAACATTCCTGTTCAACAAAAAGTTGATCTAATGATCAACTTTTGTCAAACGGACGACCGAGTGAATGTTTGCTGATAAGGCTGATTTTTGATCCATCTATGGCCAGCTTTACAATGTTGCAGTTTGATCACTGAGGGAAAGAAAACTGAGGAAATGCTTCCGCTTGCCTGCAGCAGACCAATGGTGTTATCACAACCTAGACAAAGTTACTAACTGGAGCTCCAGGATGACTTTTTGATGATAAAAGATGAAGCTTGTTTGAAAACATTTATTGTTCCTGTATATTTTAACATGGCAATTTATTCACGTAAACTTGTAAAGTTACTGAAAAATTCCAGGTATGGATGTTTTTACATTGCTTTCCAACTTGGACCAATATAACTATGCATATACCATACCTGGAGGCTGAAAATCGCTGTACGAGACACCACTACCCTGCTGATCTCCACTAGCTTCTGCATCCTGTGCCGGGCAGCTGCCCTGCTGCATTGTGAACACAGGAGGTACCATTCAGAGATCAGTTTGCATTTCCTCAATGAATGCAAACCATTCTCTGATTGGATGAGAAAGACAGCATGACATCACTGCCCCACCATCTCATCCATTCAAAAAATTCTTTGCATTCATTAAGAAAATACAAAGTAATATCTAAATAGCACCCGTGACAAGCGGGCAACCTCCTGTGTTCACAACACAACAGGGAGGCCACTCAGCAGGGAACCCGCAAGCTAGTGGAGCTCATTATAGTAGCGGTGCCTACTACCAGCTTCTAGATTAATCCCACAGGTATGGTATATGCGAAGTTACATTGGTTCAGCTTGGACCAATGCAACTATGTAAAAGGATTTATATCTGGAATTCTTTGATTTGACGGTTTACATTTTGGCTAATTCTTGCTAAATTAGCTAACATTCGAGTCAACGTTTGCCCTGCAAGCCCCCCCAGCTTGACAAAAGTTGATTCTAAAAATTGCTTGAGCCAGGTAGAAAGCTATTAGCCAAGCAGTGACCATTTTCTATCAGATGCAGTTACTTTTCAGCAGTGCCACTATTCAGACAGTGGTGGGTGCCATGCTACTGGATGGGCTAGTATGGCTCGCTTTACACATTTTGGACAGTCGTTATTGCCAAGTCGACACTAGCCCCTGATGGACTATTTATAGACCAGGTAGTTAACATCTTTTTTTTTTTTTTTTTTTTCAAGATTTCGTACATAATGAATACCTGGAACGACGAGCAGTAAATGCTGGCTTGATTAAATAAAAAATGTCTGCCTAGTTTGATGAGTGATCCTTTATTTATCTTACCTCCTATGTGGTCTTGTTGGAACCCTGAAACATTATGTGGTCATAGGCCAATAACCACATTGGCACATAGGACAGGGTTCTCCTACTAACCTGTCCATTACCCATCATGCTTCACAACAACCTTGGAAATGCTGCTAATAGAGGGCCTTGTGGCAGGTGATGGTTTGGTGATCAGTGCTAAAAATCCTGACTCAGCTTTTGAGTTAAAAGTAGAGCTTGAGAGTCAGGCAGCTGTTATAAAGCAATGCTTGGTGGAGTTCATAGAGTGCAATAGGCGAGTCTAAATGAAAGCGCATTTTTGTTCAAAAATTATACGGGCGTTTTACTGTATCATTATCTAGCTTGTATACACACGTTCTGTTCATGTATAGTAGAGTTGATATGTATATAGGTGAAATATAGGAGGATTGCCAGTAGCAACTAATTGGATTCTACCTATCATTGCGATAGTACAGATTGTAAATAAAGCAAATCTCTGATTGGTCTTTTTTTTCTTTTATTAATCAATCTTTTAATGTTTGTAATGAATCTGCCCATTTTTTAAGTTAGGAATTGTAATGAAAATGTACTTTACATTTCGGGCATTTAAAAAAAAAAATCTTTTTGGCACTTTTGTGAAATATTGATTTTTACATGAATCAGCTAAAAAAAGTTATTTGACTAATTGCACTGCCATCATTTTACACCCATTGCTTTCTGTTAAGCGTTATGTTTGAACTCCTGTGTATTTTCGATGTTTGTCTTGAGGTTGGCTTCACTTTATAATAATAGTTCATTCTTTGTATCCTCAGATACCCAGTGATGTGACCAAAGGTTGAATAATCCCAGGATACTCTCTGGCATCCCATTCCTACATTAAGAATAAAGTACAAGCCTGCCTCTCATTATGTCTGGATCCGCACAGCCAGCAACCCCAAGCAGGAGGGCTGCAGAGGCCCGTTACACTCCACATGGAATTCCTTACCCAATACAGTTAACCCGTACCCACACGGTAAGAACTTTTTAAAATATAATGTTTGTGTTGAAAGCGGATATCAGATCCCTGACCTCCTCACCTACTCGTGACAAAGGACTGGCCAATCTCAAACCACGCTGTCACTTGCATAACAATGCCACTCTCAGCTGCACCCTACACAAAGATATGCCAGTTTGCAGGACCCAATCTAGGTGCTAGCAGCCGGAGGGTGATTGTCACTGGGCTACATTACCTAAAGCGGATGTAAACCCCATTCATGAAATGTGACCTAGGCACATATATCTGTACTGTTTACTTAGCTCTCTCCAAAGCCCTAAGTCATGTGTCTTTCTGCTAATCCGTTCCTCTGTTATCAGCATAACTTCTGACAAGCTCTCCGACACAGGAGATACAGTTGTGCTCATAAGTTTACATAACCTAGCAGAATTTATGATTTCTTGGCCATTTTTCAGAGAATATGAGTGATAACACAAAAACATTTCTTTCACTCATGGTTTCTGTTTGGCTGAAGCCATTTATTATCAATCAACTGTGTTTACTCTTTTTAAATCATAATGACAACAGAAACTACCCAAATTACCCTGATCAAAAGTTACATACCCTGGTGATTTTTGCCTGATAACATGCACACAAGTTCACACAAAGTGGTTTGAATGGCTATTAAAGGTAACCATCCTCACCTGTTTGCTTGTAATTAGTGTGTGTGTATAAAAGGTCAATGAGTTTCTGGACTCCTGGCAGACCCTTGTATCTTTCCTCCAGTGCTCGACTGAAGTTTCTGGATTCTGAGTCATGGGGAAAGCGAAAGAATTGTCAAAGAATCTGCGGGACAAGTTAGTTGAACTGTATAAAACAGGAAAGGGATATAAAAAGATATCCAAGGAATTGAGAATGCCAATCACAAGTGTTCAAACTCTAATCAAGAAGTGGAAAATGAGGGGTTCTTTTGAAACCAAACCATGGTCAGGTAGACCAACTAAAATTTCAGCCACAACTGCCAGGAAAATTGTTCGGGATGCAAAGAAAACCCCACAAATAACTTCAGGTGAAATACAGGACTCTCTGAAAACATGTGGTGTGGCTGTTTCAAGATGTACAATAAGGAGGCACTTGAAGAAAGATGGGCTGCATGGTCGAGTTGCCAGAAGAAAGCCATTTCTATGAAAATACCACAAAGTATCCCACTTACAATACGCCAAACAGCGCAGACGCAAGCCTCAAACCTTCTGGCACAAAGTAATTTGGAGTGATGAGACAAAAATTTAGCTTTTTGGCCACAACCATAAATGTTACATTTGGAGAGTCAACAAGGCCTATGATGAAAGGTACACCATTCCTACTGTAAAAACACGGAGGTGGATCACTGATGTTTTGGGGATGTGTGAACTACAAAGGCATAGGAAATTTGGTCCAAATTGTTGGCAAGATGAATGCAGTATGTTATCAATAAATACTGGTGGAGGAACATTTCATCAGCCAGGAAGCTGCGCATGGGACGTACTTGGACATTCCAACATGGCAATGATCCAAAACACAAGGCCAAGTCGACCTGTCATTGGCTACAGCAGAATAAAGTGAAGCTTCTGGAGTGGCCATCTCAGTCTCCTGACCTCAATATCATTGAGCCACTCTGGGGAGATTTTAAATGTGTAGTTCATGCAAGACAGCCCAAGAATTTACAGGATCTGGAGGCTTTTTGCCAAGAGGAATGGGCAGCTTTACCATCTGAGAAGATAAAGCGCCTCATCCACAAATACCACAAAAGACTTCAAGCTGTCATTGATGTTAAAGGGGGCAATACACGGTATTAAGAGCTGGGGTATGTAAACTTTTTATTAGGGTCATTTGGGTAGTTTCTGTTGTGATTGTGATTTAAAAAGAGTAAACACAGTTGATTGATAATATGGCTTCAGCCAAGCACTAACCATGAGTAAAAGAAAAGGTTTGGCATGGTCATTCATACGCTCTGAAAAATGGCCAAGAAATCATAAATTCTGCCAGGGTATCAAAACTTATGAGCACAACTGTAAGTGTTTTGTTTGAATTTATTAGAACTATAGGCAAAACATTTTTTTTTTATTTTTTCATTTTGGATAGAGTAAGGAAGGGTTATAACCTCTGTAAGGTTTATTGTTGCTATGTTTGTCCCATTGAGGAGATTTACCTTCACTTCCTGTCCCATAGCCAAACAGGAAGTGAGACGAAATCCCTGCAAATTTTAAGGAAATTTATTGGGGAACCCCAGGTCTCCAGAACTAGTGTCCCCATTGGAAGATTGGAAGGACAACTCAAAATGTGTTTTTTATTTTTTATTTTATGTTCACTTTCAATGATAATGGTAAACAGGGCAATTAAAGAAGGTAAATCTCCCTATCTGTGACACAGAGGTCAAAAACACTGACGTGTTCTAATCCAGTGGTTATCAACCCTGTCCCCAAGTGCCCCCATTAGGCCATGTTTTGGGAATTTCTCTTAGATAAAATGGCTGTCCAAAATACCAAGCCATTGACTCTGATTTAAAGCATCTGTGCAAGATAAAGGAAAACCCGTAAACATGGCCTGTTGGGGGTACTTGAGGACAGGGATGAGAACCAGTGTTCTAATCCATCTCCACTCTATCCAAAACCAAAAAATATGTTTTGCTTTTAGTTATACTTTAATCGAATATGCAAGATTGTCAAGACATTATTATGCCAGTCTAATACTGAGGTGATTCTTTCTTGTTTATAATATCCATTGAGTTCTGGGATGCTCAATTCTCCATTTGATTTCTTTTTTATTTTAGTTTATATATACAAAGAATACCCGTAGCTATTTTTAAATTCCATATAGATATTTTAAAAAGTGTTTACGTTCTATTAAAATATTTTGGTAATGAAAAAAGGGATATGATCTGTATTGGAGTAGATTTTTAGGCAGTATCAACATATTGAAAAATAGAATTTTACCCATCCAAGAGGTATTTGAAATTTACCAATTTTTACAGTATTTTCCATATCGTACAATGATGGCAGAAGATAATGTTTAGGTTAAGGCTGGTCACAGATTGGCAGGCTTCTCCCAAGCTTTGTAGACAACTACCTGTCTTCTAACAAGCTGCCACTTCTTAAAATGGACCTAAATTCAAAACTAGTTTTATTGATTTTGGATAGAATAAGGGACCTCTGTTAGTTTTTTTTATTTATATACAAATCTCCCTAATGGGGGCAGGCACAGACCGCAATAAAAAATGACAGATGTTCTAATCCATCTCCACTCTATCCCCAAATTCTTTTCCTTTAGGCCCCTTTCACACTGGGGTGCCAGCGGTATTCGGCCGATATCGGGGCACTTTTAATCCCCGCTGGAGGCCGAAAAAGGGTTAAAACCACCCGCAAAGCACCGCTGCAGCAGTGCTTTGCCGGCGGTATAGCCGCGGTGCCCATTCATTTCAATGGGCAGGAGCGGTGGAGGAGCGGCATACACACTAGGGCTGGGCGATTTTCCCCCCCAAAAAAATCTGCAGTGTTCAAAAGCCGCGCCTCCCGAGTCCTCGTCGTCTCATCTGCAAAAAAAAAATAATTTTTTTTTTAAAATAAATCTGCGATTTTTTTATAAAAAACTAGATTTACGATTCGATTTTTATTTTTATTATATTAATTAAAGTGCATCAACAAACAAAATTGCAAAGGCAAACCCTTTCTCTAACTGCAAAGTCAGTGTGCAACAAACACACAATATAATCCAGCGCTCATGGAACATACATTATTAACTATTGAAAACTCTTGAAACTCTGTGTGTGATTCCTTCTGTCCCAGCCTTGCTGCCATCCTGGCTCTGCATCCTTTTGGGTTGGAGGGCCCTCCACACGCTGGTCTGCCTGTTGTCCATCATTCAAGGTACTGTGCTCACACGGAGATCATGCCACAGGCTTTGTTTTGACTTTTTTAACCCCTCCTTGCTCCACGGATGTCACTGCAAGTTTAACAAGTTTGTCACCACTGGCAACTGGAGAGTTAAGATTCATTTGCCCTCTGCACATTTGGGATTGGATCCCTCTCTTTATTGTGATTAATAAATGGACTAAGCTTTTTTATCAATTCGTCAAGAGTTTTCAATAGTTAATAATGTATGTTCCATGAGCGCTGGATTATATTGTGTGCATGTTGTGTATTTTGTACTTCTGGGTACGGATTTTTTCTTGCTGCGCTGGATCCTGTTTTTTCCCCCTTTTGGATACTTTGTACTTCCCAAAATATTTGGGATTTTTTTCTTATTATTATCATCCATTATATTTTTTTCTTTATCCACCAATTTAGCGCTTGTGACCTTTTGTTGTTTTTTGCAGTGTGCAACAAAGATTGTTAAACATCCAAATTATTAATACTGTATTTGGATTTAGCTAATAAAACAACAAAAAATCCTGAGGTTACTCTTAGTTGAATTGAACTGTGTCCAATGCCTCACTGTGTCCAATGCCTCACTGTGTCCAATGCCTCACTGTGTCCAATGCCTCACTGTGCCCAATGCCTCACTGTGCCCATGCTTCAATCACTGTGCCCGTACCTGATGCAGATTTTCATGGGATATGGATTTTACTGCTACACAGGTGGCCATTCCAGTATTCAAAAGCCACGCCTCCTCCTCGTCTGTGATAGGCGGAACACTCAATTTCCCAGCATTCAGTGTTCCCCCTATCATGGTCATCCTCATAACACAGACGAGGATGAGAGGATGTCCGTGATAGGCTGAATACTGCCTGCTGTGAAATTGAGTGTTCCGCTTATCACAGACGACGAGGACTCGGGAGGCGCGGCTTTTGAACACTGCAATGGCCGCCGTCTGTCTGCATGACACGCTGATCAGGTAGGCAGACGGCGGCTGCAGCGAGTAGATGTAATTGGGGTAACGCCGCCCAGTGCCATTCCGGATACGCCCCCTGCAGTCCTGCTACGGAAACTTTGAAGGAAAAAAAAAAAATGTAAAAAAAAATAAAAAAAATCTAAAAAAATCGATTTTCTTCAAATCTGAATCGATTTGAGCTCAAAACTCGATTCAAGATTAAAATCGATTTTTTTTCCCAGCCCTAATACACACCGTTCCAAAGATGCTGCTAGCAGGACTTTTTTTTTTACCGTCCTGCTAGTGCAGCGCTCCAGTGTGAAAACCCTTGGGGGCGCTTTGCAGGCGCTATTTTTAGCGTTATAGCGCCGGCAAAGGGCCTCAGTGTGAAAGGGGTCTTAGTTATAATAAAAAAAAAAAGAACAATTGACCAGGTGGAACAGAGATTTTTTTAGATAGTTGTTCCCTACAGTAGCCCTAAATGGCCTAGTCCTGTCCCAAACTTTGGGGTGTTATGGCCACCCTAAGATAGATACCAAAATATTGCGTTTTGGTATTATATGAATGAAACGTTTTCTGTCATTCTCTGTTGCACTGTCTTTAAGAATGAAGTTTGCACAGCTTTTGATTACCGTATATACTCGAGTATAAGCCAAGTTTTTCAGCACATTTTTTTTTGTGCTGAAAATGCCCCCCTCGGCTTATACTCGAGTCACCTTTTTGCGCCTGATCTCCCGGACTTTGGGGACCCGGTACTAGCCGGCCGTAGGTCCCCTGGACCCCAAACTTGGCACACGTAGCCTCACTCCTCCTCTACAAGTGTGCAAAGATTGTTGTCTGGGGAACTTACAGCCTGGGAGCACCGATTTTTCAAAGCTGGACACCCCTTCCATAGACTCCCATGTTAAACGGTAATTTCCCTGGTGAATTGGGGACCCGGTACCGGCCGGTTGTAGGTCGTCTGGACCCAAACCTTAGCACAAATGTAGCCCTATTTCTCCTCTACAAGTGTGCAAAGTTTGTTGTCTGGGAGACCTATGGCCGGGGAGCACCGATTTTTCAAATCCGGGCACCCCTTCCATAGACTCCCATGTTAAACGTCAGTCTAGTCATGGGCACAGTGAGGCATGGGCACAGTGAGGCATGGGCACAGTGAGGCACAGTGAGGCATGCAGATGGACACCCTAGGCTTATACTCGAGTCAGTAAGTTTTCCCAGTTTTGTGTGGTAAAATTAGGTGCCTCGGCTTATACTCGGGTCGGCTTATACTCGAGTATATACAGTAATTGATTTTGATGAATTGACGTTGAACCTAATACGCAAGTAAAAAAAAATTGGTATTTAGTAATATTTGGTCTGGAGATTTCTGTTTAGGTAAATAAGAGGAGGAAGCTACATACAGTCTCCCTTTTATATAGTAAAGTGCTGCCCAAACAGTTGGCGCTATATAAATCCTGTAAATTAATCATAATTTAAAACTGATAGCCAGCATTTATATGTACATGACTATTAAAGTCTTCTCTTTTTTTTTTTTTTTTTACATTTTGGATAGTGTGTGAGAAAATAAGGTCTCCTGTCAGGTTTTATAAAAGAAAAAACCTTTGCGCCAAAGAAAAAAATATATAATAATAATTCAAAGGATTGCCAGCAGCAGTGTGAATGTGAGCTGACTAGCATCAGTGACATGAGAAAGAAAAAACACTGCGCTTAGCTGGTATGAATTTCAAACATACTATTCATCAATGTGTAAAACAAACATATCCGTTAAGAGTCCCACTTTGTTGTGAAATAAAGTGCTCGTGTGTAGATCAATTATAGGTGCCCCAATATTCAGTGTTCAGACAGAGGTGCCCCACATGGATGTACACTCACCCTTTACACATTGACCACCTATCGCTAGAGTGGTCACTTGCACTTTGTGGGGATATATGACCCCTAGATGGTGAATTCCCAGTCAGCTGAATGCTTAGGATGGTCCTCCATGGATGGGGCGAAAGAATGACAGAAGGGGGGCTCCCAGAGTGTAAAACCGCAATTTATTAAAACCACAAATTCAATACAAATGGGATGCACTCACATTGTTTGGTGCCTAAGCCTGGCACCTGGTATGATCAGCATGTGTATTGTTATAAGGGTAATCCAGCCCGTCTCCGTTCAGACGCCACTGGATTACGGTGAGGTTCGGTCCCCTGTAATGGTATTCCAGGAAGATGTGTGGTCGTGATGACCAGATCAAGCCTCAACGCGTTTCAGCCAATAGGAACAGCCGTCATCAGGAAGCTCTCCTATAATTGATCTACGCATGAGCACTTTATTTCACAACAAAGTGGGACTGTTAACTGAAATGTTTGTTTTACACGTTAATGAATAGTATGTTTGATTTTCTTTCTTTCTCCTGTCAGGTTTTACTGTCTTTTAGAGGCTCTGTTGGAGAGATTCCTTCACTTCCTCTTTGGTAAAAGGGTTGTCCCTAGGACAGGAAGTGAGGCAAAATCTCTGACAGCAACACAGATGGAGGTAAAAATGCTTTTACTTTAAGTTAAAGCGAAGTTCCACTCAAAAGTGGAACTTCCGCTTTAAGCACTCCTCGCCCCCTTACATGCCACATTTGGCATGTTATTTTATTTGGGGGGGGTACCTAGTTTTGATAGGTACTTCCTGTTCCACTTCCTGTATCAGGGAAATGGACACTTTGATGCGTGTGCGCGCACAAGGACGCTCGGCACCATGGTTAGGCAGGCGCGTAGCGCCATGACTATGCATATGCGCAACGCGTACGCCCGGCGTGATGGATGCCCGGCCTATTTAAACCGACTGCTGACAGTGGCGCATCGCTGGTGTATCTTTAGCTTGTCCTGCGTTCCTGTGTCCTGTGTATCTGCTGTTCCTGATCTGTGTACCGGCCCGGCTTGTCCTGACCTGACCTGATCCTTCTGACCCCCTGGCTTGATCCTTGGCTTGCATCTGACTTCTCTCTGCCTGCTTCCTGCATCTGATCCTGGCTTGGCTACTGGACATGTTTATCTTGCTCCCTGAACTTGACTCTGATCCTGGACTGACTTCCTGTGTTGACCCCTGGCCTGGCTCCTGACTCCGTTATCAAGTCTGTCCACCGGACCCTGCTTCTTGGACCATCCAAGCATGCCTGTCTCCAGTTCCAGCTACCAGGCACCCGTGCTTCTGTGGGCACCACACCTGCTGTGTCACCTTCAGTGGTTTGCTGCGCTCGGCCGCAAGGGGAGCCCTCCTAGCATCTCGGGCCTTCTACCAAGTTCCTGACATCCTGCTTCCGTCACCTAGGCGACTCCTCCTCTCCCTCTCTGCAATCTTCTGGGACACATCACAGGTCCCAGAAGATTGCCTGGCCACTATGAGAGAGGAGCAAGGCTTCGGACGGCCGCATCGCTGGACCGTAGGACAGCAGAGTGTCTGTTTATGAAAAGTCAGCATATGCTGACTTTTAATAAACTTACAAACGAGTGGAACTCCGCTTTTAAGTAGGGAAATTCTAGAACCTCCGTCAGATTTTTATTGTTGTCTCTTTCCCTGTTGCAGATTTGGCCTCGCTTCCTGTGTGGTAAAACATCCCCAAAACTGCAAGCGAGGGGAAATCTCTCTAACAGAGCCCTGGATGGCAGTGAAACTTGACAGGGGTTTTAACCTTACCACATCCTATCTAAAACTATAGCTGGGTATAAACTCTCACATCCCCGCATCCACACAAGTGATGTTGGTGCAGGGATCATCCCCATGCTGTTGTGTATTCTGACAGCGAGGACTAACCACTAAGCTGGAGGTATATTTTAGTTCCTTGAAACTTGTTCTCTTGTGCTACTTTCTAGGAGTGTTCACAATGTCACAAAGTATCTGTCTTTTACATAGATGATATTATAAAGAGGTTTACAGTCCTTAGAATACACTGACCTCTGCTTTGTGCCAGGTCATAATCTCATATCTGGGGCAAGCAGGACCCCTCTGGCATATCAATTTCAGAGGAAAACATTGTTCGGGCATTTTAGGACCTTTCTGGCTCAGTACTGTTGTGCCCCAAAATCAGTGAAACCAGGCAGCATGTGCTTGCATGGTTGTCTTCCTCTCCCTCCTGCATTGACGTAATGGAACTAGGTTTGCAGGGCTCACCTTTAGTACATAAAGTGCTATTCCACACTCCACACTGGAAAGATTTATTTCTCGTACATCACGGGACACAGAGCGACATAGTCATTACTAATGGGTTATATAGATACCGTCAGGTGCTGGCACTGGCAACTTCCAAAACCGGAAGTACCCTCCCCTATATAAGCCCCTCCCATCCGGGAGCACCTCAGTTTTTTGCCAGTGTCTAAGGTGTTGGCCAAGAAGAAACATGTGTTTTTCACTGAGCTTGCGTACAGGTTCTTTTGGGCCTCAGTAAGCTATTCCGGATCCGACCAAAAAAGCTTCATAGCTAAACGGTCGGTACCCGGGCCTTGCAGAGAAGAGCAAGGTTTTGCCTGTAATGCTTCTCTTAGGAGAGCTGGACCCTGGGATCCAGAGCTCTGGTCATACCCACGACCAAGATGTTTTCTGTGCAGGGTGCTATACAGGTCCAGGGGAGTGGAATCCTTGGGAACCCGGTCCCTGAAGGTTTGATTACAATGCCTGCCGTGATAGGTGAAGTTTGGGCTTTTGTGGACCAAACAAAGTCCTGCGGCGGGGAACAGGTAAGTGGGGGCCCCCAGGAACTTGGTTCTATTGGGGGACCCCCAAGCCTAATTTGTCTTTCTGTCTGTTACCTAATGGTATTCCCGCAAAATTCTGTGCATGCCTGTAACTACTAAAAAAATGTAATAATTTTTAATGGTGGTCAAGAAAAAAAAAATAAAATTTTTTTTTTTTTATATATATTTAATATATTAGACTGCGGTACCTGTGTTTGTCCACTAGAGGCCGCTGTGGAATGTTTTCTTGTCATGTGGACTAGTTTCTTCTCAGCAGAGCAAGTCCAGGCAGATGGTGAGTTCTCTCATGGGAAACTGCTTCCTCTGCCATGTTGCAATGCTCGTCCATCCCCCGGCCTGCGGCAAAGAGGGGCCCTGGCTCTTGTCCCTAGTTTCCATTTTTCGAAATTAGCGCCAAAGGCGCACGTGGCCGCGCGCGTGCACGCGCCTCTATATATAGAGGTGAGCCGGAAAAGGGGGCGGAGCCTGGGGGATGACGCTCTGTGCGCGCCGCAGCGCTTCTGCGCATGTGCGGGCGTCCCAGCATGATAAAAATCACAATATTGTGTGGTGAGCTGGCTATGAAGTGCAGAGACAGAGCTGGCAACATTTAAAAAAAGGGCATACAGCAAGCGGTTGATACAGGCATCCCCTAGAAAGGCACATTAGTAGACACCAACTGTTTCTTATAGCAGCATTTATGCTAGACTATTGTCAGTAACTGGTGTATTTCGGCTGGAATACCTCAGCTTTGTGGCTTAGGAATATGCCGTCTAAAAACTCCGGGACTAGAAATTCAAGGAGGAATAGGGGGTCTCCATCGGGCTCTGAGGATCTTGGGCATGCTTTGGCTGCACCAGTCTCCCCTGAAGAATCAGAGGTTAGTGACCGTAGAGCACCCTCAGGAGTACCTGGTACTGTGGCTGTCCTCAGTTCACCTGCTCCTGTGTATGTAACAGAGGAGGTTTTTTCCTCAGCTCTGGGAGGGCTGGAAGAAAGATTGTCAGCATTGATCGCGGCTTCCCTGTCACAGGAGAAAAGCGCCCGATCTCCGTCTCCTCCCTCAGAGTGCCTGTTAACAGAGCAACAGTCCCATACAGGGATCGACCTACCTGAAGGGGATCAGGATGAGGTCGATTCGGTTGTAGAGGAATCAACAGTGGAAGAGCCGTTCTCAGCATCACATGCTGAAAGGTTATGGGTTCAGTCCCTGACTAATATGGTCCCATCAGCATTTAAAATGCCACTTGCGGAGCCATCATCCACTTCTGTCTCCTCGTTGGGGTCGCTAAAAGCTCCCCAGACTGTTTGTTCCTTTCCGATCCATCCTTTACTGGAAGGGCTCATTTACCAGGATTGGGAGCATCCTGGCAAAATATTTACTCCCCCTAAGAGATTTCCGGTGGTCTATCCCATGGAGGATAAGTTCATCAGGAAATGGAAGGTCCCTACAGTGGACGCAGCCATCTCGTGTGTGAATAAATCACTGACATGTCCGGTGGATAATGTCCAAATGTTCAAGGACCCAATAGATAAAAAATTGGAGTCCTTATTAAAATCTGCTTTTTCTACAGCAGGATTGGTGACACAACCAGCAGTGGAAGCTATTGGGGTCTGCCAAGCAGTGAAGGATCAGTTGAAACAGGTCTTAAGGGACTTGCCAGATCAGCAGGCTCTTGCCCTAGCTGATCTACCTAGAGCCTTATGCTT
The DNA here is from genome assembly GCA_029206835.1 of Rana muscosa. NCBI lineage: Eukaryota > Metazoa > Chordata > Amphibia > Anura > Ranidae > Rana > Rana muscosa. Next base: position 945,639,094 of record CM055116.1, read on the forward strand.
TGCGGTGGACGCCATAAAGGATTCAATCCATCAGGCCTCCCGCCTTACGCTGTCTGTAGTACATATGCGTAGGCTTCTATGGCTCAAAAACTGGTCTGCTGAAGCTCCCTGTAAAAAATTGCTGGTCAGCTTCCCATTTCATGGTGAGCGCTTATTCGGGGAGGACCTGGACAAGTATATCCAGAGAATTTCCAGCGGTAAAAGTACACTTTTGCCAGTTAAAAATAGAGTTAGAGGTCCCTCTTTTAAGAGGCCGGCTTCTCCAGTCCCTAGGACATCGGCTGTGAAACAGTTCCGACGGCCTCCTCGGTCAAATCCCGGAGGTAAAAATCAGGGACAGTTGCAGGGTAACAAGAAGCCCTGGAGCAGGAGAGGTACAAAACCTCCCCCAAAGTCAAATGCATGAAGGGTTGCCCCCACTCAATCGGGTGGGGGGAAGACTTCAGTTGTTCACAGAGACCTGGCGGGACACGATCCGAGACAGATGGGTGCTCTCCGCAGTAAATCTGGGATACAAATTGGAGTTAAAAAACTCCCCTCCTTCCCGCTTTATAAGGTCAAACGTGCCAAGGGATCCCCAGAAGAGAGGATCCCTCCTGTTGGCACTGGAACAATTATTGCTCCAAGCAGTAATTATAGAGGTTCCCCTGGAAGAATGGGGGTTCGGGTTTTACTCAAACCTCTTTACAGTTCCGAAGCCAAACGGGGACGTGAGGCCCATATTAAATCTAAAAGGGCTAAACAAATTCCTACATATCAGGACTTTCCGGATGGAGTCGATCCGATCGGTAGCCACTGCCCTACAAGGGGAGGAATGGTTAGCCTCGATCGACATCAAAGATGCTTATTTGCACATTCCCATCTTTCCAGCCCACCAAAAATTTCTACGCTTTGCGGTAGAAGGGCGCCATTTTCAGTTCAGAGCCTTACCCTTCGGTCTGGCCACAGCACCAAGAGTGTTCACAAAAATTCTGGCCCCATTATTGGCCAATCTAAGGACACGAGGTGTAACGATAATGGCATATCTAGACGACTTGTTGCTGATAGACCACTCAGTGGAAAAACTAGAAGTGGTTGTTCACGAGACAATCAAGTTTCTGGAATATCACGGTTGGATTATCGACCGAGACAAGTCAGCCCTAAAACCAGTCAAAAGTCTGGAATACTTGGGGCTAAGGCTGGATTCAGACCAGAGAAAATTTTTCTTGCCTCAAGAAAAGGGGTCGTCTTTGAGAGATTTGATCCACTTAGTGGGTTCAAAAAGACAGCCATCCATACGCCTGTGCATGAGGCTGCTGGGAAAAATGATGGCATCATTCGAAGCAGTACCCTACGGTCAATTCCATTCAAGGAAATTGCAAAGGGCCATACTGTCAGCCTGGAACAAGAAAGTTCAGGCTCTGGACTTACCAATGTCCTTGTCCCCTTCCGTTCGCAAGAGCCTCCGCTGGTGGTTGGTTCCCCAGAATCTGGAGAGGGGGAAATCCTTCAGTCCGATTTCCTGGAAGGTGGTCACTACAGATGCCAGCCTTATAGGCTGGGGAGCAGTACTGGAGCAATGGTCTCTCCAGGGCAAGTGGTCAGAAGCAGAAAAGGCCCTGCCCATCAATCTCTTAGAGATACGAGCAGCCCGGTATGCCCTAGTAGCATGGACATCCAAACTCCAAGGGTCCCCTGTCAGAGTTCAATCAGACAATGCCACAGCAGTGGCATATATCAATCGTCAGGGGGGCACCAGGAGTCGTGCAGCCCAAAGGGAAGTAAATTACATCCTGAGATGGGCAGAAAGATATGTCCCAGCCATATCTGCGGTATTCATTCCAGGAGTGGAGAATTGGAAGGCGGACTTTCTAAGTCGCCAACAATTATGCCCAGGGGAATGGTCCCTTCATCCCGAGGTTTTCCGGACAATATGTCAGCGGTGGGGAACACCGGATGTAGATCTGCTAGCATCCAGATTCAACACAAAAGTGGACAGGTTTGTCTCTTGGACAAGGGATCCCCTAGCGTGCGGCTCGGATGCCCTAGTGTTCCCTTGGGATCAGTTCAAGCTGATATATGCATTCCCACCGCCACAATTGTTACCTCGATTACTCCGCAGAATCAGGGTAGAAAAGAAACCAGTGATTCTGGTGGCTCCAGCGTAGCCCCGAAGAGCATGGTACGCGGAGATTGTAAAAATGTCTGTGGGGAGTCCTTGGACCCTCCCACATCGTCCGGACCTGCTTTCGCAAGGACCGATATACCACCCTTCCTTACCAGCCCTAGGTTTGACGGCCTGGCTATTGAAGCCCACATTCTAAAAAAGAGAGGGCTCTCTAATTCTGTGGTATCTACCATGATCAATGCCAGGAAGCCGGTATCCAGGCAGATCTACTATAGAATCTGGAAGGCGTACATCGCCTGGTGTGAGGCCAAGAAATGGCATCCACGTAAATACGTAATAGGTAGGATTCTGGACTTCCTACAATGGGCTGTAGATAGGAAGCTTGCCTTGAGTACTATCAAGGGTCAGATTTCGGCCTTGTCAATATTTTTTCAAAGGCCCTTGGCTTCGCATTCACTAGTCAAAGCCTTTATACAAGGAGTGATGCGTATTAGTCCTCCGGTTAATATTCCCATATGTCCATGGGATCTAAACTTGGTTCTGTCGGTTCTACAGAAACAACCATTTGAACCATTACAGCATATTTCCTTGGTGCTTCTCACCAGGAAATTGATTTTCCTAGTAGCCATTTGTTCGGCTAAAAGAGTATCGGAATTAGCAGCTATGTCCTGTAAGGAGCCATATCTGGTTATCCATAAGGACAGAGTAGTGTTACGTCCTCATCCAGCCTTTCTTCCTAAGGTGGTATCGAGTTTTCATTTGAACCAAGATGTGGTTCTTCCTTCTTTTTTCCCCAAACCTACTTCGGTAGAGGAAAAGTTATTGCATTCTTTGGATGTAGTAAGAGCAGTTAAAGCTTATCTAAAAGCCACTGCTCAGATTCGCAGAACGAATACTTTGTTTATTCTGCCGGAAGGCCCCAGAAAGGGTCAGGCAGCGTCAAAATCTACTTTAGCCAAGTGGATTTGACAGGTCATAATACAAGCCTATGGCTTGAGAAGGAGACCGCCTCCGTTCAAAGTTAGAGCGCACTCCACGAGAGCAGTTGGAACTTCATGGGCAGTGCATCACCAGGCCTCCCTGGCTCAAATCTGTAAGGCCGCAACATGGTCTTCAGTTCACACGTTTACTAGGTTCTACCAGGTGGACGTTAGAAGTCAGGAGGATGTCGCCTTTGGGCGCAGTGTGTTGCAGGCCGCAAAAGATCCTCATGTCTGATAGCGCTCAGCTTATATATGGTGTATCCCCCCCCCCTCATTTGGCATTGCTTTAGGACATCCCATTAGTAATGACTATGTCGCTCTGTGTCCCGTGATGTACGAGAAAGAAAATAGGATTTTTATAACAGCTTACCTGTAAAATCCTTTTCTTGGAGTACATCACGGGACACAGAGCTCCCGCCCCTCTTTGGGGACACTTATTGCTTTGCTACAAAACTGAGGTGCTCCCGGATGGGAGGGGCTTATATAGGGGAGGGTACTTCCGGTTTTGGAAGTTGCCAGTGCCAGCACCTGACGGTATCTATATAACCCATTAGTAATGACTATGTCGCTCTGTGTCCCGTGATGTACTCCAAGAAAAGGATTTTACAGGTAAGCTGTTATAAAAATCCTATTTTGCAGCCCTGAGGGAGGTCGGATCATGCTTGCACACCAGAGTACTCTCTAATGTCTATAGCCCTTTTCCCCTTGCACTTGGGAATTATCTTCTGAAATGTAGTCTGAGATCAGAGGTCCTTTTTAAAATTCTCTGCAGTTTCTTTTGTCTGTTTCAGAGAAGGTCTGTTTGATGTTGTTTGTTTAAGATAAACCACATTTCCTATTCTAAGAGATAAAGACAAAGCTTCAAAGTGAGTCTCTTTTTGGTTTTGTAACTGAACTTCCCTTAAAGTGACACTATCATCATGAATAAAGTACACATAACATTTTCTTTTTATGAAGCAAACATTTTTTATATCAGATAGAAGATCTTTATTTGCCACTTAGACTGTTCTGTTGTAAAATAATAAAAAAAAAAAAAAAAAATAGTGAAGTATATCTTACTGTATCTTAATAGTTTCTGAGGAGTGACTTGATGGTTGACACTTCTGCCTTGCAGCATTAGCGTCATCGGATCATATTCCAACCTTGACACTACTTTGCATACGCTTGTATGGGTTTGCTCTGGGTATTCTTCTTTACTCCAAAGAGATGTTGGCAGGATAATTGTCTCCTGTCTACAATGGTCCTAGTATGTTTGTTTATGTATGTGAGATAGGGACCTTAGGCAGGCCATACATGAATCTTCTTCTTTTTCTTTTTCTTTTTTTGTTCAACCAGCAGGTTCAAGGAAGAAAAAAATGAAACGATTTCCCAATCCACACAATTGATGTGGATGGGAGAATCAATCTCGTTGAGCTATTGTATTCTGATGGCGGGGAGCCTTTCCCGCCAGCAGAATACAGTGGAACCTTGGATTACGGGCATAATCCGTTCCAGGAGAATGCTTTTAATCCAAAGCACCCTCCATATCAAAGCAAGTTTCCCCATAGAAGTCAATGGAAACGAAGATAACTCGTTCTACATTGATTTCTATTTCATGCAGTACCGCATGTGGCTAGAGGTGGGGGGGGGGCGCCGGAGAGACTCGGAGATCATGCAGATGCACTCGGAAAGGCTCAAACTGAGAATTTTGGAGTGTTTCCGAGTATTTGAGTGCTTCCCAGTGTCACCCGCACCTCTGGCCAAATGCGGTACTGCACACTGCAGGGGATTGAATCCTGCTTGTTTTGGGAGACAACACTCGCAAACTGAGTCAGGATTTAAGAAAAATAATATTGATGTTAATCGCGTTACTCGCAATTCGAGGTATTACTGTATAATGATCAGTGCTGCCGGCTATAGCCAGGGGCACTAATCATTCAGGAAAAAAGCAGACAGGTTGGTTGTATACAAATCAATCGATAAATAAACTTGTGTACAACCAGCTAGCCCATACATAAATTGAAATTTGGCAGTTATAGCCATGCTGGATTATTGTGCAGATCTGGAAGAAATACACAAAGCACACCAAGATGAAAAAGATGCAATTAAAACGACGCATGATGAATGTATTTAGATAACATGTACCGTACTTATCCTACAGTTCAGCTTTGACCTTCGCTATAAAAATGAAACCTGATAACTAACTTTTTTTATTTTTTTTTCTTCTTTGTGGTTACAGGAAGCAATTGCTTCACTGTGCGCATTTTATTTTAGAAGAGATGCATGTTTACTGAGTAACCTATGGGGTGTCCCAGGCCTCTGACACTTCTCAGTGTCTGCATGTTTTGTGTCTTTATGGGTATACAAAGACTTTCTTGTATGAATGCTCATGGGGGTTGCTGCACAGGCCAGTGATCCGCTGCTTAGATAGATCCTAACTGAGGGGAAGTGGTGCTTTCTACATTCACACATTTTTTATGGGTTTCCTGTTCTGTGCATTCCGCAACAGACGGTTTAGAGGAGACCACATCTCTGATCTATATGATAGGGTTTCTGTAACTGTGATCCTTTTTTTTTTTTTTTTTCATTTTTTGTTGTTGTTGCTGAGATGGACATTTTTCTTAGATGGTTGCCATAAGTGTTTACCGTTTTGATATCAGTTTAAGAGGGTTTTTTGAAAGCGTTAAAATCTGTCTGCTTAGTCATGAAAGGGAATCAATGGGGGGGTGGGTGTCAAGCTTATGGTCTAATTTTTGTACACAATATTTTTTTAAATGCATTCCCTATGGAAAGAGGGGGGGGGGGCAGTGTGTATGTGAAATTTATAGCATGCTCTTAACATGAACCAATATTTTACATGATCCAATATTAAAACAGATTTAAAACAGATTTGACCGTGCTGGAAAAAATTAGACTACCGGGTCCCCCTTGCAGGTCATGTGACCAGTAGTGCCATCTCTTTCAAAGAGGCTTGTAGGTCCTATATTCCAGCAGAGAAGGCCACTTGGTGAGCTTTACACCAAATTAAACCATACTGAAATTGTTGGTACTTGGTTACCTTCCCTGTTCCAAGAAGCATGGGACAGCACAAAGTACTTATTACTAATTTAAATAAATAAAACACACACCAAGCTTTATTTGGCTAATAATTGGCCACAACGTTTATTAAGGGGTTACCCAAATATAAACAATCACCAGTAACATAAAATATAATCTTAAAATTTATAACCAATAAATTATTTAATTTATTAATAACACGTAGTCCATCCAGAACTGAACTGGATGACAAACCCCACTAACAAACGTCATGACGGTACAAAACATTTTATTCATAAGGGAGGGAGGGTGGGAGCAGCACGGTTCCTGCTGCTGCGGCGTCCCCTCAGGCTGTGACACAAAGCGGGAAAGCTGCCGGCTTTTAAAACCACTGCCCAGCTCAATCCCGCCCGAATCAGCCAATCAGGAGCCGTTGCTATGCCGCTCCGAATCCTGCCATCACCCGGAGCAACCCAATTCACCATAAACAGGGGGGGGAGCCCGGAAGACATCAGGAACCACAGCAGCACTCTGTACTGTCCCATGTAGCCCCACATGAACGCTAGGGGCTTGTTCATGGGACAGCACAAAGTACTTATTACTAATTTAAATAAATAAAACACACATCAAGCTTTATTTGGCTAATAATTGGTCACAACGTTTATTAAGGGGTTACCCAAATATAAACAATCACCAGTAACATAAAATATAATCTTAAAATTTATAACCAATAAATTATTTAATTTATTAATAACACGTAGTCCATCCAGAACTGAACTGGATGACAAACCCCACCAGCTGAAAGCCGCTCAGCAACTGAGCGGCTGAAGCCCCCCAAACGCCGTGGCCTGCTCAATCATATTTTGTAGACCCAGGATGAAAATGTCTAAACCAACATCCGAAAGGTGTACAAAATCCACTCTATAAAAACCAGGAAGAAAACCTTCCAAATCTGAGTGGCGGTAAGCAAAACCACCTTGTGAAATCACTAAATTACGTATGGTTCTGTTTACCCGTTTCCTAATTTTATCTAAATAATGCAGATTACTGGACGCTGACCAAAGGAGTCTCGGTATCATCTCCGAGAAAACTATCACCGTAAAAGGAAACAATAACTTGAAAGAAGATAAATCTCTCTTCATTTCACAAATCAAATCCCAAGTTTTAACCCTGCCCAGGTCATTAGCCCCGGCATGAATGATAAGAACATCCGGCGAAGGCCATTGTCCTGTCAAGAAAATCAACTGCTCCTTTAAATTCCCCCATCTCAAACCTCTTACACCCCACCATAAAACCTGAAAACGTCCTTTATCCAAACCAAGATTGGTTTCGAAATTCTTGATGGAAGTTCTCCTTTTGGCCCAAAAAATAAAGGAATGTCCTATTATCCAAACGACATGCTAGGAAAGACCTAAAAAAATCAAATAATAATACGATCAGGGCGGACATACAACTTAAATCTATCACTATCCCAACGCCCCAATTGTTTAAGACCTTCATTAGAAAAACCAAGAAGACTGGCCTCAGTAGCCGCACCTATCCTAAAGGAATGCGAGGAAAAGTGAAAACCAGAAAGATTAAGTTTTTTAAGGCAAGAAGACAGGACAGATGAAAACTGGAATCTTGTCAGAGGAGACAAATTATTGTGAACAAAAAACGAACCTGGATAAACGGGGCGAATGGAAAGATATTGCAAGACTCTGAAAACTGGACAAATGCTCTGAACAGGAGCTCTATGAAGGGTTATCCAGCGACCCTTCCCTAATTGGTCCATCTTAGATCTACGGAGAAAAATCTTAATCGAACCTTTGTTAACAGAAATATCCGAAAACTCTAAAAAAGATGATGAAAGCTTATTAGGTGCAGTAAGCTCACCCACTCTAAAAGCACCAAAGAATGCTATAACAAAAACCGCTCTGAACAAAGAAACCAGACATTTTTAGAAAAAATTAAACACCGGCTAAAATCTTATGCACTGTAGCCGGGCTAAGATTATCCTTAATTAAGGAAGAAACAAAGCATAGAGCAGTATATGCATCCACCGAACCAACTGAACAATCAGCTTTTGTACAGAAGTTACACCACCTAGACCATGATTGAGAATATTCTTCCCAAGTCTTAGGGGCAACAGAATTCCTTATGTTCACCTCAATTAATTCCAGATCAGGTCCCAGAGAAAAACTGGGCATGACAATCCTTTTTGATCCGCATCTGGAGCGAGTAACCGAAACCTCTGGAACTGCGAACGAGATAAAGAATCGGCAATCTCATTAGTAAGACCAGGAATATGTTTTGCCTTTAGCCAGATATTGAAAATCATGCATTGCAACACCAAAAAACGAAGTAACTTTATAACTAATTCGGATTTTGATGAAAGGCAATTAATAGCAAAAAACACACCTTTATTATCCGTGTGAAGGATTACCCGCCTATTCTCCAAATGTTTATGCCAAATAGTAATAGCCACCACCACCGGGAATAATTCCAGCAAGACTAGGTTATGGATAATATCTGGCGACCTCCAGGATTCCGGCCATTTATCAGCGCACCAATGACCGTCCAAAAAAGCGCCAAAACCAACCGAACCTGATGCATCAGTAAACAAGCGGATATCTAGGTCTTCCACAAAATCACTCTGCCAAACCATACTACCATTAAAATGTAACAGAAATTGGTCCCAGACCTTCAAATCCTCCTTAATAGGACGTGTAATAGAAACATGTGAAAGAGAGGATTTTTTAACTCTTTAGTGGCCAGAGCGAATCTGCGAGAAAAAACTCTGGCCACTGGGATTACCCTAGACGCAAAAGCGAAAAGTCCCAGTAAAGACTGAACCTCGCGCAAAAGCACTTTTCTCCTAGTCAAAAAATTAGCAATGAGTACTCTCATTCTCAAAATTTTTGACATTGGAAGACGGAATTCCATAGCAACTGAATCAATTGTTATGCCCAGGAATTCAATCACTGTCACCGGACCCATTGTTTTTTCATGGGCTATAGGGATCCCGAATGATCTGCAGATGTTGAAAAAACAAACCATCATTTCAGAACAAACTTGAACTCCAGGTGGGCCAATAAACAAAAAATCGTCCAAATAGTGGATGACTCCACCTTGAGGGGAATTTTGTGATAAAAACCACTGTATAAATGTTGAAAAAGCCTCAAAATAACTACATGACTTGGAAAACCCCATGGGCAAACACTTATCAAAATAAAAGTGATCTTCAAAATAAAAGCCCAGAGAGTTAAAACCTGTTGGATGGACCGGTAAAAGACGAAATGCAGATTTTATGTCTGCCTTTGCCATAAGAGATGCTTTGCCAAATTGTTTTAACAAAGCTAAAGCTTCATCAAAAGATGAATAAGACACAGAAGACTCCAAATCTGATATTTCGTCGTTCAAGGAATTACCATGAGGAAAGGATAAATGGTGGATTAAACGAAAAGAGCCTGTCTCTTTTTTGGGGACCAGGCCTAACGGAGATAAACGAAAATTCAAAAATGGGGGGGATGAAAAAGGACCGGCTATTCTATCTTCATGCAGCTCCTTCAAAATGTTTTCCCTCACTATATCTGGGTTCAACAGAACTGAACAAAGATTTCTAACCGGGGTGCAACCTTGACCTAAAAAGGAAGGGACCAAAAAAACAAATTTGAACCCTTCATATAGAAGGACCGCCATCTTGCGGTCTGGGTATTGATCTAGCCAAAACTGCATTTCTGACAGTCTCACTGGCGTCCATGCCCTTTGCATTAGTGTCCCTTGACTGGACTGCAGAAGCTGATTTTTTGAAACAACGAGATGCTGAGTGTGCACCCGCGCAGAATGAGCATTCGTGCTTATACCTGCAATTGGATAAGAATCTACATTGGGAGTCATTAAATGCGAAACATACTCCTTTACGAAAATTAGCCTGAGAACTATTTGTAGTTTGAGGCCTCTGAGTGTATTGCTGCCTTTGTGGCAGCATCAAATTTAGCCACAAACCTACATCTTTGACCCCCCAATGGAGGGAAGGATGGACTGAAAGCTTCTGCCTGAAGCTCTCATCATAGCTGAACCAGGAGATGCCTCCAAAATGACGGTAAGCCTCCGCCACTATATCTAGATGTTGGCATAATCCTGAGCACTTGTCAGGGAAACGCTCACCAATTACTGAGGAAAAAATACAAAAGGCTTGAAGCCAATTCTGAAAAGTCCTAGGAATTGCCCGTCTCCTATCTTCCTCAGACCTATCATCTAATCTTTTCTCAGATTTCTATAAGAATTCTTTAGAGGAAGGAAGCAATGATAGTATATCTATAAAATCCCCCCGCCAAATTTTTTCCTTCACAGTCAAATGAAAACCCAGGGGGGGCAGTTCACAAGGAAGGGCCTCTTTAAGGCATGTTTCAGACACTAAAGATTTTACAGGTAAAGAGTTCAGTGAAGAAGAAGAAGGCAAAGAAAAAACTGTATTAAAGTCATTCACAGGTAATTTCTCAATCATAGAGACCCTTGTATTCAAAGGGTTAACACTTACTGGAATTGCAGGGTTACCCTGTGAAAAAACAGTATTATCAGACATATGCATACCGCTAGAGCCACCGCTATTCCATACAGTACCAATATTGGATTCATTTATCTTAGCAAGTACATTGGCTAAAGAACCAACTACTTTACCTAATTCAGTTAAATTTAAATCATTTCTCTCACCATGGCTGCGGTCCACGCTGACAGGCTGCCCAGACACTGTCACCTCACTAGAACAGCCCGCACCTGCTGGCTGAGGTGACCACTTCTGGCTCTGTTGCAGGAGCGTGACCTTGCCTGCTTCACATTCACCTTTTCAGGAGAAGAGGGAGAATCTTCACTTCTCAACCTCTTTCCCCTGTTACCTTTCTGAACTCTTTTTTGAACAGCAGGGGGAGCAGCTTCCGGCTCAGACTGAGCCTGCTCTACCCCCGCAGACACCGCCAATGGAGGGACAGCTTCATCCTCCAAACACCTCCACAGCCACTCCGCCCCTCCATGGCTCTCAGCTTTAGCAATGAGGCGACGCAGCAGTTCTTCCATAATGGCAGGTAACTTCAGCAGCACGGTTCCTGCTTCTGCGGCGTCCCCTCAGGCTGTGACACAAAGCGGGAAAGCTGCCGGCTTTTAAAACCACTGCCCAGCTAAATCCCGCCCGAATCAGCCAATCAGGAGCCGTTGCTATGCCGCTCCGAATCCTGCCATCACCCGGAGCAACCCAATTCACCATAAACAGGGGGGGGGAGCCCGGAAGACATCAGGAACCACAGCAACACTCTGTACTGTCCCATGTTGCCCCGCATGAACGCTAGGGGCTTCAATAAAATAAAATATTTAAATGTAATTTGGTTGCCACAGTCTGCCATTTTTAGTCCTCCTCACTGCCTGGAATGACAAATTCTGGTAACAACCCAATAATTATAGCTCTCCAAGCCCATGATCTAAATATTTGATGCCATTCTCTATTTTTAAGCATTACATCTACACATTAACCATCTTCTGATATCTCCAACTTGCAAGAGCCTACCACATATCTATTTTTCACACGTGACACAGTTAACATTCTGGAGCAAGCAGGGCCGGTGATACCACTAGGCAGTCACCTAGGGTGCACTGCCACCTAGGATGCAGCCACGACCACTTGTTTCCCTACTCTACCCAGGGCCGGCGCCAGCAGCATCCTGGTTTCCCACAGACCCACCGCAAGTCCTGGTGCAGGGTGCAAGTAGCTGGTCTTGCCTGGGGCGCAAAATAGTCCAGCACTGGCCCTGGGAGCAAAGCTTTTCAACCAATGTTACCCTAGGGTTCCCCCAGAGGTTGTAGGGGTTCCTTTCTGCCTCTTAGATACCGTATATACTTGAGTATAAGCTGAGTTTTTCAGCACTTTTTTTGTGCTGAAAAAGCCTCCCTCGGCTTATACTCGAGTCTCCCGCTGTTGACACAGTGCAGTCAGTCGGCGGCCATCCAGTGTAACAAAGCCCTGCCTCCTCCTCCTCCTCCTCCTCCTCGTCTTTGTCCATGATAGACTGAACACTGACTCACTGCTGGGAAACTGCATCAGTGTTCCATCTATCACAGCCGAGGATGAGGAAGAGGAGGAGGCGGGGCTTGGTTACACTGGACGGCCGCCGACTGCAGTTAAGACTGCACCACACAGCGGGAGATCAGGTACATGAGGCACAGTGAGGCTTCAGATGGGCACAGTGAGGCTGCAGATGGGCATTGTTGACCCTCTTTTCCACTTACAGTAGCTGCTGCATTTCCCACCCTAGGCTTATACTCAATCAATAATTTGTGGTAAAATTAGGTGCCTCGGCTTATGTTCGGGTGGGCTTATACTCGAGATTTACGGGTAAGTTCCCTACGGACACCATTAATCTTTTTAGCTATCCATAAGAGGGTAATTCTTCCCATTGACCACAAGTGTAAGGCGCAATCTTCTCAATGACCATCCCACTAATCTATCATGAGTTGTAGATAGAGTACTTATTAGCGGGGGTTCCCTGAGACCGGAAAGTTATTTCAAGGATTCCTCTGTGTTGAAAAAGGCTGCTCTGGAGCATGCCCTCATCTTTTCCTACCTTTTATTTTTGTAATATCCTTTTCAGTGGTCTTCAAATGAGCAGACTGGTACCACCCCATTCCACCTTAAATTTGCTGTTTAACCCTTTCTTCTTTCTTCTCGCTTCTCCAGTGTTGTTTTTCTTTGACCCTTTACTGACTTCCTGTTGCACAGAAAATACAGTTTAAGGGCTGTTACTATGAAACCTTCTCCAACCTGAACCGTTCTTACTTTTCCATGCTTTTTCCAGATACCAACCACATGGCAATCTCAGTTCTGCATATAACTTCTTCTCCACTCTAGTAATATTTGGGCAGAGTCGCCTTCAGGATTTCCCAAAAGCCTACCCACTTCTCTGTATTGGCCTTCTACAATCCATTTGAAACTCTCCAACCAAGCTATTCGTACTCATGAACGCTAGCACTCCTGCGTTTAGCTTTTCTTAACACTGGAGAAAATAATCTGGGAAGTATCAATAGCTTTTAGACCCCGTTCCTGCCCGCAATTTTGTTTGTGTGATTGTCACTTGGAAATTCATGTTGCGCATAGGGCAGCTCATACAATTCAATGGGCTGCCGTATGCGCAATTGTCGCTCCAAAGAAGTCTAAGGACCACATTTTTGCCTCTGATCCAGGAACGGTTTTACATTTCCATTTTGCTGCATGCCAATCGTGGAAAAATTTCACTGTGTTTTGGCACCCAAACACGCGACACGCGTATTGCATCGATTTTGTCTGTGGTTCCCAATCGTCCATATATGAATGGTTCCTAAAAGCTCACCTATGTAAACAAGCATTTATTCTTCTCTAAGGCCCCTTTCACACAGACGGATAGAATGGTGCTTTTAGCTGCGGATTTTGTAGTTTTCTACCGCAGCTAAAAGCACACAATGCTTTCCTATGGCCCCATTCACACACAGCGTTTAGCTGCGATTTCGTTACATGCAGTTTGGTGCGAATAGAAAATATAGAATTGAATGCGTCCAGGTGCGATGTAGCGCAGCTATATATGCACATAACCGCAGGTAATCACAGTCTTTTGTGTCAACTGCGGATAGCAGCGTGAGGAAAAAAAAGAACAACAGGAAGCACATCATAATCAGTAGGTATAAAAAGGGTTGCTATGGGAATGACTACAGCAGCTAAACGCGACCGCATGTAACCGCACGTAAATGCAGGTAGTCACAATGTACAAATGCAGCTAATCGCAGTATATGGAGCCTTGAATTTCACAGAACATTTTACGTGCTTTTAACTGCGGCAAAACAGCTGTCCGTGTGAAAGGCGCCTAAGATATTATTTTTAGCTATGTATCCAGCACTGCTTCCTTCTCAACTATCCGACAAGGTGCATCTTGAATGCAGCATGTCCATTTAAATTGGGGAGGAAAACTGGACTTGATAAATTAATGTAGGTTTGCGAGTATTTTAGAGATGAGAAAATCCTGGTGCAACTGTAGACATTTCACATACAGTAGGATACCTTTTGCTTACTTCCCACTACAGTAATCTATTACCACAAGGTTAATGGAAAAACGTAACATCTTTGTGTTAATAATTGACTTTGAATCACCTAACAGGGGATGTTGTGATGTGTTATTTAACCCTATTTCTTAGATTGAGGCTTATCCATAGTACCCCCAGAGAGACGCTCTTGGTTACTAAACAACTGCAGAAACCCTTTTATCTTGGGCATTTTTATTTTTTTTAAGTTTATTTTTTTTCTTATATATTGCAGCTTACCAATCATTAGATGTGGGGGCTACTTCCATTTTCTCTCTTTAGGATTTGTTTCAATCTGTTTTCACCTATCTGGCCATTAACACACATCCTGTACAGGGGCCTATTTGGATAGCCGCATTGTTAGTTTGGGAGGAGGGGAGTGTTGGATGGACTAGTAGATTTAGATACACTAACAAATTGCATCCAAACTCCAGGTCACACGTTATTAGCAGGTATAGCAAACCGTTTTTGTTTCCCTTTTGGGATAAAAGTTTTTACATAAATAAAATCTGACCGTTTGTAAGCACCCCTGTAAGTGCTAAATAACTTGCCTCATCCCTTTAACTGATAGAATCTGCAAGCAAGCTTAATGTGTTAAACAACAGATTTACTGGCTGGATCACCAGATGAAAATAAAGCTGGCCATAGATGGAGTGATTTTATTTCCTGCAACCCATTGCTTGATTCACCCATCAACACAGTCAGCGTTGATGGTGGAATCCCTCGCACAGAGCTGTTGTGTTCTCCCGACAGGGGGTGGGGGAAGCCATGCCCGCTCGGAGAACACACAGGAAAGAGCCTAAAAAATAAAACTGATGCAGCCATCACAAGAATTAGTAAGCTGCAATATAATAAATGTTTGCTTCTGGGTTTAATACTGCTTTAAGTGAAACATTACTCAACCACCAAGTTTGCTACAAATATTGAAAGGAATTTAAAAAACGTTATTTCAGATTCCCAACTGCTTCTCATGTGACAATATTACAAACCGCCTCTTCTATGTACTGGTGAAGACTCCTTCATGCTGGATGCATTGTCATACATTTTCCACATTTTTCAGCTCGGGCAAGATGTGCAGACAAGAGAAAACCTATTGTTTTTAATAGGACCTTTTCACACCAATGTGTTCTGTTGCAGACATTGAAAAAAAAAATGTCTTGTTCAAGTCAACCCCCACATACTTTTTGAATCGAGCGTGACCGGTTAGATAAAGATGTAAGAAAATCACTATAATATTGCAGGTTATATTAAATGTTGGGATCCCGTTGAGTCTGTTGTAATAGAGCATATGTGGTACAGCATTTCTGTACTCTTTTTCATGTCGGGTTTGCACACTGTTTCACATTTGAGTAGGGTGTAGGTCCTCAGGCCTGCCCTGAAAGTTGGGAGGGGGTGGACATGGCCTTCTGGCTTAGTTTACCCACTCTCATGGGGTCTCCCTTCGGGGGAGCCCCACCTAGTACTTGGGGTGGTCTGTTTAGGCAGACCTCCCAGAGAACGGGGTCCGTTTTTGGCTTCAGGAAGATGGACCATGTGAAAGTACCCCAGACCCCGTCTGGAGCCTAATGCCCTGGGGGATCATGGCAAGGTCCTTCGATTTTGGAGGGCCATATGTACAACCTATTGCACTTTTTGTGTTCACTTTTTGGTGTGCACTTTTTTGGACCGGGTGGAGTTTTTGGAGTGTTTTCACACACCAAGGGCTTCGCTAGATAAGGGCACTGTTCCTTATCAGGATATCGTTTTTCTTCATATACGGAGATATATGATAGATAAATCTTTTGAAGGGTTCCTTGCATTTTGTAGATTCTAAAAACGATTCTTGTCCTGTTCAGGTACTGATTCGGGTCCTTTCATTTGAATAATCTAGGCTAGCGTGAATGTACAGTGGCTCTTGTGATGCCTAGGGGGTTGGAGATAGCTTTTTAGCAGAGCACACAAGTGTGTTCTACAATTGACTGGAGAATGTGTTTGTAAATTAAAGGTAGGCCCCCAATGAGCCATAATCCAAATCCCTCTACTTCTGCTCTAATTTTAATGTAGACTGCACAAACCTGATTTACTGTTTACTGCTACAATGCATAGCTCTCAACTGTGCCTGGAGGGACTATCCCTATTTTGGAACTAAATCCCTCTGCCTCTCTTTCTTCCTCTGTTGCCCCACTTTTGTCTTTTATGAAATGATTTCTAATAAAAAAAATGTATCGACTATCAAATGTGTTTTACTGCACTAATCCTTTTATCTAGCTCTGAAATTCTTTTTGTTATGTTAAAAAGCCAACATAAATGAAAAGCAGTGATAGCTATGGAGTTAAATCAATCGTTTCTGCACACTAATCCTCATGGTCTGTATGACTGGAGGCATGGCTTGTGCGTGTTATTTGCCTATATACTTTCTGCTATAATGTGTCCCTCCTTCCCAACTCGCAAAGTATGGAGGTATGAGAATGTATTCCTTTTTGGTTTTTTAATTGTAAATTCATTCTAAATGTTAGGCTCCGTTCACACCTAGGCGTTTTGGGCATTTTTCTGCTGTAAGCCTCAGCTGTAAAAACAAGACAAATCCCATTCATTTCAATAGCCCCGGTTCACATCAGAGCATTCTGTTGCTTGAAGCACAACGCCCGTCGCTCAAAAAAGTACAGGAGCTTCTTTTTTGGCAGATTACATGCGTTTTTCTGCATTTTACATTGGTGACCTTTTGACTTGTACAAAATCGCGTGACTTTCTGCCTGAAAATGATACGCTCAGGTGTAAATGCAGCCTTATGGTTTCTTAGGTGTATAGAATATACAGTCATGGCCGAAATTGTTGGCACCCCAGAATGTTTTCAAGAAAATCAAGTATTTCTCACAGAAAAGTATTGCAGTAACACATGTTTTGCTATATACATGTTTATTCCCTTTGTGTGTATTGGAACAAATTGGACATAATGTCACACAAAACTTCAAAAATGGGCTGGTCAAAATCAAAATTCTTGGCACCCTTAAAGCGGAGCTCCACCCTAAAGTGGAACTTCTGCTCATCGGAACCCCCCCCCCCCCCTCCGGTGTCACAATTGACACCTTTCAGGGGGGAGGGGGGTGAAGATACCTGTCTAAGACAGGTATTTTCACCCACTTCCGGGAGTCCTCTCTGCGGGAAATCTGCGGGAAGTACGTCACTTCCCGCAGAATACCCGTTATGTTCTGGGAGACACTCGGCTCCCAGAACACACGGGGACCAGTCAGAACGGCGCAGCGCGACTCGCGCATGCGCCGTAGGGAACCGGGCAGTGAAGCCGCAAGGCTTCACTTTCTGGTTCCCTCATCGAGGATGGCGGTGGGGGCAGCAGAGTGATGAGCGATTGCTCGTCCTCTGCTGTGGACGTCGCTGGACTCCAGGACAGGTAAGTGTCCCAATATTAAAAGTCAGCAGCTGCAGTATTTGTAGCTGCTGGCTTTTAATATTTTTTTTTCGGCGGAGCTCCGCTTTAACTTAATATTTGGTTGCACACCCTTTGGAAAAAATAACTGAAATCAGTCGCTTCCTATAACCATCAATAAGTTTCTTACACCTCTCACCCGGAATTTTGGACCACTCTTTTGCAAACTGCTCCAGGTCTCTCTTATTGGAATGGCGCCTTTTCCCAACAGCAATTTTAAGATCTTTCCACGGGTGTTCAATGGGATTTAGATCTGGACTCATTGCTGGCCACTTTAGAACTCTCCAGCGCTTTGTTGCCATCCATTTCTGGGTGCTTTTTGATGTATGTTTGGGGTCATTGTCCTGCTGAAGGACCCAAGATCTCGGACGCAAACCCAGCTTTCTGACACTGGACTCTACAGTGCGACCCAAAATCCTTTGGCAATCCTCAGATTTCATGATTCCTTGCACACATTCAAGGCACTCAGTGCCAGAGGCAGCAAAACAACCCCAAAACATCATTGAACCTCCACCATATTTCACTTTAGGTACTGTTTTTTTTTTTTCTTTGTAGGCCTCATTCTGTTTTCGGTAAACAGTAGAATGATGTACTTTACCAAAAAGCTCCATCTTGGTCTCATCTGTCCACAAGACGTTTTCCCAGAAGGATTTTGGCTTACTCAAGTACATTTTGGCAAACTGTAGTCTTGCTTTTTTATGTCTCTGTGTCAGCAGTGGGGTCCTCCTGGGTCTCCTGCCATAGCGTTTCATTTCATTTAAATGTCGACGGATAGTTTGCGCTGACACTAATGCTCCCTGAGCCTGCAGGACAGCTTGAATTTCTTTGGAACTTGTTTGGGGCTGCTTATCCACCATCCGGACTATCCTGCATTGCAACCTTTCATAAATTTTTCTCTTACGTCCGCGCCCAGAGAGATTAGCTACAGTGCCATGGGTTGCAAACTTCTTGATAATGTTGCGCACTGTGGACAAAGGCAAATCTAGATCTCTGGAGATGGACTTGTAACCTTGAGATTGTTGATATTTTTCCACAATTTTGGTTCTCAAGTCCTCAGACAGCTCTCTTCTCCTCTGTTGTCCATGCTTAGTGTGGCACACACAGACACACAATGCAAAGACTAAGGCTGGGTTCACACTAGTGCGACACGACATCTGTCCTACTTTGGATCCGACTTTGCCCTGCGACATGAAGCCGACATATGTCCGACTTTCAATGAACGGGGATCCGACTTGGATCCCCGCCAATAGCAGGCACTGTGTTTGGTATGAATCTTGAGGGGGAACTCCAGGCTAAATTTTAAATAAAAAACCGGCATGGGTACACCCTCCAAGGGCATACCAGGCCCTTAGGTCTGGTCTGGATTTGAAGGGGAACCCCTACGCCGAAAAAACGGCATGGGGGTCCCCCCCAAAATCCAAACCAGACCCTTATCCGAGCACACAACCTGGCAGGCCGCAGGGGAAGAGGGGGGGACGAGAGAGTGCCCCCCCTCCCTCCTGAACCGTACCAGGCCGCATGCCCTCAACATGGGGGGTTTGGTGCTCTGGGGCAGGGGGGGCGACCTGCGGCCCCCCACCCCAGAGCACCCTGCCCCCATGTTGATGAGGACAGGGCCTCTTCCCGACAACCCTGGCCGTTGGTTGTCGGGGTCTGCGGGCGGGGGGATTATCGGAATCCGGGAGCCCCCTTTAATAAAGGGGATCCCGGCCCCCCCACCCTATGTGAATGAGTATGGGGTAGGGGTGCAACGGATCAAAAAACTCACGGATCGGATCGATCCTCGGATCAGAGTCACAGATCGGATTATTTTTCGGATCAGCAAAAAAAAAAAAAAAAAGACAAATAAACATAATTTTTGTCTTTTTGTTTATTAACACTTTTAAATTACTTGAAAATATATAAAATCAAGTTAAAGTGCACAAGGCATAATATCTTCTTTTTAACATAATGAGAAACAACTTAAAGTGCAACATAAAACTATCTCCTTCCTTTAAACATGGACCAATGGGCAATGAGCCAAAAACAACTTAAAGTGCAACATAAAAAGGCACATCTCCTTCCTTGAAACATGGATAGCGAAAGCCTCGTATGTCCACATCATCAAAGAAAGAAGAATAAAAGAAAGAAAGCAAAGCATTCCTGAGCTTATAATGTTAAATTCTTTTTCAAAAAGACAAGGATGTCTACATTGTCTGGGTAGAGTGTGGACCTCTTTGCAGTCACTATGTCCCCTGCTGTTGAGAACACTCTCTCGGAAGGAACTGAAGAGCCTGGCACAGCGAGATCGCATCTTGCCATCTAGGCAATATGAGGGTATTTACACTCATTGCTTTTCCACCATGCCAGTGGTTCACCATCCACTGTAATGCCGCTTGCTGCCAGCAGATAGGATGCCACCTCCTCTTTGATGATGTCAGCAGGAGTCTTGTTGTCTTTGCTGGCAAAGGTCTCTCCAAAAAGCTCTGCCATCGCCGACTTCTTTTGTGGAGGAGAAGAGGAGTCCAAGTTTGCTCCTGTTGGTTCTGCAGCTTGACCCTGCAGAAAAAAAATTGTTGATTAATTAAACCTATTATTTATTTTCATGTTTCATAGACATGAAAAATGTGGCAATATTATTGCCACATTTTTCATGTCTATGAAACATGAAAATATTAACATTTCATAAAAGCCATTATTACGAAAATAAAAAATGTAATTAGATTTAAATTCATAATTGTTCAATAAATATTCTTTTTCTTTACGTCATCACAGTCTTCAGTGCCCAGACTGCTCACAATCTCAGTGGTGAGGTCACTGTATGTCCTCTGGCGTAGGGCAGGGTCCATGTGAGACAGGGACTTGAACCTCGGATCCAGGGCAGTAGATCTGTGAAGGTAGTCCTGTAGAGTAGGGGGTGAAGTGTATCTGGGCTGCAGGTCCTCTCTAATGGCAGTCTTGACCTCTCGAGTGATGGTGCTGTCTTCCACACTTGGAGCCATGGATTGTAGAATCCTTGTTTTCAGCGGCAGGATCTTTGACACAGATGGTGAACTTTCAGTGCTCAGCAGAGATGTAACCGTTTTGAGGGGTTTAAGCACCTGGAGGACCTCCTCTGCCACTCTCACATCATCATCAGACAGGGTAATGATGTCTTTGACAATTTTCTTCAGGGTCTTGTCGGTCAATGCAGAGTATATAGATGCCTGCTGCTCCAGATAACGCTCCAGCATATCATAAGTGGAGTTCCACCTTGTTGGGACATCATGTATGAGCTTATGAGTAGGCAGCTTTAGCATTTCTTGCTTTGTCTTAAGCACATGAGCAGCTAGTGTGCTTCGGTGGAAGTAGGAAACCACCTTCCTGATCCTCCCAAGGAGGCGGTCCATCCTATTGACTGAGATTCCCTTCTGTTATGCCAAATTCACTACATGTGCAAAGCACCCTATCTGTGGGCCCAGTCCTGCCTCATTTACTGCATTAATTTGATTTTTGGCATTATCAGTTGTGACTGGGATATTAGTACTGGGCCTCTTTATCTTCCATTCCTCCACTGCTTGTGTTAGTACCTGCGCAAGATGAGTGCTTGTGTGACTCTCGTAGAGGGGGCGTGTTTGCAGCACCGGACTTCTCATCTCCCAGTCTGCTGTGATGAAGTGAGCGGTTATCGTCACATAGCTCTCCGTTCCCCTGGAGGTCCACCCGTCTGTCGTGAGCGCAACAGAGGATGTTTGGGATAGTTCACCCACAACTTTTTTCTTTTCCTGCTCATAAAGATCTGGAACAATCTTTTCACTGAAGTGGGTGCGCGACGGGATGTCGTAACGTGGCTCAAGCACTTTCAGCATGTTTAAATCCCTCGTTTTGCACAACCGAATATGGCCTCATGTCTGCACCTATAAACACACCGATAGCTTTTGTGATGGCTTTAGCCCTGTCTGATTGTGCAACAAGGGGCTGCTTAAATGCCGCGGTAATAAGCGGTTGTTGAGCAGCTTTCATTATGACTCCTGTCAGTGAAACACCGGGGTGATGTCGCTTCAAATGCGTGGCCATGCTTGATGTGTTTCCAGTGTCATATGGCTTTCTTGTGCCACAGTGCCTACACACCGTCACGGTTTTATCCACCAACTTCTTCCCTTCATCATATTTGACAGGGAAGCCAAAATGCTCCCATACAGGGGATTTAAGTGACGCAGGGCGTTCAAGCTCCTCCGTTCCTCCGCTCGCCATGACCACACTGTGTGTGTGTGGACTGATTCCTTCCCCAAAGTAGAGGCGGGATGTGGAGGCGCCGAACCTGGAGGACGGAACACTGGGCACAGTGGGCAGTCAGTCGCCCGACTCGCCAGTCAGGGAAGGCAGGGGAGCTCACCTGGAAAAAAGAAAAGAAACTGCGCTAAGACCTAGAAGCGATCTTGTGCGGCCGACTACAAAAATCGCCTAAAACTCAGTGGAAGCAATTCTTCTGGAAAACCCGCATACAGAGAAAAAAAAATATAGAAAAATTAGGATCGCGCTAAACGTAATATTACAATAGTGAACAAGTCCGACCGACGTAAACGTAAACACATGAATTGACAAGAACACCAAAAATATTAAAAATAATTTGAAAAATATATGGATAATTTAAAAGTTAATTTGGATAAATGTGCAAAATGCAATTAATTGAATTTGCAAAACTTGTGAAAATTCCACTACCATATAGTCCCCACTGTAATATCCACAATCTCCCCCACTGTAATATCCACGTCATCTCCCCCACTGTAATATCCATGTCATTCCACCCCCCCCCCCACTGTAATATCCACGTCATCTCCCCCACTTACTGTAATATTATCCACCATCTCCCGCACATGGTACTTACTGTAATATTATCCACAATCTCCCCCACATGGCACTTACTGTAATATTATCCACAATCTCCCCCACATGGCACTTACTGTAATATTATCCACAATCTCCCCCACATGGCACTTACTGTAATATTATCCACAATCTCCCCCACATGGCACTTACTGTAATATCCACAATCTCCCCCACATGGCACTTACTGTAATATCCACAATCTCCCCCACATGGCACTTACTGTAATATCCACAATCTCCCCCACATGGCACTTACTGTAATATCCACAATCTCCCCCACATGGCACTTACTGTAATATCCACAATCTCCCCCACATGGCACTTACTGTAATATCCACAATCTCCCCCACATGGTACTGCCACTTACTGTAATATCCACAATCTCTCCCGGCCATCCAGAGATCCAGAGCAGTGAGGGTGAGGGCGGGGTGATGACGTCAGCGCGCAACTCGGCAGCCGACGCCGCCGGGTGTACCAAGATGGCCGTGGCTCCGGAGCTAAGCCGAAGCCGCGGCCTTTCCTAAGGCCGAGGCCGCGGATCGCGGTGTGTGCCGATCCGAACGGGGTGACCCATTCGGATCACGGATCGTCACCGATCCGTTGCACCACTAGTATGGGGTACATCGTACCCCTACCCATTCACCTGGTAGAAAAAAATTGCAATAAAAAAACCACACAGTTTTTTAAAGTATTTTATTGCACAGCTCCGGGGGTCTTCTTCCGACTTCGGGGGTCTCCGGTTTTCTTCTGCCGGGCCACCTCTAACTTCTTTAGCTCTTTTGCTAGCGGGCCCGGTCTTCTCCGTCGCCTTCTCCCCTCTGGTTCTTTCTTTCTTCTGCCGGGCCTCCGCTAACTTCTTTTAGCTCTTTTGCTAGCGGAGGCCCGGTCTTCTCCGTCGCCTTCTTCTTCTCGCACTATCCGGTTCTTCTCCCGCTTCTTTCTTCTGCCGGGCCTCCGCTAACTTCTTTTAGCTCTTTCGCTAGCGGAGGCCCGGTCTTCTCCGTCGCCTTCTTCTTCAGCGCGAACCCCCCCTGTCAGGAGAGCCGCCGATCGGCTCTCCTCTACTTGCGTCTGTCAGACGCGAGTGAGGAAGAGCCGATCAACGGCTCTTCCTGTTTACTTCCTGATCAGCCGTGATTCGACGGAGGCTTTTTACCGAGATCAGTGTAGCGGTGGGTCAGACTGACCCACCGCTCCACCGATCGCCGCGATGCCTGCCCCCCCGGGCGCGCGGCGGCTGTTATCCCGCAGGACGTCATATGACGTCATATGAAGTCCAGTGTGGATAACAGAACCACTTCCCGGACGTCAATTTGCTATTGACTGGGCGGGAAGTGGTTAAAGGAGCATCACATGCTTGAAACAATCTTATTTATCCACAATTTTGAAAGGGTGGCAAGAATTTTGACCAGCCTATTTTTGGAGTTTTGTGTGACATTATGTCCAATTTGCTTTTTTTCCCTCCCTTTTTTTTTTGTTTTGTTCCAATACACACAAAGAGAATAAATGTGTATAGCAAAACATGTGTTACTGCAATACTTTTCTGTGAGAAATACTTGATTTTCTGGAAAAAATTCTGGGGTGCCAACAATTTCGGCCATGACTGTACATAGATGTATGCAATGAAGGAATGCATTTCCGTTCTATAGGAGGCCCTTCTCAGACACTGCTGGTCATCGGCACTCAGATGGCAAGATCTCGAGGTCAAACCACCAACATTTTTTGTCTGCTAGAGTGTAGACTTTCTCAGGACAGAATTACAGCTATCACAGATTATTTATGCACATTTTGTACCTGGTTCAGAGTTCAGACCCACCATCGTGTAACTTAAAGTAGAACTAAAGGCAAAACTTTTTTTTTTTTTTTCATATTTGGATAGAGTAAGGGAGGGTCATAACCCCTGTAAGATTTTTTATTTTATTTTTTACCATGTGTGTCCCATTGGGGAGATTTACCTTCACTTCCTGTTCCATAGCTAAACAGGAGGTGATCAGAAATCACTGCAAATAAAGGGAATTCTTTGGGGACTCCCATTGTCACCAGAACTAGTGTCCCCATTGGAAGATGTCCCTTCTATTTCTTTTCTGGGGACAACTCCAAAATTTAAGATTTTCATTTACTTTCAACGATAATGGTAAATAGGGATGGGCTCAGACGTGTTTGGATCGTAGTCCCAATCCACTTGCGCAATCAGGCCAGGAAGCCCTCACTTCAGACCGCCAATCATAGGCAGTGAGGCATTTCCCAGCCCACAGCTGCACATACACTGTCTGCCTATGGTTGGCAGTGTGCAGAGGCGGCTTCCTGGCGGGATTGCTCAAGTGGGTTGGGACTAGGATCCGAATACGCCTGAGCCCACCCCTAATGGTAAACAGGAAAAATAGAGAGGGTGAATCTCCTTAACGGGGACACAGATTGCAAGAAAAACTGACAGTGGTTCTAATCCCTCTCCACTCTATCCAAAAACTAAAAAAAAAAGTTTTACCTTTTAGTTATACTTTAAAGGTACACAACAATGCTGCAACTAAAAGAATAACCATTGTTAAAAAATAGCCAAAATAGCCAAGAGGGAAGGAATGACTGCTGACATATTGGCCTATTCCAGAATCAACTGAACATCTGTGTTCAGCTCTGTGGGAAACAAAGCGCCTAGTTTATAAATCCACATTGGGGCTGATTTACTAAAACTGGAGAGTGAAAAATCAGGCGCAGCTGGTAGCCAATCAGCTACTAACTTCAGCTTGTTCAAATAAGCTTTAACAAAAAAAAAAAAATCCTGGAAGCTGATTGGTTTCTATGCAGAGCTGCACCAGATTTTGCACTCCTAGGTTTAGTAAATCCACCCCCATTGTCTCTTTTCTTTGCAGCTCTACATCAAAATCTCCTCGACAATTATTGATGCTAAATTCTTTTCGCCAACAGACCTTTTGGAATGGAGTTGTAGACATCTTTAAAGTGTTGAGCAATTGGACTTGTAGATTTGGATGTCAATATATCACAAATCTGTTCGCCTATTTTGCGAATCTCACATTCTTTTTTCCCCTCTAATATTTCTGACTAAGACAGGGCAAATAGAATATCGACCTTAGTTGTTCTACAATTGTTAGAGGATAATATCTGTCTTGTTTCTATGTCATAATGATCTTCAAAGTAGGCATCAAGTCCACATATTTGTAAGAAATTGCAAGTGTCGCACCAGTACAAACCAGTATTCTTTTCCTTTGCTAACCAAGCCTCATACTTAGTTGGGGTAAATTCTGTATGGACTAATGCAGGGCTTGACAAATTTGCTTGGAATCTAGGAGCCAGCTAAAAAAGTTAGGAGCCAGGAACGCGCCCCGTCCCGCCGAGCTCGCGCGCAGAAGCGAACGCATACGTGAGTAGCGCCCGCATATGAAAGCGGTGTTCAAACCACACGAGATATCGCCGCGATCGGTAGATCGAGAGCAATAATTCTAGCCCTAGACCTCCTCTGTAACTCAAAAGATGCAACCTGTAGAATTTTTTAAACGTCGCCTATGGAGATTTTAAAAGGGTAAAAGTTAGTCGCCATTCCACGAGCGGACACAATTTTCAAGCGTGACATGTTGGGTATCAATTTACTCAGCGTAACATTATCTTTCACAATATTAAAAAAAATTGGGCTAACTTTACTGTTGTCTTTTTTTTTTATTAAAAAAAAGTGTATTTTTTCCCAAAAAAGTGCGCTTGTAAGACCGCTGCGCAAATACGGTGTGACAGAAAGTATTGCAACGACCGCCATTTTATTCTCTAGGGTGTTAGAATAAAAAATATATATAATGTTTGGAGGTTCTAATTAGAGGGAAGGAGATGGCAGTGAAAACACAGGGGAAGCCCCATTAGCATTGCTGTTTGTCATGTCATACCAACGGCCACCACAAGATGGCGCTAGATCACAGAAGGAAGCATAGGCCTGCAGAAGGCCGCAAAGCCGCGGCCTCAATTACCGGGCGGCGCGGGGGGGGGGGGGGCATGGAGAGACAGGATTCCCCAGCTGTGCTGCGCCAGGTCGCTAATTCTAGTCGCAATGGCGACCTGGCGCCCGGGGTTTGTCGAGCCCTGGACTAATGGTCACCAAAATTTTTTGCTCTTTGAGCAACCATTTGAGGTCGAGGACCCACAGCTGCTGCCATCTAGGGATTGGCTGTAAGAATTTATTTTTATTTATTCCAATGTCCCCATACTGGGTAACCAGCCTAGAATGTTTGCTTATGTACTTTGTCTTTCTGTTTTATCTTCTTTTGCAATCCGCTGCACCCTATCCCTATTCAGAGCTTTCAATTTGCTTCTTCTTAAGACCCTATAGGGATTTTATTGTTTTTTTTGTTAATTTTTTTTTGCATCAGCTTGAAACTTGGCAGTATGAGTGCAGTTTATCTGTAATCGAAGATACCACCCAGTAGGCTTTCTCAATTTAGTGCTTGTGGGTTATGACTGGTGGCATGGAAGAGCCCTCTATCTGTAGTGGACTTCCTGACTGTACTTGTGACAAGCCTTCTGTCTTCAGTCTTAAAGGTTAGATTCAGAAAGGTAATAAACCTTTCGTCAACAGAATATGTTAGCTATATGTACTCTAGTCCAGTGGTTCTCAACCCCAGTCCTCAAGTACCCCCAACGGGCCATGTTTTGGGAACGTCCCTTAGATAAAATAGCTCTTATCAATACTATGTCATTGATATTGTTTTAAAGCAGCTGTGCAACGTAAAGGAAAACCTGAAAACATGGCCCATTGGGGGTACTTGAGGACTGAGGTTGAGAACCACTGCTCTAGTCCACAGAATATAACTAGGCATGTCTATAAACGTACTATTTTTTTTTGAGACCATTGTTACAGAAACCAAGGTTAGGAAAAAGTTTGTCATTGGAACAGTAGTACGGGCAGTATCTAGAGCAGGGATCCTCATACTACGGCCCTCCAGCTGTTGCGGAACTACGAATCCCATGAGGCATTGCAAAACTCTGACATTCAGAGACATGACTAGGCATGATGGGAATTGTAGTTCCTGAACACCTGGAGGGCTGTAGTTTGAAGACCCCTGATCTAGAGACACAAGATTTGGTGACATCTATCAAAGGTGGAATGTCCCTTCACTTTGGGGAGATTTATACTTACTTGCTAATAAGTTTCCTGGGGCAGGAACCCATCAGAGGATCAAACGTTTCCCACTGTATCCAAATTCATTTGGCATGAATTCTACTTTAGGTTTTACTGGTATGTCACTGTCTATAAATAACCTGTGTATTCATATCTTTACATATCTTCCCGGAATCCCGGGCATTTAAGGATATAAGATGGCAGGCTTCCAGGGTGCGTCTAATAAATGTTGTTGCGTTGTGTTCTTTTAGATCCCTTGTGACATCTGGGGATGTGGGAATCTTTCCTAACTGATACATTCAGGCTACACAATGCATTAGGACCACAAATCACGTTCATACTGAAGGGGCAAAGCCTCCTCTAGCAGAGCCAATCCATTTGTAGTGATTAATGATGATATCCCATAATATTGGGCTGCAGGGTGCAGCTGTAATGTATCAATGATATATTTATGGCTACTAATGTGGGAACACTGTGGGATTATCATTTTAGTGTCCTTATTTCTTAACACAAGCTTTTTATTCTTTCCCCTGGGGGAGGGAAGAGCGGTGAGCCTCAAAAAAGAAAAATCCATGGTAAATCTGTATTAAACCATACAGACCGAGACCACATACCCATCCTGTAGGATCATTCTCTTTAAGTGAAAATTACTCTAAAAATACGTTCAGACAGTTTAATTTATGGCAGTTACCCAGGGATGCCTGGAGAATGACAGCATCATCTGTAAAATCCGTAGAAGAGAATTACTCTACGGACTGTGAGTAGTCCGTATTCAAGATGGTATCTTCTCATTTCTCGCTTCTATGATGACCTCCGCTTCCCATCTCTGTGTGTACCTGTGTGGGTATGTATGCAGCGAGCTTATGTTCTCAGCTGAAAGAGATGCAGAGGTTATTTATTTGTCATAGATGGGGCAATGCTGCAGATGGAAAGTTATTTAGAAATGAAGAAATCTGTGAATATGGCCTGTGGCTTTGAATGCATCAGCAGAGAAGTCTGCTATTTGATCCCGCCAGTGTGTCAGACTGTGTGATTATGCTATCTGGATGATGATGCTGTTCTCGGGTTATTCTGGGTCATTGCATTCAGGACGGGAAGAAAGAAGAATGGTCCTGCTTAAATAGCTCCTTACAATGGAAATATTTAAAGAATGCTATGTGCTTCTAATTAGTACCTGAGCAATTATTGTGCAAAGGCTAGTAGCTAATGGCTTTCATGCCAAGCGGGAGGTAATGCATGGCTATAGACACTATTATTCATATATTAGTTTATGCTGTATCGCTAATGGTAATATCCTGATTATGTTAGACCAAGGTGTTTGCAGTGCTTTGTCATCGTACTGATTATCTTTTCAGCTGTGGCTAGGTTTAACCTGATTGCTCTAAAGAAAACTGTACTCTGTCAGCTTCTGCACTACTGTGCCAAATAAACCTATGATGGCGTGCAAACAGGGCAGTACCTCTTAGTAACCAATTAGAAAGCATTTGTAGATTGGTGGAGAAAAACTGATTACTATCTTGTATACTTTAATAGAAAAAGAAACACCCGCTGCTTCAGGTGAGACCAGGAAGCCTAATGATCCAGTAGGTGCTCGCCTCAGCACACAATGAAATTTGAAGAAATGGTCGCACACCACTGTAGATCAAAATTATTTTATTTGGACATCCCTAAGGGATGTCCAAATAAAAGGATTTTGATCTACAGTGGTGTGCGGCCATTTCGACTTACGAACATTTCCAACATACAAACAGGGGGAAAGTCCCTAACGAGTTTGTAACCTGGGGACCCCCTGTACACACCTAAGTAAAAATGTCCAATTTGGGCCCAATAAGCCATTTTCCCTCCCCGGTGTCATGAGACTCGTTAGTGTTACAAGGTCTCAGGTGTGAATGGGGAGCAGGTGTGTTAAATTTGGTGTTATCGCTCTCACCATCTCATACTGGTCACTGGAAGTTCAACATGGCACCTCATGGCAAAGAACTCTCTGAGGATCTGAAAAAAAGAAATTTTGCTCTACATAAAGATGGCCTAGGCTATGAGAAGATTGCCAAGACCCTGAAACTGAGCTGCAGCACAGTGGCCAAGACCATACAGCGGTTTAACAGGACACGTTTTACTCAGAACAGGCCTCGCCATGGTCGACCAAAGAAGTTGAGTGCACATGCTCAGCGTCATATCCAGAGGTTGTCTTTGGGAAATAGACGTATGAGTGCTGCCAGCATTGCTGCAAAGGTTGAAGGGGTGGGGGGGTCAGCCTGTCGGTGCTCAAACCATACACCGCACACTGCATCAAATTGGTCTGCATGGCTGTTGTCCTAGAAGGAAGCCTCTTCTAAAGATGATGCACAAGAAAGCCCGTAAACAGTTTGCTAAAGACAAGCAGACTAAGGACATGAATTACCTGGAACCATGTCCTGTGTTCTTACGACAGTAAGATAAACTTATTTGGTTGAGATGGTATCAAGCGTGTGTGGCGGCAACCGGGTAAGGAGTACAAAGACAAGTGTGTCTTGCCTACAGTCAAGCATGGTGGTGGGAGTGTCATGGTCTGGGGCTGCATGAGTGCTGCCGCACTGGGGAGCTACATTTCATTGAGGCAACCATGAATACCAACATGTACTGTGACATACTGAAGCAGAGAATGATCCCCTCCCAGACTGGGCTGCAGGGCAGTATTCCAACATAATGACCTCAAACGCACCTCCAAGATGACCACTGCCTTGCTAAAGAAGCTGAGGGTAAAGGTGAAGGACTGGCCAAGCATGTCTCCAGACCTAAACCCTATTGAGCATCTGTGGGGCATCCTCAAATGGAAGGTGGAGAAGCGCAAGGTCTCTAACATCCACCAGCTCCGTGATGTCGTCATGGAGGAGTGAAAGAGGACTCCAGTGGAAACCTGTGAAGCTCTGGTGAACTCCATGCCAAAGAGGGTTAAGGCAGTGCTGGAAAATAATGGTGGCCACACAAAATATTGACACTTTGGACCCAATTTGGACATTTTCACTTAGAGGTGTACTCACTTTTGTTGCTAGCAGTTTAGACATTAATAGCTGTGTTGAGTTATTTTGAGGGCACAGCAAATTTACACTGTAATACACGCTGTACACTCACTACTTTACAATTATAGCAAATTTATTTAGTGTTGTCACATGAAAAGATATAATAAAATATTTACATAAATGTGAGGGGTGTACTGTATATGAATATATAATAAAAATTATAAATACTTTTTTTTATTACAAACGATTACATGATCTCCATTCTCACCTGCATAAGATGCTTAGAGAGCTGAGGATGGATACTGTAGGGTGGGCGTTTTCAGCAGAAGGCAGAGAACCCGCAGCACTCTGATCTTCCCAGTGATTGCCTGTGCTGGGGGTGTGTCAGCAGAAGTTCAAGTACTGGATTAGAGGCAGGCTGTGCTCCCCAATTAGAATGAAAAAAAGAAAACGGACCACGCTTGGATGAATGTGCTTTCATGCCCTAGCGTGGTCAGTTTGAACTAGGAAAGCAGGGAGAATGACAGGATCACCAGGTATTTAATCCAATACTTTTTCATACAAGTAAATGTTACCACAGTCACATATCGGGAAAGGAAATGTTGGGGTAACATACACTTTAAGTCCATACCTATATTATCTTCCATAAATTACACGCCTTGTATGTCAGACAAACCATGCTGCTAAAATCCTGGCTCAAACACCATTTCATACCATGATGCTTTCCATGTTTTAAAGGGCCTGCAGACTTGTTCTCGCACAGCGTTTTCAGCCAATGTCTTAGCATGAATGATCTTTAAGACCATAGTTTTTACATCACTGTGTAATTTTTAGTGTATGATAATGGAAACGACTTTATGTCTACTTCATTCTCTTCACCCATTGGATCTACTAAATTGAAGGTGAATTGCACATTACACATGATATTTGCTGATTGCACTGCCTTAAACCTAGTACACACTATTTTTTTTTTTTTACGAAATGAAACCTCAGCTCGGAGCCGCTGTACTAACAGTCTGATGTTAGTACAGCGATCTCTCCTGCTGTACTATTGTGTTCTTAGAGGGGGATGGCCCCCCGCTAGAACACTCCGGTCAGCTCTCTCAGCCATTGGCTGAGGGTGCTGATCGGGAGCCAGTCGGCAGACTATTTTCCCCCAGTCGTCTTCCAAGTCAGCCCTTGAGAGATGGAGCTCCTCCTCACAATCAGGAAACACATTGCCATTAATTTTCTTCCCCTTAAGAGGCGGTCCCTCAGGTCCCTGGTCAGTCTTAGTGTTTCCTCCGTCCGGAGAAGACATGTTGCCAAAGGGACCTGAGGGGGGGCTCCATCTCCCATGGGCTGACTGGGACAGGTTTCTGCAGGTACAGCAGTGTATGTCAGCAGGGCTGACTGAATGGAGCCTCCGTGCGGCAGGGGGTCAGGGGACCTTACCGGAGCCGTGTCACTGGCGTGGAGGAGGGCGGTTCTCTGACCACGGGCAACCCTCCTTAGGCTGCGTG
The DNA here is from genome assembly GCA_029206835.1 of Rana muscosa. Classification (NCBI taxonomy): domain Eukaryota; kingdom Metazoa; phylum Chordata; class Amphibia; order Anura; family Ranidae; genus Rana; species Rana muscosa. The sequence continues at coordinate 945,671,163 of CM055116.1, forward strand.
CAGGAGGTGTCCCGGGTTCGAATTTTCTCTGTGCCCAGGCGAGGAGAAAGGCGCCATTGCAGCATTCCCTTGGCGGCAGGGGGGCGTGTACCCACGTCTGAACGCCGTTTGACCCGGAAGACGCGGGGCGTCATTTCCGGGTAAGAATGACGCAATCGGTGTGCGCCGGGGAAGCTGGTCCAATCCCCTTAAAGGCGCGGGAAATTCGAACGGTCGGCTGGTGCTATTAGCGTGGACGCAACTGCAGACGACAGTATCGGACGCCACAGCAAGCCAGGATGCTGGAAGAGGATGAGATTCCATCGGCCTAGGCTCCAGGAGGCGAAAGCACCAGCAGGATGCAGGTAGGCACCAGTGGGTGAACTTTGTATCCTTTGTATTGGGACAGCAGCTAGATGGTGATGGTGCACTAGCAAGCTGGGGCCAGGGGGTTACTAGTGTCACTGGGTGTGCACTTTAGTAATGTATGGTGCAGTGTGTCTCTATTTTTCTCACCGCCATGGGTCCCCCTGTGTTAATCTTTTGGCAGGTGAAACCGCCTAAAGAGCCAAAGCCCACTCCCAGGAAGCGGTGTGGAAAGTGTACTACCAAGATGCCCTTGGAAAACACAGAACCGCTATGCAAAACTTGCATTGACAAACTGATTGAAAAACAGTCAGATGCAGTTTATGCAAAGATCTTTGGATCCGTGAGGGATGATATGGCTAACACCTTTTAAGGATCTCAAAGTTTATCGCAGAAGTTAAACCTCCAGCAGTTCCTCCTGGAGGCTCCTCTCCCATGACCTCACCCATATCAGAAGTCGCCTCAGGGTCGCATGAGTCGGTGAGGGAGCGAGCCGGCAGCAGCGCAGCTAGCGTTATGGCTACCGATAGCTCAGACTCAGAGCAGGAAGATGGGAGAGAAGAAAGAAAGGGACCCAAATACAAATTATCGCTAGAAGATGTGGATGATTTGCTTGGGGCCATTTACGAAACTTTGGAAATTGAGCATGAAAAAGAACTGCCTTCCAAACATGACTTGATGTACCAAGGTCTGTGGAAGAAAAAATCCAAAGTATTCCCAGTTCATCCGGTAATGTCAGATACCGTGAAAAACGAATGGGCAGACCCAGAAAGTTAACCCTTCTTTGCGGCTAGTCACAAAAAGCGATTTCCTTTCAGTGACGATCCAAAAGAAGTATGGAATAAAAATCCTAAATTGGATGCGCCACTTTCTAAAGTTTCAAAAAATTCTTCATTAGCATTTGAAGACATGGGACACCTTAAAGATAGCATGGATAAAAGAGGTGATATTATCCTGAAAAGAGCCTGGGAGACAAGTGTCGCCAGTCTGAAGCCAGCCCTAGCCACCACTTGCGTGGCAAGAAACTTAGAGTTTTGGCTCTCACAGCTGCAAGACCATATTAAAAATGGTACGACAAGGGAGGAGATCATGAAGACGCTTCCAGTTCTCTCCAAGGCGGTCGGCTACATTGCGGATGCATCCGCAGAGTCCGTCAAGCTAGCAGCAAGGTCAGGAGGACTAGCAGTTGCAGCAAGACGTGCGATTTGGATGAAGACCTGGGCAGGCGATGCTGCATCCAAAACGAGATTGTGCAATCTCCCATTTACTGGGGATTTTCTTTTTGGTTCAGGCCTGGACGAGGCCTTAGAAAGAGCAGCAGACAGGAAGAAATCCTTCCCTGCTGAAAAACGTAAACCTCCACAAAAAAGATTTTTTCGTGGACGAAGAGATCGTCCCCAAGAAGAAAAAGAGTACCCTAAGAAAAACTGGACGGGTCACAAAGGGAAGCCAAAGAGTAATGTCCTCTTTGGCTCTTCTAACCAAGCCACCAAACAATGACAACAGAGTGCCAGTAGGGGGAAGACTGGCTACCTTCCTACCTCAGAAGACGACAGCCAATCAATTCATTTTGGACATTGTCGCAAGGGGCTACTCTCTGGAATTCAATTGTCATCCTCCAGAAAGATTTCTATTAACAAAACTTCCCAGGGATCCAGAAAAAGCCAAGGCTCTTCCACTGTTACTAGGGGAGATGGTGGACCAGAAGGTCCTTACTCCAGTCCCAGAGAAGGAAAAAAGAAGGGGTTTTTACTCTCATATTTTCGTGATCAAAAAACCTTCCGGGAAGTTTTGATTAATACAAAACCTAAAGCCTTTAAACCAAGCTATTCAATACAAAATATTTTGCATGGAGTCCATATTTTCGGTCAAAAACATTCTGCAACCAGAAACCTTCATGGCGACCATGGATCTCAGGGATGCATATCTCCACATTCCCATCCGGGAGGAGTCCCAGAGATATCTAAGGTTGGCGGTGGAGATAGAGGGAAAGGAATACCACTTCCAAAGCAGAGCTCTTCCTTTCGGGTTATCCTCGTCACCAAGGATATTCACCAAGGTGTTAGCGGAAGCTCTGGCCCCTCTAAGGTTAAAAAAGATGACTGTAATACCGTACTTAGACGATCTACTGTTCGCAGCACCATCCGAAGCACAGCTGATAAAAGACCTTACAGAAGCTCAACTGTGGTTGAAGTCGCTAGGCTGGATTCTAAACGAGGAAAAGTCCAATCTGTGTCCCACTCAGAACATCCAGTTCCTGGGGTATTTGCTCAACTCCATAGAACAGAAGACTTCCCTACCGGAGGAGAAGATCCAAAACCTCATCAAGAGGGTGAGTTCAATACAGAACAACCTCCCGATAACTATCAGGGAGCTGATGTCGGTTCTGGGTCTGATGACATCATCGATACCAGCAGTCCAGTGGGCAAAATACCATTTAAGGTCACTTCAAGTATTTCTCTTAAAAAAACCAAAGAGAAGACCTGGACAGGTCGGTTTTACTCCCGACATCCGTGAAAAGGTCCCTTTGGTGGTGGAGGATCCACACAAACCTAAATCAGGATCTGGCTTGGTCATTCCCCATCTCACGAAAATTGACCACAGACTCAAGCAGTTGGGGTTGGGGAGCTCACCTAGCAGGGCAACCTGCTCAGGGGAGGTGGTCCCCAGAAGTAGCCAAGGCATCTTCGAACTGGAGAGAACTTATGGCGATAGCCAAGGCCATAGAGTTCTTCCAAAACCAACTCAGAAGTCATCACATTCTGATACTTTCAGACAACGCCACAGCAGTGGCTTATGTGAACAAGCAAGGGGGCACAAGAAGCCCATCCCTAAGCCACATCTCCAACCAAATTTGCCGATGGGCAGAAGGGAACCTGCTATCACTGGGAGCAGTCCATCTAAAAGGGGAAGACAACCAAATAGCGGACTTCCTCAGCCGCCAGGAGATCTCCCAAGAGGAATGGGTATTATACCCGGAGGTGTTCAGGGAAATTACAGCCCGCTGGGGAGTTCCAAACATAGAGCTGTTTGCCTCTCGGAAGAATGCTCAGGTGAAGTATTTCTTCTCGCTAAACCAGCAAGACCAGCCTCTTGGGATAGACGCTCTCCAAAATCCTTGGAACTTCAAGCTATGCTATGCCTTCCCTCCGGTTCATTTGATTCCGCGGGTAGTAAAGAAGTTTCTACAGGAACAGACAAAACTGATACTGATCGCACCATACTGGCCCAAGAGAGCCTGGTTCTCTCAACTCCTCAGTCTCTCGGCAGCAGAGCCGTGGCTTCTACCTCACAGGAAAGACTTGATGTGTCAGGGACCCCTGACAGGCCTAAAACAGGAAAGTTTCAAATGGGCGACCTGGTTACTGAGGAGGACATCTTGAGATCTAAAGGACTCTCAGAGAAAGTGGTGGCAACGCTTCTGAGCGCTAGGAAGCCAAACACCAGAGCCATCTATAGAAAGACCTGCAGGAAGTTTAACAGTTGTTACACTGAAAACAAAAGATTAAAAATGGATACACCGACAATCCTTGAATTTTTACAGCAGGGCACTGATAAAGGGTTAGCGCTTAGTACACTAAAGGTTCAGATTGCAGCGCTGTCAGTGTATCTGGAACGGACACTACAAGAGGACCCGTTGGTCTCTCGTTTTTTGCAGGGCATTAGCAAAATACAAAAAGCCCAAGACACAAAAATGTCCCACTTGGGATTTGTCAGTGGTCCTCAGGGAAATCATCAAACCTCCCTTCGAGCCACTACAAGATACATCTTTAAGATTTTTGACTCTTAAAACAGTTTTCCTCGTAGCCATCACAACGGCACGTAGGATAGCGGAAATACAGGCCCTATCCGTTAGAGAACCTTTTTTGAAGATTCATGTTGATCGAATTGTCCTTCAAACATTCGGGATTTACTCCAAAAGTGACGTCAACTTTTCACAAATCCCAGGATATAGTCTTACCTTGTGGGGTTGTGTTGTGTATTATAATGTTTCAGATTCCGGCCTTCGGTTCTGGGGGATGACTGACCAGGGACCTGAGGGACCGCCTCTTAAGGGGAAGAAAATTAATGGCAATGTGTTTCGTGATTGTGAGGAGGAGCTCCATCTCTAAAGGGCTGCCTTGGAAGACTACTGGAAACAGAGTTACCGGTAAGAAACTAACTCTGCTTTCCAGTCATGACCCTTCGACAGAAGCCAGCCTGGCTGCCATACACATGGGCCAAATGTTGGCCGGTTTCTATTGAACCCACTGATGTTGCCCGAAATTCGGACTGTGTGTACTAGGCTCTAAAGGAGAAATCCAGCCTGAGCTTTTTAGGCTGGGCTTCTCCTCTGGGTCACAGGATTGCAATTCGTTTTGCACTCCTGTGACCCGTTTTCAGCGGAGAGCGGTCTGAAGTCCGCTCTCCACCGAGGCAAGTATAAACAGCCAAATAAAAAAAAAACATACTTCTCTTTTAAGGGAGGAGTACAGCCAAAGCTTGTTTGACTATACTTCTCTTGGGTCCCCACATCCAATTCGCAATAGCAGGAGATTTTAACCGGCTCTCTATGGAGGCGGTTCACATATCTCTGCTGCGGCTCCGGTGCGAATTTGCACAGGAGCCCTGTGTGTCTTTTGGTCCATTTCAGGTCCGACGGTCAGGCTCCCAGCAGGACCCCTGCTGGGAGCCGCATCGGTATTGGGTGTGAACCCAGCCTCAAGTGTTTGCAAAAGCAGACTTTTTTATTTTTTTGTAGGTTTCGCTATACAAGGGAAAAGTTAGGCCCCATGCACACGGGACGCTGTTAAACTCGCGTTCAGAGGCAGTTGGACACTTTTTTCAACTGCCCCTGAACTCATTCAATGTTATTCTATGTGTCCATGTACACTGTCTCGTTTACTGCCGTTTATATGCAGTTGCGTTTAACCTTGTTTTTCTGAAAGCAAAAAAATGGGTTCAGACGCAAAAATTTCCACGTTTAAGACGCAAAACGTGGCTAAACGCGGTAACGGCGTTTTGTCGTGATTTCGTTTATAAGCGTTTTTAAAGGTGACCTCTTTTTTTACATTAGAAATCTCAAAAATGATGGCAAATGATGAAAAACCATTAAAAAAATATATTAAAAAAACTGTAATTGCTTGCATTGCATTGTGGACAATCCACAACTTGTGGCAAGTGGACAATCCACAACTTGTGGCAGGTGACGTGGCAAGTGGACAATCCACAACTTGTGGCAGGTGACGTGGCAAGTGGACAATCCACAACTTGTGGCAGGTGGACAATCCACAACTTGTGGCAGGTGACGTGGCAGGTGACGTGACCAGTGGACAATCCACAACTTTTGGCAGGTAATGTGGCAAGTGACACGCTAAATACAAGTACACTGCTGCTCCCTCAGCTGCTGCTACTCACTCTGGTCTCACAAAATGGCTGAAATGGTTAAATAATACTGTTTTTTGAGCTTAGGGGAGGGTCTTATGATGTTTCTTAACTAAACGCTTATAGACGCAAACGTGGTAAAACGCCGCTAAACGCGGCTGCAATCGTGGAAAAACGCGTGTTTCTAAACGCTGGTTTCAGCCTTTAGAAACATGCGTTCAGCAGAGTTTGCACCGGCGTCTCGTTTGCATGGGGCCTTAGACCCTTTGCTAGGTATTTATTGCTGTTTGTGTCCCCACTGGGGAGATTCATCCCTCTTTGTTTTGGTAACCATTGTAAACAAGAAAGAAAGCAATGGGAAATCCAGAATTTGAGAGTTATGACCGCAATAAGTAGGGGAAAAACTTCTAATGACAACAAATATTCTGATGTCAATTGTCTAAGATGGGAATTTATCTAAATTTGGGGAGTTTCCTCTCACTTCTCTTTGCATCTCCAAAACAGAAAGTGAAGGGAAATCTTCCCAGCTGGACACAGATCGCAAAAAAAATAACCTAACAGAGGTTTAAACACTTTCCTGGTATATCTAAAACTGATAAAGTGTTGAAGATACATACTGCTTGGTTGTGTAATGTGGACCACATGTGAGATATTGTTTGACCTGCTTATGCCCCATAACTTATTACACTGCTTTGCATTGTTTTAAATGCAACAGAGATCATTTATTGCATTGCTGGCAAAACAGGTCAAACAAAGCTATTGGCATTTGTGTTTAAACACATTTGTTTGAACACATTTGTTGCATAGCTTTGCATTAGAATGTAAAGGGCAGCAATCCTCAATAATGGCGGCCTACACAAGCCTATAAAACAGATGTGCACTAAAGTTAATTGTTAAATAATTTTATTAAACAGTGTTCTAGAACTCCTCAAGTCCTCCAGTTAGGATCCTCTGGCTTGTGCAGCCCTCTTGCAATTACTTCCCTTGTAGCTGATAAGGAAGGAAGGCTATTTATGTATATGGTCATCACCTAACATTATACACGACCCTCTAAATACAGTAAGACATTGTTTTAGATACTTTATTAATCCTAAAGGGAAATTATTAAGATGGTTACATTCAACAAAGTCAACACAAGATCAACTAAAAGGGGGGGGGGGAGGAATTTTGGGACTTTATATGAGGCACATATGCGTAGGGCCATTGTGCCTCCATCCCTATACAGTAATACCTTGGATTACGAGCATAACTCGTTCCAGAAGCATGCTTGTAATCCAAAGCACTCGTATACCAAAGCGAGTTTCCCCATAAGAAATAATAGGAACGCAGAAGATTTGCTCCTCAACCACTGCTGGTGTATGCAGTACTGTATGTGGCCAGAGGGGCGCTAGTGGGGCTCTGAGACACTCGGGAACTGTTGACACTTTCGGGTGCTCCGACGCACGTTACGCCCGCTCCACCCAGCTGAGGGTGTCTCCGAGCGTCTTCGAGTTCTTCAGTGCCACCGGATCTCTGACCACATACAGTAATACATACATCAGCGGCTTGAGTCCTGCTCATCTTGCGAGACAGCATTCACAAATCAAGTCAGGATTTTTTTAAAATATAACTCGTCTTGCGAAACGTTCGTATACCGTGTTACTCGCAAACCGAGGTATCCCTGTATATAATAGCAGAAGAAGGGGAAGAGGGACTTTAAATGAGGTGCAGACCATGCAGTAGATATATAATAAATATATTAGAGATAAATACACAGGTAGAATCGGAACACAGTACAGTCAGAGCCGGTTCACACTGGGGCGACACGACTTTAGGGGCGACTCGGCAAGGCAATCTCAAGACGACTTGAGAGGCGATTTGCAAAATGACTTCTGTATAGAAGTCAATGCAAGTCGCCCCCAAAGGAACAGGAACCTTTTTCTAAGTCGGAGCGACTTGAGTCGCTCCTATTAGAACGGTTCCATTGAACAGAGCGGGACGCGACTTGTCAGGCGGCTGAGTCGCCTGACGAGTCGCCCCTGTGTGAACCGGGTCTAAGAAAAATGGTATTGTTGAGATCAGATTTTTATTGATATCCTCAACAGATTGTGAAACAAATACATCATTATAATGTTGTAAAATATTCTTCATAATTACAGTCTTCCATCCATATAATAAAACCTGTACATATAGGTTCGCCCAAATCACGCCACACTGGAACGTATGGGTGTATGGTTGGGAGCCGATTTGTAGTATATCTCAATGAGCAATAGTGTGAATTCATAATTCTCACAATAACGAACAAAAAAAAAATACCAATAACCGCAAATTAATACCAAATTTTTTTCTTGTATAGCGCCGTAAATTTTTCACAGCACCTTACATATATATTATACAATCACATCAGTCCCTGCCCTCAAAGAGCTTACAATCTAAGGTCCCTAAGGCCCCTTTCACACTGGGGCGGTTTGCAGGCGCTATTGTGCTAAAAATAGCGCCTGCAAACCATCCCTAAACAGCGGCTCAGTTGCCGAGGGCTTTCACACTTGTCGCGGTGCGCTAGCAGGACGGTAAAAAAAGTCCTGCTAGCCGCATCTTTGGAGTGGTGAGAGGAGCGGTGTGTTTACCTCTCCTCCACCACTCCTTTCCATTGAAAGCAATGAGAAACCGCGGTAATACCGCCGGCAATGCGCCTCTGCAGAGGCGCATTGCCGGCGGTATTGACCCTTTTTCGGACGCTAGCGGGGGTTAAAACCGCACCGCTCTCGGCCGAATACCTCCGCAATTCCGACGGTATAGGGCCGCTAAAAATAGCGGCGCTATACCGCCACTGCACCCACCGCCCCAGTGTGAAACCAGCCTTACTTGCACTCATACAAACGCATACTAGGGGAGTACCCAAAGGAAACCCATGCAGGATTAAACTAAATTAACACTATACTGTAATAAAACTTGCCATCCTATTAAAACGCTTCATAGAAAAAATAATAGATTGAAAAATAGCAGAAAATCCAAAATGCAAATATTACACCACCTTTTCTAACCTCTTGGCTCCACTTTCTATAGCAAGATGGTGGTGATTTTGGCCACCTACAGATTGTTTCAGGACTTTAGGGACTTTCCTATACTAGTAATACATCTAGTGATGCCATTGTCTGACACTGAGGTATACATATTTAAAGTATATACAGACTATGCATATGGTATTCTTAGATATGTTGGCTATCACTGTACTTTGCATTGTTAGGACTGACTCACATATGATTGAAGGGGACATCCCACAGGGTCCTCCTACCATCTAGTCCTTGCTGTTTGCTCAAACATTTTCCCACGACAGAACCTGTGAATCGCTAGTTCTATTAAACATATTTCGTCCCCTTTTGAAGATCAAACCAGATATATTTTTGAATGTTATGCACTATTTTATATTTATTTTACATGTATTCTGTTTTCATTGGCCCTTTTAAATAGATCATTTTCTCACTCTGTGCTTGCATGACCCCAAAAGTGACATCAGCCGTGTGACTCTCTTGGTTTCATCCTTCCCGCACGCTCACACACTTTGAAGAGGGTCCCACATCAATATCTACATGGCATAACTGTGCTTTCATGGAGCTTACATTTCCCCAGAGGACATAAAACGTAGACGGAGCATGCTGCAGTCATAAAATACTGAGAGCATTCAGGCTGTTAGCTGAACATCTAGAATCTGTTAATAAAAAAAAGGGCAGCATGGAGCTGCACCACTTTCCCCCGGCAATATGTCAGTGTGTGAATTTGTTCTCAATACAAAGTCTTGTACTCTTGGTCATATTTAGATGTAAATTTAGAAGGGAAAGCTTTGTAATATGCCAAAGATTTATGGTATAGTTTAACCACTTGAGAACCGAGCCTAAAAAATCTGTATTTTTTGCTATGAAAATTACTTAGAACCCCCAAACATTATATATTTTTTTAGCAAAGACTCTGGAGAATAAAATGGCGGTCGTTGCAATATTTTATGTCGCACAGTATTTGCGCAGCGGTCTTTCAAACGCAATTTTTTTTAAAATAACAAATCAGAAAACAGTAAAGTTAGCCCAATTTTTCTCCAGAATGTGAAAGATTATGTTACGCCGAGTAAATTGATACCGAACATATCATGCTTCAAAATTGCGCACGCTCGTGGAACGGTGACAAACTTTGGTACCTAAAAGAAAATCTCCATAGGCGATATTTAAAAATTTCTACAGGTTACCAGTTTAGAGTTACAGAGAAGGTCTTCAGCTAGAATTATTGCACTCGCTTTAACGATCATGGCGATACCTCACATGTGTGCTTTTAACACCGTATACATATGTGGGTGCGACTTTCGTATGCGCTCGCTTCTGTGCGCGAGCTTCGAGGGATGGGGCGCTTTAATTTTTTATTTATTTTTTTATTTATTTTTCTTTTATATTTATTTTTACACTGTCCCTTTTAAAAAAAAAAAAATTTTGATCACTTTTATTCCTATTACACAGAATGTAAACATCCCATGTAATAGAAATAAAGCACGGCAGGGCTTCTTTAATATGAGATATGGGGTCAAAAAGACCTCAGATTTTACATTTAAAAGCAATTAAAAAAAAATAATTAAAATAAAAATAAAAATTGGCCCTTTAAGGGCGAAGTGACGTTTTGACGTCGCTCCGGTCCACCAAGGGCATAGAGCCAAGTGGGGGCCATCTTGCCGTCACTTGACTTCCTGCCCATCCATCCCAGGGATCTGATCTTTTCCGCCGCTACCCACGGCTCCGGTAAGTGGTGTAAACCACCAGGACGCGGCAGGAGGGTGCACCTCTCCCACCGCCCATTAAAGTGATCTTGCGGCAAATCCGCCACTGAGACCACTTTTATGGTAAAACGGACCGCCTGCCGTTTAAAAAAAATACAGGGGTTATGGCAGTGATCTGCTGCCATCAACAAATAATTGGCTGCAGCTTGTAGTATGAACAACTCTCATTGTCATACTTGATATTTACTTTTTTTTATGCAAGTTTGCTTTTTAGTATTTTATTGTCATTTTTTTTCAAAGCATATCAATGGATGTGTATTATTACTGTTATATAGCATTTATATAGTGCCACTTATAAATCATACATTTATTTTTATTGAATTGTAATATACCAAGTGAACAGTGATTTCTGGAAAATTGATGTTGCAGTGAAACTACAAGTGTCTTGAAATGGAAACTCTCAGTTGGCTTATTTCATGTGGGATTTTTTGTGGGTTAGAATTTTTTATTTTCCTTTTTTTCACAATAGTTTTTTTTTTTAAACCTAAAATAATCAGTCTAAATGAGGGGATTTTTTTTCCCACAAGAACAGGTGAAATCAGTCTCTTTCATATTACATGGAAGTGTCCCAAACGCACAATGAATTTTCAGTTCCCTAAAACTGATCTAACATAAAAGATGATGTACAAAAGTGTATCGCTTAAATGTAATTGCACAGGGTAAGCATTTTTATTGTTAATACAATGAAAACCATCTTCATTTAGTATGACATTGAATTAAAATGATATACTAAATAACTTAGATGGTTACATCACTCTCATATGTTTACAATCATCTTCCTAGTGTCGTTCAACCTGGAAAAGGCTAGGTAATTAGGGACAGCCCTGGAGAGAAGGCGGGTATTACAGTAAACACTTTTTTTTTTTTTTTTTTTAAGGCGCCGTGCACACTGAGCGTTTTTGCAACTGCTTCTAGGGGTGTTTTTTTTTCCTGCCTCTAAACTCCCCTGCATGTTATCCTATGTGTCCATGCACACATGGCTTTTAGTAGCATTTAGTGGCAGGAAAAAATCTACAGTCAGTGCGTGCAGGGGCACCAGTGTTTTGGCAGAAATAAAGCTTCAAGGCGTCTAAACGCGCTTTAACACTAGGCGTGTTTAGCGCTTGAGCGTTTTCATTTTAATGGCCAGAATAAATTATTATTTTGGCCAATGATGGGAATTAATCCCCAAGCTTTTGACACCTGTAAACACGCCTAAAAGCTTTAGCCACTTTTACAAGCGTCAGGCTTTTTTTCTGCCAAAACGCTTCTGCCAGGAGGAAAGGCTTTTAGGAACATTTGCAAAACGTCCCGCGTGCATCAGGCCATGCAGCCAAGTGGTTCTAAAGTCAGAAGGTTTTTTATTATAGTGCATTCTATACATTAAGATAAAAAAATCTTCTGTGCGCAGCAGCCCCCTAATATTTACCTGGGCCCCATCTCGATCCAGCGATGTTGCATGCGAGCCTCGGCTGTCCGGGACTCTCCCTCCTCGTTGGCTGAGACAGCAGCGGGGCACCATAGGTTCCCACTGCTTTCAATCAAACCAAGTGAGTTTAAATGAGTAGAGAAAGGGGACAGGGCCGAGCCGTGGCTCCGTGTCTGTATGGATGCACACAGCAGCAGCGGCTTGGCTCGGGTGCCCCCATGGCAAGCTCCTTGCTGTGGGGGGGGGCACTCCGCAATATGGAGGGGCCAGGAGCACTGACGAGGGACCTGAGAAGAGGAGGATCAGGTGCCGCCATATTGGATGTGGGAAGCCGGCTGTGACTTCCTGGTGCTTCACAACTGTCTTTTTACTGCGAATGCGCTAGTAGCACTGAGCTTTCTCACTGGACCCGCAGCCTCCTGCGACCTGCAATGGGTCACAGGAGTTTTGGGGCATGGAAGGGGGGCCCAATTTCCGCTCCAATCACCTAGGCTATCCTGGTGGAACTGGAGTGGTTACCTGTCAGAGGTGCTCTTCTCTCAAGAAAAAAAAAACATCCAAAAGTAGTGGGGGAGAGGGTTATGTAAAAACGGATCTGTCCTCTTAAGGCCCCTTTCACACTAGCGGACCGTATGTCCGCTTTTTCATCCATCCGTTTACGGATGAAAAAGGGACATACATTGGTCCCTATGAGATCGCGGGTGTCAGCGGATGAAACATCCGCTGACACCCGATCTCCTCCGTGTCTGCAATCCTCCGATTCTGCAGAAGGAGGAAAATCCTATTTTTCTATCCGTCTGCAGAACGGATCGGATGAACACGGACAGACGGTCTGTGTTCATCCGATCCCCCCCATAGGGGAGAGTGGAGATCTGACAGGGCGGTCCCTGCACAGTGTGCGGGGACGGCCCAGTCATCCGCCGGCTCAGCGGGGATCAGTGGAGCGATCCCCGCTGAGCAACTGGAGGTTCACGGGGCAGATCCTCACGAATTCGTCCCGTGTGAAAGGGGCCTTAGGTGAAGTTCTGCTTTAATTGTAAGTTTCATGTCACTTTAAGTTTTGCATAGTGTGTTTTTTATTCAAGTTATGATGTTTTATTTCAGTTTTATGACCTTGTCAGACTATTTCTATATGGTATCATATTTCCAGTTGGCCTATCGTGCAAGTATGCAGCATTTTATTATACACGGCTTTTATTTTCTGCATATAGCTAGGATTTTTCTTTCTATTTACTCTCAGCTATGATTCGTTAGATTTATTATCTTTGTAACAATTATTAGGTGTTGTGTATGTGTGCTTGTATAAAGCATTTAACACTTGTAATAACAGAGTAATGAGTTCAAGTTAGATGACTGTCAGAACAGGTTAGGGCAGTGTTAGTCAGTAATATATCTTTTGATTGGAGAGATTGACAAACGTTTAACTATACCCTTGAGAAAGGTAATTGTGTTGCATGGACTCACTAAATGCAGTATAGCTAATAAATGATGTTAAGTATTGCTCTATAATAATGATGTCTGTAACTAATGCATGCAGATCATCTCATATAGGCCCCCAATGTGTTTTCCTACATCAGGCCGGCTAGTAAGATGTTTTACCCTATTATACCGCTCTTTAGCTACAAAGGTTTTCTTTGTGTGGTTCGCACACCCTACTTTTCTATTCTTTGTTGCAGTTCTAACTACCAAACAATTGAATAAGTTGTTTGCTAAACATAACATTTGATGTCCGTTCACTGTATCAATATTGGAAAATACACAGAGAGAAATTTAGTAAAACTTGGACAGACATAAAATGGAGCTGCTTTGCATGCCAACCAATCAACTTCGAGTTTTCATTTTCAAGGGTTACCGGAACAAGCTGAAACTAGAAGTTGACTGGTTACTATGCACAGCTGCTCCTGAACCTAAACGCGGCATGTAAACGTGTCAAATCTGAAGTTTTTAAACGTTGGTTACTATCTGTCACGTTAAATCGTTCAGGAGAGGTTATAAAACCTCTCGTTTACATTAAGCCTTAAATACCTTATACAGTAAATACCTTATACAGCCCACTTCCTGTTTCTTGTCTGGTAAAAATCCTAGGCTTATGACATCATGCACAACTCTCTCTCGTGAGAGTTTGCCAGGAAGGAAAGGGGGGGGGGGGTTAAGTCATAAGTGGGCCAATGAGAGCTGGAGGTGTGTCCTGTGTAAATCCAGGAAGTGAACAGGCAGCAGCTTCAGCTGCCCACAATTAAAATAGCTGCAGCCAGACTTGGTAAAGGGAGATTTCTTAAGCATATTTGGCAAGTACAGAATCACAGTATATATAAAATAATATGCAAAGTGGTTGGAGGGAAACTTCAGAATGGCAAAGATGTTTTTATTACAAATTATGTGAGAAGACTGCAGTTCCTCTTTAATTATATGTAAAAGTTCTCACTAACAGAAGACGTGAGAAAATGCCTGCTGTTACCCTGTTTTAGTTTTACTTTGCTACTGGATCCTGACTTCATGCATGTGATCTCCTTCAAAATCCATACCAGACCCAAGGTAGGTAGATAGGTAGGTAGGTGTTAGTGTGAACCTATCCTTAAAGTAGACCTATAGGAAAAACTTTTTTGGGGTCTATGGGAAATATACTGGAATTTTTATTTATTTATTATACTAGTAATGATGGCAATCAGTGACTTATAGTGGGACTGCAATATTGCAGTGGACACTAACTGACACTTTGGACAATTTGTGGGAACCAGTGACACTAATACAGTGATCATTGCTAAAAATATGCACTGTCACTGTACTAATGACACTGGCTGGGAAGGGGTTAAACATCTAGGGTGATCAAAGGGTTAACTGTGTGCCTTGCCAGTGTTTGTGTAACACAGAATCCATCCCTCCCCCCTGTCAGAATGGAACTCCGCCTTGTTTACATAGGCAGAGCTCCATTCTGGGTCTCTGCCAGATTATCAGGTGCTGGCGGGCATTGAGTGCGCGGCACCCGCAGATCAGCTTTTACCGTGAATAATCACAGCAAAAGCGGCGCAAGCCCTGCAGGCGGAAGTGCAAGATCATGTGTGTATATATATGTGATCCGGCGCAAAGCTGCCGCCCTGTATAGGGTGTTTAGCAAGTGGTTAATGACCATAAGGGCACTCTTTGCTCCTGGAGGAAAAGAAGTTCAAGCTCCAAATAACGAAAGGCTTCTTTACAGTGAGAGCTGTTGAAAGGAATAGACTGTTTTCTGTCTATCTCCTCCCACCTTTCTCTCTACTTGTGACTCTCCCTTTTTTTACCCCCCCATTCCTATCACTCTATTTTTGCCTATACTACCTTTGCCCCTCCCCAAGTGCCCGCCCCTACCTCCCTGCAGCATGGTACTACCCTTAGAGGCTTACAAAGTTTATTCCACCTTTTTAGATGGTACCAGCGCCATGTAGACTCACATCTCTAGTATGCTCCCTGGATTTACTATTTCTCCTGTTTGTCAAAATCTACTTCTGTTTTATATGTATTATCAATGTTTTACTTTTGCCCTGTTTTATATTTTCTGTTTTAACAAATCTCAAAATTTTATAACAGACTTTCACAAAAGCTAGTTCTACCCAACTCAGTACATTGCTTAAAAAAAGGTTGGATGTGTTTCTATAAGCAAGACATTGTCCTGGTATTAATAATATTAATGATAAGTAACACCGTAGATTGTTAATCCAGGTAGCATTTGATTGCCTTTGGGGATCAGAAAAGCATTTTCCAGTTAGAAAAAAATTAAACAAGGTACAGGTTAGGGTTCTGGAATGAAAGCATTTTAATTTTATTTATTTTTTTGGTCTTTTATTTTTTTTGGTCTTTTGGTTAAAATGCAGTTTGGTGTGTTTTGATTGGAGAGTTTGATGTGTTTTTTTTTTAACCGGATTCAATATGTAAGCTCTTTTTTTTCTTTAATTCTTTATTCTAGTTGAGCAACAAGGGAACAACATATGCACATGAATGGTTCAGTGGTTTCAACTCACTGGTGAACCAGAATGCATTACATTTAAAAAAATATATGTTTCTAAAAGGTTGAACCTCGTAACTACCCAGACTGTGAAACTTACTTTTCGTAAGGTGAGAATGTGTTCCCTTACCACCCTTGGTTTTGTTTTTTTGTGTGGGGTGGGGTGAGGAAAATCTGGGAAAGAAATGAGGACGGTGGGGTATGGAAGGTGTGTGAGGGGAAGACGATGATTAGAGATTCAGAGGAGAAGGGGGTTAGGTCATTAGCGGGAGTATGAGGAAGAGAGGGGAGATGCCCCATACTCTGCACCCACCACTGCACCCAGTGGTTTCTCCTTGACTGTATTCTTAAGAGTCAAGTGCCTTTTGGCATTCTTGTTAGGTGGTGAACTGTATCCATTCCTACCATGTGGAACAAAATTTGTCACTTTTGTCATGTAAGCCTTACATTGTAAGGAAACCAGTGTTTCATAATCACGGCCTCATTTATCTTGCAGAACCACATGTCTGCAGTTGGTGAGTTGGTTTATTTCCACATTGCCATTATGCATGCCCTAGCAGTGTTTAATAGATGTATCAGCGAGTAGTTCCTATAGTTCTTGTTTGTGAAGTTGTTGAGGTGTAGAATATATGTAGCAGGTTGTAGACCTAAGAGAACGTTCCAATTTTGTGTAAAAGCTCCTGCATTATCCACTAGTATGGTTTCAGGATATTACAATCCGAAAAGGTGTGTAAAAGAGTGTCAGGGTTGTTGTTGAACCTTCAACAAGTGCTTGAGGTAGGGAACATTTTATGGAGGGTGATAACTTTAGGTTTGGACTTTCTTTAGTGGTTGATTTGCATAACTCCCCAGTGGTCAAGAAGGGGTCAATTGAAAGGTCAATTTTATTCTGTAAAGAACCATTTGTAGTCTTTTTTTTTTTCCTTTATTTTCCAAAGAGGGTTTGGTTTACAACCCAAGTAGATGACATAAAACATATGATATTATCAGGTAACAGAATAAAGGGTCACATAAACAAATTTACATATCAACCGACCCAGCAATACACAGCACAGATGAGCACGTTAAATATAACGATTTCAAAATTCGTTGACCGTGTGTAGAGCTGGAGGAACTTACAAGTAACTATAAGGGGGACCCTGGCATAAAAACATAAATGTCAAACTGTGCTATATAATACGACTCGTACAGTATCCGGATGCCGGGCGTCCCGATGGCCAGTTGGATCAGAGATGACATTAAGTTGGGATAGATGTGGACGAAGATATAAACAACATTCAAAAAGTATTACCCATGACTAGACCAAATATCCAAGAAATAAACGGGGGGGGGGGGCGTTCGGGGGTTGGAGGAGCGGGTATCCCTAGTGTGACAAGAGAACAAAGTCGAGAAAAGGAGAGATAGTGGACAGTTTGTACCTCTCGCCCAGGTGAGTAGGACTAAATCCAGGAGGTCATCCAGATTGCAAGACCTCCCGGAGATATGCGTCAGTATAAACAAAGTGGTGCCAGGGTCTCCAGGTCTTGGGAAAGATCTCCTCCCGGTTGTGTAAGGTGGCGGTGAGATCTTCCATTTGTAGTCTTTGATAAAATAGTATTACGTTGGCTCTTTTAACTCTTAAATTATGTGCTATGGTCTCGAAGAAGTGTTCCAGTTCCAGGTGGTCCTACAGCCTCTGTATCATTATATGCCAAATCCTGTTGATTTGAATGTCATGGTAATGTGCAGTCACTCTTCTGGCATTCAGATGAAGTCCTGAAGCCGGGTTGCCAATCGTCAAATTCAAGGACTTTGATTTTTACATTTATGATTTTTACAGTCTGCATGTCCATAATGGACATTCACGGACAGATGTAAGAATCATGGATTTTACAAACTGTCTGTGAATTTACTGACAGTTGGCAACTCTGTGCCCCATAAGTTGTCCAGTATCATGTAGCATGTACTTCCTGGTCTTGGTTGCCATGTTTTTCAGAGTGGCAATCTCTGCAATGGCATGCATTATTATGAGGCAAGGCCAAAGATCAGGGAAGAGTTTGAAGAAATGCAGTGCTGGCTTTGGATGCAAAGGGTGAACATTTGGAGCAGTGAAAGTTGCGCTTTGTGACGGTCATTTTACAGTGACAGACTTGTGAATTATCCTTCTGCTCTGGCTTGGTTTGTAAAACATAAAAAGCACTACAGATTTGCCTTACTGACTACCGCTAAAATGAAAAAAACGTTTCTCCGAAAAGAACATCCGAGATATCTGCGGGAACACGCACAGGGGTGACTAGCTGAAAGCAGACAATGCAGTTCCCCTTAATGATGCCTTAGCATGTCATTTATTTGTAATGTGCTTGTTCAGTGACACTGGCAGTGCCTCAGTTGACATGTCTGTGCAAGATAAAGATAGATAGAAGATGGGAGAGGCTTCTTTCCAATGCATGACTCATTGGACATGACTTATAAAGCGCTGCAGGCTTGGAACACATTAACTGGCTCCTCGGGTGATAGATAATTCCTGGGAGATAGGATCCATGCCCTTGCTTGTACCTTGTCATCTCGCAGTCAGATAAATCCCTGTACAAAGTAATGAAGCACAGAAATGTGGAGCAGTACTGAAGGGCTTTGCCCCATGACACCTGCACTTGCAGTGAAGATTTTACAGTAGACGGATTTCCACCAAGATTAGACAGCATGTTTCCCTCTACAATTTTTACTTTCCATTTGTCTTTTTCGCTGGCAGATACTGCGAATGCGACAATTTTTCTTGCCAGCTGTGGGGGGAAGACGAGACACATTTTCCACAAACTTACTGTACAAATATATTAGCTGAATACCGATGATCTAGAGTTGGACACTTCTGTTTCCTGACGTTCTGGGCCAAGTTTTTCTGTGTTTCTTTTCCTTTTGTTTGATCTGACACATTCTGCAACCAGGGAGGCAAAGACTGTGAGAATGCTTACATTTCTAATAGTCTGGAGCGAACAATGTGAGCTGGAATAGTTTATAAAAGTTAGAACCCAAATGTCAGCCAACGTGTGACATCTAACTGTAAAGCCTCATATACACGATCGGATTTCCATCGGACAAAGCGTAGGACTTTTGTCCGAAGGACGTTGGCCGTGAACTTGTCTTGTATACAAACGGCAAAGAATTGTCGGCTAACAAACACAAAACTACGTGTTTTTTCAGCTCTTTAGCGCCACCCTTTGGGCAACTTCTGCTAATGTTGTGTTATGGTTAGCATTGCTACTGAGCATGCGTGTTTGTACTTTGGATTTTTTCCCGACGGACTTCTGTACATGCGATCGGATAATCCGACAACACACATTTGTTGTCGCAAAATTTTAAAGCATGCTATCCCACATCTGTTGGCGGAAATTCCGACAACAATTGTCTGATGGAGCATACAAACGGTCGGATTTTCTGACAACAGCCTGTCATCACACAATTCTCGTCGGAAAATCCGATCGTGTGTAAGGACCTTAAGGCTGCCTAAAAAGATGTTTCCTCTATTCTCTACAGTTTTCTCTGTGTCTGGGACCATAATTTCATTTTGGTTCAGCTTTTTTGGTGACAAGTAACTGTTATTAATTTGTATTGCCAGACTACAATACATTTGAACCTCTAATTTAAAGATTATGTTTGAGAAAAATACAAAGAAGATGTGCAGTACATCTCTGCAATACAGGCATGTGTTTTTGTCTCTTCACAGTGCTGCAAGTAAGAAAATCCTACCAAAAATCCAGTAGGCGCTACACTTCTATTGTGAGCTGACAACGCGGCTGCCACTGCATCAGATTCTCTAATAGCGTTGTCGGCTCTGACTAGTTCTCTTCTGCTTAACTACACACTCCTTTCCATATCAACATGGGGAGAGGGGGGACCATTCTGTAGTCCAGCAAAGGAGAACTGGGCAGGGCTGACAACACTACTTGGGATTTTTTTGGCAATGTGTTTTTTTTTTAAATATAATTAAACACTGGATTTCTGGCAGTCCTAAAGATATTTTTATGTATAGCAGCATTTTTAAAAGGATGAAAGATGGGAAAATGTGCATGCTTTTGTATTGTATTGTATTTTTTTTTAATCATTTTATCCAGACATGCACTTAAATTTTTTGGAGCCATTAGTCCAAAGAATCTATCTGCTAAACATATTTATCCTCCACTAATTCTTCTTCTATATAAATGTGTGTATATGTATATGTGTGTGTGTGTGTGTGTGTGTGTGTATATATATATATATATATATATATATATGTATATATATATATGTATATATATATATATATATATATATATATATATATAATTAGCAGGTGTGAAAAAATGCTGTAAATTAAATGTTTTAAGAAATAGAAGTGTTATTATTTTATTTTTATCAATTAACAAAATGGAAAGTAAATGAACAGAAGAGAAATCCAAATCAATAGTTTAATACACCGTGGCTATAAAAAGTCTACACACCCCTGTTGAACTGTCAGGTTTTTGTGATGTAAAAAATGAGACAAAGATAAATCTTTTTAGAACTTTTTCCACCTTTTTAATGTGACCTATAAACTGTACAACTCAGTTGAAAAACAAACTGAAATCTTTTAGGTGGGGGGAAGTAAAAATAAGAAACTAAAATAATATGGTTGCATAAGTGTGCACACCCTTAAACTAATACTTTGTTGAAGCACCTTTTGATTTTTATACAGCACTCAGTCTTTTTGGGTATGAGTCTATGAGCATGGCACACCTTGACTTGGCAATGTTTGCCCACTCTTCTCTGCAAAAATACTCCAAGTCTTTCAGGTTGCGAGGGCATCTCCTCTTCAGATCACCCCGCAGATTTTTAATTGGATTCAGGTCTGGGCTCTGTCTGGGCCATTCCAAAACTTTATTCTTCTGGTGAAGCTACTTTTTTGTTGATTTGGATGTATGCTTTGGGTTG
Organism: Rana muscosa; assembly: GCA_029206835.1. NCBI lineage: Eukaryota > Metazoa > Chordata > Amphibia > Anura > Ranidae > Rana > Rana muscosa. The sequence goes on from CM055116.1 coordinate 945,691,977, forward strand.
TGGTCATGCTGAAAGATGTTCCTCTTCATGTCCAGCTTTCTAGCAGAAGCCTGAAGGTTTTGTGCCAATATTGACTATTGACTGGTATTTGAAACTGTTCATAATTCCCTCTACCTTGATTAAGGCCCCTGTTGCAGCTGAAGAAAAACAGCTGCAAAGCATAATGCTGCCACCATCACCATGCTTCACGGTGGGTATGGTGTTCTTTTGGTGATGTGCAGTGTTTTTGCGCCAAACATCTTTTTAAAATTATGGCCAAAAAGTTCAACCTTGTTTCATCAGACCATAACATATTTTTCCACATGCTTTTGGGAGACTTCAAATGTGTTTTTAGCAAAATTTTGCCAGGCTTGGATGTTTTTCTTCGTAAGAAATATGACGAATACGGGAGATTGTTGTCACATGTACCACACAGCCAATACTTGCCAGATATTCCTGAAGCTCCTTTAATGTTGCTGTAGGCCTCTTGGCAGCCTACCTGACCAGATTTCTTCTCGTCTTTTCATCAATTTTGGAGGGAAGTCCAATTCTTAGAAATGTCACTGTTGTGCCATTATTTCTCCATAGTTTGACAGCTGGGTCCCACTCTGTCTACCAGGAGGGTTGACAGCAAGAGGGCTGCTTAGACACAGAAAAGGACCAGCTGTCAACATTGTCACAACAACGTTGTGACTGGTGCACTTAATGTGTGCTGAGTAAGGCCCCTTTCACACGGAGGTCCGTTCAGGTCCGCCTGTCAGTTTTTTAGGCGGACCTGAAACGGATCCTCCATGTACCCCTATGTAGGCACGGATGTCAGCGGAGACATGTCCGCTGACATCCGCTCCGCTCCGCTCCGCCAAAGTGTGACGGAGGAAAACCCTATTTTTCCTTCCGTCGGCGGAGCGGATCGGATGACAACGGACTCTACGTTCCGTCGTCATCCGATTCCCCATAGGGGAGAGCGGCGTTCTGACAGGGCGGTCCCTGCACAGTGTGCGGGGACCGCCCAGTCATCCGTCGGCTCAGCGGGGATCAACGGAGCGATCCCCGCTGAGCAAGCGGAGCTTCACGGGCCGGATCTGCACGGATCCGCCCCGTGTGAAAGGACCCTAAGTGCACGATTTGTCATTCTTGCCTATAGAAGGGAAAAAGGATAAACAGATGTAAAAAATAAAATAGCTTGTTGATTAGCTTGTCCTAATGTATTCAATTTTTTTACAAATATACATTGAATGCTGTTTTTGTTCTACAGGATGCCAATCTGCTAGAGTATCAGCACCATCCAAGAGAGTACAACCCTCATCTAGCTCCTAGTTCTGTTCTTATGCCACAGAGGAGACGGCCATCACTACTATCCAAATTCCAACCAGGGAATGAAAGGTAGGATCACAGCATTATTCTCCTTTGCTTTCACATTATTGTTTAAAATCCTTTTTCTTGTATCCACAGAGGAGAGCACAACATAGCAGCATCTATAAGACCCCTTTCACAGTGAAGCGTACTGCTTCCTAGTCATTTCAATGGATGCTTTCACAATGGGGCGGTGCGCTGGCGGGGTGGTGCAAAAAGTCCTGCAAGCAGCATCTTTGGGGTATGTTTGGAGCGCTTTAAAAAGCGCCTCAAGAAAGAACATCCCTGTCCATTGAAATGAATGGGAAGCGCTTCAAAAGCGGCTGCAAAATGGCATTGCCCCGTGAACTTAAAAACTGCTAACGCCGCAAAAGCACAGCAAAAACTACACTAAAGCGCCGCAAAAACGCCTGACATTTTATGGGCAGTTTTTGAGCACCTCAGTGTGAAAGGGGTCTAAATGTTCTGACTGCTCAAAATTTATTGAATCTGAAATGTACTGGACATTAGAGCTAAGGCCCCTTTTACATTTTGCTAAAAATAGCGCCTGCAAACCGATCCTAAACAGCGGCTGCTGTCTCTCCAATGTGAAAGCCCCGAGGGCTTTCACACTGGAGCGGTGGGCTAGCAGGGCGTGAAAAAAGTCCTTCTAGCTGCATCTTTGGAGCTCCTTCCCATTAAAATGCATGGGACACTGCGGTAATACCGCCCGCAAACCGCAGCTGTAGCCGCGGTTTGCGGGTGGTATTAACACTTTTTCGTCCGCTAGCGGGGGTTAAAACCGCACCGCTAGCGGCCGAATACCTCAGCAATCCCGATAGTATAGCGCCGCTAAAAATAGCGGCGCTATACCGCCACCGCACACACCGCCCCAGTGTGAAACCGGCCTAAAGCAGCACATACAGTGGCAGAAATGTTTGTAAAATGTATAGAATTCCAGTTGTATTGACTAACAGTCGTCTGAAAGTGTATACATGCAAATATGAAATCAGATGACAATATTTTGATTGTTCGTAAAAGATTGGCATTTTAGACAAATCATCATCAGACTTGAACAGTTTATGGCAATATTTGATAATATCTGGTTTCCAATCATTTTCTAAAATGTCCACATGCTGGAACAATCTGGATATGTAAAGATAGTTGAAAAGATCATTTAACACCACATCTGTATATGACTACAGATATAAATACCCAACAGTCAAGCCCGGTACACACGGGCCGAATGTCGTGGGACAACGGGCGGGTTAAAAAAAAAACGGCTGACATTCCGCCTATGTGTGTGTCGGTCTGTCTGACAGAATCATGCTGGAAGACCAGCAGCCGTCTGACTCCCGATCAGCGCTCTTAACCAATTGCAATGACAGTTTTTTTTTTCGGTCAGTCCGTGGGTAGTGTGTACCAGGCTAGAGTGTGACTCTGTTTATTGAGATCACATCGGCTAACAATCAAAGATCTTATCTTCTTGGTTACCTTCCTTGCACGTCACTGATGTTTGCACCTATTTAATAAGGCTCTCTGTTTTCATAATCACACTTTTGTTCCTTCCTATAGTAAATATCTGCTGCAAGTAAATTATATTTATAGTGTAATATTAGAAATTAGCTTGAAATACCAACATATCTGCAGGGCTTTATTCATGGCTCTCTATTTCCCAGAAAAAGCTGAATGACAGCTATCTTCTTTGGTGCTTTGCTGAATTAACAAGAAACTCAAATTATGTCTAAGGTGGATCTCAATGACTACTGGTCCAATGCAGTACTGGTGGGGAAACATGCTATGTCAACTGACTGTATACTAAAAAATATACGACAGGAAAGTACGGTTTAAAAGGTAAATAAATATAAACACCTAGGTGGAAAAAGGAGTTGGTTAAAATCCTTACCTTTCACAGTCTTCTGTAGCGCAGGGGGTGACGTTGGATCCTGTGGGGGCTATCAAGGAGAATGCAGAGTAGCCCAAATCATGCAAAATGATGCTGTAATACAGTGCACTAGCTCCTGAGAATGGGGTTGTTTATCATTTGTCCGAATATCACCTGATGTCGCTGATGTCACTTTCACTTCGGTGCCATGGCCATTGTATTATGGTGGAGGAGTATCTAACTAAATAAGAAGATCTACAATTTTAGTTCAAGATCTGCCCAATCTATCTATGTACGTGAATGAATGTGTTTTCCACAACAGTCCATTTCAATTTACCTTTTATGTTTCTAGTGCTTTCAGAACATTGGCAGTATAGACTGGATGCTCCAAATGCCTATCTCTCCTTTCAGTAAGTCCTATAGAAGGCCTAGCAGATTCGATTTTTTTTATTGACGCTCTGAGCAATAATTAAGAGTAATCCCTGCCTCTACTTATAGAACCACCAGAGCCCTGAGCAGTAAAGCTGTGTTTTCTTTAATTATTTTAGTTCATACATCACTTGTAGTTTTCCCTTTTCATATTAATGTAATCTCCAAAAACGTTCTCTTTCTCTTGCATTTTGACCAATTCAAGAGTCATGCAAATACTGAGATTGTATTCCGTTTATCTCCTTTTAACCTCACGACCCTGCTAATAAAAAAAAATATTAAAATTATGCATTCTGCGTTGCCAAACCACAGAAAAATTAAGTCATAAACTTTTGTCAGTTCTACCAGGATTACGGGTCTTTTTTTTTTTTTTTTTGAATAAAAAAAAAAAAGTTTTGGATAGAGAAGGGAAGCGTTCTGGGCCAGTGCTAGACTATTTTGCACCCTAGGCAAGACTAGCTACTTGCACCCCCCCAAAAAAAATTAAACTTCAAGATGAATTCAATAAAGGAATTTACACATCACACTCAGTTCCACTTTTGCTATCCATGCATTTCGCCAGCCATATTTATAAACTGGAGACACAACCTTCTGACAGCTTGGTATAGCTGTACAATATTGTCTGAGTCAGAGAATTTTTATGTGAAGCTAAAATTACATAAAAATATAATTAGCCCTAGTTGTTTTCACTATGCTATGTCTGAATTTGCTCCTGATTTGTTTCTTCCTCTTTCCCCAAAGTAAAGCTGCGACTTTCATTCAGTTAAAAGAGAGTATTCTTTCACACCAGTCACATGACACTAGGTTCTAAAGCTGGTCATACAGTGTGTGCATTTCTGCCTGATGAACAAGACAGCTTTTGCATAGTGGGTGGCCCTTTCCCAAAGCTGGGTGGAAAAATTTGACAGATCCCCATCCAATCAGCTGGTGATGGCTGTTCTACGTTTCAGGGACGAATCAGGCCCAAATTATTTCCTGAATTCGGACCTGATACGGAGCCAAAAACGCACAGGACCCCTGTGCAATCTGCTCCGCGGCCGCTCCGGAGATGTGTGAACCAGCTCCATCGAGAGCCGGTCACAGTCTCCTGTCATGCAAATTGGATGTGGAGAAACCCACATCCAATTTGCATCAGTGTGAACCCAGCCTTAGTGTGTTAATGAGGGAGTTGGGTCAGTTTTATTTATTTTATTTTTTGTTGAACCCTCCTGGTTGAAAAATAAATAAAAATAAATGAATCATCTATATGGCGTGCTTAACATTCCTCCAGCTGTGCAACCACACCCTACTAAAACTCTTAATACCAATTAAAAACCACCTGCAAGGCAAATGCCAAGGAATATGTTCACATTGGGATTAATGAAAGTAATATTAATTTTATTAGTATTGTCTGGATCATCTGCCTTTCTGGCTATGTAATCAAGGATTCAGCCAATACACACTATGCAATTTTTTTTTTTTTTTTAGCGATTAAAAGTTTACCTAGCACCAAACCTTTTTTTTGCCTATAGTAAGAAATATTAACAGCTCATGTCAGGTTTTTTTTTTTGCCATCTTTGGGGAAATCAGTTGATCAATCCCGGGTACTCTTTGCTTCCTGCCCCGACCTTTTGCGTCCGGTTTTTGGAAGTAGTGCACGTCACTCAGAGTGCTATCCAGGACGCCAGGTTGCAGCTCGCTCTACCAGTCTGCTTGACTGTCAACATCCAGCAGCGTGGACTACAGTACACCTCCCGCAGCACAGTGAGTTTTACACCTGATACTAACCAGCAGCTGTATCTCAGAGAGCTGTGTCTCTCCACTCTAGTTTTCTCTGTGTATAGAGCCATCCAGCCATCCGGTCACGATCGGGACTATGGAGTATACTCATTGATGTTAACCCCTTGTCATTAGGAAGTGTGGCGGTATCGCTTATATTATATTTCGGAGTACTTCAACCATGAGAATAAGTTTTATTTTGTTTGATTTTAACTACATCATTTTCATCTGACAGTTGTCTTTTAACTCAAGTGTGCATCCAATAAATGAACTATATTGAGCACCATAATTGCCAAAAGTTTTTTTGTTACTGGTCCCATCGAGCGCTGCTTTTGTTCTATTTGAAATAAGGAAAAACTAGAACTAGGTAGGTTCAAAGGTTGCTGATGTGCTTATTATATATGTGCTGTAGATCACCATTCCTTTATATGTATATTTAAAATCGTATATCTACCTGATATAATAAGATCATACTCGTTTATTGTGGTATTTGTAATGATAAATAACATGTGAAACTTATTTCTGATAGATTTCAGTCTATAGTGTTTCTTGTGAATATTAGTGCTAGATCACATACAGTGCATCCAGAAAGTATTTACTTTTTCCACATTTTTGTTATGTTATAGCCTTATTCCAAAATGGATTAAATTCATTATTTTCCTCAAAATTCTACAAACATTACCCTATAACAGTGATGGTGAACCTTGGCACCCCAGATGTTTTAGTACTACATTTCCCATGATGCTCAACTACACTGCAGAGTGCATGAGCATCATGGGAAATATAGTTCTAAAACATCTGGGGTGCCAAGGTTCGCCATCACTGCCCTATAATGATGACGTGAAAGAAGCTTGTTTGAAATCTTTGCACATTTTATTAAAAATGAAAAAAATAACATGTACATAAGTATTTACAGCCTTTGCCATGACACTCAAAAATTGAGACAGGATTGTATCGAGGCACAGATACAGTATGGGGAAGGATACAGAAAACTTTCTGCAGCATTGAAGGTCCCAATGAGCACAGTGGCCTCCATCATCTGTAAATGGAAGAAGTTTGGAACCACCAGGACTCTTCCTAGAGTGGGCTGCTCGGCCAAACTGAGCGATCGGGGGAGAAGGGCCTTAGTCAGGGAGGTGACCAAGAACCCGATGGTCACTCTAAAAGAGCTCCAGCATTTTGTCTGTGGAACCTTCCAGAAGAACAACCATCTCTGCAGCGCTCCACCAATCAGGCCTGTATGATAGAGTGGCCTATACGGATGTGACTCCTCAGTAAGAGGCACATGACAGGCCGCCTGGAGTTAGCCAAAAAGAACCTGAAGGACTCTCAGACCATGAGAAACATCTCTGGTCTGATAAAACAAGGATTGAACTCTGGCCTAAATGGCAAACGTCACGTCTGAAGGAAACCAGGCGCCACTCATCACCTGGCCAACACCATCCCTACAGTGAAGCAGGATAGTGGCAGCATCATGCTGTAGGTATTTTTTTCAGCGACAGAAACTGTGAGACTAATCAGGATTGAGGGAAATATGAATGCAGCAATGTACAGAGACATCCTTGATGAAAACCTGCTCCACAGCGCTCTGGACCTCAGATTGGGGTAAAAGTTCATCTTCCAACAGGACAACGGTGCTAAGCACACAGCCAAGATAACAAAGGAGTGGCTATGGGACAACTCTGTGAATGTTCTTGAGTGGCCCAGCCAGAGCCCAGACTTAAACCCTTTGAACATCTCTGAGAGATCTGAAAATGGCTGTGCACTGACGCTCCCCACCCAACCTGATGGGGCTTGAGAGGTCCTGCAAAGAAGAATAGGAAAAACTGCCCAAAAACAGGTGTACCAAGCTTGTAGCATCATACTCAAAAAGACTTGAGGCTGTAATTTGTGCCAAAGGTGCTTCAACAGAGTATTGAGCAAAGGCTGAGAATACTTATGTGTATGCGATTTTTTTTATTTAAATTTAAAAAATTTTTTTTTTTTTTTATAAATTTGTAAAGATTTATTAATTTAATCCATTTTGGACTAAGGCTGTAACATAATTGTAGCGATACCTCCAACTAAAGAGGCCGCAGAATTAGATTTTGGGCCCTGAGTGCAGCTCCGCCAACCCCCGGCAATAGGCTCTATCCCCTTCTGGCACAGCTAGTACTAACAATCAATGATAGGTCCTATGCAATAGAATAACTAAGCAAGGACACAGTAATGAATTGTAATAGGTAAAGTGTTTTACTCATCAATTCTCAATATGAATAAAAGGGGTAACAATAATCACAGTTCTAAACAATCACTCCTAAGGGCAGCGTCCTGCCACTCTAACACACTATATAGTAACACACGCTACAAGTGCGCCATACGGGCGACCGTTAACTAAGTGCCCTATGGCGCAGCAATCAAACACGCTAGAATCCCCACCAGGCCTGGTTCTAATATTTAGCTTAGTCCTTCTTTCTTCACCGGCAGGTCTGTAATGGTGGTGCACTTAAACAGAGTATAACTTTGTAATCCAAGGGGTATGGAAATAACTTATAGGCCACGGCAGTCTATAGACCTATACACAGCAACAGTATCTAAGCTGGGCTTATGCCCTCTCACCCGCCGGACTACGGATCCAGTCCGGGAAAACCTCCACCGGCCGTGTCACACACTCTCAATCTCTCCAACGATCGGGTCCCCGATCTGACAAGGCGGTAGCTCACAAAGTCAGATGCCACCCAGGCTCGCAGAGGGAAGGATGGAAGGCTCTTCGGTGCAGAGCAAGGCCTCAGGCTTCAGGCCTTGCCCCTCCGACACATCCGCACAGGAGGATCCGTCCGTGAAGTCTCGTGTCGCCAAAGAGACCGAGCCCGGCCCCGCCTCTTCCTTTTATAACCCCTCCCATGAGTCTCTGCGGTGGAACGTCACAACAAGAATGGGGTTATGGGTAATGTAGTTTCTTCCCAATATAGGGGAACACCCCGCTACACACTCCCCCCACTTAAACTCTTTGGTCCCCAAAGATAAATTTTAGCAACAACTATATACAACATTGGACAATTCTGAAAACGATGTTGGGATAGGGGATTCCCACCATAACTGAGGGGTTGAATTCCCTTGCCCACAGGTCACATTATCTTGGGTGGCCTGACTAACTGTGCCAGAGAGTGAGCTGGGGTTGCCCTCCACCAAATGGACAGTGGAGGGATCCGGAATCTCAGCATTTCTCCTAGCAGTGACCACAGAGTCTTCCGAACTGTTCCCCATCTGGGGGTAGGTCAGCTTCTTAGGAGGTTGAATGACTCTTCGAGCTCTTTGCTCTCTTGGAATCTCTGGCTCTGGCGCCTCAGGCTCCTCTTCCTCGGAGTAACTATCATGGGCATCTTCCCAGTAATCTGTTGAAGGACTAAAAGGGATGAATTCTGTAGCCTCTGGGTTCAGCGTTTCATCTGTGGTATCTTGGGTGACTGGAAGATCTATGATAGAAGTTCCTGGAGTTGGGGAAGACCACAGCCAATCAAGCTCTCCTTCTTCATCTCCACTAAGTTGGGAGGCTTCTCCATTTCCAGCTCGGGAGGTCTGTGACCGAGTGTGCGGTCTAGGAGTATCCAAGATAGAGGCCGGTGCAGGGGAGTCTCCCACGGAAGGTATTCTAACTGCCTCCGTCAGTGGGAGCAGGTGGTTTCGATGCCATGTCTTCAGTGGGCCTACCTTTCCCTCTGGCTTCACCTTGTAGACAGGTAGACCCGGCAACTTCCTGCAGATGACATAAGGTTCAGATCTCCATCTGTCTGCAAGCTTGTGTTTTCCGGGGACTCCCAGATTGCGCAACAGTACTCGATCCCCGGGCTGTAGGTCTTGTACCCGGACCTTCAGGTCGTAATTTTTTTTATTCCGAGCTCCCCTTTGATCTGAGGCCGCTTGAGCTTGTTCATAGGCTACTTTCAGGCTGTGTCTGAGCCTATCCACATATCCTCTGTGAGAGGTGACGGAGGAATGGTCCAGTGAGGTGCCAAAAGCCAGGTCCACCGGTAGCCTCGCTTCTCTCCCAAACATGAGTCGATATGGGGAATAGCCTGTAGCATCACTGATGGTGCAGTTGTAAGCATGTACCATGGCTGCTATGTGTTTGCTCCAATGTTGCTTTTTCTCGCTTTCCAGAGTCCCCAACATGTTGAGCAGGGTTCGGTTGAACCTTTCCGGCTGAGCATCTCCCTGAGGATGGTAAGGTGTAGTTCGAGTCTTCCTGATTCCCAACGAATCCAAGAGCTTCCGGATCAGCTTACTCTCGAAGTCCCTCCCTTGATCTGAATGGAGTCTCTGTGGCAGCCCATAATGGACAAAATACTTCTCCATAAGTACCTTGGCCACGGTGGAGGCCTTCTGATCTTTGGTGGGGAAGGCCTGGGCATACCGGGTGAAATGGTCGGTTATCACCAGAACATTTCCTAGTCCACTCAGGTCGGGTTCGAGGCAGAGAAAGTCAATGCACACCAGGTCCATAGGCCCTTGGCTCTGTAGATGGCCCATTGGGGCAGCTTGATGGGGCAAAGTCTTCCTCTGGATGCATCGCGCACATGAGTGGCAGTACTCCTCTACCTCTGCCCTCATGCAGGGCCAATAGAACCGACTTCTGACAAGTTGAAAAGTCCTTTCAGCCCCTAGGTGGCCATGATTGTCATGCAAGGCCATCAAAACAGTCTCCCGATGTTTCTCTGGGAGGAACATCTGCCACTTATCTTCTGAATCATCAGAGGGGCCCCTTCGGTAGACCACTCCCTGATGCAACTGCAACCTATCCCACTCCTTCCTCAGTAGGCGAGCTTCTTTGGAGGGTTGACGCATGAGTATGTTTGGATCCTGATTTTTCAAGGCCTCCAGGACCAATCTCCCCATGGGGTCTTCCAATTGGTCACACCTTAATTCCTTTTTGGACAATCTTGGTAGGTTGCCCTCTTCCTTTTGAGCTACTCCACAGTAGTGTTTGGGGACTCCCACCGTGGTAACTCCTATTTCCTCTGCTCTGGAGCATCCTCGGGCTTGGAATGCAGCTCCTTGACAAAGGGCCTGCACCCCGTCCGGTGCCACTTGGGTCCAATCTTCTATTTCAATGGTCGGGGAATGAGATCTTCTGGACAAGGCGTCTGCGTCTCGATTCCCCACTCCTGGTCTATACTTAAGGCTGAAGTTGAATCCAGACAGTGCGGCTAGCCACCTGTGTCCAGTGGCATCCAGCTTGGCCGTGGTGAACAGGTAGGTAAGGGGGTTGTTGTCGGTCTTCACAGTGAACTCTGCTCCGTACAGGTAGTCTTTGAGCTTGTCTACTACCGCCCACTTGAGGGCCAGGAACTCCAGCTTGTGAGTGGGGTAGTTCTTCTCAGAGGGGGTCAGGCTTCTACTCACATAGGCAACAGGCCGCAATTGCCCCTCCTGTTCTTGGTAAAGTACTCCTCCCAGACCGTCGTGACTAGCATCCACGTGCAGTTCATAGGGTTTGGTTGGGTCTGCATAGGCCAAGACTGGTGCAGTGGTCAGGCTCCTCTTCAATTCCTGGAAAGCCTCTTCACACCTCTGATTCCACTGATCTCTGATGGACTCTCCTGGCCTCCTGGGTCCCGATCCATCCTCCTCTCCTTCAGTCTTGAGCAACTCATTCAATGGTCTAGCAATTCGAGCAAATCCCTCCACAAACCTTCTATAGTAGGAGCAGAAGCCCAAGAAGGATCTGAGTTCTGTTACTGTGGTGGGCTGTGGCCAGGAGGTAACTGCCTCCAATTTCTCAGGGTCTGTGGCCACCCCTTCTTCAGATACTATGTGCCCCAGATAGGTCACAGAAGACTGGTAGAACCGACACTTCTCAGGCGAAAGCTTAAGTCCTTCCTCACTGAGTCTTCTCAACACTTTCTCCAGCCTCTCTTCATGTTCCTCCAAGGTTCTCCCAAAGACAATGACATCGTCTAGGTATACAAGGACTTCGATCAAGTTCATGTCCCCTACTGTCTTCTCCATGAGACGTTGGAAAGTAGCTGGGGCTCCAGACAGACCTTGGGGCATCCGGTCGAATTCGAAGAACCCCACTGGGGTTATGAAAGCTGTCTTCTCCTTGTCTGCTGGGTGCATCGGAATCTGATAGTACCCACTCTTGAGATCCATAACGCTGAACCATTTGGCTCCAGACAAGCTCTGTAGGGCATCCTCTATCCTCGGAGTGGTGTATTGGTCAGGTATGGTTCTCCTGTTGAGAGTCCTGTAGTCTATACAGAGCCTCAATGATCCATTCTTCTTTCGGACCACTACTATGGGAGAGGCATAGGGGCTTCTGGACTCCCGTATCACACCAGTCCTCTTGAGTTCTGCAAGTTGTTCCCTCAGATCCTCCAGATCTGCTAGCGGGACCCGCCTGACTCTCTCTCGGAAGGGCTTATCTTCTTGGAGGCGGATCCGATGGGTGGCACTTCTTGCACACCCCACATCAAATTCATCCCTAGAGAAGATCTTCTCCCATCTATTCAACTGGGCCTTGGCTCTCTCTTTCCAAGCCCTGGACAGATTCGGGTTTTCCATGGTCAGCTTCTCCCAAACATCCGCTTCTTCACCTGTCCTCTTCACTTCTGACAGGGTAACAGGGGCCGCCGGGCTCACCTGGCCTAGCAACATTCTGGCTGGGATGTCCATGGGGTCTTTGGTAGTATTCCTAACACTCACTGGAACTCTATAATGGGCCTTCTTCAGGACCTTCAGCGGAATCACTTCCGGTATCACCTCCAGGCCTGAGGATTCACCCCTTGGGTCTGACTCCAGCATGACAAAGGGACCAGGCTGTTCCCAAGTAAGCTTCACAGTGGCCCTGAGACAGGTTACTTCACCGGGCTGCAACACTACCCCTTCTCTTCCAAGTCTCCACAACTTCCCTATCTCCTCTCCAGGGGTCTCCCGCTCTTGGACCAGCCGTTGGTAGGCTGTCTTCAGCATGGGATGGATCTTGGTAGCTGCTTGTCTTTCTTCCGTCACTAGAGGGGTCAGGAGTCTTCGGACCAGGTCCGTGTTCGTCCCTATTATAAGGGAATTCTTGTTGGCTCCAGGCGGCCTAGGACACACAACTGCCAGGGTGTCAAACGCTTCGGCCTTCCCAGCCACGGATGGGTCAAAGGTTATTTGGACGGGAAGGTAGCCGTCGTAAGGGAAACTCTGGGTTCCAATTCCCCATATTTCCAGCTCCTCTATCTTCTGGATAGGCAGATGACTCAGGTGCCTGTCGTAGAAGTCCCGGTATAGTAGGGTCACTTGTGCCCCGGTGTCCAGGAGGCCCCTGGTGTAGACTCCCTCCACTTGAATGGGCACTATAGGGGATGGGCCTACCAGCTTCTCTGGATATGGTCCGGCAGGAGCTGCCTTCTTCAGACCTTTTCCCTTTGGACTCTCTCTTGTCCTATTCCCTTTGGACTTGAACCTTTCTTGAGCCTGGTATGCACTGACTTCCCTCCCTTTAATGGGTGTGGGAACCCGCTGAGGTGTACTATTATTTTTCTTGGGTGGGCACCTCCTTTGGGGGGTGCCGTGCCTCTCCTGAGGGGTCTCCCCCCTTCTTCTTGGGGTATAGCTTTGTTGAGGGGTATTACGTTTCCCCTTTGGTGTTCTATCTCTCTTTTTGTTTTTCTTTGCATTCAGCTTGGAGTTTACTGAAGATGGTGGGCACCCGGTTGACTCCTTCACCGGGGCCCTCTGAAGTTTCCCGCCGGCTTGCGGTTGTCTGGTCTCTTCTTCTTCGGACTAGAACATGTGGCTGCAATGTGGCCAACTCCCCCACAGTTGAAGCAGACTATATCTCCCCATTCTTGTAAAGGTTCGGGTGCTGAGGCAATCGGGAACAATTCCTTCCTTGGACTTTCCTTCTTCTTGGGACACTCTGTGTCTTTTGCTATCAGAGAGGTCAATATCTCTAATACCTTGGACATCTGAGTTTTTAGGGTGTCTATCTCCGCCTCTCTTTCAGGGGTCATCACTGGATTGACCAGCACCTGTGCGGGTACAACACTTGTCTTATCCTTCTGCTGGTCCTGTTGCAGCGCCTCCTCATCTCTGATAATTTTTATTAAATCAGCATAAGTCAGCAACATTCCTCCTCCCAAGGTTTTCAGGTGCAGCCAGACTGGATCGGAGCGTAGCGCTCCCTTTAAGACTTGCTTCATTCTTGCCGCATCGGCATCTTGGGGCTTCATCCCTTTCTTTAACACAATCTTGCACAGCAGCCTGTTTAGCCTTCTGACATACTCAGAAAGTTTCTCCTCCGGTTTTTGGAAAGTGTGTTCAAACTGGTAGACCGTCTCTGTCACCTTGTCTAATTGACCAAACTCTTCCTGCAGCATAGCTAGACAATCCTGCGCCGTGCACCCTGCATTCCCAAACCGGAAACTTTTCACTGCTTCTGCTGCTGCACCTTTAAGGCTTTCTAACACTCGCTGCCTCTTCTGTGCCTCCGGCACCTCCCATGCCTCCACTGCCTGTAATGCCTGTTCCACCCAAGTATCAAAATCTTCTTCCCCTGCCGGGACAGGGAGCTTCCCTGAGAATATTTTTAGTCTCCGGTAGCTAGTTTCCACATGCACCGTACTTGTCTTCTGACATTTGGCTAGCAAATCCCCTATTGCATTTATCAGTTCTGGTGATATAGCAGTGGCCGATGCAGGTGCCACCGGAGGTGGCGCCCTGTCTTCTCTTTCAGGTGTAGTTCGGGCCGCAGCCTGTGGCGATCCCGTAGGGGATGGTTCCCTTTCTACAGTTATTGCGTGCGCCAGCCTAAATGTTCTGTTGTCTGGCTTCCGCAGACACTTGTGCTTACAGGCCTCTGGCATCCCGTCCCAATATTCCACTAATGCGTATTGATATGAGATGTTTGGGTCTGTCTTCATGTCTATCACCCACGGTGTGTGATCTGGGGACACTGAACTCAGCAGTTCCTCTACCGTCTCACTTGACCATTTCTCGCCAGGAAGGCTAATGGCTATCGACTGTTTTGGCTCTGTATTAGCGGCTTTGCACCACTCTTCTACCGCTCTTGGATCCATGGGGTCCATGCCGGCACTTCTGGCGTTCGCTTGCTGCATCAGGATCCCGGACGAGAACCCCCACGTGTAGCGATACCTCCAACTAAAGAGGCCGCAGAATTAGATTTTGGGCCCTGAGTGCAGCTCCGCCAACCCCCGGCAATAGGCTCTATCCCCTTCTGGCACAGCTAGTACTAACAATCAATGATAGGTCCTATGCAATAGAATAACTAAGCAAGGACACAGTAATGAATTGTAATAGGTAAAGTGTTTTACTCATCAATTCTCAATATGAATAAAAGGGGTAACAATAATCACAGTTCTAAACAATCACTCCTAAGGGCAGCGTCCTGCCACTCTAACACACTATATAGTAACACACGCTACAAGTGCGCCATACGGGCGACCGTTAACTAAGTGCCCTATGGCGCAGCAATCAAACACGCTAGAATCCCCACCAGGCCTGGTTCTAATATTTAGCTTAGTCCTTCTTTCTTCACCGGCAGGTCTGTAATGGTGGTGCACTTAAACAGAGTATAACTTTGTAATCCAAGGGGTATGGAAATAACTTATAGGCCACGGCAGTCTATAGACCTATACACAGCAACAGTATCTAAGCTGGGCTTATGCCCTCTCACCCGCCGGACTACGGATCCAGTCCGGGAAAACCTCCACCGGCCGTGTCACACACTCTCAATCTCTCCAACGATCGGGTCCCCGATCCGACAAGGCGGTAGCTCACAAAGTCAGATGCCACCCAGGCTCGCAGAGGGAAGGATGGAAGGCTCTTCGGTGCAGAGCAAGGCCTCAGGCTTCAGGCCTTGCCCCTCCGACACATCCGCACAGGAGGATCCGTCCGTGAAGTCTCGTGTCGCCAAAGAGACCGAGCCCGGCCCCGCCTCTTCCTTTTATAACCCCTCCCATGAGTCTCTGCGGTGGAACGTCACAACAAGAATGGGGTTATGGGTAATGTAGTTTCTTCCCAATATAGGGGAACACCCCGCTACATAATAAAATGTCAAAAAAAATGAAGCAATGTGAATACTTTACGGATGCACTGTAAAGCCAGTCTGTTTAATGCCAGGATGTGTTACTCTGTGCTTTTTAATATTTTCCGAATGATCAGGGCTCCCTCTGGTTCTCATGAAAAAATCTCCTATGCAAAGAACTTAGTTGCCTAGAATCAGAGCTGAGTCTTCAGAATCTTCTGATCCCAAGTCAAATATTTGTGCTGAGAAAAGGGGAAACGTATGAGCCTGCTGCAAGTAATGATTTTACTGGGCTGGGGATTGAGGAGAATCCCTTGCAGCAGATAGAATATTAGAAGGAGCATCCATTAGTAAGCAAAGAAATTAAGAGCTCACAAGCCCCATATGATGAGTGAATATAGCCTATTTTGGCCAGACAGAATGCTGGACTCTGCATCAGTGGAACTGACCTAAAGACAAGGCTGAGAACCATTGAATCTATAATAGCATAGCTGTTTTTTTCTGTTTCAACATGTGTTATATGTATATCATACATACACTGAAAAATAAGCGCCATAATAGAAACAGGGTCACTTTTTCTTTTATATCCTTGCGACTGTTGGTTTGTCTTTAGACTTCAGCCGACATTGATACTTTTGTATATGTTGATAATAAATTATGTGTATCGATTGCCTGTTTCCTACATTTAGAGGGTGCTGAAGTGCTTCATGTAAACATGCTGTGCTGTTTGTCACACTCCCATCTCGTATCCCCACTCACCAGAAAAAATGGACCCTCAGCTTTGCAGTCTGGGGGTAAAACACGCTTGTTACTGGTGCATGGAAGATGGGCCTCTGGAACTCCTTATTGAGATCTCCAAATAAAGGTCTCGGGGGTAGCGCAATCATAAGCAGCACTTACAAGATTGCAGATAAAAACGAGCATAGGACAGAGAGTGAGGCTCTTCCGGGTTTTCTGCGCGGACTCTCTGTCTAATGCTCATTTTAATCTGCAATCTTGTAAGTGTTGCTTATGATTGCGCAAATAAACATTTTTAAACAGTACTTCACTATGAGCTTATTTGTTTTGTCAAACCTGGTGGATATCTTGGCTACCCCTGAGACCTTTATTCGGAGATTTCAATAAGGAGTTCCATCTTCCTCACACCAGAAACAAGCGTGTTTGATCCCCACTGCAGACTGCAAAGCTGAGGGTCTGTTTTTTCTGGTGAGTGGGAATACGAGGGGGGAGTGTGACACATGGCACAGCATGTTTACATGACGCACTTCAGCACCTTCTAAATCTTTTTGGAGCACCGAGCACTTTATAAGAGACTGTTTTATACAGTAATCAGTGCATTTTTATAGCACTGATCGCTGTATAAATGTGAATGGTCCCAAAAATGTGTCAAAAGTGTCCGATGTGTCCGCCGCAATATCGCAGTCACGATAAAAATCCCTGATCGCTGCCATTACTAGTAAAAAATAAATAAAAATGCTATAAATCTATCCCCTATTTTGTAGACGCTATAACTTTTGCGCAAACCAATCAATATACGCTGCTTGTGATTTTTTTTTTACCAAAAATATGTAGAAGAATACGTATCGGCCTAAACTGAGGAATTTTTTTTTTAAATTGATATTTATTATAGCAAAAAGTTAAAAATATTGTGTTTTTTTTTTTTTCAAACTTGAGGCTCTTCTTTTGTTTATAGCGCAAAAAATAAAAACCGCAGAGGTGATCAAATACCACCAAAAGAAAGCTCTATTTGTGGGAAAAAAAGGACGCAAATTTTGTTTGGGTACAGCGTCGCACGACTGCGCAATTGTCATTCAAAGTGTGACAGCGCTGAAAGCTGAAAAATGGCTTGGGCAGGAAGGGGATGAAAGTGCCCAGTAGGCAGGTGGTTAAACAGCTATGAAGAGAAGGAGTCTGCATAGAATTAATGTAAAGCTGTTTTATTTTTTACAAAATAAGTACATTATGCTATTTTGGTACATAGGGGAGCTGGAAGTTAGAAAAAAAAAAGGTGAACAAAGATGAACTTATCCTTTAGTTTAAACTATTCTTGAGGTCACTAATCCAATGACCATGCCTTATGGTGCTCACAACTGGCAGAATGCTATTAATATAAACCAGCCTTTGCTGCCTCTTAACAAAAGCTGTTGAAATAAAGGCCTATAATTGTGTTGCTTACAGAACAATCCTCCTCTTATGTGGCAGTTATAGTTCGTAAATTCTGGTATGTTTTTTCCCAATGTCCACATTTCTATCTAGCACATATTCGCTGATTCTTGCCATAACCATTTCTGGACTTAGTTATACTATATACTACTAAAGATTTTTGCAGAATAGCAAAATTCTCTAAATAGTCTTGCTGCCAAGAATGAAAAAGTGGGCATTAATTAGTGCCCACAGCATGGGATTGTGGCAGTCAGAAGAAAAAAACATTTTTTTTTAATAAGTTAGTACTGTCACTTTAAGATTTTCCCACCTGCTGAACAGGTGTTTTCTCAGGTGGGAAAAACACGTGGGTTCCGCATTAGTACACGTGCGGGGGGCTATATAAACCCCCCGGGCTCAGGCTCCAGTCACAATTCGAGCTATTCCAGGATAGGTGTGCTCCCCCTCCCAAGATACCTCATGAAGACGCTAGTTCGGCGGGTCCTGGAGAAGGCGGCATCTGAAGGAGGAGAAGACTGGCTCAGGAGATGTGTGGCGGAATTGGAAGAGGAGCCGGAGTTAGTCCCAGGAGCGGAGGACATCGCGGGGAGTCCAGTGTCAGCAGAGGTGGTGAGCTTGCCTGTTTCAGCGCAGTTTCTGCCTGCTCAGCCTTCTCTATCCCTCAGGCTCTCTCGTAGCTCCCCGCCAGAGCGTTCGGCAGCAACTGAGCTATCGCGTGAGGAGATGGAAGCCCGCCCACAGGATGCCGAGGCCAGGGACGTCGCAGTACGCCAACCCAGCAGCAAGAAAAGTCAGAAGAAGAGGAGGCCATGCTCTCCATCTCCGCTCCGTGTCACTAGGGGGCGGGGGAGAGCGCAGCAGTCTCCTCACGCAGGGGGAAATTTTATTTTCTCTTCTCAGGTACTTGCAGCAGAACGGGCATCAGCGTCTCTCGTTTCCAGGCAGACTCAGCTGGAAACAGGGATGGCTCAGCAGCAGAGGGAGTCTCAAGCAGGACAAGCTGTTGTAAGTGACAATGCTCAAAGCAGCATTCCCCAAAGAAGCCAGCCAGATATTAATGAAGCGCTTAGTAGTGAGTTTGTTCACAAGAAATTATTGGATAAATTACTTCTCTGGATAAATTAAATAATTCCTTGAATGCCCAGCAAGCACAGGTAGCTGTCACTTCCCCAGCAGTTGTTTGGTCAGATAATACAGCATTACCTGTGGTTTCTACAGCCTCCACTTCCAATGCTGGTGCTATACAAGATTTTAATATCGTTCCTAATTTTTCCCCAGTTCCAGAGAGTTGTTTTAAAGAAGCTATGCCATGTGATATCTCACCCTTAGGTTTCCATTTGCCCCTTAGCATTAAAGAAAAAATATGGAAAGGGGATTTCATTGAGTTATTAACTTTACTACCTGGTTCTAAAGATTTTTCGTTAAAATCTGAAAAGAAAAATGATGAGGCTTCAGAGGACAGACGTCGTACCCCCCCAAAATCTTTTCACAACTGGTTGCAGGTTTTCTGTATATATTCTGCAATTATGGGTGAAAAATTTCCAGAAAAATGTAGCGGTTTGTTCCAACATTTGGAAAACATACTGGAAGCCTATAAGAATTTTGGAGGTTTCGGCTGGTTTTGCTACGACGAGTCATTCCGCCAAAAAATGGCAGCTTATCCTAATTTAAAATGGGGTATGAAAGACGTTGGGCTATGGCTAAATCTTATTTCACCTCCTAAACAAATATTTTCAAAACAGCCACAAGTAAATCAAAACATTTCTGCAGTATACAAAAAAGGAGTATGTTATGCTTTTAATGAGTCCCAATGCAAGTGGGCAGCATCATGTCGTTATAAGCATGAATGTTCTTTTTGCTTTGGGACGCACCCACTGGCAAAATGTTTTAAAAGAAGCTACCCACAAAATCAACACAGGGACAATTCAAAAAGCTCACACTCCAGTGAGGCTGGGAAAAATGTACCCGTGGTTGCTTCGCTACCCAGACAGGGAGAAGGCGGAAATTTTAATTAGCGGTTTTTCGTCCGGTTTTTAATGGTTCAGGATGCAGGATGGTGAGTAACCTAAAATCAGTACTGCTACACAGTGAGGTAGTTAGGGAAAAAATAATAAAAGAGATTGCAGCAGGTCGGGTGGCGGGGCCTTTTATTCCCCCCCCCCCTTCAAAATTTTAGGGTCTCCCCTTTAGGGGTAGTGCCGAAAAAGGAGCCTAACTCCTATCGTTTCATACATCACCTCTCATTTCCGAGGGGTGGTTCTCTAAACGATGAAATTGATAATTCTTTATCTTCAGTTTCATATGCGAGTTTTGATAAAGCGGTAAAGAATAAAAAAAAATTTGGAGCTGGAGCTTTATTGGCAAAATCAGATATCAAGTCTGCTTTTAGGTTG
The DNA here is from genome assembly GCA_029206835.1 of Rana muscosa. Lineage (NCBI taxonomy): Eukaryota > Metazoa > Chordata > Amphibia > Anura > Ranidae > Rana > Rana muscosa. The sequence goes on from CM055116.1 coordinate 945,711,928, forward strand.
CTTCCTATTGCTCCTGAATCATTTAATTCGTTGGGTTTTTGTTTTGAAGGAAAAATTTTCTTTGACATGTGTTTGCCAATGGGTTGCTCCCTGTCATGCAGATATTTTGAGACATTCGCTACTTTTTTGCAATGGGTTGTTATTTATGAATCTGGCTGTGAGGGAGTTATTCACTATTTAGACGATTTCCTTTTTATAGGCCCTTCTGATTCTTCAATGTGTGCGTTACTTTTAAAAAAAAATTGGGCTGTTGCTCAGAATTTTGGCGTACCCATTGCTTTTGAGAAAACCGTTCCTCCTGCGACTATCATAGAATTTTTAGGTATTTGTATTGATACCACGCTATGCCAGTACCAACTTCCTTTAGAAAAAATTTCTCGGATTCAATGTTTGATATGTCTCTTTTTGCGCAAGAAAAAAATTATTTTAAAAGATCTTCAGCTTTCGCATCACGTGTTATGCCGGTTGGCAGAATTTTCTCCAGGAGATTGTCAATGGCAACGTCTGGATTAAAGTCGCCTTCCTCACATATACGCCTTACATCGGAGTTAAAAGATGATCTGCTAGTATGGTCCCAATTTTTGATGGATTATAATGGTCGCACTTTCTTTCAGGATGATTTTGTTTTTTCTGCAGACATGAATTTATTCACAGATTCCGCGGGCTCGCTGGGTTTTGCGGCTATATGGCGGACACATTGGTGTAGTGGCTCCTGGCCTCCTTTATGGATCGCCAATAAAGCCACAAAAAATATCTTCCTCTTGGAGCTTTTCCCTATAGTAGTGGCTTTCGAGTTATGGGGAGAATTTTTTGCGAATAAAAGGATTTTAGTCCATTCGGATAACAAGGATGTATTATTTGCATTAAATTGTCTTTCTTCAAAATCGTTAAGTGTGATAAAACTATTACGTTATTTTGTGCTGTTATGTTTAAGATATAATATTTTGGTAAAAGCTACTTATGTCCCGGGAAAACTTAATTTGTTAGCTGACGCACTGTCTCGTTTCCAGATGGCTCGTTTCAGACAACTTTTTCCCGAAGCGGACCTAGTGGGTCACACATGCCCCAGTCATCTATGGGATTTGATCTAACTCCTGTTTTTTCAGCTATTCAGAGTTCTATTGCCCCCAAAACATGGATCGAATATTCGGTCGCATGGAAAAAATGGCTCTTATTTGCTGAGGAAGTAGGAATATCTGGTTTGTTGCCTACTGAACAGACAGTCTTGGCTTTCCTTTGTTCGCTAATGCAAATTTTTTTTTCTTATCACATTAACAAGAGTTTGGCAGGCGTTTCCTTTTTTCTAAAGCTACATAAGCTACCAGTTTGTACAAGTTTATTTTCTGTTCGTCAAGCACTAAAAGGTTACAGAAAAAAAACTTTTAAGCCTGACACGCGTAGACCGGTGTCTTTAGAATTATTAAAAATAATTTGTTTAATCACACCGTTGGTGTGCCATTCTGAGTACGAGGCGTTACTATTCCATGCAGCGTTCGTGTTAGCTTTCTTTGCGGCGCTTCGTATATCGGAATTGGTACCTAATAACAAGAAAGGTCGTTCGGGATTAAAATTCAGTGAGGTCACTCTCTCTGAAGGAACAGTTCAGGTTTTTATTAGCAAATCTAAAACTGATATTTCGGGTAAAGGTCATTGGCTTAATTTACATGCTTGTGGCGACTCCATTATTTGTCCATATTTCATACTATCAAAATACTTATCCTGCAGGCCTTCCTGTTCAGGTAATTTTTTGGTTCATCTAGACTTTTCCCCCCTTACGAGGTTTCAATTTTCCGCAGTTTTTCAGCGTTGTTTGCATGAATTAGGCTTGGCGTACATGAAATTTTCATCACACTCATTCCGCATTGGAGCCGCCACGGAAGCAGCTAGATTGGGTTTAAATGATTCAATTATTAAAAGGTTAGGAAGGTGGGATTCTGAAAGGTTCAAGTTATATATATTCGTCCTAATCTATCTCTCTAATTTTAGGCAAAAAGATTTTCATATGGATCATTGGGCATTCGTTTGTTCATTGGGCACGAAAAAGGGCATGTCAACGTTGTTATACCCAGAATTTATCTTTACCTGAAAATTCTTTTAAAATTCTTTGGAAAGGTATTCGTGGGCTACATTGGAATAATCTTCTTTTTCATCTATTCAAGTTGGCACGAGTTTGGCCTTTTCCAGATATTATTATAATTCATCTTGGTGGTAATGATGTAGGAAAAAGTTCAACATTAGATTTGATTTTCAGAATGAAAAATGATTTACATCAAATTCACCTTTCTTTCCCTGGCACTAGGGTTATTTTCTCTGAAATGGTTCCGCGTCTTATCTGGTTATCTCCATCAGAAAACAGATCTTTGGAAAGGATCAGGAGACGTGTAAACCATTCAATTGAAAAATTTATGCCACGTTTAGATAGTTTTTCTTTTAGGCATACTGAATTAGAAGGGGGGTTTTCTGGTCTTTATAGACCAGACGGAATTCATCTGTCCGATGTTGGGCTGGATATTTTCAATCTGGATCTACAAACCATGATAGAAATGGCCGCGGTTGTGGGGTAGGCCGTTTTTTGTTAGCGGACAAAAACCGGCTGGTGGGGACTTTTAAAATAATTTTATTTATGGTATTCGCTCGAGTTCTGTGACTGAGCGAGATATTTGAGAAATTTTGGTTATATTTAGGTAATAAATTTTATTTTATTAAATTAATTATAATTCAAGTTTTATGAGTATTAAATAGATTATATATATTTATTTATGTTTTATTACCAATGTAAGGTGCCGCGGCCTTTTTTATCACCAAAAAAAAAATAAAAAATGATATATAATAAATTATCGTTTACTCTTATTATATGGTGTCCAGACTATTTATTTATAGATTTATGACTTCTTTGGTACGGCCTACATTCCCATGATAAAAGTGGGCATTAATTAGTGCCCACAGCATGGGATTGTGGCAGTCAGAAGAAAAAAAAAGTAAAAATTTTTTTATAAGTTAGTACTGTCACTTTAAGATTTCCCTCCCACCCGTCGCAGCACCTTTATATGGTTTGTCACCCTTGAATCAAGGGGGGACTTTTAAAATAATGTTATTTATGGTATTCGCTCGAGTTCTGTGACTGAGCGAGATATTTGAGAAATTTTGGTTATATTTAAGTAATAAATTTTATTAAATTAATTATAATTCAAGTTTTCTGAGTATTAAATAGATTATATATATTTATTTATGTTTTATTACCAATGTAAGGTGCCGCGGCCTTTTTTATCACCAAAAAAAAATAAATATATATAATAAATTATCGTTTACCCTTATTAGATGGTGTCCAGACTATTTATTTATAGATTTATGACTTCTTTGGTATGGCCTACATTCCCATGATATTTATATACAAGTTTTTTTGGTCATTGTTATCTAATCCTCCAAGTAAGACGGTAAAATGCCAAGAATGGAACAAAAACATATTATTATTGATGCTGGAAATGGGGTGCCACATCTGGTGACATCCTACTTATATTATGGTTATCCCCCTCTTTATAATACCTTTTGGTCTGAGGTATGTTGGGTTGTTAAAAAGTACACATTCTTTGTAATCTAATCGGACTCGGCGTTTGTTTTATTTCATTAAAACACCAAGAAGACATAGAAGACATGCATTCTTCCACACTTACTCAACACACACACAAGTTGTATTCTGGAATTATGGAAACAACCTCATGTCCCCCCAGTTGCCCTGTGGATAGCAAAGGTCAACACTATTAAGCATATGGAGGACCTTGTTGACTCCAGGAAAAGCACTTACAACAGACTCAGGCCTGCTTGGTTTTATTGGAATAAGTTCTCTGCTACTTGAATATGAAGCGCTGACCGTCCAAATTAAATAAATCGAACAAAGAAGAAAAAACAGGCATATGAGTCAGGTTCTGGAGTAGAGGTCGAAGGGGGAAACGCCCTCTCCCGCTTCTCTTCTCTCTTCCTTCCACTCTACCCCTCTCTTTACCAGTTTTGTCCCCCATAGATCTGTGGTTCTCTATTGTTCCTCTTGTTCTGGAATCTAGCTTCTTTTCCCCACTTCTTCCATGAATATATTGAAAACCACTTTTACATTAGTGGTCACACTTGTTCAGACACTTTTAAACTCTTATGCCACGTACACACGTTCCAATTACGTACGACGTATCGTTCGCATTTTGTTGTATAAAACTAATATCGAATACAACATTGCAAAATGTGCTCTACGAAAATTAAGATTTTTGTCGTACGATTCTGGAAAAACCTTCCGGTGTGCGTAGCTACGTATCCGAAATTATGTCAAATACGTGTGACCCCTGTGTCCTTCTGGCTTATTTTCGTGTTTACGATCATGTGCGGTGTTTCTCTATAGATTTTTAGCGGACTCATACTGTACTGTTTAAACGATTGTCGTACGATGGGCTGTCGTCCGAGCAAAGTTTTCGTGTTTGTCCCTTCGGATTTTGTTGGACGGACTGTTGTGATCGGCTGTCGAAAGCTGTGTACGAACGATCAGATTATCGAACGATCTATCCGAAAGCGATTTTTATCATCCGATAATCAGAACGTGTCTACGGGGCATTAAAGTGGTTGTAAAGGCTTAAGGTTTTTTGCCTTGATGCATTCGCTGGTAAAAAAACTTTCTATGATCACATTGCTGTCTCCTGCTCTCTCTCTGTGCCGCTTCCCTGAACTTCTGATCTTCACTGGAAAGAGTTAACATTGGAAAGTGCAGTCTTAAAGTAGTTGTAAACCTGAAAAAAAAAAAATTATTAAGCATTTTACGTGGTACAGTAAAGGATAACAAGTCCTCTGTGCCCAATCTTGCCATGAATGGTGAATCCAGCAGTGAGAAATTCTTTTCACTTTCTTGCTGGGTTAAAAGCCGACACATAAGAAAAATTTGTGTCGCCACACCCCCCGCTGCTGTGACATATGATGTATTTCTCTCATGCATGAGCAAAGCAGGCGTGTGTCCAGCATTCCAGCAACAGATTGCTCCCCCTACCTCCTCCAGCTCTCCCACGATTGGCTGCTCCGCGCCTCAGCATTATTGGCCATGCCAAGTTATGTGGTGCCTTCCCTGAATTCCGATTGGGCAGTACTCGTGAGGGGGCGTGGCTAGTTGACGTGAATTTGCATACACACAGGCACCGAGTAGCTTTGACTTGCGCGCACTGAGGAGGCCGTAAGCGCTCTGCGTGTGACGTGCACACACACAAGGCTAATCCTAGCTTGTTGGGGAGTGTTGAGATGGGAGGGGAGTCCTGTGAGGTCACAACTCCACCTCCTAAGCTCCGGCATTAAGACCCGCCCACTGATCTGATATTGACAGGGCTCATACAGGTGCTGGGCATAAGATTTTTTTAAGGTAAAACTACATAGATTGCATTTGGATATGTGGGCACATTACTATGGTGCCTTTGTATCATATAGCATGTACGGTAGGTTTACAACCAGTTTGTTAGTGTGGAGAAGGGGGGAGGGGGAAGGAGGAGCAGTGAGTGCCTTGCCATCCTAGGCTTTGGTGCTATGTTTTCTATGAATGCCCACAGCATAGGAAGACACAACTCTAGTCCCTGCATGCAAGGGCGGCTCCATAGGAGGACACTGCAAGAAAAAGGAGCCACCCTGGAAACCTGGGGCAGTAGTGGACCATGGGTGAGGATTAAAGGATAAAGAATTTGCATCCTCCAGTAAGTAAATCAGCTGCTGAAAATGCATAAACAATGGAGGGTTTAATAATACTTTGATACCCCGCTTCTTCTGCGGACAATGAGAACGATGTGAGAGATGTAATGTTATGGGTAAAGACACCAATCATTTTCAGGTTGTTTGGACCTAGACTTTATTAGCTGCTTCTCCATTGAAGAAAGTAGTTATTAGATACAGTAAGGCCAGCCATACACGGTTCAAATAAGATTTGAACTGTTAATGGGCAGGCTGAATGTACCAAGTTGATCGATCACCTTGGGTACAACCAGCCTGCCGGATTCTCTTACAATTATCAGTAGTGGCAGTTGTAGCTGCTAGCCATAGTCACTGTCTTCTCCCGGCCGACAATGGCTTGGCAGGAGGGATTACCCTGTCAGCACTGTCTGTGTTAATGGGGGAATCGTGAATATTTATTGGGTTGCAGGAAAGAAATTTGCACCATGTATGGCCTGCCTAAGTTAGTTTAACAACTCCACAGGTAAAAATTAGCCCTCACTTTTCTCTTGGGCTTGAGCTATTGTTTGAATGCACAGACAATCTTTTCCATATTATTAGAGCAAATATGCAACATGGCTTGGACTCTGGTTTATAGTGTATTTAGGAATAAAAATAGTTTGCAGTTGGTATTAGGTAATGTAATAAGAATGTCAAGCAGTTTGGATATCAAGAGGAAGTGGTTGTTTCAGGCCATTAGGAATTTATTGTTTCATCATATTCTTGATTACAGAGAAAAGCCACGAAAGATCATAGCTGCAGGTGTATCTTGTGACAGACAAAGGGCCATAGTCTGCGGTATTCTACTGAAATGAAAAGTAAACGGCAGAAGGGCCACACAAGGATAACTTTGTTTTTGTGTAAATGCTTGCCATTGCCTAATTTAATTTGAGATGTGTGGTTTATACCAAGATTCGGTTGGATTAGATTGCATTCCTCTACTTGCTTGGTCTGCTTTGGCAAGACTGAGCATGAACTGGGTGTGAATTCCTGCAGCACTGAGCTGCCTCCAGCCTCTTATACTTTGCTCAGTAACGTTTGTTTCCATTGCCTAAACTTTACTTGTATTCAATGCTCACTCTCTGAGAATTCATAGTTCTTCTTAATTGAAAACATGCTCTCGGGCGAAGTTGTTGTGGTTTGTATTCGGTGTTGCCCTTTAGCAGAAACACATTGTGATTCCATATCTGACTCAGCTTTTTTTCCAAGGAATGGAAGAACTAACCATAAAAGCCCTGTAGAAGGCTATATGGGCCAAATTAATGGCATGACGCTGCCAGAACCTATCCCATAAACCTTTTGTTTCTCATTTTTTCAGCAGAATATTTCAGTACATAGGCATTCTCTGTTGGTGGTAAAGCAGTTTCAATTGTGCCCAATAAAGAGAAAAACATAATATATTTTATAACATTCTAACATTTCATCAGCATTGTTTATTTTTTATCTTACCATTAACATTTTTTATTTTTATTTTCTGGTCTACACTTTTCATATATTTGTGTGTACATGTCATTTATATATTTTTTATATTTGTCTATCTGTATATTTTACTGGAGCTAGCTAATTATTAGGGTCACACAGGTGATGGTGTCTACAATCTACCCCTCTAACTTTGTATGATATAAAACATAGAACTTTCATAATAATAATACTACTGTACAATAGTAGACTAGAGCAGGGCTTAATAAAGTTGTTTTGAATTTAGGAGCCAACTAAAAAAGGTAGGAGACAGGTTTTTTTAACTAACAAATCTTACTGGTGAAACATGTAACACGTTCCCGAAGGTGAACCTTTTAACCTTTTCACAGCCAGAACCTTTTTTGCATTTTTTTGCACACGTTTAAAAAATTATTTTAGGCCTGGAGATTACATAAAACCCCCAAACATATATTTTCTGAAAGCAGACACCCTAGAGAATAAAATAGTTGCCGCTCGCTTGCCCCCCCCTTTCCTGACCTGCCGGGCTGCATGCTCGGATAAGGGTCTGGTATGGATCTTGGGGGGACCCCCACGCGTTTTTTTATCATTTTGGCGAGGGGTTCCACTTTAAGATCTTTAGCGCATAAGTTGGATCATCATGATCCGACTTGGATGTGACTTAAATTAGGGTTGTCCCGATACCACTTTTTTAAGTACCGATACTTTTTTTTCAAGTACTCTGTACATTCACATAACTGAAACATCGTAAAGACCCTGCATGTCTCCCCTGTGCTTCACTAAATTGAATACAATTCACATCACACTGCATTACATTCTTTGCCTGCCTTGATGGCTGGGGCAACTGTCAACGGGGACCTGAAAATGACATCACACTCACTTTCGGGTCAGCGCCTAAAACGTATGTCCACTCTCCTCCCAACCCCTCTAACTGGCGTCACCCGCTATGCTAATTTATTTATTTTTATTTATTTTGTGAAAAAGGATTGTTATATATTTATTATTCAGAATTATTAATTTGTTCTGAATTAGGTGGAAAACAAAACTTCCTTATTTGTAACATTTTTGGGCTCTCGGTTCCACATATTTTATTATTTAAATGTTAGAAAGCAAAACTTTGTGTGGAAATGGGGAAGGCTTTTTGTTTTTCTTAGGGAGTTAAAGGCCATACAGAGAAAGTCGGGTTCTTCAGGAAACAGTATTCATCCACTTAATTTTGAACTCTAGGTAGATATAAAATTGTACTATGTAAGCGATTTTAAATAACTAGCAACTGAACTAAATTTGATGCTGATATCGGCCTCCAGTAATCCTCTGTGTAGCACACTGGTAGGAGTGAGCATTTGGATGGCTTTGTTACTTTGTAAAAGCTGGTTTACAGAGGAGATGAGGCCTCAATGGTGCTGCTACTTCTTCTTTCCAGGTTATAATGCTTAAAGTGGTACACAAGTGGAGAAAAAGTTGCGCTACTAATGAAACAATAAAGCAGCCAGCATCAACAATATGACATATTGCACAAACCAAAATAAAAAACAAAAAATGCAGCGCTAGTGAGAATTGTAGGTCTCCTGTCTCAAATGGGGGAGGCAGAATGTGCATGTAAATATCCCTAAGGGAGATAGGTGAACTGTGAAAAGTCACACTAAAAACGCACCAATGGGGTGCTGGTGGCACATATATTGGTCATGAATTGCAAATACTCATGAATAATAAACCTCTATAAACAAGTGATAAACAAAAAACAAAAAAAAAACAAATGGCAAATATGATAATATGAACTATATGTGACCATAAATGATGAACTATGGTGAACAAGTGATGAATCAAAAACAAATGGCCATAAGGCCCCTTTCACACTGGGGCGTTTTTCATGCGGTTTAGCGCTAATAATAGCGCTATTATACCGCATGAAAAATTCCTGCACTGTAGCCTTCAATGTGAAAGCCCGAAGGCTTTCACACTGAAGCGGTGCGTTAGCAGGACCGCTCCAAAAGTCCTGCTAGCCGCTTCTTTACAGCGGTAAAGGAGCGGTGTGTTCACCGCTCCTTTACCGCGGGTGCCCATTGAAATCAATGGGACACCGCGGTATTAACCCTTTTTCGGCCGCTAGCGGGGGTTAAATTCACCCCCCCCCTAGCGACCGCATACCGCGGTAAGAATGAGGGTATAGCAGCGCTGCAAATCGCGCTGCTATACCGCCACCGCTCCTGCCCGCCCCAGTGTGAAAGGGGCCTAAGTGTCATAAGTTCACAAAATGGTCAAACGATAAATTCTACTGAGTGGATTGATAAAAGTTTCTGTTGGACAGCCAAGATGACTGTATGACACAGATTGCATAGCCCATGGAATGTTGACTGGTGTATATCCAATAAAGGGGTAAGAAATAAATACTCTTGTCACCCTCTGGCACTCCAGACTGCAGGTGTAGGCTGAAATAATGGTGAATTAAAAGTATATAAAATCTTGCGTTTCTTGGGGGGAGGAGGTGTTAAAACAGAACTGACTTCCTTTTAGGAGTTAAGCCTAGTACACACGGCCGAGAATCTCGTCGCAAAAAAAAAACTTTGTTTGTCTCGACGGGTTTCTTGTCAAGCTTGACGCGATTCTTGTCAAGCTTTCCTTGCATACACACTGTCAATCCAAAATCTCCTCGGTCTAAAGCGCGGTGACGTACAACGGCAGTATAAAGGGGAAGTTCCATTCTCATGGCGCCACCCCTTGGGCTACTTTTGCTAATCTCGTGTTACTGGGTGTTAGTAAAAGTTTTTCGTGAGAGACGATTCGCGCTTTTTAGTTCGTTACAGCGTGACGAATGTGCTATCTCCATTACGAACGCTAGTTTTACAAGAAGGTGCGCTCCCGTCTCATACTTGACCATGCGCGGTTTTTGAAGACTCGGAAAAGCATACACACGAACGGTTTTCTCGTTCAAAAACAGTCTGACGAGAATCGCAACGAGAAAACAGACTCCCGACGAGAAAAAAGAAAGCAGGTTTTCTTTTTTTCTCGTCGAGATTCACAACAGTTTTCTCGACGAGAAACCATACACACGAACAGTTTTCTCGGCAAGAAAGCTCTCCCAACAGTTTTCTTGTCGTTTCTTGCCGAGAAAACGTGTGTACAAGGCTTTAGGTTCTGCTTTATTTACAGTCAGCATAGAGGTCTAGCATCGGTCTGTGCTCTCTGGCAGGAGTAGATGCTGTAATTCACCTTTTAATTGATCATCTAATTCTCTTTTACTAATTTATAAATTTTTGCTACATTTTGGAGTGCAGCTTCTATTTGTATGATTCTTTGCTGTAAAAACCATTCAATTATACTCTGGCATTGGGCTTGTATGAGGCTCAGAAAAAGTGAAATTCCTGAACCATGGAATATGTTGAATTGCATTTCTGTAGGCTCAAGTTCAGATAATTAAAATTTGACAATACTGGCAACTGAGCTAAAGAGGAGGCCAGCTGCACAAGATGATTAGCAGGCTGGAAATAATGGCATAGACAAAAGCTCAAAAACAAAAACAAACCAAGCAGGTGGGTAAGGTGTAAGGATACAAGATAAATCCTAGACTTTGATTGGTACTTACTACATAATGACATTGGATGACTGCTTACTAGGGATGAGCCGAACACCCCCCGGTTCGGTTCGCAGCAGAACATTTGTTTGAAAAATCAAAAGTGCTAATTTTAAAGGCTTATATGCAGGGTATTGTCATAACAAGTGTTTGGGGACCTGGGTCCTGCCCCAGAGGACATGTATCAATGCAAAATAAAGTTTTAAAAACAGGCGTTTTTTCGGGAGCAGTGATTTTAATAATGCTTAAAGTGAAACAATAAAAGCGAAATATTCCTTTAAATTTCGTACCTGGGGGGTGTCTATAGTATGCCTGTAAAGTAGCGCATATTTCCCGTGCTTAGAAAAGTCCCTGCACAAAATGTCATTTCTAAAGAAAAAAAAGTCATTCAAAACTACTCGCGGCTATAATGAATTGTCGGGTCCCGGCAATACAGATAAAAGTCATTGAAAAAAAAAACAAACGACATGGGTTCCCCCCCCCAGTCCATTACCAGGCCCTTTGGGTCTGGTATGAATATTAAGGGGAACCCCGAACAAAAAAAAAATGCGTGATTCCATTACCAGGCCCTTCAGGTCTGGTATGAACTGCACAGACGGACAGGGACTTCAGGAGAGCTCTAAAGTGAAGAGTGGAATTTCAGGCATGCTGAATTTTTCCACACCACTGTTCCATTGTAGTGTGAACTGGACACAAAGAGAACTATTGTTTTACCCTTGCTGGGATATGTTTTTAAAAAGCAGAAAAATGCAAGTCTTGGCACATGTGTGATAGATTTTTTTTTTTTGTTCCTTTATTTCTCATTTGGGCACAGAAAAAATCAGGCAGTGGGTCAATTGAAATGATTAAAACAGAAAGTCCATCAAGCAGCGGTAACCAGACTACCATTTGTAGTCAAGAAGATGTCTAGGGCAACGTTGAAATGAAAAATGAAGAAAGCTACCTTTTTATTATAGTGAACACATTAAAGCCGTATACACACATGCAAAATGTCGGGAGACATTTTCCTGTACAAAAAATACCGGACGACATTCTGCCATGTGTATCTCGGTCTGTCTGACAGTAACCGGCTTCTGTCAGGCGCGCATGCTGGAAAACCAGCAGCCGACCAACTCCTGATCAACACTCTCAGCCAATGGCAGAAAGCGCTGATCGGGGTGTTCTGGCGGCCGTGGCGTCCCCCTGTCAGAACACAACAGCTCAGCGGGGGAGATCACTGGACTAACCTCGCATGGTTAGTACAGCGTGTCCCGATTGGAGCTGTCAGTTTTTTTTTTTTGCACCAAAAAAAAATAAACCTGTAGTGTGTACCCTTTAGGCAGACACTAAAGTGAACTGTGCATTCTTTAGCGCTTCCGACATGGAAAGACCACAGAGAAAGCATTGTCAGCTGTGAAATGGGGGTTAAGGTGTGTAATATCAGGTCTTAATCAGTATTAACAGACAAAAAAAATGGGTCAAGAGAACAGAGGAGCAAGCGGAGGGATAAGAGGAGGGAAAAGGACCGCAGAGGAGGGGGCAGAAAGCAGAGTAAGGACAGGGGGGACAGGAATGAAGAGAGAATGGTTGGGAAAGAGCCCGCGGGCAATAAGGCAGGGCAGGTACAGGTACCCTCTCCCGGGGCGATAGATGGGCCAGAATGCAGTTGGACTCACTAAGGTGGGAGTAATTTGCTCAGATATGCTTCCGTAAAAATTAAGTATTGCCAGGGTCTCCAGGTGTCCCTGAAGGTCTCTTCAGTATTACACTGGGTGGCTGTGAGGTCCTCCATATTCCTAAAAGCATTTATCCTAGAAAACCACAGAGACAGTTGTGTGACGGAGTTGACTTCTGAGTGTGCAGTAAAGATCTTGAAATGTGTTGAAAAGGTCTCACTAATAACTAGACATGTGCACTGCTGAAAAATACATTTTTTTCATTTTCGTTTTATTCGTTTTTGTGCTTTTTTCGGAAAATCGAAAATTCTGAAATTCGAAAATTAAAAAAATTCGGAAATTTAATAAAATGCATATTAAAAAAAAAAAAAAAACAGCCAAGTGGGATCTACCTATCACATATGGTGGACATGCCCCAAGGTCAGGAGATTTTGGATCAGGGTCTACAATTTTATATATACCCTTACCCAGATTAACCTGATGAAATCAGCAAAACACGCACTCCTGGGTGGCCGGGTAGCGGAAGCCTCCAGATTCAAAAGACTGCTTCTTACATTCATATTCATTTCAGCGAAAATAACTATAGCCAGGAAATGGAGGTCCGCTGCCCTGCCATTTGATCAGCTTAAACACAAAATGTCGTGGCTTATGTTAAATGAAAGGTTAACAGCAATAGTACGAATAAGATAAGATGAAGTTGTTTCATAAAGTATGGGATCCATGGATTAGATACCTGACAAATGACCCCAGGACGCTCACAAACTAGGCCTATTCTCGTGAGATGGGTCTCTGGACACGACGCCGTAGCTTCCCACCCCCAACTTTCCCTTCTCTGCTCTTTCCTCTACATTTTTTCTCTACTTTGTTTCACCCCCCGCCCCTCTTTTTTAAAAATTATTAATTATTGGGTTTCAATTTTTGTTTTATTGGTTATGTTGTTTTTCTCACTCACCCTCGGCAGACCATTGTTTACTTGGGCTATGGAGGGAGACACCCGCGCAACCGGAGAAACCAGACTCCCCCGATAGTCGGATGGGGAGCTGGTTCTTCCCAGTGGGTGAAGCATCCGCTAAATCCCAGGATTGGGAACATGCTTTAGGTCATAGACAGTGGTACTGTGTACAGTTTTTAAGATTCTTAGTTGAGAAAGGTATATATACCACACTTATTTGAGCAAATGTGTTACAGTCCACATCAGAAGGTGATAATGATCCATGTATGCTATACCAGGAGGATTCCTCAAATATTTTAGAATGATCAATGTGTGACTCCCGAAAAGCTGAGATCTTTGTACCTTGTATTGTAAACCTTTAATAAAAACTATTGAAACAGAAAAAAAAATGGGGAAACCATGTCAAGGCTTGATAAATATGGTTAAAAATGACTTCTAAAACAGGTGCAAACATGGACTAAACTTCAATATTAAAGGAAAGCAAAGTAAAAAGAAAAAGGGGGAAAATATGAGCCACTTAGCAGGTATGTTGTGTCTATGGCCTTAGTTTGAGGATATTGTACCAATAGAAACTTATAGCCTACAATCCAGAACTCCAGAAAAAGATCACCACAAAAACAGTCCTTCAGAAGATAAGCATTCATACACTTGGTGGCTGACTATGCTAGCACAAGATGAGATCAGGGAGCCCCAGAATAATTCAAATTTCCCCAGTTCCTCAGTATTCTATAACATTTCAAAAATTTAGGAACTCAACGTCCAATAATTCTAGCTTTGATGTACTGAATGTATTTTCATTATGCCAATAAATCTTTTTTTAATGTTTACCAGAACTCCTACAAGTCACAGTTGTACTTATTTACACCTTGCATTCCTTGCTTAAAAAAAAAACAAACTCCAGAATACTAAATCATTTTAATATCCATAGCTATAATCATAATAATAATAACCAACCTCATCTGCAGATATCGCCCAAATTGGCCCCTCCGCTCCTCCCAGAACCTCCTGCTCTCTAGCTCCCTTGTTACCTCCTCCCATGCTCGCCTTCAGGACTTCTCCAGAGCCTCTCTCATCCTCTGGAACTCCCTGCCCCAGCATGTCTGATCAGCCCCTACCCTGTCCACTTTTAGGAGATGTAATGTAAAAAAATATTGCGCAACCTAGGCCAAAGCAATAAAGTGAATGAAGCAAAGAAGACTTCTTCCCTGAGGGTGATCAAACCAGCAGATCTTGCTACTAGCAGTAGAAGAGCATCGGCCATCCAATAACGTGATCAAACAAGCAGATCTTGCTACTAGCAGTAGAAGAGCATCGGCCATCCAATAAGGAATTTTGAACATGGTGCGGCAGAGGAGAATAGGACCCTGAGGAGTGTCTGATCCCTTTCATAAGATGTCCGGAGTAATCGTGTCTACTAAGCCCATTTGATCCCTGTAATGGGGATCCATCTGATCTGGTAAGCAGACATCTTACACCTGATTGTGAGTCATTATTACCTTCTGGAAAGAAGAGACTGAGGGAGATTGGCACCTTTGCTTCTTTGACCATAGCCCAGTCTTTTTATGGACAGTTCATGTGTTGTTCACTATTGATTTTGGTTTAACACAATTTTATTATATGTGTTTGTAGTTTACTCATACTAGGCATATACACACACAATATTTTTTTGTACTTCCTATGAGCATTCACCATTGCCTTGTACTCTCTAGAAGCATTCACTATTGCTTCATTCACTTTATTGCTTTGGCCTAGGTTGCGCAATATTTTCTTACATTACATATATTTAGTTTATTATTCTGAACTTTTTCATTATGCAGCACCATCATTTATATTTGGATTTAAATATCCTGTTTTTTGCACAGTTGCATCTTCACGCAAATTTTGCCTAGGTGCATGTCTTTGCACTATAACAATTTTTTTTTGGTTGTTTATTTGCATTTTAATGCCAATTTTCAGCTGAATAGGGATAGCGCGGATTGTCTCCTAAATACACACTTTTAGGAGATCCCTGAAAACCAATTTATTCAGGGAAGCCTATCCCACACCCACCTAACAACTGTCCCCGAGCCACCCCCATCAAATCATTCTCTGCAGCTATTACCTTTTGTACCACCACCCCCCCCTCCCTTTTAGAATGTAAGCTTTACAAGCAGGACCCTCCTGTACCTTCTGTATTGAACTGTACTGTAATTGTGTTGTCCCCCCCCCCCCCCCTATACATTGTAAAGCGCTGTGTAAACTGTTAGCGCTATATAAATTGTTTATAAAAAATAATCAAAATTTGGAGATGCCTGTGGTGGTACATATGGGCATATTTAAATATGTTGTTGGTTTTTTTTCTTTGTTTCTTGTTTTTCTTGATGTCCTTCATTGCGTGCTTTGTTCGTATTGTATTTGTAACTATTTAAAAATTACATTAAATAAAATGAGATAAAAAAATAAAAAATTGGTTCACAACCAATATATCTTGTTTTTTGTAGGTTTTGGTTAATGGTGCGTTTCTTCTCTTAACATTATGTATATATTTCTAATTGTATTTCCAAACATATATATTTTCACATCAAGTTTTATAATTATAATTTTTTTTTTTAATCCCACTATTGTGATGCTTTTTGGCAGAATTCAGCCATTTGGGTACCAAAACTGCTTTAGCACAGCTTGATAAGTGAGTTGATATTTGGGTCTTTGACTCCGAAAGAGCAGATAAAATAGATGAGTTGTTGTTATGCATTTTTCCTTTGGCTTCAGCTCCTGTGACTTTCCACACTATGCAATTCATGTCCCCGCAGAGTCTCTGGTTATGAATAAGTCATACTCCCATACCACCTTTAGCTCTGTTAAAATATTTAGGTCTGTAAATGAGCACATGTCTTAAATGCTTAAATAGGATCTGACTTGCAAGAAGACTCAGATGTTTGCTATGGGATATCAAGCCTGTGTCCTTCTTGAGAACTTCCCTCTGGTGACATTACAGAGAGGTCACTGGATGCAGGCACATGTATACATCTAAATAAACAAAATGGGTATGGGGACAAGAGAAATGCCTGTTTGTATTTATTTATTATGGCAGTTTATTTCATTTACATGTTGATCCTTCATATTTATACTCCTACACTCTGTTAAACCTTCAGTCATAAATGTCTGGTTTAATGTAGCATGTCATGTGAAAGAGCAGAATTTTAAAGTATATATTTCTGAACTATCAGCAGAACCCATACCCCACCCAGGGCCGCCATCAGGAATTTTGGGGCCCCTTACACAGCTTCAGCGAGAAGGGGGTGCAAAAATAAAAAACCTAAAAAAAAAAAACGGGGGGGGGTGCGCCCCTGGGGACAGCCAGCCCCTTAGAGGTGTACTGCCTGTACCCCCCTGTTGGCGACCCTGACCCCACCTATGTTAGTAGTAGCATCCCATATATTTTGGTAATGCCTCTTGGTGTGGAATTGTTTTCTTGCTTCTAATGTTAAATTAGATTTTACCACTTGACCACCAGAAGATTTACTCACCTTAATGACCAGGCCATTTTTTGCAATACAGCACAGCGTTACTTTAACTGACAATTGCGCAGTCGTGCAATGCTGTAACCAATTAACCACTTGCCTACAGGGCACTTTCACTCCCTTCCTGCCCAAGCCATTTTTCAGCTTTCAGCGCTGTCACACTTTGAATGACAATTGCGCGGTCGTGCAACGCTGTACCCAAACAAAATTTGCGTCCTTTTTTTTCCACAAATAGAGCTTTCTTTTGGTGGTATTTGATCACCTCCTGCGGTTTTTATTTTTTGCGCTATAAACAAAAGAAGAGCGTCAAGTTTGAAAAAAAAAAAATTTTTACTTGCTATAATAAATATCTATTTTTTTATTTTTATTTTTTACAATTTTCCTCAATTTAGGCCAATATGTATTCTTCTACATATTTTTGGTAAAAAAAAATCGCAATAAGCGTATATTGATTGGTTTGCGCAAAAGTTATAGCAGCTACAAAATAGGGGATAGATTTATAGCATTTTTAATATTTTTTTTTTTTAACTAGTAATGGCGGCGATCAGGGATTTTTATCGTGACTGCGATATTAAGGCCTACACGGACACTTTTGACACATTTTTGGGACCATTCACATTTACACAGCGATCTGTGCTATAAAAATGCATTGATTACTGTATAAACATGACTGGCAGGGAAGGGGTTAACACTAGGGGGCGATCAAGGGGTTAAATGTGTTCCCTGGAAGTGATTCTTACTGTGGGGGGAGGGGACTGACTGGGGGAGGTGACCGATGGTTGTCCCTATGTACAAGGGACACACCATCGGTCTCCTCTCCCTGACAGGACGTGGATCTGTGCGTTTACACACACAGATCCACGGTTCTGCTCGGTTACTGGGCAATCACGGGTGCCCGGCGGACGCTGGGCACGTGCATCGGGTCCCCAGTGACGCGGCGGGCGCGCGCGCCCTCTAGTGGCTTTGGAATGCGCAACGTCATATGACGTCCGCCCAGAACAACAGAGTCTTCCGCCTGCCGTCATTTACGCCCGCTAACTGACAATTGCGTAGTCGTGCAATGCTGTAACCAATTAAACATTTCTCACAAATATAGATTTCTTTTGTTGGTATTTGGTTATCACTGCGTTTTTTATTTTTTGCGCAATAAACAAGAAAGGACCAACCATTTTGAAAAAAAAAATAACTTTTTTTTACTTTCTGCTATAAATCCAATCCAATAAATAAAAAAATAAAAATAAAAAAAATTCCTCATAAATTTAGGGCAATATGTATTCTGCTACATACTTTTGGTAAAAAGAAAAATCCCAATAAGCATATATTGATTGGTTTGCGCACAACTTGGCGACTCCAAACTATGATTGATAGATGGAGATATATATATACTGTGAGGGGGTTAGCTCGGCAGCGGGTGTGTGTGACCCCCGGGATGGGCTCCCCACACAAAAACAGGACCAGCAAACGGAGGTTGTGGTTTTCAAAATCAAAAAGGTGCGGTTTATTTTCTATTTACAGTGACAAAACACAGCAAAGCAAAAGAAACATAAACAAAATAAATCCTGGTCAACTTGACCTCTGACTAAACATACAGGTTTCCTAACTAACAACTGGGATCAGCCTAGTGCTGTCCTAGTCCCTAAGTCCCTGGTTTTAAATGTCCAAGCAAATAGCCACACAGGCTTTGTCTCACCGCACAGGGGTTCACTCTCCCTAGACAGTCCACACAGGTTTGGGTCCAGGCATGAGCTAACATCTAATGAAGCTGGGAGTTCTTATAGAGGCCTAAATGAGCTGACAAGCTTCAGCTGGTCTCATCAACTCCCTGTCTGCACGACGCCCCACACTCTCCCTAGAGGTATGAGTCATCCATGAGCCCACTAGCCCCAGCTGGGCTTATACAACTCTCCACCTAGTTGTATAAGTCGGCGTAAAGCCTGAATCTGGGTGAAATATATCTACCCCCCTGGATGCAACCAGGTGACTTTACCTTCCTGCTGTCACATACCCCCCCCTCTTGTTTTAACCTCGGGGTTGGAACACCAGCAATCAGGCATTCATGTACTCGAGACAAAGCATCCACATTCCCCATTTGAACGCCAGGGTGATGCTTTACTGTGAAGTTGAATTCCTGGAGGGCCAGGAACCACCTATTCACTCTTCTATTTGTTTCCTTGTTTTGAGCCATCCACTTTAACGGAGCGTGATCCATAACCAAGTCAAAGTGCCTACCTAGCAGGTAGTACCGAAGGGAATCTAGAGCCCACTTCACCGCTAAACACTCCTTTTCAACGGTGGCGTAATTTACCTCATGGGACTTCAACTTCCTGCTGAGGTAAATGACTGGGTGCTCTTCCCCGTTCCAGACCTGGGACAATACTGCTCCTAACCCCACATCTGACGCATCACTTTGTACGACAAAGTCTTTAGAGAAGTCGGGTGAGTACAACACTGGCTGGCTACATAAGGCTTGTTTCAAGAATTGGAATGCTGCCTCAGCCTCGGGGGTCCATTTAATCATGACCGACCCTCTCCCCTTCGTCAGGTTGGTTAGGGGCACAGCCTTAGAAGCAAAGTGGGGAATGAATCGCCGATAATACCCAGCGATTCCCAGAAAGGCTCGTACCTGCTTCTTGCTGTTGGGACGTGGCCAACTCTGGATGGCCTCGACTTTGTTGAGTTGGGGTTTTATTACTCCCCTCCCAATGGTGTACCCAAGATATTTGGCCTCTTCCTGCCCAATGGTACACTTCTTGGGGTTAGCCGTAAACCCCGCTTCCCGAACAGAGTCCAGGACTGCTTGCACTTTTGGCAGATGTGAGGCCCAATCTGTGCTATGGACAATTACGTCATCCAGGTAAGCCACAGCATACTTCCGATGGGGCCTCAGCATCTGGTCCATTTTCCGCTGGAATGTGGCCGGCGCATTCTGTAACCCGAACGGCATTCTTTTATATTGGAACGCCCAGTCTGGGGTTACAAATGCGGTTTTCTCTTTGGCCGACTTGGCCAGGGGGATTTGCCAATACCCTTTTGTGAGGTCAAGAGTCGTCATGTATCGGGCTGTTCCCAGCCGGTCGATCAACTCATCTATACGTGGCATGGGGTAGGTGTCAAATTTTGTAACTTTGTTCAACTGACGAAAATCGTTACAAAATCGCCAGCTCCCATCCGGTTTAGGCACCAACACAATGGGACTAGACCAATCACTTTGGGACTCCTCTATCACCCCTAAGTTCAGCATTTTCTGTACTTCCTCCCGTATTGCCTCCCGTCGGGCCTCTGGGATCCGATAGGGTTTTAACTTCACCCTTTCACCGGGCGGGGTAATGATGTCATGCTCTACCCCAGATGTTTGTCCCGGCAGCTCAGAGAATACCTCCTTGTTGCGAAGCACAAACTCCTTAACCTCCTGTTGTTGGGGTTGTGACAAGGTGGCTGCTATTCCAACCTCAGGAATCACGCAACCAGTTTGAGCTGGTGACCAAGTGTCTGCGACTAGGGACTCTCTATCCCTCCAGGCTTTCAACAGATTAACGTGATAGATCTGTTCGGGCTTTCGCCTTCCTGGTTGTCTGACCTTGTAATTCACTTCGCTCACTTTTTCCATTATCTCGTAGGGGCCTTGCCATTTGGCAAGGAATTTACTTTCAACCGTAGGGACAAGTACCAGTATCCTATCCCCCGGGGAAAAGGTACGGGTCTTGGCTCCACGGTTGTACACTCTCTGCTGTGCTAACTGCGCTTGGGCCAAATGTTCCTTCACGATGGGCATTACCTGTGCAATTCGGTCTTGCATCAGGGCGACATGCTCAATCACACTCCTGTGGGGAGAACTCTCACTTTCCCAAGTTTCCTTGGCAATATCCAACAGCCCTCTTGGGTGTCTCCCATACAGTAACTCAAAGGGGGAGAATCCCGTAGAGGATTGGGGCACCTCCCTAATAGCAAACATCAGATAAGGAAGTAGACAGTCCCAATCCTTTCCATCTCTATCCACCACTTTCTTCAACATTTGTTTTAGGGTTTTGTTGAATCTTTCAACCAGCCCATCGGTTTGGGGGTGATACACAGATGTACGTAATTGCGTCACTTTGAACAATTTACACAGCTCCTTCATAACCCGGGACATAAAGGGTGTACCTTGGTCCGTAAGCAGTTCTTTACAAATACCCACCCGGCTAAACACAAGAGATAGCTCTTTGGCTATGGTTTTGGCCGAGGTATTTCGGAGAGGGATCGCTTCTGGATAACGGGTGGCATAGTCCATTATAACTAATATGTACTGGTGCCCCCTAGCGGACTTGATTATAGGACCTACCAAATCCATGGCGATCCTCTCAAACGGGACCTCAATGATGGGTAGAGGGACCAGCGGGCTACGGAAATGTGGCATCGGGGCCGACCTCTGACACACAGGGCAGGAGGAACAATAATTTTCTATGTCCTTCATCACCCCCGGCCAATAGAATCTCTGTAATACCCTCTCTCGGGTTTTCTCTGTCCCCAGATGACCTCCAAGAATGTGCCCATGGGCCAACTCCAACACCAACTTCCTGTAAGGTTTGGGCACCACAAGCTGCTCAACGGTTTCTTCTGCCCTTTTTGCCACCCGATACAGTAGGTCCTTCTCTACGCTGAAGTATGGGTAAGTGCAGGTATTATCTGGGTTCACTAACTCTCCATCTATTTTCACTACGTTTTCCCGTGCCTTTATTAGGGCGGGGTCTTTCAACTGTTCTGTGGCAAAGTTTTCCCTGTGAACCTCAAGATCAGAAAACTCCACAGACGGTAGGTTTTCGTCTGAGGAGGTGGGCTCCTCTCCAGTTTCTTGAGTCTCCCCTGCCAATACTGATAAGGGAAATTCCGGAGAGTCCTCACCACTCTCAGGGGAGTTCTGGCTATCACATTCCTGGTACATAGGGGCACCAGTGGGGGGCTCAGGATCATCCCACAGTTCCCAGAACTTCGGAAAATCCCTTCCCACAATGGCGTCATGCGGTAACTGAGATACTAAACCCACTGGATGAAAGAGGGTACCTTTGGGGGTCTCGAAACACACTGTAGTCACTGGATACTCTCGGGTGTCCCCATGCACACAAATAACAGCTACCTTGCTATTCCCAGAGACCTCTGTTTTAACTAACTCAGCCTTTATCAGGGTCACAAGGCTACCTGAATCCAGCAATACCACAACATTTCTACCATTAACACACATTTTGCATAAATGTTTCTCAGTTCCTCGAATGGCAGTGCATGCGACTGTCGCACACAGCGACTGACGTCTGCCCGTCAGAAAGTCACACTGCATGGGTTCCTCCACAACCGGGCAATTGGCTGCAATATGTCCCGCTTGCCGGCAGCGGTAGCAAACGATCCTTCTTGCCGCCTCTTGAGCCGCTGATTTCCCAGGCTGTTCTCGCCAAACTTGGGGTAGAGCTCCCACCCTCTCACTCTCTCCACCCTCACCCCTTGGAATCCTCTTATCCGCCCCTGGGGATGGTCTGGTCTTAGGGTGGAAAGTCCGAGTGTCTCTGGAAGAGGCCGTCAGGTTCTCTGTAGCCAAGTATTTCTCCACACGATCCACAAGACCATCGGCCGTCTCTGGGTCTCCATGGCTTACCCACTTTTGGATGGCAGTAGGAAGAGCTCTCAAAAACCGATCCATTACAACACGTTCCACAATCTTTGGTGCGGACAAAGTCTCTGGCTGTAGCCACTTTCTGCTCAGGTGAATGAGATCATACATTTGAGACCTGGGGGGTTTTCCAAGCTGGAAAGTCCAGTTATGCACACGCTGAGCCCGGACAGCCAGGGTGACACCCAGCCTTGCCAATATTTCAGCTTTTAGCATCACATAGTCTTTTGCTTGGTTAGGCTCTAGGT
This sequence comes from Rana muscosa, assembly GCA_029206835.1. Taxonomy (NCBI): domain Eukaryota; kingdom Metazoa; phylum Chordata; class Amphibia; order Anura; family Ranidae; genus Rana; species Rana muscosa. The sequence goes on from CM055116.1 coordinate 945,734,647, forward strand.
CATAGTAAGCTTTCTGCGATTCACCAGTTAACAGAGGAGCCACCAGTCCAGCCCACTGCTCCTCAGGCCACTTTTCTCTTTCAGCGGTCCTTTCAAATGTGGTCAAAAATACCTCTGGATCATCCTCTCCAGTCATTTTTGTCAATAAACGACTCACCCCAAAGGACGCGGTATTAGTGGGACGGCTTTCCTCACTGGTCTGCGGACGTTGCTGCATTACTGCTTCCATCTGTTGTTGTAGTCTCTGCTCTTGCTTCTGCAACAGGTCTATGAAGCGGGCCTCAGATTGCTGCTGGGCTTGTTGCTGAGCCTCCAGACTCTGTTGCAAAGTTGCGTTTGTCTGCTGCTGGGCTGCAAGGCTCTGTTGATGAGCTTGCTGCTGGGCTGCAAGGCTCTGTTGATGAGCTTGCTGCTGGGCTGCGAAGTTCTGTTGTTGAGCTGCAAGGCTCTGTTGATGAGCTGCAAGGCTCTTTTGCAAACCTGCATTTGTCTGCTGTTGATTGGCATTTGCTAGAGCCAGCTGTTTCAGTATCTCCTCCATGCTGGCTTAAAAAAAACTGCCACTGGTTCTCCACCAACTGTGAGGGGGTTAGCTCGGCAGCGGGTGTGTGTGACCCCCGGGATGGGCTCCCCACACAAAAACAGGCCCAGCAAACGGAGGTTGTGGTTTTCAAAATCAAAAAGGTGCGGTTTATTTTCTATTTACAGTGACAAAACACAGCAAAGCAAAAGAAACATAAACAAAATAAATCCTGGTCAACTTGACCTCTGACTAAACATACAGGTTTCCTAACTAACAACTGGGATCAGCCTAGTGCTGTCCTAGTCCCTAAGTCCCTGGTTTTAAATGTCCAAGCAAATAGCCACACAGGCTTTGTCTCACCGCACAGGGGTTCACTCTCCCTAGACAGTCCACACAGGTTTGGGTCCAGGCATGAGCTAACATCTAATGAAGCTGGGAGTTCTTATAGAGGCCTAAATGAGCTGACAAGCTTCAGCTGGTCTCATAAACTCCCTGTCTGCACGACGCCCCACACTCTCCCTAGAGGTATGAGTCATCCATGAGCCCACTAGCCCCAGCTGGGCTTATACAACTCTCCACCTAGTTGTATAAGTCGGCGTAAAGCCTGAATCTGGGCGAAATATATCTACCCCCCTGGATGCAACCAGATGACTTTACCTTCCTGCTGTCACAATATATATATATATATATATATTACTGGAATAATTATTTTTATTCTAGTAATGGCAGCGTTCAGCGACTTATAGTGGGGCTATGCACAATCTGACACTAATAGTGATCACTGCTAAAAATGTGCACTGTTACTGTACCAATAACACTGGCTGGGAAGGGGTTAAACATCTAGGGGTGTGCCTAACGAGTGTTTTTGTGTAAACTGTGTGCGGATTTTACTAAAAGAAGTGATGGATTTCTTTCCCTGCTTTGCAGGGACACACAATCCATCACTTTCTCCCTGTCGGAACAGAAATCTGCCTTGTTTACTCAGGCAGAGCTCAGTTCAGTGTCTCTGCCCAACGATTAGTGGGTGGTTGGTTAATTAAAACATAATCGATTCTGGTTTTGACATTTAGCAAAAAGGAGCTGCAGAGTTGGGAAAAACAATCACCAGAATAGACCACATGGAGTGAAGATGCAGTGCGGAAAGTATTCACACCGCTTCACTTTTTCCACATTTTATTATGTTACAGCCTTATTCCGAAATGGATTAAATTCATTATTTTCCTCCAAAATTCTACAAACAATACCCCATAATGACAAAGTGAAAGAAGTTTGAAATCTTTGCAAATTTTATTAAAAAAAATCACATGTACATAAGTATTCACAGCCTTTGCCATGGCACCCAAAATTGAGCTCAGGTGCATCCTGTTTCCACTGATCATCCTTGAGATGTTTCTACAACTTGATTGGAGTCCACCTGTGGCAAATTCAGTTGATTGGACATGATTTGGAAAGACACACACCTGTCTATAGAAGGCCCCACAGTTAACACTGCATGTCAGAGCACAAACCAAGCCACAAAGTATAAGGAATTGTCTGTAGACCTCTGAGACAGGATTGTATCAAGGCACAGATCTGGGGGAAGGGTACAGAAAAACTTCTGTAGCATTGAAGGTCCCAATGAGCACAGTGGCCTCCATCATCCGTAAATTGAAGAAGTTTGGAACCACCAGGACTCTTCCTAGAGTGGGCCGCCCGTCCAAACTGAGCGATCGGGGGAGAAGGGCCTTTATCAGGGAGGTCACCAAGAACCCGATGGTCACTCTGACAGAGCTGCAGCATTTTGTCTGTGGAACCTTCCAGAAGAACACCTATCTCTGATAGGCCAGACGGAAGCCACTCTTCAGTAAATGGCACATGACCGCCCACCTGGAGTTTGCCAAGAAGCACCTAAAGGACTCTGACCATGAGAAACAAAATTCCCTGATCTGATGACACAAAGATTGAACTCTTTGGCCTGAATGGTTTCCTCCAAGCTTGTAGCATCATACTCAAAAAGACTCGAGGCTGTAATTGGCACAAAAGTATTGAGGAAAGGCTGTGAATGCTTATGTACATGCGATTTTTTTTTCCCCCCCGTTTTATATTTTTAATAAATTAAAGTATGGGGTATTGTTTGTAGAATTTTGAGGAAAATAATGAATTGAATCCATTTTGGAACAAGGCTGTAACATAACAAAAGGTGGAAAAAGTGAAGCTCTGTGAATACTTTCCAGATGCACTGTAGAATGCTTTTCAAACATATAAATTTATAGCTATGTTGTCATGGTCTGTAATGTTCTGTTACCTTATGAAGGATTTGTGTTATTTTAATAATTTCCTTACATTAGATTTCTCTATATTGTGACAGGTGTACATTAATTTTGCGTCCTCTTATTTCACCTGAAATGTTACACACTTGAAGTGGTAACTTGCTTGTAAGGCCCCATGCACACAAGACGCCGGTGCAAACTCTGCTGAACGCATGTTTTTAAAGGCTGAAACTGGCGTTTAGAAACGTCCGTTTTGCCGCGATTGCAGCCGCATTTAGCGGCCTTTTACCGCGTTTGCATCTATAAGCGTTTAGTTAAGAAACATCATAAGACCCTCCCTAAGCTCAAAAACAGTATTATTTAACCATTTCAGCCATTTTGTGAGACCAGAGTGAGTAGCAGCAGCTGAGAGAGCAGCAGTGTACTTGTATTTAGCGTATCACTTGCCATGTCACCTGCCACAAGTTGTGAATTGTCCACTTGCCACGTCACCTGGCCACGTCACCTGCCACAAGTTGTGGATTGTCCACTGGCCACGTCACCTGCCACAAGTTGTGGATTGTCCACTTGCCACGTCGCCTGACCACATCACCTGCCACGTCACCTGCCACAAGTTATGGATTGTCCACTTGCCACGTCACCTGCCACAAGTTGTGGATTGAACTGACTAGGAGGGAAGACGTGTGGATGCTGAGCTCCACACAAACAGGGCGAATCCACTGCCATCACTGCCCTAATCCACCCCATCGAAGCTCAATACTACCACTAACGGCACCTGGGCTCCCCCTGCTACAGCCCAAACTAAATACTGGCAGAAACTGTACCTGAGCTGGGCATACGAACAGGCCCACACTACAGGGATACGGCGCCATCTTGAGGCCTGCTGACCCTCCGAGGCTCCCCGCTCTCTAATTCCGCGATCCGAAACGACTGCCCGGTTCTAACCCACCAGCTGCCGCAGCCCCGGAGGGCACGGGACGAACGCTACATCGCTCAAAACACCTGTTGATCCCGGCCGCTAGCTACATCCATCCAGCCGCCTGACGCCATCTTGCGGCCTGCCGTCCCGGACTTCCCAGCCTGTGGAGCACAGTGAGTAACAGGGCGGTAGCCCTATCTGGCCACAACGGGACACCCCTAGGAGAGACTATCCACGAGCGCACCGGAGGGGCTCCGAGCGAGGAATCCGTAGGCCTAATCTGAGCGGAACACCCAAGGTCGGCCTACTCTCCCAGGAAAGACCGCGGCTTGGGCCTACCCTCGGTAGTCGGAGGCCATTTTGCTACTCCGGGCACCCCAGCCTCATCCCACCTCACCCCCCCCATACAGCTCCCTCTGGCCCAGTTTCAGTGCCCCATTGGGATCATTACCTTCCCTACTTGGTTGCCAAGGCACTAATTAGACACCCAGAGCCACATAGCAGCAGCTTGGAAGGAATAGCACGCTCACCAAGCCTCAGCTTGCTACACCCTTAGCCTAACAGCAGCAAGGGCCCAGTCATCCCTGTCCTCTCCAGCCCAACCCCTATTCAGCAGACGAAGCTCAGCATGGGCCTGAATAACCATAAGTTCCATACTACGCTGTACACATGTTGTTAAGCGAATGAGACTGAGGGGCGCTCCACTTAGCATTCAGTTTTGAAGCTCCAACTATGCCAGCAAAGATACACAAAATCCGCTCTACAACTCCCAAGACACATAGTAAAGGAACGGCGACTAACCAAACCGCCTCTAGCTCCATACAGCGATTCCTGGTTGCCAGTGGAACCGGCCCTGGCGCATGTAGCAGTCAAGCTAGACGCACGAGACGCAACGCATCTCTCGCTTCATTAGCAACCTCTGTAAGAGAAAGTTCGCCTGCATCATCTTACTGCTCAGATCTCATGGAAGAACCTGAGTCTCTTACAGGCTCAGATATGGCGTCTCTGCTGAGCGGCATCAGAAAAGAGTTAGCCGGGATGTTCCATGGACTCGAAAAATCAATAAAAAAGGAAATCACAGGGGTAAGAACAGATATGGCGCATATTCTCGATAGGGTGGAGGGCACAGAACAGAGACAAGATACTCATGAAACAGCTAGAAGAGAACTACAAAAGACTGTCACACAGCTAGCCCTTGCTCAACGTGCCTCACTATATAAGTTAGAGGACCTCGAGAATAGAAACCGCAGAAACAACCTGCGAATCAGAGGTCTGCCCGAAGTGACTGGAGATAAAGATTTGGAGTCGCAGATTAGAGGTATATTTAATTCAGTGTTGGGAAATGAATCCACTGATCCGTTGCGCTTTGATCGGGTTCATCGGGCTCTCAGGTCTCGTACCATTGCTCCTGAGCAACCCAGAGACGTAATATGCCGTCTACATTATTTCACAGATAAGAACGCAATTATGGTCAAGTTGAGGAGCATTCCCAACATTGACTTTGACGGAGCGACTCTTAATATTTTCTCGGATCTATCTAAAGAAACCTTAGACCGCCGCAGAGCCCTTAAACCACTTTTGGAACATTTACGTTCTAAGGAGATTACTTATAGATGGGGTTTCCCGGCGTGCCTTATTGCTACCAAAAATGGTCGCTCCCACACCCTCCGGTTCCCAGAGGAATTGTTACAATTTTTAAAGGACCTTAATCTGCCCTCAGTGGACCTCCCGGGCTGGCATGATCCGGTCCCTAAGTTTTCGCATATTCAGGACTCCCATTGGCAAAAATCTCCTACTACTAAAAAAGGGCGCTCTTCAGCGTCAGGTCCTGTATAATAACATAGACGAGTAAAGGGTGATTATGCCTATGTACTTTCCTTTTTTTTTTTTTTGGGTTGAGTATGCCTGTAAGTTATTATATCTAATGAGATGTGACTTGGCCGCTAAAGTATATTTGTTTTAAAAAGGTTTATTGTTTACTGTTGGAGCAAAAAGTATTCCTCTGCACATTATCTGACGCAAGCTGAATGCGGGTGGAGCACAATGCTCCTATGTGTCTTTTATACGACACGTTCCCCTCCCCTTCTTTCCTTTTGGGGTTGTGGGGAGCGGGTAGCCTTCGAGTTTTCTTATCCGTTCTCCTACGGGAGTTCTGGACGACTGCCCGTGCTCTCTCCCCCCATAGGGACCACCGCAGAAATCTGCGTGATAAATTAAGGTTTCCCACATGCGTCCAGATGGACGTTTTTGTTGTTTATGTAAATTTGTCTTCTTGTTTTTCTCAATACTTACCCGTTTCTTTTTTGTTTTATTTTCCCTATCAAGGCTGGCATGCATGGCTAAGTAGGTTCAAGGGTTATGCTCTACTGTGATAAATGGCCACACTTAAAGTTACTTCTTATAATGTTAGGGGTGTAAATGCTGCGGCAAAACGGCATCAGGTTATCCGTGAATTACGGAAACTTGCCTCTTCTATTGTGTTTCTTCAGGAAACACATTTAACCCATACTACGCAGGTCAAATTGACCTTGCTTTATTTTCCTCAGTGGTATTATAGCCTTTCAGATACGAATAAAGCTAAGGGTGTGGCTATTGGTTTTAGTAGTAGCGTACCCTTCCGTTTTTTAGATATGCAAGCGGATGACCATGGTCGTTTTCTTTTTTTAAAGGGCTTTTTAGGTACTACCCAATGTACTCTAGCAAACATATACTGCCCGAACCAAAATCAACCTACCTTTTTTTCTCAAATTCTTACTGATTTATCACAATTTGCTGAGGGTCTAATCATACTGGCAGGAGACATAAATATGTCTCTAGATCCTGTTTTGGATACATCTCACGGTCGCTCTAACATCTCTTTTAAGCGCCTGCCCTTTGTTAAAAAGAGACTAATAGACCAACAATTGATAGACGTATGGCGTATTTTACATCCAAAAGAAAAAGATTTTTCCCATTTTTCGAAGACTCATCAGTCTTATTCCCGAATAGATAATATCTTTTTAGACCATTATCACCTCCCATTATTACAATCGGCGAATATAGGTACTGCGACACTGTCAGATCATGCACCTGTGTCGATGAGTATGACTATGCCCACTTTGACTCAGCGCTCCAATAATTGGAGACTCAATGATTCTCTTCTTTCTAACCCAACAGAAGTTTCTGTGTTTGCCTCTCATATATCGCAATATTTTAAAGACAATAAACCTTCTGAGACATCCCCTGCTATTGTATGGGAAGCTCACAAGGCAACTATGAGAGGCCGATTCATAGAACTTGGGGCAAGGAAAAAAAGAGAGCGTGGTCAACAACTTGAACAGGTCCTGCACCAAATAACAGAACTTGATAAACAACACAAACTCACTTTGCACACATCCCAGCTAGAAGCTCTCACATTGAAACGAGAGGAACTAAAAAATCTTCTTAACCTCGATACAGCTCGGAAATTCCAACGATATTCGCAAAAATTCTATGAGTGGGGGGACAAACCTAGCAGACAATTAGCAAGATCCCTCAAAGAAAAACAGACTAGATCGTTTATTCCTAAAATAAAGCTATCAAACGGAAATTTAGTCCATGCGACTCCTCACATTGCTAAAGCTTTCAGGGACTATTATGCAGATTTGTACAAAGTGCAGTGTGACTCCCCGTCTCTGACTGTGAAGGAGAGACGTAACCTTATGCTTACATATCTAAAAGAAGCAAATTTGCCCAAACTTTCAAATTCGACTCTCAGGGAACTTGAATCTGAACTTTCGGTTGAGGAATTTCAGGCAGCTCTGAAATCTTCACCGACAGGTAAAGCCCCGGGACCGGATGGTTACACTATCCGGTACTATAAAACATTCAGTGATGTCCTTCTGCCCCGTCTCACGGCTTATGCCAATTCAATCTCACAGACCTCGGGACTACGCCCGGAATCTCTTACAGCCCATATTTCAGTTATCCTTAAAGCAGATAAGGACTCTACTCAATGCAGTAGCTATAGGCCAATTTCCCTATTAAATGTTGATATCAAATTATATTCTAAGGTAATGGTCAACAGACTACTCCCTCTTATACCTAGTTGGGTTTCTACGGATCAGACGGGCTTTATGCCACACAGAGAAGCCAAGGATAATTCTCTCCGGGCGATATCTCTTATACAATACGCTCAAAGGTCTTCACAGTCCACCCTATTCGTATCTACAGACGCTGAAAAAGCGTTCGATAGGGTGGACTGGGATTACTTAAAACTGACCCTGCGACATTTTGGGCTGGGACCCAAAATGTTTTTCCGCATTACTTCCCTCTATTCTAACCCCACGGCACAAATTCGCATAAATGGCACTTTGAGTGACTCATTCCAACTCTTTAATGGGACCAGACAGGGCTGCCCTCTTTCTCCCCTTTTATTTGCCCTTACCCTCTAACCCTTTTTGGCAACCATAAGATGTAATTGAAATATACATGGGATCCAAGTAGGTAATAAAACGCACAAATATGCGGACGATATTCTATTTTTTATCCAGCAGCCTCGTATCTCGCTTCCTAATTTAATGTCAGCGTTTTCTACTTTTCAGACACTCTCCAACTTTAAAATTAACCTTTCTAAGTCTGAAATTCTAAATATTAATCTACCTGGAAGGGAGGTGGAAAATTTAAAACCCCTCTTCCCTTTTAGATGGGTTCAACGAAGTATGAAATATCTGGGAGTGAATCTTGTGCCTCACGTTCAGTCCCTCTTTAAATATAATTACATCCCATTATTGAATAATATTAGAAGGGATCTACAAAAGTGGAATACGCTGACACACTCATGGTTGGGTAAAGTGAGTATAGTTAAAATTAACATTCTGCCTAGAATTCTTTTTTTCTTTCAAATGATCCCATTGGGTGTGCCTATAGGATTTTTTTCCCTATTACAGACCATGGTCTCCCGCTTTATTTGGAGGAACAGTCACCCCAGAGTATCTAAGGAAGTATTATTTCGCTCCAAGGAAGCTGGTGGACTGGCCCTTCCAAATTTTAAGGCTTATTATAATGCTGTGATTCTGTCTAGAATATCCGAATGGAAATATGCTGCTAATTCCAAACTTTGGGTGAGTTTGGAACATGCTCTTAGTAACACAGACCTAGCAACTACACCCTGGTTGCCACGCTTACATAGACACCTTGCTCCAAGTACCTCCACTTTAACCACTTCCACCCTTGATGTATGGGATGCCTTACATAGGAAGTTCTCGTGGTCATATGCTTCTCCTCTGTTACCGCTTTTGGACCACGATTATTTCTTACCTGGCCTATTAGATCCTGGCTATAGGATGTGGTTGCCAGAAGAACCTCTTCTACTACATCATGTTCTCCGAGCAAATGCGCTTAAGCCTCTTAAGGAAATTCTCGGCCTCAAGCCCATTATGTTTCTTGACAAATGGAGATATAATCAATTGCAAGGTTTCCTTCGAACTCTGCCTCAGCCGCTTAGAGGGATACAGGACTTAAACAGTATTGAGGAAGTTTTTAATTCAACGGACCCACCTGAACATTGTATCTCGGTATTCTACAAATTACTCATCAAGCTCCAAGGTGATACTTATCCTCCCTTTCTCGCTAAGTGGGAGGCAGACTTGGAATCCTGCCTCTCAGACAGCCAAAAGGATAAAGTCCTACAGCTGACTCATATCTCTTCAATTGCATCAAGGATGGCTGAGGTCAATTACAAACTACTAACCAGATGGCACTATACCCCATCAAAGCTTCATCAGATGCTCCCCGACAACTCCCCGTTGTGTTGGAGGAATTGTGGGAACAGAGCAACCCACGCTCATATATGGTGGTCGTGCCCACTCATCCGCCCCTTCTGGTCTAGCATTATTCGAATTATCCAACAAATATCCAATATTAATCTCCCTGCTGATGCATGGACCATTCTCTTCCATGCTACCAAGGAACCTGTCAGAAAATACAAATGTTCTTTAGTTCCACATCTGCTTAATACGGCTAAAGCAGTTATACCTACCCTTTGGGGTCAGCCTGAGACTCCATCCGTGAAAAAGTGGTTTCAAAAAATTTCAGAGGTCCACCTCATGGAAGATATCACTCATTGTAACAAGGACAATTTTCAACGACACACTTTAACTTGGACCCCGTGGATGGAGTTCAAGGACAACACAACCTATAGAGAGATACTTGCACAATTCCACTGAGACCCGTTTACATCTATTGAATAAGCTATCTATATCTTAAGGTTGATTCCCTGTGGTTATCCTTTTGGCTTATCCCTTAAGAGACTAAAATGTACTGTGACAAACATTTTATTGGATACCATGCATGCCGGCCTCCCCTTTCCTCCCTTTTCTTTCCTTCTTTACACCCCTATTTTTGTTCTCTTCCTTTTCTCGGAGAGAGCGAGAGAGGGGGATTAGACTTGTTCTTCCCTGAGGCTTCCCCTACTCCCCCCCTCCCCTTTTTTTTTTTTTTTTCTGGCACAGGTGACGATAATTTTACCTGTTATTTTTTTTTCTACATATATGTTTTGTCACTCCATCAGTGTAGTCACTTGTAAATTCATCCCTTAGTCCTCTATACAGTCCACTTTTAGATTTTAACACTTGTTTTTCAGTTTGTAGTAGTTTTTGGAATCACTTTTTTTCCCACTCTTTATTATTTAATTTCACGTTAGAAGATATCAACACTAGAGTGATAGCACATAATACATCTGGGGGAGAGTATGGGGGATTGTATTCCCCCATCCCTCCCCCCCTTTCTAAAATCATCCCCACTCCCCCCCCTTTTTTTCTCTCCCTCTCTCTCCCCCTCTCCTTTTCCCTATCTCTCTTTCTTTTCCTCCTTTTTTTTCTTTTGGCACAGGTGACGATAACTTTACCTCTCACTTTTCTCTCTATATACATGTTTTGTCACTCCATCAGTACAGTCACTCGTAAATTCATCCCCCAGTCCTCTATACTGTCCACTTTTAGACTTTAACACTTGTTTTTCAGTTTGTAGTAGTTTTTGAAATCACTCTTTTGTCTCTCTTTATTATTTAATCCCACTTTAGAAGACATCAACACTAGAGTGATAGCACATAATATATTTGGGGGAGAGTATGGGGGACTGTATTCCCCCATCCCCCCCTTTCTAAAATCACCCCCACTCCCCCCCTTTTCTCTCTCTCTCTCTCTCTCTTTCCTTTTCCCCATCTCTCTCTCTTTTCCTCCCTTCTTTTTTTTTTTTTTTTTTTTTTAATTATTTGTAATGGGAAATATTGAGACTGTAAATGTGTTTCATGTATTGTAATGTGTGTTATATATGTTTTTGGAAAATTAATAAAAAAGATAATATAAAAAAAAAAAAAAACAAGTTGTGGATTGTCCACAATGCAATGAAAGCAATTAGTTTTTTTTAATATATTTTTATTTGTGTTTTTTCATTATTTGCCATGATTTTTGAGATTTATAATGTAAAAAAATAGGTCACCTTTAAAAACGCTTATAAACGAAATCTCGGCAAAATGCTGGTACCGCGTTTAGCCGTGTTTTGCATCTGAAACATGGAAATTTTTGCGTCTGAACCCATTTTTTTGCTTTCAGAAAAACAAGGTAAAACGCAAATGCATAAAAACGGCAATAAAAAAGACAGTTTATATGGACACATGGGATAACGTTGAATGAGTTCAGGGGCAGTTGAAAAAAGTGTCCAACTGCCTCTGAACGCGAGTTTAACAGCGTCCCGTGTGCATGGGGCCTTGTATGTATGTATTATTTCAGCCTTATGTCATTAATAAAAATAAAAAGTAAATTATAATAATAGAGGACAGTGGGCCTTCTCTTCAGTCTGCTGCCTGGAAAGTGGAGTTTGGGGTGGTGCTAGAGCGCTATTTAAAGAGGAACTGCAGTCTGCTCACATAATCTGTAATAAAAACATCTTTGCCATGCTGAAGTTTTCCTCCAACCACTTTGCATATTATTTTATATATACTGTGATTCTGTACTTGCCAAATATGCTGTAAATTCGAAGCCATGATGCCTAACATACTTGCACTTATATTACCAGACATGCTTCCAGCTGTCCAGCGATGGCTTTCCAGGTCATATGTTCAGTATGTTTCTTGTGTCTCCTGAGGTAGTCTCAATGTTCAGATTCATTACTATCATAAACACCTGTCTTGTTTAGTGCTTCAGTTTGAAATTCAATTTAACTTTTTATATGTTGGTCTTTCTCCAGGTCACAGGAACTCCATGGGAGAGGAGACCCCCATTCATACATATCTGACATGAGCAAGGCATCTGATATGGAACTTAGTGAGACAAAAAGGCCTAGACTGGATCTTCTGCAGGAACCTCTAATGAGACACTCACAACTTCTCAGCCAGAGCCAACACTCAGCCAATGAGGAAATGAGCAAGGTAGTGAAGCTATAACAATACAATCATGTTCTAAAAGGTGTATAAACATTCAAACAAATACTGTCCAAGAGACTGATCGAAAAACTTGACTACTTAGTGGATCAGCCAGGGGTGAATGGCGCACACAGTGTGTTTGCTTCCCTATTCGGCTGAAAGTGGGTTAATTGTTTGTCTACAAGTTCCCTTTGAGTACCTGTAGACGTGAGGTTTAATCCTGTTGAAATGTCCACATTGGAAGACCCCTTACCTCTTGTCACGGTAACAACTCTAGGGTTCAATCTCCCCAGCATGGAAGTACCCCTAGACGTCAGGTTTAATCCTGTTGAAATGTCCACATTGGAAGACTTCCCCCTTACCTCTTGTCACGGTAACAACTCTAGGGTTCAATCTCCCCACCATGGGAACATATTGAAATAAAAACTTAACAAAGGGTCTCGCTCTTCTCCACTCTACCCAAAACTATAATAAAATGTGCATCCTAGGACTTGACAGGATCTGATCTTAAAGCCTGATGCCATGTGAGCTGATTTTGTTGTCATGTCTTGCTCCCCTGTTAATCTTTGATTCATATTGTAATGGTCACACCTAGGGTTGTTTTATCTCACTTTTATTGACATAGGTGAGTCCAAGTGACCATTGTTTATACAGGGTTGAGAGAATGGTGCCATTTATGATTTTCTCTGTTATTATTACATTCAGTTCAGGGGAAACACAATCTGTTTCCATTTATAAAGTGTTTTTCTTTTCTCCACTGAGGATGGTACGGAGATAGTTGGAATGCTGTGCAGGTTGTGCTTTGGGATAAGGACTTGAGGAAAACCAGCTGGCCTTCCTTTCTGTGTTTCATTTAGATAATGTCCACAAGGGAGGAAGGGCAGCAATTTTTTATTTAATGTTATTAACCCAGGTACTGCTGATTCAGCTTGGTTTGTTTTTAGGACCCGAATGAATACAGTGGAACCTCGGATTGTGAGTAACGCGGTTAACATGCGTTTCGCAATACGAGCACTGTATTTTAAAAAATCGTGACTCGGTATGCGAGTGTTGTCTCGCAAAACAAGCACAATTCAGGTCAAAGTGGTGTGCAGTATCACTTTTGGCCTGAGGTGGGGGGGGCGCCGGGGCCGAGCAGAGCCGAACGTCGCCGATCACAGTCTCTAAAGTGTGAGACTTTTTGGGAGCCTAGCCGCGTACGGGACCCCAAAAACCAATCACCGCCTTCAGGCTTTCTAAGGGTGTAAATTTTTGATTTCACTTCTCACTGCCTATCACAGTTTCGTGGGCCATGGAATGCCCAGATGGCACAAAACCCCCCCAAATGACCCCATTTTGGAAAGTAGACACCCCAAGCTATTTGCTGAGAGGTATTGTGAGTATTTTGCAGATCTCGCTTTTTGTCACAAAGTTTTGAAAATTGAAAAAAAAAAAAAAAGAAAAAAAAAAATTCTTTCTTCATTTTCAAAAACAAATGAGAGCTGTAAAATACTCACCATGCCTCTCAGCAAACAGCTTGGGGTGTCTACTTTCCAAAATGGGGTCATTTGGGGGGGTTTTGTGCTATTTTGGCGTTTTATGGCCTTCGAAACTGTGATAGGTAGTGAGGAGTGAAATCAAAAATTTGTGCCTAGAAATCCTGAAGGCGGTGATTGGTTTTCGGGGTCCCGTACGCGGCTAGGCTCCTAAAAAGTCCCACACATGTGGTATCCCCGTACTCAGAAGAAGTAGCAAAATGTATTTTGGGGTGCAATTCCACATATAACCATGGCATGTGTGAGCAATATATCATTTAGTGACAACTTTTTGTAATTTTTTTTTTGTCATTATTCAATCACTTGGGACAAAAAAAAAATATTCAATGGGCTCAACAGGCCTCTCAGCAATTTCCTTGGGGTGTCTACTTTTTAAAATGGGGTCATTTGGGGGGGGTTTGTGCTATTTTGGCATTTTATGGCCTTCAAAACTGTGATAGGTAGTGAGGAGTGAAATCAAAAATTTGCGCCCTTAGAAATCCTGAAGGCGGTGCTTGGTTTCCGGGGTCCCGTACGTGGCTAGGCTCCTAAAAAGTCCCACACATGTGGTATCCCCGTACTCAGGAGAAGCAGCAGAATGTATTTTGGGGTGCAATTCCACATATGACCATGGCATGTGTGAGCAATATATCATTTAGTGACAACTTTTTGTAATTTTTTTTTTTTTTGTCATTATTCAATCACTTGGGACAAAAAAAAATATTCAATGGGCTCAACATGCCTCTCAGCAATTTCCTTGGGGTGTCTACTTTCCAAAATGGGGTCATTTGGGGGGGTTTTGTACTGCCCTGCCATTTTAGCACCTCAAGAAATGAGATAGGCAGTCATAAATTTAAAGCTGTGTAACTTTTGCGCAAACCGATAAATATACACTTATTGACGTTTTTTTTACTAAAGACGTTTTTTTTACTAAAGACATGTGGCTGAATACATTTTGGCCTAAATGTATGACTAAAATTGAGTTTATTCGATTTTTCTTATAACAAAAAGTAGAAAATATCATTTTTTTTCAAAATTTTCGGTCTTTTTCCGTTTATATCGCAAAAAATAAAAATCGCAGAGGCAATCAAATACCATTAAAAGAAAGCTCTATTTGTGGGAAGAAAAGGACGCAAATTTTGTTTGGGTACAACATTGCATGTCCGCACAATTTACAGTTAAAGCAGCGCAGTGCAAAATTCTGAATTCACCTCTGGTCCTTTAGCTACCAAATGGTCCGGGGCTTAAGTGGTTAAAGCGCTTTTCAGGCGCTTTCGATTCATTTCAATGGAGAGGGGCGTTTTTTCGACGCTCTGCCCCAGTGTGAAAGGATTCATTGATTTTAATGGAAATAAGTTTTCAGGCGCTTTTTTTTAGCGTAAAAGCGCCACAGTGTGAAAGTGGCCTTAAGGCAGGGATGGTGTGTTCAGGGTGATGGGCAGTGTTAGTTTTCCACCACACATAGCGTTTTGCTTTTAGGCCAAAAAGTAAAATTTTGGACTCGTCTGACCAGAGCATCTTCTGCCACATGTTTGCCTGTCAGTTTATGTGGGGGGCCATGTCTTGGTGGGTTTGCAGTTGTGCCATACTTTTTCCATTTTCGGATGATGGATTGAACAGTGATCCGTGAGATGTTCAAAGCTTGGGATATTTTTTTTATAACCTAAACCTGCTTTAAACTTTATCCCTGACCTGTCTGGTGTGCTCATTAGCCTTCATGATGCTGTTTACTCACTAAGGTTTTCTAACAAACCTCTGAGGGCTTCACAGAATGGCTGTATTTATACTGAGAATAAATTACACACAGGTGGATTCTATTTGCTAATTAGGTGACTTCTGAAGGCAATTGGTTCCACTAGATTTTAGTTAGGGGTAAAGGGGGCTGAATACAAATGCATGCCACACCTTTCAGATATTTATTTGTAAAGAATGTTGAAAACCATTCATCATTTTTCCTCCACTTCACAATTATGTGCCACTTTGTGTTGGTCTATCACATAAAATCTCAATAAAATTAATTTAAGTTTTTGGTTGTAACATGACAAAATGTGGAAAATTTCAAGGGGTATGAATACTTTTTCAAGGCACTGTATATGTTAATATAAAAAACACCTTGAAATTCCATTCACCCTCATCTCACATGGCTAGCCACAGGTGGAGGAAATAGAAAATACGCCTCTAATAGTGTAAAACCTTAAGGTACCCGCTTTTATTTAACCGCTTGCCGACTGCCTCACACACATTTACGTCAGCAGAATGGCATGGGCAGGCAAAGCAACGTATATGTACGTTGCTTTGAACCTTCCCCCTAGCGGGCGCCATCGGCGGTGCGCCCGCTGCGGTCTCCGTCTCCGTAACCATGCCCCTGCCCGCAGGAGACCCGCGGACTCGATGTCCGCCGGTGTCCTGCGATCAGGTCACGGAACGGCAGAGCGGTTGGATGCCTTTGTAAACAAGGCATCTCCCTGTTCTGCCTAGTGACACAACACTGATCGTCTGCTCCCTCTCATCGGGAGCAACGATCAGTGACGTGTCACAGTAAGCCACGCCCCCTAACAGTTAGAATCACTCCCTAGGAAACACTTAACCCCTTCCCCGCCCCCTACTGGTTAACCCTTTTACTGCCAGTCACATTTATACAGTAATCAGTGCATTTTTATAGCACTGTTCGCTGTATAAATGTGATTGGTCCCAAAATAGCGTCAAAAGTGTCTGATGTGTCCGCCATAATGTCGCAGTCCCGATAAGAATCACAGATCGCCGCCATAACAAGTAAAAAAAATAATAATAAAAATGCAATAAAAAGACCCCCTATTTTGTAACTTTTGCGCAAACCAATCAATATACGCTTATTGCGATTTTTTTTATTTGTATTTTTACCAAAAATATGTAGAAGAATACGTATCAGCTTAAACTGAGAAAAAATTAGCTTTTTTTAAAAAAAAATGGGGATATTTATTATAGCAAAAAGTACAAAATATTGCTTGGAAACTAGTGTGAGAATCCCCTATTTAAACTAAACAGCATCTTCACTGCTGGCTATTGTAGTCAGTCAGCTGCTGACATATGCAGCCGACAGAATACCCGTATCTAAAAAGGTCTGCTCTGCGATTAAGGTGGCTGCTAGCAGAAAGGCTGACATACACAAACCCCTATGGAACCATAAAGATAATGTGATATAATGAGAGTGCAACAATTTATCACAAACAGCAACAATTAGCCACATTTCTGTATAAAGTGCAAAAATCAACGCAAATATAAATACGTCAATCCTAAAGTGCAGTAAAATATCACAATTAGGCCCCATGTACACGGGACGCTGCTAAACGTACGTTCAGAGCCAGTTGGGCGCTTTTTTCAACTGCCCCTGAACTTATCCCCTGTGACCATGTACACTGTCTCGTTTATTTGCCATTTTTAGGCAGTTGCATTTAACCACTTAACGACCGCCCACCACCGATTTACGTCGGCAGAATGGCACGGACAGGCAGAATCACGTAGATCTACGTGATCGCCTTTGTGCAGTTGGGGGGTCCATCCGGACCCCCCTTCACTGCAGTGAGCGGCCGTTAAGTGTTCGGGAGCGATCAGGCATGAGGGGGCGGCCGCTCGATTCCGCCCCCCCCCTCGCGATCGCTCCCGGCCAATGAAATTGCTTCCTCCGCCATGTGATGTAAACACAGGCTGGAGGAAGTGATGTCATCTCCCTCGCCGCGGTCTTTTCGTTCCCGGCGCCGAGGAGTGAAGACAGAGGTTAGTGCTCCAACAGTCCACTGACACGTAGGTACACATAGGCACACAAATCACCCCCCAGTCACCCCCAGATCACCCCCCAGGTCACCCCAAAGCCCCCAATCACAGTGTCACTGATTGCAGTGATCATTTATTTTACTGATCACTGCATTTAGTGTCATCTGTGATTGTAAAAAGTTGCAAGGCAGTTAGGATTAGGCCCCTTTAGGTCCAGGGTAGCCCCCTAACCCCCCCTAATAAAGGTTTAACCCCTTGATCACCCCCCAGGTAACCCTTTCACCCCCTAACTTCAGCGTCACTAAGCGATTGTTTTTCCGATCGCTGTATTCGTGTCGCTGGTGTTTTAGATAGGCAGTTATTTTTTTTTTAGGTTCGCCGCAGGTTTTTATTGGTGTCAGGTACCCCCATATTTAACCTAATAAAGGTTTTAACCCCCTGATTGCCCCTAGTTAACCCTTTCACCAGTGATCACCATATAAAGGTTACGGGTGACGCTGGTTGATTAGTTTGCTTTTTATAGCATCAGGGCACCCGCCGTATATAACCCAATAAAGGTTTAACCCCCCTGATCGCCCGGCGGGTGAGATCAATTAGGTTTTAGCGCCAGAGAGGGTCTGCGTCGCCCCAGGCAGTGTTAGGTTAGTGCCAGTAACGCTAACACCCACGCGCAAAGCATACACCCCCCTTAGTGGTATAGTATCTGATCAGATCTATACTAGCATCCCCAGCGGTTTAGGGTTCCCAAAAACGCAGTGTTAGCGGGATCAGCCCAGATACCTGCTAGTACCTGCGTTTAGCCCCTCCGCCCAGCCCAGCCCAGCCCACCCAAGTGCAGTATCGATCGATCACTGTCACTTACCAAACACAACACACATAACTGCAGCGTTCGCAGAGACAGGCCTGATCCCTGCGATCGCTAACAGTTTTTTTGTAGCGTTTGATATATTTGCTGACGACAGTCAGGTGCTTTTTTTCCTGTGAATCTTACTAGTGTACCCCTAAATTTAGAGCCCAAAATGGCAAGTCGAAGGTACACTAGTAAAGAGGCCTACGAGATTCTGAGCATGACAGATAGTGAAGAGGAGGTCACGTATCTGTCAGATTCAGGCTCAGAATATCTTCCCGTAGAAGACAGTGACGTCAGCGGCCCCACGTCAGATAGCTCTGACGACGAAGTTGAGGTCCCTGCTAAGGTCAGGCGTACCCGATCCCGATCTTCTGAGGTTGTTGAGGAGCAAGAACCGCAGGTCTCTCGTATCATGGAGCAGAGTAGTACTAGCGCCGCTATTCCTTCTGGTGAACTGGCAAGCACCAGCGGCCTAGTACAGCCTGGACGTACATCCAGCACTGCAGTAACACTTGGTGACGTGGCGAGTCCCATAAGTGCAGTTCAAGCTGGCGAGGTGGCAAGCACAAGTAGTGTCCCGCTGCCACCAAGAAGACAAAGGCAGGCCCGTCGTGCCCATACTGCCCTTCCTGCAGAATTCGCCTATCCTGATTGGGTCCCCACCACTTCTGCAGAACCCGTACTTCCCCCATTCACTGCCCAACCCGGTATTCAGGTGGAAACAGCTGATTTTATGCCAATCGATTTTTATTCGCTGTTTTTCACGGAAGATCTCTATAGATCTATTGTGGACCAGAGTAATTTATATGCTGGTCAATTTATCGCCGCTAACCCCCAGTTGCCTAAAATTGCCAGAAATTGGAAACCAATTACGGTTTCCGAATTTAAGACCTTTCTGGGCCTTTCCCTCAACATGGGCACACATAAATTTCCGTCATTGCGTGCTTATTGGTCCACGCACCCAATTGACCACATGCCCGTGTTCTCTGCCTCCATGTCCAGGGCACGATACGAGCAGATTTTGCGGTTCATGCACTTCAACGACAATGAACTTTGTCGTCCACGTGGGGACCCTGAATACGACCGGCTCTATAAAATTCGGCCCCTCATAAACCACTTCAACGAACGTTTTGCAGCCTTGTTTACTCCCGATCAAGTTGTCTGCGTTGATGAGTCCCTGATTAAATTTTCTGGTCGCTTGTCTTTCAAGCAGTACCTTCCCAGCAAGCGTGCCAGATACGGGGTCAAGCTCTACAAGTTCTGTGACAGGGCAACTGTCAGGGTCACCTGTGGCCAGGTGACAGATGCACACCGTAGGGGGACAGGAGTGCACCGCGAGGTAGTGAACCCTATGGCTGGCTTCTGTGGATAGGAAACTGGGTGGTTGTGGAAAGCGGGACCAGAGGAGCACAACCGGGATCCCAACGGAAGCGAGAGCCAAGATTCCCCAGGGCGCGGAGTCTAAGACCCAGCTGGTCTTCTCCAGGGCCTCTAGTGGTGAGGATGTTACGCTGCAGGCTGGGACCAGGTCGCGGCCCCTGGAGTTTCCTAGCTCACGCCCCGTAGGATAAGGGGAAGCAGCAGCACACGATAGAGAGAACCGAATAACAAGCCGAAGGTCAGGGGCCACAAGCAGACAAGGATAACGAAGAACGAGCCGAAGGTCAAGGGTCACGAGCAGACAGGGATGGTCGGGGACAAGCCAATAACGTAACAGAGAGACAGACGTAGCACACGGCAGGAAGGAACCCAAACACACAATGCCTAACAAACACGTTGATCAGCAAAGCAGGCTTGCAGTGCACAGGTTAATATAGTGTTCAGTGATAGGGCCTGGGGTGGAGTCAGGCTGGGAGGAGATTATAAAGGAAGCCAGGTGAAGGAGGTCTGGTCTCTAGATGAACACATGAGGAGGAAGGTAAGATGGCAGACAGACATTAATGCATATCCATGACAGTACCCTCCCTCTTACGAGGCCTCCCCCTTCCCCGCCTGGGCCCAGGTTTAGAGGGAAACTTCAGATGAAACTCCTTTAACAGACGAGGTGCAAAGACCTCAGATGCAGTGATCCAAGACCTCTCCTCAGGACCAAACCCTTTCCAATGAACGAGGTACTGAAGAACGCCTTTACAGAGTCGGGAGTCCAGAATTTGACTGATCTCGTACTCCTGATTATCCTCCGAGACAGGCGCCACGGTAGGAAGAGGACGAGAGAATTTATTGAGGACTAAAGGCTTTAGAAGAGCAACATGAAAGGAGTTAGTGATTTTAAGGCTCTTAGGAATCTGGAGTTTGAAACAAACCGGATTCAGTTTAGCAGTTACCGTGTATGGACCGATGAATCGTGGAGCAAACTTCAGAGAAGGAACTCGGAGCTTGATGTTCCTGGTAGAGAGCCAGACTTTGTCCCCTGGCTGAAGAGAAGGCGGTTTACGCCTGCGGCGGTCGGCAAAGCCTTTGAATTTTTCAGCAGCTGCCCGGAGGGAATCATGAACGTGACCCCAAACGGAATTGAGAGACTCCTGAACCGAAGCCAAAGCTGGAATGTCTGGAGAACAGATCATAGGAAGAGGAAGTTGAGGGTGTTTTCCATAAACTGTGAAAAAGGGTGTCTTCTGCGAACTGGTATTCACATGATTGTTATGGGAGAATTCTGCCCACGGGAGTAGAGAGGACCAATCGTCATGGTGAGAAGACACAAAGGTGCGAAGAAAGACCTCTAACTCCTGATTAACCCTCTCAGTCTGTCCATTGGATTGGGGATGGTAAGAAGAAGAAAAATCCAAGACAATATTGAGGGATTTGCAAAAGGCTCTCCAAAAACGAGACGTGAATTGGACTCCCCTGTCGGAAACAATATGAGAAGGGACCCCATGTAGGCGGAGAATTTCTCGAATGAAAATGGGAACCAAGGCAGGGGCAGAAGGAAGACCAGGAAGAGGAACAAAATGAGCCATCTTGGAGAATCGATCGATTACCACCCAAATGACTGTATTATTCTCAGACAGTGGGAGATCGGTGATAAAATCCATGGCAATATGGGCCCAGGGTTCCTTAGGAATAGGCAAGGGCATGAGGAGACCAGCAGGAGCTTGTGTGGAGGATTTGGACTGAGCACAGACATGACAAGCTTTAACGTAGTCTTTGACGTCTGAGCGGAGATTAGGCCACCAGTAGTGACGACTGATGAGTAGGAAGGATCGGAGGAATCCAGAATGCCCTGCCACCTTGGAATCATGTCCCCAACGAAGGATCTTAGCTCTTAGCTCAGTGGGGACAAAGGTCTTACCAGGCGGAATTTTAGACTTCAGGGTGGTAGAGTGGGCAACAATGCATGAGGTGGGAATGATCGGCTCAGGTTCAGGGGCGGACTCCTCGTCCAAAGTGTCAAATGACCTAGAGAGCGCATCAGCCCGACCGTTGCAGGAACCAGGTTTGTAGGTAATCGTGAAATTAAAACGGGCAAAGAAGAGACTCCACCTGGCCTGTCTAGGATTCAGACGTTTAGCATTCTGTAGATACTGTAAATTCTTGTGATCGGTAAAGATCGTTATGGAGTGAGGGGAACCCTCCAAGAGATTACGCCACTCCTCTAACGCCAATTTAATTGCGAGAAGTTCCCGATCACCGATGGCATAATTCCTCTCTGCCTGAGAAAATTTTTTGGAGAAGAACGCACATGGTTGGCGTCTCTTCTCAAAGATTTGAAGAAGCACAGCTCCCACCCCCATTGAGGAAGCGTCCACTTCAATAAAAAATGCATTCCCAGGATTTGGTCTCCTCAAGAGGGGGCCAGAAACAAAGGCCTGTTTCAGGTTGTGAAATGCAGAGACAGCTTCGGGAGGCCAGTCTCTGGCATTCACACCCTTCTTGGTCAAAGCGATAATAGGCGCGGCAATGGAAGAGTAATTCCTTATGAACTGCCTATAATAATTAGTGAAGCCAAGAAAGCGCTGTGTGGCCTTGAGGCTAGCAGGAAGAGGCCAGTTGGTGATAGCCAAGACCTTCCCAGGGTCCATACGAAGCCCCGAACATGAGACAAAGCACCCCAAAAACAGGACCTCAGAACATTCAAAGGAACATTTCTCCAGCTTGGCATAGAGATTGTTCTCTCTAAGACGTTGAAGTACAGTGCGGACATGGTTTCTGTGGACGAGCAGATTTTCAGAAAAGATCAGAATGTCATCCAGATAGATGACAACAAACTGGTACAGCAGATCTCTGAAGATTTCATTGACAAAGTTTTGAAACACGGCTGGAGCATTACACAGACCAAAAGGCATCACCAGATATTCGTAATGCCCGTCTCTAGTGTTAAATGCAGTCTTCCATTCGTCACCCTCCCGTATTCGAATGAGATTGTACGCGCCTCTGAGATCCAACTTGGTGAAAATGGAGGCACCCTTCAACCTATCGAATAGCTCAGATATTAAGGGTAAGGGGTATCGATTTTTAATAGTAACCGCATTTAAACCCCGATAATCGATGCAGGGTCTTAAGGTACCATCCTTTTTGGCAACAAAAAAGAACCCTGCCCCTGCAGGCGATGAGGATTTCCGGATGAACCCTCTCTCCAGATTCTCTGCTACATACTCCGACATGGCCTGGGTCTCTGGGATGGACAGAGGGTAGGTACGACCCCTGGGTAGAGTTGCTCCGGGGACAAGATCAATAGCACAGTCAAAAGACCTGTGGGGAGGAAGCACCTCAGCTGATTTTTTACAGAACACATCCCGGTAATCGCTGTATGCGGCGGGAAGATCAGAAGAAACAGAAGTGGCAGCAACCGGAAGACTCTCCTTGGGGGTCACCTTGAGAAGACACGACGAGAAACATGAGGAACCCCAGGCCAGGATCTGCCCAGAGACCCAGTCCACATGTGGAGAGTGGAGCTGTAGCCAAGGGAGGCCCAATACAACTGGGGTAGAGGCCTTGGGTAGAATAAGAAAGGATATCCACTCCTGGTGGAGAATCCCTACCGACATCCTAATGGGTAGCGTCTGGAAGCGAATAGGGCCCCCTGGGAGAACAGTGCCATCAATTGCCGAGACTACCAATGGGGTAGTGAGAGGTGAAAGGGTAAGCTTCATAGAAGAAGCAGTTCTCCAATCCATGAAATTGCCGGCAGCCCCGGAATCCAGGTATGCAAGGGTTGACTGAGGAGAAGTGCCTACATGAAGGGACACCGGCAAGAGCAGGCGAGAAGGTGATGTTTCTGGGTCCAATACTCCACCTTCCAAATGTATTAGACCCGAGCGTTTCCCGGACGAAGCGAGCAGGAGTCACGAAAATGACCCTTGCCCCCACAATAGAGGCACAAGCCCAGAGTTCTGCGCCTAGCACGTTCTTCGGGGGTTAGTCTGGTCCGGCCCAGCTGCATAGGTTCTTCAGCAGGTAGAGGATGCTCCACGGAATGAAGGGAGGGGAGCTCAGACTGGCTAGGACCCAGAGAGTGCTGGCGTCTTTTTTCTAAGGACCTCTCTTGAAAACGAATGTCGATCTGGTTGCATAATGAAATTACATCGTCCAGACCGACGGGAATGGCTCTTCCCGCTAATTCGTCTTTCACTCGGTCAGAGAGGCCATGTAAAAAGGTAGCGACCAGGGCCTCATTATTCCAGCTCAATTCAGCTGTGTGGATACGGAACTGAAGAGCATATTGCCCCACTGAACTAGATTCTTGGCGAAGACGTAAGACAGCACTAGCCGCTGAAGAAGCCCGAGCCGGCTCTTCGAAGATATTACGAAAGAGCTTCAAGAATTCGGACAGACTGGAAACCACCGGATCGTTCCTCTCCCACAGGGGGGCAGCCCAGGCCAAAGCTTCACCGGAGAGGAGGGAAATGATATAGGCTACCTTAGCCCGGTCAGATAGGAAGCTTTGAGGCTGAAGCTCAAAATGAATAGTGCATTGGCTGAGAAACCCCCTGCAGGCCTTGGAGTCCCCAGAGAAACGGAACGGAGCTGGCAATCTTAGTGAGTGTGAGGCTGCGACTGGTGCGATAGGTACAGCCGCTGGTTGTACTTGGGGTTGCGGATTCGGGGTTCCCAAGGAGACCTGAAGCTGCTCGAATCGAGAAGCCAGATCCTGGAGGAATCGCATCACCTGGGTCTGATTTGATTCCTGGGTCTCAAGTCTGCGAACTATGCCCTGCAATGGATCATCCGCGGGAAGCGGGATGTCAGCCGGGTTCATGGCTGATCAAACTGTCAGGGTCACCTGTGGCCAGGTGACAGATGCACACCGTAGGGGGACAGGAGTGCACCGCGAGGTAGTGAACCCTATGGCTGGCTTCTGTGGATAGGAAACTGGGTGGTTGTGGAAAGCGGGACCAGAGGAGCACAACCGGGATCCCAACGGAAGCGAGAGCCAAGATTCCCCAGGGCGCGGAGTCTAAGACCCAGCTGGTCTTCTCCAGGGCCTCTAGTGGTGAGGATGTTACGCTGCAGGCTGGGACCAGGTCGCGGCCCCTGGAGTTTCCTAGCTCACGCCCCGTAGGATAAGGGGAAGCAGCAGCACACGATAGAGAGAACCGAATAACAAGCCGAAGGTCAGGGGCCACAAGCAGACAAGGATAACGAAGAACGAGCCGAAGGTCAAGGGTCACGAGCAGACAGGGATGGTCGGGGACAAGCCAATAACGTAACAGAGAGACAGACGTAGCACACGGCAGGCAGGAACCCAAACACACAATGCCTAACAAACACGTTGATCAGCAAAGCAGGCTTGCAGTGCACAGGTTAATATAGTGTTCAGTGATAGGGCCTGGGGTGGAGTCAGGCTGGGAGGAGATTATAAAGGAAGCCAGGTGAAGGAGGTCTGGTCTCTAGATGAACACATGAGGAGGAAGGTAAGATGGCAGACAGACATTAATGCATATCCATGACAGCAACAGGCTATGTAGTGAACTTTACGGTTTATGAGGGAAAAGACAGTCAGATTGAGTCGGTCAACTGCCCGGATTACATAGGGAGCGCTGGCAAGATAGTGTGGAACTTGGTGTCACCCTTATTCGGAAAGGGGTACCACTTGTATGTGGACAATTATTACACGAGCGTGCCACTGTTTAGTCACTTGTTTGATCATAAGATTGGAGCATGTGGCACCGTGCGACCTAATCGCCGGGGCTTTCCCCAGCGGCTTGTAGATGCCCGTCTTAGGCTGGGGGAGAGAGCCTGCTTGAAGTGTAATAACTTGCTCGCTATGAAGTGGAGGGACAATAAGAATGTTTTCCTTCTTACCTCCCTTCATGCAGACACGACAGTCCAAATTCGTACGGCGACTGGTGTTGTGGAGAAACCCCTCTGTGTCCACGAATATAACCAAAATATGGGAGGGGTGGACCTCAACGACCAGTTGATGGCGCCGTATCTAATTGACCGTAAGGCGAGACGCTGGTACAAAAAAGTGTCTCTATCATTATTCCAATTGGCTTTGCTGAACGCTCATGTGCTATACAGAGCTTCAGGCGGGACGTTATCTCTTCTAAAATTCCAGAATGAGATAGTCACAGAACTCCTGTATCCAGGCGGTTCTGCACCTCACCATCCCCAACCAAATGCAGTAAGCCGGCTGCATGAGAGGCATTATTCGTATGTCCTCCCGAGTACCCCTACCCAAAGCCACCCCCAAAAAAGATGTCGTGTCTGTAGCAAGCGCGGATTTAGGCGTGACACCCGTAGTTTTTGTCCACTCTGTCCTGACATGCCTGGTCTTTGCCAAGGTGAATGTTTTGAACGCTACCACTCAAAAGTGAAGTTTTAGCGTAGGGTACAGCATTTCACAGACTAGGACACACTTACACAGGGTCTCCCAAGATGCCATTACATTTTGAGAGACCCGAACCATTACAGTTGTAAAGTTACAAAAAAAAGTGTAAAAAAGAAAAAAAAAACGTAAAAAACAAAACACAAAAAAAATATAAAATAAAAAAACCAAAAATAGTTGTCGTTTTATTGTTCTCTCTCTCTCTATTTTCTCTCTATTGTTCTGCTCTTTTTTACTGTATTCTATTCTGCAATGTTTTATCATGCTTGCTTTTCAGGTATGTAATTTTTTGTTTTCAGGTGCGCCATTCAACTGCAGCGCGGAATTATTTATCTTGACAGCAACAGCGTTTGCTCCCACGATACATAAAGCCGTGACTCCAGTGCTGTAGGAGGTGATTTCACCACCACAGTTAAAAAAAAGAGCATATATGCCGAAGCATGGGGGCAGCAGGGGCGGAGGAGCGATTTTGCTCCTAATGCCGCGTACATACGGTCGAAATTCCGACCGTGTGTACGCGGCATAACTTTTTTGCAGGAGGATGCCCCCATGCTTCGGCATATATATATTTTAGGCACAGGTTGTGTTAAAACATTTTTTTATTTTTTACTAGGTTTTGTTTTGGTATTTGCTTTGCAGGTATGGCATGGTAAGGTCTTACTGTTGTACTGTAATGTTACTTTGTTTTAATGTTAACCACCATTTGCTTAGCAGGTACGCCATTCAGTTGCAGCGCGGATCTATTTATCTTGACAGCAACAGCGTTTGCTCCCACGATACATAAAGCCGTGACTCCAACGCTGTAGGAGGTGATTTCACCACCACAGTTAAAAAAAAGAGCATATATGCCGAAGCATGGGGGCAGCAGGGGCGGAGGAGCGATTTTGCTCCTAATGCCGCGTATATACGGTCGAAATTCCAACGGAGGCTTATCCGTGGAAAAGTCCGACCGTGTGTACGCGGCATAACCTTTTATGCCGCGTACATACGGTCGAAATTCCGACGAAGGCTTGACCGTGTGTACGCGGCATAACTTTTTTGCGGGAGGATGCCCCCATGCTTCGGCATATATGCCCATCATTAGAAGTGGGTGGATGAAGGGAGGTATTCTAATGGTGGGCATACCCACCAATCAATCTCTTTTTTTCGTTCAGCCAATAGGCTGTATGAAAAAAAAGATTACAATACATGTCCAACAAGGACCAGCAACGTACTGGTATGTTGCTGGACTTTGAATGTTTATACCAGAATGATGCCTGCGGGTTTAGGTATCATCTTGGTATCATTCTTTTCAGCCAGCAGCCGGCTTTCATGTAAAAGCAATTCTAGCAGATAATTAGCCTCTAGACTGCTTTTACAAGCAGTGGGAGGGAATGTCCCCCCCCCGGATATAAAAAGCGCCATTGGGAAATTGGGAAAGCATTTTATCACACCGATCTTGGTGTGGTCAGATGCTTTGAGGGCAGAGGAAAGATCTAGGGTCTAACCCCCCAATTTTTTTCAAAAAAAGAGTACCTGTCACTACCTATTGCTATCATAGGGGATATTTACATTCCCTGAGATAACGATAAAAATGGTAAAAAAATAAAATATGGAAGGCACAGTTTAAAAATAAAATAAAAAAGCCAAATAAATAATAAATAATAAAAAAAAAAAGCACCGCTGTCCCCCCCTGCTATTGCGCAAAGGCGAACGCAAGCGTCGGTCTAGCGTCATATGTAAACAGCAATTGCATCATGCATGTGAGGTATCACCGCGAAGGTCAGATCGAGGGCAGTCATTTTAGCAGTAGACCTCCTCTGTAAATCTAACGTGGTAACCTGTAAAGGCTTTTAAATGCTTTTAAAAATGAATGTAGTTTTGTCGCCGCTGCGCGTTTGTGCGCAATTTTAAAGCATGTCGTGTTTGGTATCCATGTACTCGGCCTATGATCATCTTTTTTATTTCATCAAACATTTGGGCAATATAGTGTTTTTTAGTGCATTAAAAATAAAAAAAGTGTGTTTTTCCCCCAAAAAATGCGTTTGAAAAATCGCTGCGCAAATACTGTGTGGAAAAAAAAATGCAACACCCACTATTTTAATCTGTAGGGCCTTTGCTTTAAAAAAATATATAATGTTTGGGGGTTCAACATAATTTTCTTGCAAAAAAAAATTTTCTTTCATGTAAACAAAAAGTGTCAGAAAGGGCTTTGTCTTCAAGTGGTTAGAAGAGTGGATGATGTGTGACATAAGCTTCCTAATGTTGTGCATAAAATGCCAGGACAGTTCAAAACCCCCCCAAATGACCCCATTTTGTAAAGTAGACACCTCAAGCTATTTGCTGAGAGGCATGTTGAGCCCATTGAATATTTTTTTTTTTTGTCCCAAGTGATTGAATAATGACCAAAAAAAAAAAAAAAAAAATGTACAAAAAGTTGTCACTAAATTATATATTGCTCAAACATGCCATGGGCATATGTGGAATTACACCCCAAAATACATTCTGTTGCTTCTCCTGAGTACGGGGATACCACATGTGTGGGACTTTTTGGGAGCCTAGTCGCGTACGGGACCCCAAAAACCAAGCACCGCCTTCAGGATTTCTATGGGTGTAAATTTTTGATTTCACTCCTCACTGCCTATCACAGTTTCGGAGGCCATGGAATGCCCAGATGGCACAAAACCCCCCCAAATGACCCCATTTTGGAAAGTAGACACCCCAAGCTATTTGCTGAGAGGTATGTTGAGTATTTTGCAGATCTCGCTTTTTGTCACAAAGTTTTGAAAATGTAAAAAAAGAAAAAAAAAAAGAAAAAAAAATGTCTTTCTTAATTTTCAAAAACAAATGAGAGCTGTAAAATACTCACCATGCCTCTCAGCAAATAGCTTGGGGTGTCTACTTTCCAAAATGGGGTCATTTGTGGGGGTTTTGGGCTATTTTGACATTTTATGGCCTTCAAAACTGTGATAGGTAGTGAGGAGTGAAATCAAAAATTTATGCCCTTAGAAACCTTGAAGGCGGTGCTTGGTTTTTGGGGTCCCGTACGCGGCTAGGCTCCCAAAAAGTCCCACACATGTGGTAACCCCTGTACTCAGGAAAAGCAGCAGAATGTATTTTGGGGTGCAATTCCACATATAACCATGGCATGTGTGAGCAATATATCATTTAGTGACAACTTTTTGTACATTTTTTTTTTTCTTTTTGTCATTATTCAATCATTTGGGACAAAAAAAAAAAATATTCAATGGGGTCAACATGCCTCTCAGCAAATAGCTTGGGGTGTCTACTTTCCAAAATGGGGTCATTTGGGGGGGTTTTGTGCCATCTTGGCATTTTATGGCCTTCAAAACTGTGATAGGTAGTGAGGAGTGAAATCAAAAATTTATGCCCTTAGAAACCTTGAAGGCGGTGCTTGGTTTTTGGGGTCCCGTACGCGGCTAGGCTCCCAAAAAGTCCCACACATGTGGTATCCCCGTACTCAGGAAAAGCAGCAGAATGTATTTTGGGGTGTAATTTCACATATGCCCATGGCATGTGTGAGCAATATATCATTTAGTGACAACTTTGTGCAAAAAAAAAAAAGTTTGTCATATTCCCGCAACTTGTGGCAAAATATAAAATATTCCATGGACTGAACATGCCTCTCAGTAAATAGCTTGGGGTGTCTACTTTCCAAAATGGGGTCATTTGGGGGGGGTTTGTGCTATTTTGG
The DNA here is from genome assembly GCA_029206835.1 of Rana muscosa. NCBI lineage: Eukaryota > Metazoa > Chordata > Amphibia > Anura > Ranidae > Rana > Rana muscosa. The sequence goes on from CM055116.1 coordinate 945,764,294, forward strand.
CATTTTATGGCCTTCGAAACTGTGATAGGTAGTGAGGAGTGAAATCAAAAATTTGCGCCCTTAGAAATCCTGAAGGCGGTGCTTGGTTTCCGGGGTCCCGTACGTGGCTAGGCTCCTAAAAAGTCCCACACATGTGGTATCCCCGTACTCAGGAGAAGCAGCAGAATGTATTTTGGGGTGCAATTCCACATATAACCATGGCATGTGTGAGCAATATATCATTTAGTGACAACTTTTTGTAATTTTTTTTTTTTTTTTTTGTCATTATTCAATCACTTGGGACGAAAAAAAAAAATATTCAATGGGCTCAACATGCCTCTCAGCAATTTCCTTGGGGTGTCTACTTTCCAAAATGGGGTCATTTGGGGGGGTTTTGTACTGCCCTGCCATTTTAGCACCTCAAGAAATGAGATAGGCAGTCATAAATTTAAAGCTGTGTAAATTTTAGAAAATGTACCCTAGTTTGTAAACGCTATAACTTTTGCGCAAACCAATAAATATACGCTTATTGACATTTTTTTTACTAAAGACATGTGGCTGAATACATTTTGGCCTAAATGTATGACTAAAATTGAGTTTATTCGATTTTTCTTATAACAAAAAGTAGAAAATATCATTTTTTTTCAAAATTTTCGGTCTTTTTCTGTTTATATCGCAAAAAATAAAAATCGCAGAGGCAATCAAATACCATTAAAAGAAAGCTCTATTTGTGGGAAGAAAAGGACGCAAATTTCATTTGGGTACAACATTGCATGTCCGCACAATTTACAGTTAAAGCAGCGCAGTGCCGAATCCCAAAAACAGGCTTGGTCCTAATGGCCCGAAATGGTCCGGGGCTTAAGTGGTTAACAGTGTTTTTTTTTTTAAAGCAACAAAATGGGCTCAGATGCAGAAGATTTCCACGTTTCAGACGCCAAACGCGACTAAACACGGTAACCCGTTTAGCAGCGTTTCGTTTATAGGCGTTTTTTCTTTTTTGGCCATTTTAAAACATATACAGGTCCTTCTCAAAAAATTAGCATATTGTGATAAAGTTCATTATTTTCTGTAATGTACTGATAAACATTAGACTTTCATATATTTTAGATTCATTACACACAACTGAAGTAGTTCAAGCCTTTTCTTGTTTTAATATTGATGATTTTGGCATACAGCTCATGAAAACCCAAAAATCCTATCTCAAAAAATTAGCATATTTCATCCGACCAATAAAAGAAAAGTGTTTTTAATACAAAAAAAGTCAACCTTCAAATAATTATGTTCAGTTATGCACTCAATACTTGGTCGGGAATCCTTTTGCAGAAATGACTGCTTCAATGCGGCGTGGCATGGAGGCAACCAGCCTGTGGCACTGCTGAGGTGTTATGGAGGCCCAGGATGCTTCGATAGCGGCCTTAAGCTCATCCAGAGTGTTGTCTTGCGTCTCTCAACTTTCTCTTCCCAATATCCCACAGATTCTCTATGGGGTTCAGGTCAGGAGAGTTGGCAGGCCAATTGAGCACAGTAATACCATGGTCAGTAAACCATTTACCAGTGGTTTTGGCACTGTGAGCAGGTGCCAGGTCGTGCTGAAAAATGAAATCTTCATCTCCATAAAGCTTTTCAGCAGATGGAAGCATGAAGTGCTCCAAAATCTCCTGATAGCTAGCTGCATTGACCCTGCCCTTGATAAAACACAGTGGACCAACACCAGCAGCTGACATGGCACCCCAGACCATCACTGACTGTGGGTACTTGACACTGGACTTCAGGCATTTTGGCATTTCCCTCTCCCCAGTCTTCCTCCAGACTCTGGCACCTTGATTTCTGAATGTACTTTGGACCACTGAGCAACAGTCCAGTGCTGCTTCTCTGTAGCCCAGGTCAGGCGCTTCTGCCGCTGTTTCTGGTTCAAAAGTGGCTTGACCTGGGGAATGCGGCACCTGTAGCCCATTTCCTGCACACGCCTGTTCACAGTGGCTCTGGATGTTTCTACTCCAGACTCAGTCCACTGCTTCCGCAGGTCCTCCAAGGTCTGGAATCGGTCCTTCTCCACAATCTTCTTCAGGGTCCGGTCACCTCTTCTCATTGTGCAGCGTTTTCTGTCACACTTTTTCCTTCCCACAGACTTCCCACTGAGGTGCCTTGATACAGCACTCTGGGAACAGCCTATTCGTTCAGAAATTTCTTTCTGTGTCTTACCCTCTTGCTTGAGGGTGTCAATGATGGCCTTCTGGACAGCAGTCAGGTCGGCAGTCTTACCCATGATTGCGGTTTTGAGTAATGAACCAGGCTGGGAGTTTTTAAAAGCCTCAGGAATCTTTTGCAGGTGTTTAGAGTTAATTAGTTGATTCAGATGATTAGGTTAATAGCTCGTTTAGAGAACCTTTTCATGATATGCTAATTTTTTGAGATAGGAATTTTGGGTTGTCATGAGCTGTATGCCAAAATCATCAATATTAAAACAAGAAAAGGCTTGAACTACTTCAAGTTGTGTTTAACGAATCTAAAATATATGAAAGTCTAATGTTTATCAGTACATTACAGAAAATAATGAACTTTATCACAATATGCAAATTTTTTGAGAAGGACCTGTATATATATATATATATTGTGACAGCAGGAAGGTAAAGTCACCTGGTTGCATCCAGGGGGGTAGATATATTTCGCCCAGATTCAGGCTTTACGCCGACTTATACAACTAGGTGGAGAGTTGTATAAGCCCAGCTAAGGCTAGTGGGCTCATGGATGACTCATACCTCTAGGGAGAGTGCTGGGCGTCGTGCAGACAGGGAGTTGATGAGACCAGCTGAAGCTTGTCAGCTCATTAAGGCCTCTATAAAAACTCCCAGCTTCATTAGATGTTTGCTCATGCCTGGAACCAGACCTGTGTGGACTGTCTAGGGAGAGTGAACCCCTGTGCGGTGAGGCAAAGCCTGTGTGGCTATTTGTTTGGACTTTTACTAAACCAGGGACTTAGGGACTAGGACAGCACCAGGCTGATCCCAGTTGTTAGTTTAGGAAACCTGCATGTTTAGTCAGAGGTCAAACTGACCAGGATTTATTTTGTTTATGTTTCTTCTTGGCTTTGCTGTGTTTTTGTCACTGTACATAGAGAAATAAACCGCACCTTTTGATTTTGAAAACCACAACCTCCGTCTGCTGGCCCTGTTTTTGTGTGGGGAGCCCAACCAGGGGGTCACACACACCCGCTACTGAGTTAACCCCCTCACAGTATATATATATATATATATATTTTAAACGCTTCTGTGCATCAATTGCAAAAAGTCCTGTATAGATCTAAAAACATATATACTGTATATTCTTATTCCTTCAAACTAATCAGATTGTTGCCAGACTCTTCCCAGTGTAAAGAAGGACCAGCTACCACCTTGTGAAATTAACACTTACCATAAAATGTGCTGCAAAATGTGTAGCAAGCTTAGCATGTCATCCTAAGTAGGCATCATGCAGGGTAGCCATCCATACACAGTGCTCTCCCCTCCAGTTCCCAGCACCAATTCAAGCTGCTTTGAATACCGTCTGATTTAGCAAGAATCAATTAAAAATTTTTTTTTATTTAAATGGATCCTTTTCCTTTAAAGCATGAACAACAGCACAGTGCTTGTGCTGTGTCATTTGGCCCCCTGTATCGTAAAAAATACCTGGCTGATCCTGCCTGGTTCTGCCCTCCACTCTGTAAACTGACCACGGTTTATCATGGCTTCTGAGCCCTGACACTGTGGTCAGTTTATGTGCCTGTTATCCACAGCTCTCCTCTGTCCTACTCCTCCCCCCATCCCTGCCTGTCAGCTCGACTGCTGCTATCATATCTGAGTCGTCTTTCTACAATCCCCTCTGTTACATTAAATAATGTGCCCCAGTGTATGTGTGTGTTTTTTTTTCTAAATAAACCGCTGTATACCGCTTTCATAGCAGCGCTCACGTGACCAGCCACCTCTCTTCTCCTCTCCTCCTCCTGGCTGATGTCAGCAGGGGATTCTCAGCCCTGCCCGCTGTAGCTGTCAGATCGAGAGAGGGGAGAGGTGTCCGGTCACGTAAGCGCAGAGCGGCGCTGTAAAATAAGGTATATAGCGGCTTATTTAAGAAAAAAAACACATACACTGGGGCACAATATTTAATGTAACAGAGGGGATTGTAGAAAAAAAGACTCAGTGGCTTAATAACCACTTTAAGCTATGTATGGCTAGCATTACTCCCAAGGGAACAGTTAACCCACGATGAACCTTACTGTTATCAAATGCCACATACACACAAAGCTGCTTTTCTCTGCAATATTTCAGGCTTAACAAGTGTATATCGTATGTTGTAAAGCTCTGCATAAACTGTTGGCGCTATATAAATCCTGTATAATAATAATAATGATATCTGCAGGGAATTTGGGTGTGTAAAGAGGAAACACAGGTTCAAAGCGAAGGCTCTTGGGGCTATGCTTTAGCTGCTCTCTGTTACTTTTTCTGTTCTAAATAGAGCAGAGAAGGGTTAATTGACAGAATAAAATCATAAGAAATGCCTGTTTTAAATGTGATTATAAATGTTTCACCTGTTTATACAGCAATCTCTCTGCTATATTAAACTTTGCTTTAAAATCGAGTTTGGGAAATAAAATCCTTGCTGCGGTGGCACAGCTAGGAACTAGATTGGTGTCTTGTGGTCTACTTGGAGTTTGTCCAGCATTGTCCCTGCTTGATGCATTTCAGTACAGCTCTGTTATGGGAACACTAATCTGTTGCTGGGATTAACATCTCAGAGTTTCCAGTGGGCCGGGCCTCCCCCGTTATTCATGAAACTGGCTGCGACTTGTATTGACCTTGGCAGAGATCCCAGTTGGCTACGGGGTAAAATGGCACTAGCATAATCCTTCGATGCAAAGCATGGGAGGGGGAGGCTGAGCACTGACCCTCTCTAGAGCTGAAACCCTCAGGATGTGTAGGAGTGGATTCAGTGTTCAAGCAGTCCATCAACAAAACCTGGAAAGAACGCCTGGCGAGCCATGTCTATATCAATTTTTGGATGATGAGAAGCACTGGAAAACAAATAGATGCATTTACTGGCAGTTGGCTGGCTGTTGTCTTCCAGGAATATCAGCTGTCAGATGCAGAAGTGTTAGCAGTTTTTACCTGCCTTTTATTTGCTCATCATTTGGCTGTTTTGCTGCCACAAGACGCTGGCAGACATGCAACCCCATCAGATATTAATGAATACGTCCCAGCATGTTGTATTGACCAGCAGTAATGCTTGTTTATTTTACAGAAATCAGGAAATATATTTAATTGCTGCTATTGCATATATCTGCTCATTTGCTGATGTGAAGATACGTACAGTACATTATTTTTTAAGATATTCCTAAATAATCCCTGTTCTTGCATAGCAAATAACAGTAATTTAATGCATCCGTAATTTTTTTGCATGAATTTTTAAATGGAAATTTTCCAGTTTGCACTTTTCATTTCAAAATGCATACAATTTTCAATTAATTTGCAAGCGCATTTTTAGTGAGTGAGTTTTAGCTGTCTTTCCATTGATCTCTGACAGATATGTTTTTGTTAACCGTTCTGAAAGCAGTAATTTTTACAGTGCACTGGGGGGGGGGGGGGGGGTGCTGTTATTGATCATTCTTAGAATATTTCCATGGCATTTATATGTATGTAGGTGGTACGTTAAGTAACAAAAAAAATCTAAATTATCAGTAGATATACACGGGTTGGCCAAAATTATGGAAACAAGTATAGTAAAAGAACAAAATCGTTACCTAATATGGTTTTGGACTGCCTGTGGCACCTAAGACTGCCTGAATTCTCTTGGGAGTTGACAAATGGGAAGGCTGAATTTGTAGGAGGAGTCGAGGCGTACTTTTTTTTAATCCAGAAAAAAGTTTGTTAAAGAGCATAGAAAATACATACATCAAGGCTACATAAACAATCCGGTACATTACAGGCAATATAAATCGCATGTCTGCATAGTCTACATGCTTACCCTTTACAATTCTTGTCCATTTGAGCATGGCTCCCTCCCAGAGCCGCGTTGAGCAGCCAGTACCTTCGAAGAAGGCCCGGCCATCTAGCATAAACCCTGTCAGGTACCCATGCCCAGCAATCTTCCCGTGACCAGGTCCACCGGGGCCAGGCCCGGTACATCCAGCCACGGTCCCCATAACTTCTCAAATTTCTGTGTGCTACCTCTATGCTGGTATATTATTTTTTCCTTCTGGAGCATATCACCCATTACAGCAATCCATTCCTTAAGAGTAGGGGGGTCCTCCGATATCCAATGGGTCATTACAAGCTTGCGTGCCATAAACAGAGATCTAATAACAGCCACCCTAGTACATTCCTCCCATTCCAGCTCCTCCAGTATATGGAGTAGGCAGTGTTTTGGGTCTGTAGACAGCGAGACCTGGAATACCCTGTCTATAGTGTCCATCACCCCCTTCCAGTATGGGTGAAGTTTTGGGCATCTCCACAGTAGGTGGATCAAGTCTCCATGGTCCCTCTTGCACCTGGTGCATAATGGAGTGGGCCGTAAGCCCATAGCAAACAACCTGTGGGGGTATAGTACACTCTCAGCAATAAGTGCAGTTGCGACACTCTATGGGATACATTCAAGGAGCAAGTGGGTACCGCCTGTAGGGCTTCCTCCTACTGATCTCCATCAATCGGTCCCACCTCCCCCTCCCATTTGGCCAACATTCGCAAATGTGTTTAGTCAGAAACTTTTGTAATAGCATATAATAACATTGCGACATAAACCCCTTAGTATTATCCGCTCTAGCAATCAGGTTAAACAATGGGGTTGGGGAAGGGATCCAATCTGAGGATTTGGCCTGGGCAGTTATAGCACGGTGTAATTGCATATAGTAAGACCTCATAGAATGCGGCAAATCAAAAAGACCCTGTAGTGCTTTAAATGAGTGCAATTTCCCATTGCAAAAAATCTGACTAAGGTATATCACCCCATATCTCCTCCAAAGTGCACCATGCTGCAGTTTAGCCAATTCAGGGTATGAATCATTTGACCATATAGGGCTATAGTCTGTGTACCCTACCACTCCCTGTAAATACCTAGTTTTGTTCCAGATTTTTTGGATAAGGTTATAGGTCGGGTATTGTTTATTCGGTTTCCCAAACGCCAGCGACTCCAGGGCTGTCGGTATCGAAGCTTTCTGTACAGTGTGTAACATCACTAGTTCGGAGGAGCTACCATTCCCTCCCTCTCTGTCTACACTTGTGCGTATTGTACCTATCAATTGCGCAGCAATGTAGTACAACCAAGGATTAGGGAGGGCAAGTCCCCCCTCATCCTTCGGGCGTTGGAGGTGTTCAAGTTTAATTCTGGGTGTGCGGTTCTTCCATATAAGCGTACGGAACAGGGAATTGACAATTCGACATACCTTTTTAAGGTCACTACCGTCTGAGCATTATGGAGCACATATAGCAATTGGGGCATGAGAATCATTCACCGTGCTGGCTCTTACCTTAATCGCTAGGGGTTCTATGGCCAATGCGAAAAGCAGGGGTGATAAGGGGCACCCCTGTCGCGTCCCTCTCCCCAAGGTGAAAGTGTGTGACATAGCCCCAGAAGATCTAATGGCCGGCCTCGGACTATGGTATAGCAGACGAACCCAGGAAATATACGAGTCCCCGAAGCCGAATCGCCTAAGAATTTACCACAAATACTCCCACTCAGCGCTATCAAAGGCCTTCATAGCATCCAATGAGAGCAAGGCCCTCTGCCCTATATTATCCGCCGGGGATTGCATGTTGAGATATAGCCTCCGTAAATTGACAGCCGTCGATTTGTTAGGCATAAAGCCAGCTTGATCAGGGTGAATAATGTTAGTAATGGCACCATTCAGCCTAATCGCCAGCATTTTGGCCAGTAGCTTAATGTAACAGAGATATTGGTCTGTAGGAGCCTGGGTCTTTAGGGTCTTTTCCGGGTTTCAATATTAGAACAATATTAGCCATGGCCATGGAAGAGGGCAGAACCTGTTGTTCCTTGGCCGCGTTAAACACCGTCAATAGTTTTGGCAGAAGAATACCTGCATATTGCCTGTACACCTCCACAGGTAGTCCGTCCGCCCCTAGGGCCTTACAGTTGGGGAATGCAGCTAACGCCATCTGCAGCTCCTCCAAGGTAAAGGGGGCATCCAAGGCCCTCCTCTGGTCAGTCGTGAGTTGTGGGAAGTCAATGCCCTGTAAGTAGGTCAGAAGTTCCTGCTGGGTGAATTGTTCTTGAAAACTTCCATCAGCCACCCTTCAACAAAGGTGGTAGGGTCCCGGCCCTCAGTTTTCTCAGGGAGCCCCACTAGGCGTACGTTGTTCCTCAAACGGTTTTCCATATCATCAGCTCTTTTATTAACTTCTCTGGCTAGCTGATGTGCAACATGGGCCTCCCAAGCAACTGGGGGCAGCTTATCTTCAATCTCACTCATCCGGCATTCCACCGCTGTCGTGCGTTCACGGATCTTTTGTAAATCCTGTCTCAGCAGGGATACATCCTCTCTCACTGAGGCAGTGCAGACATGCACCGCCCTGAGTATCTCAGCCAGGGTCGGTTGCTCAGTGTCCTCTGTCTCTGTGTGCAGGGGGACAGACTGCTCCACTGTACTGGCCTGACCTCCATGGCTCCCCGCCCCTCCAGCAGGCTGCTCCTGTGAGGCCTGTGCTACCGTGTGGGGGTACTCTGCGGTCCCCCCTCGGTCTGATCTTGGGGACCCCCCAGCTTTTGGGTGTAGTACGTCATGTCTCTCAGGTAGTCCTTACCCTGAGCCTTCAATGCCTTCTTGCTGGTCCCCTCCTTGGATTTCTCCACGCCGCACAGTGTGCGCTGAGTTAGGGCCGCAGCGGCGCCATCTTGAATTTCGGGCCCCAGAAAATCATCTTTTTTTCTTAGCCATTCCGTGTGTGCAGAGAGCTGGCGGTTGGACCGGGAGGGTGAGCGGGTTGGTAGCCAGCAGGATGGCCATTTGGAGCCGTCGGATCGCTGCTGGGAGAGGATCGATAGACTGTGCTGTGGAGGAGCTGTGAGACACACGTCTTCTCACATGTCGGTCTTGGCAACGCCCCTCCGAGTCGAGGCATACTTAAACCCGCCCTCCTCCTCCTTTCTCCTGTCTGCTTTCCCTCTCGTATTAATGCTTCAGACGGTACGCGTCATTTTCGGGCGACCATCTGACGTCATTTCCGGGTTTCAGCACCGCAAGGTGGATGTGCGGCTGCAGCTGAGACCGTGTCTCCCTACAGGCTCAGGTTTTGATGGAGGGGCATCCTGTGGCCAGTGCAAGGCTGCCCGTGGGGTGCTCCATTTAATACGGAAATAGGCGGTGGGGGGGCCCGCTCCTCAGGCCATCCGGAGGGGGGGGTCCACTACCTCACATAGGCATGTTACCCTATGCAGTGCATACCCCGTATTATCCATCATTAGGCTAGGTTCACACTGCTGCAAATTCTATTGCGAATTTGAGCCGTTGCGATTGCTCAAATTCGCAAGTCATTTAAATAACATTGTTTTACATTAGTGCCGTTCACATCAATGCGTTGGGAATCTAAGCTGCGGGAAAAAAGGGTCATGTGCGAGTTTGATCAGTGTGCAATGCAAATTCAGCTCTATAGACAGCCATTCCCGGAAATCGCGGCCGCGAAGTCGCGGTAAAATCGTGCGATTTTGAAGTCGCAGTAGTGTGAACCCAGCCTAACTCACATTTCTACTCCCACACGTACCCTGTCCCCTTCACTATTTCTTTGTAAAAAAAGGGGGGGTTATTTGCTCCACGATTGGCATCAGGAGGGGCACTAGGCTACCTGTCTCATCATAGTCTGTGTTTCCCTGTTTTATTGCTGACTGGTTTATTTTCATGCAGTTGCCTTTCACATAGCTGTTCTATGTTGGCTGTTCGTGTCATGCGCTCGTCATACTTCTAAATATTTCAGATTTTTCTTCAGTATTCTGTTTTGGAGGGTGTGTGCATTCATCCAAATCTGTTTCAGTTTCAGTGTGCTCAGTAAGTGATGCATTTTACTTTCACAGTCTGGTTGTCACAAGTTCCACTCACATGGTGTATCCACGGTATGCACATACTTTCCATGGTAACAGTAGCATAGGGGTGTAACTGGGCAGGACATCAGGTAAGGATGGGTTGGGTAGGGGTAGGTTTGTGATGGGGTTGGTGTCCGTTCGAACCTCTGGGGTATTGCAGTACACTGGGCCACCCGGGGTGGGAGTTGGTGCGGCAGCATTCACCAGTGAAGGCACCTTGCCAGTAGTACTAGGCTTATTACAGGTTGGGCAGCAGGGGTTTGGGGCACGTTTTATCCGGTCCTCCCCTGCTTTATGGCACTCACTGTGCTTACATCTTATGCATTCGTCATACAATGTGTTTCCTGCCTGAATTTATACAATTCCATGCGTTGTGCCAAGTTTTAGCTTTCGCATGTTATTCCCTTCTCCCACAGTTGTTCCTGCTTGGTGATAAGGATCACGAAGTATCATATTTTTTCGGTATCAGTCCAGCTTAGGTAGGTTTCATTGGTTTGTCTTATTTCAGGTAAAAAGCTTGCACATGGTCATGGGTTTCTAGGGTTAGGCCTCATGTCATTACGCCACTGCGGGGTCACCCATCACGTTTATGGGTGTTAGCGGATTGAGTTGTTTTGTTTTTAATTGGCTTGTGCAGTGGCAAGTCTCCTCATCCGTTTCTCATACGTTTCACGCGTTCATGCATCTTTACTTTTCACCACTCATACAGTTGCCTGACACGCCTTCAGGTTTTTCAATGGTGGGTTATGTTTCAATATGTCTGCTAGGCAACAGGTTGCTCGGTTTCTGGATATTTAGGGGATTGACACATTTTCAGTCCTGCTCATGCGTTGTTTTTCAGGGTTGGCGGCATTGATCATCAGGCACAGGCCTGAAATATTGAGGGAGGAGATCTAGAGCGAAGGTAAGTCATGGTTGTTTTGTTTTGTTGTACTGTTCTTGCTCAGTTATCATTAATCTTAGTTCGCCGCCTACCGGTTCTCGTTGTTAGTTTTATGTGGTACATGTTTGGTCTTCTTGTTAGGTTACAGGGTTCATTACTATGGTACTTACCTATCACGTTTATAAGTCACGGCGGGTTGAGATGATCGTTTCTAATTGGCTTGTTCAGTGGCAAGTCTCCTCACCCGTTTCTCATTTAACATACGTTAGTCTGGTTCATACATTTGTCGTTGCACTTCCCGTTACTTGGACCTGACACGTTTTCAGGTTCTGTAGGCCTAAGTGGTCGTTTTTAATTGGCCTGCTTCACTACCGGTTATTCAGCTTCTGTGTTCATATGGTGAATCGCTTTCTTAGTCTCACAAACGTTATTTTTATTTTAACCCAGGGACGTATAGAGATTGTTAGTTGGGGGGGTCGGAGAAGGTTGTTCCGGGTCAAAAAATGGGTTTCAGTTGACGCATATTGTTCTTGGCAGTTTTGTTTTGATCTTTTAGGTCATGTCGCAAGCTGAGGACATTGAGGACTTTGCCTCCATCCCTCCTTCTCCGGCCAGGGGTTCTGAAATAACAGTTTGCCCTCTCTCTTAGGACCTGGACTGTCCCCAGACCGATGGCGAAGTTACGGCTTAGGGGTGTTTCATACCCAGCTTCAGCTCGTAAGGCGGAACTTTTTAGGTTGTTTCCCTGCTCCCCAGGCTCCAATGCTGAGCAGGTGTCCCTACGAACTGTCGCTATGTCCCTGTCGCAGATTAATTCCACCCTGAGCTATCTGGCTACCTCCTTCCAGGAGTTGCGGGCCAGGGTTGAAATTTTGGAGAGCCATCTAAGTCCGGCCCCGGTGGATCTTGCAATTTCAGGGATTTCAGCAGGTTCCGGGACCCCCTTGGTTTCAATCCATATGCCATTCGCTTCAGATATAAGCGCTTGTGCTCTCTCCGTTACCCCGGTACATTTTATTCCCGGGAATATAAAAAAATAAATTTTACAGGGCAAGGACGTTAATTTGGCGTCTTTGTTGATTGCCGCCCATGATGTAGCTAATATTAAATCTTATGCCTGTGGTGTCGTTTCTGTGATTGTTAAGACCAGGGATCACAGGCTCAATCGCAAGCTCTCTATCCTGGAGTTTGTATTGGCTTTCAGTTTGTTCAGGGATATTGTTTGCTCAGTGAGCCCCCAAAGGAGGGAGGAACTGGATTATTACCTTTTTATGTGGTAGTAGAATTGGGACAGAAGTTTTGGGGGGGGGGCACGTTTTATGATTACCATTGTTTAACGCCAAAGCCGCTGCCATGTTTTCTCAACATCAGGTGGTCACAGTCTCTGGAGCAGTTTTGACACTGAGCTGTTTTGCCGGCGTTTTGCTGGGCTAAGGTCAGCAGTTTGTGCGACATGCCAGTCATCCTTGCATACCGCATACTGGTGCCCCAATACTGAACTTCCTGTTCTACCGGGCACATCCAGGGCTTTCGCTAGTTCCCTCCCAGCCCGGCTCATGCTGCTTCCTTTGACAAGTTAAGTCGACCTATTTAGTTTTTAGGGAAGTCTCATATTTGTAATAACTTTAACCATGGCATATGCAACTATAGTTAGTGCTGTCTTTTGCACGTATGCGCAAGCCGTTTCAGGGTTCATCCAAAATCGGCCTGTTCACTTAGGCAGGGCAAGAACAGTTGACTAAGCCATATCAACGTACCGTATTTACGAGCTTGTTTGACCTCTCATCCTTCACCTGGTTTATATCAGTTTTTGGTGGAGGGTTTCACGAGGGGGTTCCATACAGGGTTTATTTCTTTGAAAGTTTGAAAGTCGTTTTCAAGTCGTTTTCAAGTCTGAATTTGAGGTCATAAGCTGCAGACATGGAGGCAGTGGACTTGCTGCTCCAGTCTGAACTGGATAAAGGTTATGTTATTGGTCCCTTTTCTACACCATCTTTCCAGAGTTGGAGGGTCAACCCTCTTGGTTTGGTAAAAGGGATGTTTTCTAATGAACTACATTTAATTTATGACTTGTCTGCCCCTCATTGTTCTCATATACCTGACCTGAACTCCTTAATTCCGTCTAAAGAATTTTCATTAAAATATACATCTGTGGATCAGGCGATTCAACAAATCATCAGGGTGGGGGAGGGCGCTTGGCTGTCTAAAGCTGATATAATGGATGCTTCCGATTATGCCGTCACTCTGGCAGTGGCACGGGGTGAAGTGGAGGGGGCTGTATTATTTTGCCACCAAGCTTACCTTTGGATTTAAAAGCAGCCCCTTGCTGTTTAATACCTTTGCTCAGGCTCTCCGTTGGATACTTACTCATGTGGAATACTGTCATGAAGTCCTGGTGTTGGACTGCCTTTGGAATCCATTAGAAATAGCGGCTTGGTTATAACTGAACTAAGTTTCATAAGGACTTGCGGGTGTAAGCCATCTGAACATTGTGATTTGTTCACAATCAGTTTCTCTAGTCTTTTTTTGTACCTGATTTTCAATCAACAACAGTGGTATCTTAACCTCCCTGGCGGTATGATTGTCAGATTTTTGATGCTGAAAACGGTACAATTGTTTCGCAGGGAAATTTGGCATTTTGTATTGTAGGCCTGTAATTCTTAGAAATAACTCACTTAAATCTTTCCAAACAAGAGTCTAGTAGACATCCCGGGTATGATAAAGTTTGAAACACGAAATCATAAATTATAATATAATAAATCACTATAAATAATTCAAACTAATAATATAATAATTCATTCATTCATTCATAATAATAATAAAAATGATTCAATAATGTAATCAAATCAAAAACACTGAAATTTGCTCAGTTGCAGAATTGTCGCTGTCATTACTTTCAGTGTTTGATGACGAATTTCAGCAGGGAGACATGGCAGGATCCTGGGGACAAGGTAAGTACGCTGTACATGGATCCTGCAATGCGATCCCGAGTGTGGCTCGGGGTTACCGCTTTTGATACTGAAAATTCACCCCGAGCCACACTTGGGAATACCGCTAAGGAGGTTATAGTGGAAAATGCTAAAACTAAAATCCCTGCATCTATAGCCACCAACATTCTACCCCTTACCTATCTAGCCCTGTAAAGAAAAAATCAGCAAGGGGAGAACAGGGCAGGTAATCGGTGCACACTAGTCATCAGTGCTCTGATTACAGTAAAGTGCCAGAAGTGACACCAATCAGTGCCCATGAGTGACACAAATCAGTGCCCATCAGTGACACAAATCAATGCCCATTACTGGCGCCAGTTAATGCTTCCTTTTAGTGCCCACCAGTTCCTGCTCATCAATGCTTCCCAATGCTTCCCTATCTGTGCTGCTCATCGGTGCTCACCTATCGGTGCTCATCAGTGCCACCTATTAGTGTGGCATAATAGTACCTCCTCAGTGCCACCTCATCAGTGCCCATAAGTGCCACCTCATCAGTACCCATCAGTGCAGCCTATCGGTGCCCATCAGTACCCCCTCATCAGCGCACATCAGTGAAGGAGAAAAATTACTTTTTTACAAAAGCTAAGAAAAACCTTTTTTCTTCAGAATTTTCGGCCTTTTTTTTTTGTAAAAATAAATAAATAAAAAACAGCAGTGGTTACATATCACCAAAAGAAAGCTCTATTTGTGTGAAGAAAATTATTAAAAATTAATCTGGGTACAGTGTTGCATGACCGCACAATTGTCATTCAAAGTGCAACAGCGCTGAAAGCTGAAAAAAATGGCCTGGGCAGTAAGTGGGTGAAAGGGCCCTGTATTGAGGTGGTTAAAGTTGTTGTTAATATCTATTTTTGTAACTTAAAGGGGTTGTAAAGGTTTGTTTTTTATTTTCTAAATAGGTTCCTTTAAGCTAGTGCATGGTTGGTTCACTTAACTTTTCCTTCGATTTCCCTTCTAAATGTTTTTTTTCTTTGTCTGAATTTCTCACTTCCTGTAAGCTTGCCCCCATCATCCGAGCCGTTCTGTCTGGGGGTTAGTCAGCGTGCTCGCCCCCTCCCTTGAGACTACATCCCTGCGGGGAGACACACGTCTCCCCGCAGGGATGTAGTCCCAAGGGAGGGGGCGAGCACGCTGACTAACCCCCAGCCAGAACGGCTCGGATGATGGGGGCAAGCTTACTGAGGAGGAACAGGAAGTGAGAAATTCAGACAAAGAAAAAAAACATTTAGAAGGGAAATCGAAGGAAAAGGTAAGTGAACCAACAATGCACTAGCTTAAAGGAACCCATTTCGAAAATAAAAAACAAACCTTTACAACCCCTTTAATTCTGCCTAAAACATTTAAGTGTCATTTCATGAGAAAATGTATGAGGGCATGTTTAGGGTGGGATTAGGGGCAGGGCAGGGTAGGGGTTGGGTGGGGCAACTGGTGGCGAGTAACTCTTAAGGCCTGGCTAATAGCTCAGGACTTTAAATTTTGAGCCCTGCAGTATACAATGATTTATTTTTAGGTCCTCTTCCTGCTGCCCTCTTCTTCACATACCATGTAGTCCACATCTCTAGGTATATATTATCTGTACATGAACAAGAGAATGACCATATGTTAAATAAAGGGTTTTCATTACACTGAAGTGGAATGTTTCCTCTTTATAGGCGTCATAACAGGAAATGTTTGTATGAGTAAGCTGGGTCTTCATATTTATACAATTACTTTTACACATGTCCCATGCTTCATAGGTCAGTCATGGGAACGACAATAGTGCTGTTTTTTTTTGTCTGTAAATGGTTCCTAATCTCATAAAACTGAACGTACTACAGATGTCTCCAAAAAGTCTAATGTTTTGTGAACAATGAAACCCTCACTACTTACACTTTGGCTGCATGTAGAAATTATGGCCATGTGTTTCAGGGGTATGCCTACTGTCCGCTAGGATTTCTGGTTTCTTCACTAGAAATGTAGATATATTGCAGCAAAACCATTTGCTTTACCAGGAGCCAGTAGGTAGCAGCAGTAGCTGCAACTAAAGATTTTGTGTCTAAAATGCATCAGCAAAAGTACCTGTATGCTGAAATTGTAAATAAAAGGCTGTTTTGGGCTTTGGATGCATTTCTGCTGTCTGTCTACTGGTTATGGAGCACTGGCGGAGAGATGGTTTGAGTGGAAAAACATTGCAATATTATTCCAGTTTTCTACATTAGCCTTGACCCCTAGCTAAAAAGAGATAGGGCTTGACTGGACCGAGAGGGCAACAAGAACTCTACACATGCATATCTCACTCTAGCACAGGCTTTCTCAACCTTTTAACCCTGGAGGAAACCTTGAACTTTTTTTTAGATTTCTAGCATATTTTTTTATTCTACAGCTCCCCTAATGTTCGTATGATTATTGAGTTTAGTGGATTAACGTGGATTAACGTCCTTACAGGATGTCACCAATTTACAAGCCGACCAATTTACAAGCCGACCAATTTACAAGCCGACCAATTTACCAGCCGACCTCAATGCACTGTCAAATTGGGCAACTAAGTGACAAATGAGGATTAATGTTGATAAATGTAAAGTTATGCACTTGGGAGCTAAGAATATGAATGCATCATACATACTAGGGGGAGTACAACTGGGGGAATCCATAGCGGAGAAAGATCTGGGGGTTTTGGTTGCTCATAAACTCAGTAATAGCATGCAATACCAAGCTGCGGTTTCCAAAGCGAGTAAAGTCCTTTCTTGTATTAAGAGTGGTATGGACTCCAGAGAGAGAAAGATATCATTAGTAAGACCTCATCTGGAATATGCAGTTCAGTTCTCAAAAAGGATATCGGGGAACTGGAGAAAGTGCAGAGAAGGTCAACCAAACTGATGAGAGGCATGGATGAGCTCAGCTATGAGAAAAGATTAGAGGAACTTAATTTATTCTCTCTTGAGAAGAGGAGATTAAGAGGGGATATGAATGACATGTATAAATACATAAGTGGTCCATATAGTAAACTTGGTGTTGAATTATTCACTTTAAGGTCATCACAGAGGACAAGGGGGCACTCTTTACGTCTAGAGGAAAAGAGATTTCATCTCCAAATACAGAAAGGTTTCTTCACAGTAAGAGCTGTGAAAATGTGGAATAGACTCTCTCCAGAGGTGGTTCTGGCCAGCTCAGTTGATTGCTTTAAAAAAGGCCTGGATACTTTCCTAAATGTACATAATATAACTGGGTACTAACATTTATAGGTAAAGTTGATCCAGGGAAAATCCGATTGCCTCTCGGGGGATCAGGAAGGAAATTTTTCCCCTGCTGTAGCAAATTGGAGCATGCTTTGCTGGGGTTTTACACCTTCCTCTGAATCAACTGTGGGTGAACGATTGTGTATATGGGATTGTATGATTTTTTTTTTTTTTTGGGTTGAACTAGATGGACTTGTCTTTTTTCAACCTCACTCACTATGTAACTATATAACTATGAGTTGTAGACATAACAATAAATTGAAGAATAACTATAAAATCTTACCCCTTTGCAGTTGTACTTAGGGCAAAAGCAGGGTGGATAAAAATCAATAACTTAATTTAATTTAGATCGCTTTTTTGATTTTTATTAAATGTATTTTTAATAAATTGCTTTTGAAGTAAAAATCTATTTAAGATACATTAATAATTTAGTTTATTCAGCATGAAATGGAGCTTGGTTATGTAGCATGATAAACTGTATGATTGAATAAGTTCTAATATCGCTGTTTTACTAACCTGTCAGCTTATTATTCAAAATAGGAAGCCTTAATTTTGTTTGCAAATATTAAAGATTCTAACTACCAGCAAGAATAAGTCCCTACATTTAAAGAGCACCTATCATTTCAGATCCATCATGGTAGCGCCTGTTAACGGTCATTCACTCGCCTGCTGCCGCCACGTCCCTCACCTTGTTGTGTCACTGCCGTCTCACCAGCCGTCTGATTAAAGTGAATGGGACTGTAGGTGAGCCAACAGCGGGTCAGGAGGAGCCGCTATGGGACAGAGATAACAGTTGCTGTTTAAAAATTATGATTTAAATTGAGTTTTTTTACTAGTGATTTAAATCATGATTTAAATCGACTTGATTTAAATCAAATCCACCCTGGGCAAAATTCCAAATTTCCAACGGTGTTCACTGAAAATCCAACTTTGTATTGGTGTTCAATGCATGTACATGTTTTTTTCCTTTTTCAAGTTGCATGCGATGTGTGCAACTACTAAAAGCAACCATCACTTAGAAATGGCCAACAACAACCAAACACCAGCAATTACCAAAAGCAACTATGAAGAAGCACTTACCAAAACCAATTGTAGCGGTCTTCCCCCACCTTCTCCCCTCTCTTTATGGCTGGTTTTACTCGTCTAGGGGTATCTGGGAGAAGGGGGGAGATGTACACCACCAGCTCGGCTCTCTGATGTAGTATGCAGAGATATGAGCTAAACCGTTTACCTTCGGGTCTGCGTTTTAGGCCGGAGCCTCTGCTTCTCCTATGGAGGATGATTGCCACTGTCACTGACAGTAACACGAGTTCCACACCAATAAAAGTCCAACTCTGTTTTATTGCTTTGATCAATAGGTAGGCTGGTTGAACTTTAAAAGAACAGACAGGGTGTGGGAAGGAGTAGGTCCAGGCACAACACAATGAATAAAGTTTCTCCTGTTCCGTTTAGTGCAAACAGGCTTGGCGCACAGTCTCTGCCACCGACCGTGAATTTGGTCCCTGCCACTGACCTAGGTGAACGTTGAGGCCTCTGCCACAGGCCTTGGATGAGGCCTGCCACTGACCTGATGAAGATGGGTCCCTGCCACAGACCATGAGAACATGAAGTACCTCCTTTAGAACAAACGACCCCTGTCAGAGGAAGACATCCATCCGGACGGTCACCAGAGGCCTCCACCGTCAACAGCAAATGCTGCGCTGGCTCTTCGGGGAGGTCACCTCTCCGGTCCCTTACGCCCGGGATTCAGGCACCCAATACCAGGGGCACCTTAGGAATGCTTCGCCCTCGCGGGACCCAGTCGAAGGTACTGGGCCCCAGGCCTCATTGTAAAGTACATTACACCCCAGGCTGAAGGTGCCTGGGATGGAACTCGACTCCACGCGCCCAGGCCAAGGGCGCCTGGGCACAGACGAACCGCAGCAGCCCCCAGGCCAAAGGTGCCTGGGGAATGGACCTCGTGCACAAGATGTCCGCCCCCTTTTATATCCTCTCCCAGCAGGCACAGCGAGTGCCCCGCCGTACTACTGCCGCAAGAGGACAAAAAGGGCACGGCTCTAGAATGGCAGTTCAACCCCGGTCCCAGGTCACACCATTCATACCTCCCACACTCCAAAGTGTCCATAAATCCCTAAAAATCAATGTATCTGGGCCATCTATGGCCCAGATACACCCCACTAAATTTGACACCTGCTACACTATCATAAAGCTTGAATTACCAAAAGCAACCATTAACCAGCAATTACCAAAACCAACTATCAAGCAGCAATTACTCAAAGCAACTATCAAACTTTAAAGGAAGTTCAGCATAGGCTTAACCCAATACAAAGCATTTTTATATTGTCTTGGCTTGCCCTGCCCTGGAATTCGCATGAATCCCATCCCAGACTGACAGCTACCATAAACAAACTGTCACTGAAAGGCTTTTCACTTTTGGTATGACTAGAGAAATTGTTGTGCACAAGAAGAGCAGAGTGCACAACAACTTCTCTAGTCATACCAAAAGTGAAAAGCCTTTCAGTGACTGCATTGATGGGCATAGTGACACTGCATTGATGGGCATAGTGATGCTTATTGATGGACACGGTAAAGCTGCATGGACGGGCACAGTGAAGCTGCATGGACGGGCATAGTCAGGTAGGCTGCATTGATGGGCAGTGAGGCTGCATTGATGGGACACACATGTGTTTTGTAGCTGTTTGTTCAATGCCAGTGTGCCACGCATGCCATGCATTGCTGCGAAGTGCGCGCGGATTGCAGTGCACGCTCGGTCACAGTCATTTTATTGTTTTTTTGGTCTATATGTTATGTTTGTTTAGAAATTTAGAAAAGTTGAAAACCATGGGCACTTGGATAGTAATCGTGATGCATCGCGGAATTGAATCATGGACATGATAATCGTAATCAAATCAAATCGTGAGACCAGTGAAGATGCGTATTGGGCTGACATCAATCCGCCTGCACCGAAGCCACCATTGAGCATATATAAATTCCCTGTGGAATAGGTTTTTATTGTATAGACCTGCTGGAAATTGTGTTGTTCTATATATAAAGGTCATTTCAAAAAGATTATTCCACAGGTGTTTTAATTAAAACAAAAAATCTCTACCTTTTCTGTAAGGTAACTACTGGGAGGATTACAATAAGGAGCCATTCCTAGTGAAAATAAAATAAGGAATTGTGACATACAATAAGTCAGGGCTTGACAAATTTGCTTGGAATCTAGGAGCCAGGAACGCGCCCCGTCCCGCCGAGCTCGCGCGCAGAAGCGAACACATACGTGAGAAGCGCCCGCATATGAAAGCGGTGTTCAAACCACACATGTGAGGTATTGCCGCAATTGATAGAGCGAGAGCAATAATTCTAGCCCTAGACCTCCTCTGTAACTCAAAATATGCAACCTGTAGAATTTTTTAAACGTTGACCATGGAGATTTTAAAGGGTAAAAGTTTGTCGCCATGCCACGAGCGGATGCAATTTTGAAGCGTGACATGTTGGGTATCAATTTACTCGGCGTAACATTATCTTTCACAATATAAAAAAATTGCGCTAACTTTACTTTTTTCTTATTTTTTAATGAAAAAAAGTGTATTTTTTCCCAAAAAAGTGCGCTTGTAAGTCCGCTGCGCAAATACGGTGTGACAAAAAGTATTGCAACGACCGCCATTTTATTCTCTAGAATAAAAAAATATATATAATGTTTGGGGGTTCTAATTAGAGGGAAGGAGATGGCAGTGAAAACAGACAGGGGAAGCTCCATTAGCATTGCTGGTTGTCTTGTCATACCAACGGCCACCACAATATGGCGCCAGATCGCAGAAGGAAGCATAGGCCTGCAGAAGGCCGCAAAGCCGCGGCCTGAATTGCCGGCGCGGCCTGAATTGCCGGCGCGGCCCGACGCGATCATGCGCGGGGGGGGGGGGGGGCACGGAGACACAGGATACCCCAGCTGTGCCGCCCCATGCGCCAGGTCACTAATTCTAGTCGCAATGGTGACCTGGCGCCCGGGGTGCAATAAGTATTTAATAGAAATAGAGGCATTCAAAATTTTTAATATTCATCACAGTTTATAAATTCAAAGGATTTCAGAGGAATGTGATGTTCATTATTTGTTAAATGTTTTTATGTGAAAATTATCATGAGATAATTTAACATAGGAATGTAATAAACTCATATGTCATTGTAAATTGATGCTAATGTCATTCATTTGCACTAACCTGTTTTCCCCATGGACTTCAACAAGCAGTTGGCTGACATACCTTATAAAAATGGGGAGGAACTGTCAGGCTTACATTTTCCTTTAGAGAATCACTTTGTACTATGCAAAGAAATTAAATGACTCCATCAGGCGTTTTCTGTGCTGCTCTTATGAATTGAATTTACCAGGCAGCCATTATACCCTGTGATAGTCTTGCTGGGGTGCATGTACTACCAGCTGGGATATTTTGTGTTCTACTGTAATATGTCAAGCACATAGTACTACTTCCCATTGTCATGTCATTATAAATAAATGCAGGCTATGAGGCGGCCCATAGGACTTTTAGGCCTCATGCACACAAACAGAAAAATTGCTGTAGTTAGAGGTGTCTGGCATGTTTTTTTAAATATTTTTTAATGCCTCTGAAAGCAACTCTAGGTTGTCTAATGTGCATATGCACAATGTGTTGTTTACAGAAATAATTTAGAGCAATATTCCGGTGCATACAAAAGATATGCTCCAAACCAGCGTAATTTACACCTGTATGTGCCTAAATGCAACTAAACACACTTTTTATACATGTAAGTTTTATGTAGTGGCTAGAATAAATTAATATTCTAGCCAATAGCATGAGTTTACACTCATACGCATCTAAACGCAATATGCGTGTGTACGCGCATAACACATTCACAGGCGTAACATTTTTACTGATGTTATTACACATGTGTTTTCTAGGAGAAAGGCTCCTGCGTAATGATCAGTACAATACTTGTGTATAGATGCGTTTAAACATGTAAAGTTGCATATGCGTATATAATAAAACATTTTACCCTTTGTTTAGACCTAACCACTTCAATACAGGGCACTTTCTGCCCAGGCCAATTTTCAGTTTTCAGGGCTGTCGCACTTTTTGCGACTTTTGTTGACAATTGCGCGGTCATGCATATGACATTTTTATAATTTTATTCACACACAGAGCATAGAGTTTTCTTTTGGTGGTATTTATTAATTTTTTCTTTTTTTGCTAAATAACCAAAAAAGACTAAAAATTATTATTTATCAAAATATTTCTTTCTTTGCAAAATAATTATAAAAGCAAAAAAATAGTTCTTCATAAATTTAGGTCAAAATGTATTCTGCTACATTTCTTTGGTGAAAATAACCCATATCAGTGTTTATTATTTAGTCTGTAGGAAAGTTATAGAGTCCACAAACTGATATATAATGAAGACATAATAAAGACAAACTCACAAAACAGTGAACAGACATCAAGGCCATTGGCGGACAGTGATTTGAGAAGGGCAACATATATACACCACAGACAAGTAGGCCTCTTGTATGGTATAGCTAGTAACTACAAAATAAGATGAAAGGTAACCAGGTGAGGATGCCTTGCCTTTACGGTCTGTGAGATAATAACAAACCATGTCGCTCTCAATGGTCAAAGCCTAGAAGGTATGCTAAGCAAACAGTATTTAAGAAATCATCATGTAGCCAATACCATGCAGTACCTGAGATTGACCCATGTTTGTATATAAAAATAAAGTCTGAAAGCCCTCTCAAGGACCAAAAAAATTCAAGAAAATATCTATATGAAAAAAATAAAGGGGGAAAAAAAAGGAGGTGGGGGGGGAGCTATTCCATAAGCCTCCTGATATGCAAGAGGTCTGTGCCCCAAACCAAAGGCCAGAAAGCTATTCCTTCAAGACAAAGAAGAGATAGAAATTTACCCCAAAAGTGTGGCCAAAAAACAATTGCAGACTCCACGCACTGTCATCGGGCTAGAAATAACCACAAATAAGATATAAATATGAAGAAAAAACAAGAAAGAAAGGAGCAAAAAGGAGAGTAAGAACAGGAAATCAATGAGAAAAGAGTAATGAAAGAGAAAAGAAGCCCCACCCCAGGGGGATCCAAGGCCATCACCGATGGGCTTGACAGAATTTCCTATAGGTCCAAAAAGCGGGAAGGCATTTTTCGATTCTCACTGGAGTGTAATACCATCTGGACATAATTTTGAACAAATTCTCTAGTGCTATAACCTTACGGGAAGAATGAAAAAGGGGCTCCCACATCTTGGGCTAGTCCTCCGGGGATTGAAGGGCTCTGAAATCTGCCTCCCATCATGCACAGTAGGAGAGGGCTTGAGTGTAAGAGGCTCCCAGAAGAGAAGAATAACATCACGAAACTAGGCCCTAAGTAGTTGGGTGAGTACGGCATCTGGTTTTGAATGCATTCGAAGGTCGGGAACTATCATAATTTCTAACCGGGGAGTCTAAGAAATGGCAAATTTGAATATAGCGGTATCTCTCCCCTTCAGGAGCTTCATAAGTCTCCTGAAGCTGCTGAAAAGTGTTTACACCTCTGTTTGTGAGAAAAGAACGGACTGTTATCAGGCTTTTAGAACTCCACTAATGAAAGCTATGAGGGTCATCCAAGCCTGGAGGAAATCATGGGCAATTAAAAACCTCCAGGTGAAAATAGCCCTGCGGAATATTAAACCGAGTCCCATATTGCGAGTGAATGAGACAAAATGGGGTTTAAAGGCTTGGGACAAAACTGAGCAGGCGCCATAAGAATGACTATAACGGGACAGGGTCCACATCCAATATTTCAATTTATGTACACAAAGGAGCCGACTCTCTGGCATATAGATGTATCAAAGGTGCAATTTTCGTTGCTTTATAATAGTGCATAAGATTTGGGACTACCAAACCACCTGCACACTTCTGTTTGTATATCAATATATTTGTATAATACAAATTTTAAGAATTTGACGCTGTGAAAAACGCAAGTTATGTGGGGGGGCTGAAACCGGTAGGACTCAAAGTGTACATGAGTTTCGGGAGAAGGGTCACTTGGTCGCGTGGATGCGGCCCATCCAAGAGATAATAGACTTGTCCCACGATTCCTTGTTTTTTTTTTTCTTAGGTCTTAGATTTTTCATAATAAAACTGTGTGTTTTAACATTTTATTAGGTTACATTTAATCAATCTTCTGTAAGTAAGCCTAGCAGTTTTAATAATTTGAGTGTATTTTTATATTTTATCATACGTCCAGTCATGATGGTAAAAATGTTAAAGCTGTACAGATCAATAATAATATTAATAGTAAATCAATATCAACTGTCTGTTAAGGGGTTAAAGCTTAAACTGAAAGGAGTCACCGTTAGCAGTGTGTTTTGGTTGTGCAGCAGTAAATGTCTCCATATAATTTATTAAGCTGCACTGTGGAATCTCTGTGCAACAGAGGAAGGAATGCTGGGGGAAATTCCAGATACGGTAGAGAGCAATAATAACAACTGTCTTTATGTATTAGAATAATTAGCATAGCTGACGTGATTTCCCTACATGTGCTGTGCAATCCTTTTCGAATTTCAGCCCAGATTCAATTAGGCAGTTTTTTTTTTTTTTTTTTGTTACATATTCTCTTCTTTTCAAGCTAAACACATGAATTATTCATATGTAAAATATACTTGTAAATGGTTTGCTTACACCCGTAAATGGAAATCTCCTTTCACTTGGCACTTATGTGGAATAGTTTGCTTCTCTCCTTGACATTTTGTTTCCATTGGGGGTACAAGCTTGAGCTATCAATCCTAAAAAAACAAAGAAGTAGCAGCCTTGGAGCCAACAAACAGATAACTGGTGTGGGTTCGGGGTGAGGAGACATTTGCTAGTCAGGTCTCCTTAGCAAAATGTCTGTAAAACACAAAAGGAACTATTTATAATTGTTTTCACGCAAGATTCACATAAGTTTAATCCAAGATTTATACTATTTTCTAATTTGAGTCAATTGGATTCAAATACCCTCTGAAGATGCCCTGCTATATTAAAGTATATCCGGTCATGTGTGGCGCTACTTGGACTGAGGTCCTGTTTTGCTGCCGTCATCTGTGCTGCTGTATTGGGATAAGGGTTCTTCTGCGTTGTGTAGGAGAATGCGAACACGGTCTTACATTTTACACAGTCTGCTGTTCTGGGCAGCTGAATGTGCTTTGGAACTTTATGGCAATCACAGATGCCACTCTTCTTCATCGGGTGAGCCTGTCTCCGTTTTTATATCTGAACTTGTGTATTTCATTACACCTTCATATTGACTACAGCACATGGGCCTTTTGTGCAACATTTGTTATGATTGTTAAGGCTTGTTAACCTTTCCAGTTGCCTCCTTTGCCATTGCTATTAGGCAGTAGGAGCTTTTAGACATGGCCTTTGTTCACACCGTTTCTTACATTCATAGTATGTACATACTAGTCCTCAACATCTGAGAATCTTGTATACGAACCATTACATCGAGGCTGTGCGCACATATACTGGTATAAGCATTTACATGCTGTCTACACCAAGTTTTGAACAGTATGGATATACAGTGCATCTGGAAAGTACAGCCGTGGCCAAAAGTGTTGAGAATGGCACAAATATTATTTTCACAAAGTCTGCTGCCTCCATTTTTATGATGCCAATTTGCATATACTCCAGAATGCTCTGAAGAGTGATCAGATAAATTGCAATCAATTGCAAAGTCCCTCTTTGCCATGAAAATGAACTTAATCCCATAAAAAATATATATTTCTACTGCATTTGTGAAGAAAGCTTCAGGGTGCCCAAGAAAGTCCAGCAAGTGCCAGAACCGTCTCCTACAGTTGATTCAGCTGCAGGATCGGGGGATCACCAGTGCAGAGCTTGCTCTGGAATGGCAGCAGGCAGGTGTTGGTGCATCTGTATGCACAGTGAGGTGAAGACTTTTGGAGGATAGCCTGGTGTCAAGAAGGGCAGCAAAGAAGTCCCTTCTTTCCAGGAAAAACATCGGGGACAGACTGATATTCTACAAAAGGTAAAGGAATTGCACTGCTAAGGACTGGGTAGAGTAATTTCCTCTGATGAATCATTTTTCTGATTGTTTGGGGCATGCAGATAAAACCTTGTCCAGAGAAGAAAAGGTGATCGCTACCATCAGCCCTGTGTATTGCCAACAGTAAAGCATCCTGAGACCATTCTTGTGTGGGGTTGTTTCTCAGCCAAGGGAGTGGGCTCACTCACAATTTTGCCTAAGAACCTGTTACAGCCATGAAAAATAAATATTACAAAAACATCCTTCGAAAGCAACTTCTCCTAACCATCCAAGAACAGTTTGATGACAAACAATGCCTTTTCCAGCATGATGACCTTTCCATAAGGCAAAAGGGATAACGAAGTGGCTTGGAGAACAAAACATTGAAATTTTGGGTTCATGGCCAGGAAACTCCCCAGATCTTAATCACATTGAGAACTTGTGGTCAATCCTCAAAAGGCGGGTGAACAAAAAACCCCCCACAATTTCTGACAAACTCCAAGCATTGATTATGCAAGAATGTGGCCCAGAATTTGACTGACAGCATGCCTGAATGAATGACAGATGTCTTGAAAAACAAAAACAAGGGTCAACATGGCAAATATGAACTCTTTGCATGAACTTAATGTAATTGTCATTAAGACTGGGTTTTACACTATTGCCACATGCGGCTCACAGCAGGGGTCCGGTGCATCCCTGTTCACCGTTTCAGGTCCAATTTTAAGAATTTTGGGGCTAAATACGGACCTGAAATGGACCAAATGATGCACAGGGCTCCTGTGATAATTCACACCTGAACCGCAGCTGACATACTGTATGTGAACCGGCTCCATAGAGAGCCGGTCACAATCTCCTACCATGCGACTTGGATGTGGGAATACTGCATCCAATTCACATAGTTGTGAACCCAGCCTAAAAGCCTTTGATGCTTATGAAATGCTCATAATTCTACTTCAGTATACCATAGTAACATCTGACAAAAAGATCTAAAAACACTGAAGCAGCAGACTTTTGTGAAAATTAATATGTGTGTCATTCTCAAAATGGCCACGGCTGTATTCACAGCGCTTCACTTTTTCCACATTTTGTTATATTACAGCCTTATTCCAAAATGGATTAAATTCATCATTTTCCTAAAAATTCTGCAAACAATACCCCATAATGACAACGTGAAAGAAGTTTGTTTAATATCTTTGCAAATTTATAAGAAATAAAAAACGATAGTATTCACAGCCTTTGCCATGACACTCAAAATTGAGCTCAGGTGCATCCTGTTTCCACTGATCATCCCTGAGATGTTTCTACAACTTGATTGGAGTCCACCTATGGTAAATTCAGTTGATTAACCACGATTTGGAAAGGGACAGCGCTTCTCTGTAGAGAGAGGAGAACCTTCCAGAAGATCAACCATCTCTGCAGCACTCCACCAATCAGGCCTGTATGGTAGTAACTACAAGCTAACTGTACAAACTCCTGTTTGTGCTATTTAGTGACTGAAATGCCAAGGGCTAGGACAAACTTGCTTGAGGTCCTACTGCTTCTCCTTGTCGGTCTATATCATACAGAAGATTTTTGCCACACAGGTTTATGAGGTCTCTTTGGATTCAAGACTTAAACCCCCCTCTCAAAAAAAAGAAATGGATCCTGCTCTTTAAAGCATGGTATTTGACACAGTGCTTGTCCTGTCCCCCTGTAACACCTAAAAAACCTTGCTGATACTGCCAGTTTCCCCCCCCCACTCCTCTGTAAACTGACCACAGTGTATCACGGCTGCTGTCACGTACCTGGCAGGAGTCTGATATGACGAGGTCGGCCTCCCTTGTATCTCCTACCCAAGCCCCACTGAAGGTGAAACAGATGGTGGCAAGGGTCAGGAGGAACACAAGCGCCTGGGAATGTTGCTTGTAGAACCTGCGGTGGAAGTAGTAGGCTCAGTGGTACCACCAGGACAGCAGGTGAAGAGCTGGGGTGGAACTCAGAAGATCAGCGGATGTTAAAGAGGAACTCCAACCAACTTGCAGGTTCAGGCTTGGTGGCTTGTCAGTACTTCCTGTGGTCAGGAGACAAGAGAGCACTGGACACAGGAGAGCTGAGAAGATAGAGAGCCAGCGCAGGTTTCCAGATGTATTGTCAGAGCCGGGCAGATGATGAAAGCGGAGTTGTGGAGATAGCTGGGTTCGGTAACAGGCGGGCTTCAGAGTACAAGGCATAAGCAGGAGGAAGGTCAGGTACCAGTAATCAAGTAAATCAGAGTCCAGAAGCAGAGTGAGAGGAAGCCGGCATCAGTAACAGGTATTAAGCAGGTAGTAAGCAGGGTTCAAAGGATCAGGACACAGCTGAAGACCAGTCAGCACTTGTAGAGAGTCAGAGCACCCTTTAAATAGGCCGTCTGGCGTTAGGGACGCTCTCCTGTGCGTGCACGCCGTTCATTGCACACACGCATGCGCATTGGCGGTCTGGAAGTCTGTTGCTGTCTGGGAACACGCGCATGTGCACGCGTATGCGCCAGACGTGAATCAGTTCTCTTACAGCTGCTGAGCCCTGACACCGTGGTCCGTTTACGTGCCACCATCATCAGCAGCCTGCTATCTGCTATCTTCTCTCTTCTCTGCTCCTGTGTCCTCCTCCCCGCTCCCCTCACTGTGTGTGAGCCGTCCCTCCCCCCCTCCTTCTGCTCTCATAACACTAACCCATATACACCATCAGCACTGCCTCCTATTGCAGTGTCTCTCTCTGTGAATGATTTCTAAATATAAATGCTGTAAATACCTCATTTAAGAGCAGAGATTGTGATCACATGACCGGCCAGCTCTCTCCTTCTCTCCTCCTCCCCTCCAGACTGACATCAGCAGGGGAATCTGAGTCCTGCCCACTGCATCTCTCAGAGCAGGAAAGGAGGAAGCTGGCCAGTCATGTGATTGCAATCTCAGAAGTGAAATGGGGTATTTGCAGCCCCATCCTACACAGTAAATTCAATAACAAGTCCTTTATTGTCTAGGTCTTGGTATGGGTGACTATCACTAAATACCTATGTCATTAGCCTTGTATGATCTCCATTGCAGTGTATTTCATTGAAACCTTTTGAGTATAAATAGAGAAAGATAATCACAGCATGGCTTTAAACATAGAGAGCTATAACATTGTAAACCTAGCATAATATTTCTTTCACACAACAGGAATGTGCAAAGCGAAACAACTAAACTTATTTCAGTGCATACAACCATCAAGCACCTAAAAGATGCCCTTGAGGGACAGGCAAAATTCAGTTCACTGGATGTTTGAAGAACTTGACAAATATGTTTGTGAACCCTGAACATAGCTTCCGACCTACAATTGGAGTTTATAGAAGCCTATGGGGGAAGGCTGCTTGTAATGCAGCTTAAGGGGCAATGTTAAAAATACACAAGTTCTTTATTGTAACTAACTCCAAATATCCTGGCCATATTTTTCCTGACCTCTTTTTTTATTGTACCTGAATCGCATCGTTTGGGTGTTCACATTCATGCGATGCAATTCTAGCAATCGCACTGGTTTTGCGATCTGTTTCAGGATGTCATTAATCTAACATTGACACCCGCAGCAGATCGCATGGAGGCCGTGAGATTACCAAGCAGTGTAATGCGATACAATTCAGGTGCAAGGCAAAAAAATGGTCCAGCACCATCTTGGTGCGGATGCAATGTGATTTGATCCATACATCGCATGTCATGTGCACAGGAATATAGTTCCATTTCTGTGCGAATCACATGCAGTGTTTCTCACGCACCAGTGTGAACCTAGTCTCATGCCCCGTACACATGATGGGAATTTCCTATGGGCTAAAATCTGATGGAATTTTCTGTCAGAATTCCGTTCAAGCTGTCTTCCATCAGTCTTGCATACACACTGTTAGACTAAATTCCGACTGTACAAAGCGCGGTGACGTAAAACCCTACGATGAGCCGAGAAAAATAACGTTCAATGCTTCCGAGCATGCGTCGCCTTGATTCTGAGCATGCGTGGGGTTTTTTTCCGACGGAGTTCCACACAGACGATTTTCCCATAGAATTTTTTTACATCAGAAAAATTTAAAACATGTTCTATTTCTAAAATCCTACGGAAAAAAAGTCTGATGGGACCACAAACGATGGGAATTTCTGATGAAAAAATTCCATCAGACTTTTTTCATCAGAAATTCCTATTGTGCGTACAAGGCATAAAGGGTGAATTTTACTTTTAAATAACATGCTTTGGGGATTTCTTTAATCTGTAAAGTTAGGAAGAGGTATAATGTAGTCCTTTTAAAAGTTTCTTATTTTGTTTACAAACAGCAATCCAGGATCTGTAATTTAGCAGCAGCACTACCGCCGCAAATCCTGGCTAGCTGGTATCTTTAATCAAACCAGACGGGGAACCTGTGTGTTGTCATCAACCAACTGGTTAATTTAATGGGAAAAAAAAGGGGGGGGGGATAAACCTGCAATGAGTTCAAACCTGCATAGTATTCAAACCAGATCCTTATTCAGGCAAGTAGCCTGGGTGGCTTGGAAAAGGAGGGCAGTGAGCATGCGCCTCTTCACCACCCTGACCTGTCCATCAAAAGGGATGTGAGGGTTTTCTTTTTGGAACCTGAAAGCCCCCTTTATTGAAAAGAGGGGTTCCAGATATCCACCCCAAGGCAAATATGTATGGAGTCAGAAAAAAAGGTAAACAAAACTACCGACACTGTAAGTCAGTTTTTGAAAAATAAAAAAAGGAAACTACATCACCTGATGTAAATCCAACATCAGTCACATCATCCAGCGGTATAGAGATTCCCATTATGAGGCCCACCGTGTCTTGATGTTGACCACCGCTTGACAATGTTTACCCAGCGCACTACTGACACAAAATGACAGATCCCCAGCCAGCTGCTGTATGTAAACAAACAGAGCTAGGATCCTGAGTGACTTTATTGACCAAAAATAAGGGGATTCGGTAGGCCATATGGTCAGTTTGTAGCTGGTAACAGAGTGGGTTTGACTCATGCTCAACCTAAAGCGCATTCCTATCCATCACCAGCAAGTCAAAGTAGGTTATCTTCTTGGCATAAAGCAATTGAGCAGTGGTTCTTAAATATACCCTCTGAAAACACAACTACTGTACACAATAAAAAACCTTTTTGATGTGTGTTGTTTAATATTGGGTACCTCCTAATGTCTATACGTTGGTAACATTGTCTCCAGTTTGTTTTGTGTTCAGTCTATCATTCTTCTTCAAGCTTTTAATGTATATTAGAAATGTAAGTTGATTGTCAGATACCCATTGCAACTGCCATAGCCTCTGATTGTGCAGTTCTGTATTAAAGTGATGGAAACTTACTCATAGTGGCATTTATAGTTTGATGACATATTGAATATGGTATGGTGTTTTAGTATACAAGAGTGTAAAATTCAATGTACAGCAATAATACATAAAACCACTTATCATGCACAACAGGGATGACTATATCCATGAACCCATTATCACTTTAGTCTACACCAGTGATTCTCAACCAGGGTTCCGTGGAACCCTAGGGTTCCTCCAGAGGTTGCTAGGGGTTCCTTCATCATTGGGCAATTTCTGCCTCCTAGATAAGTTCACACTGACCCCATTGATCTTTTTAGCTATCTGTAAGCAGGTAATTCTTCCCAATTGCCACAAATGTAAGGCCCATTCTTCCAACTGACTGTCAGGCCTCGTACACACGACCGATTTTCTCGGCAAGAACCAGCAAGAAACTTGCTGGCAGAGAGGTCTTGCCGAGTAAATCGGTCGTGTGTACGCTGCTAGCGGGTTTCTCGTCGAGAAAACCGACAAGAAACCTCGACGAGAAAATAGAGAACCTGCTCTCTATT
Organism: Rana muscosa; assembly: GCA_029206835.1. Classification (NCBI taxonomy): domain Eukaryota; kingdom Metazoa; phylum Chordata; class Amphibia; order Anura; family Ranidae; genus Rana; species Rana muscosa. Next base: position 945,796,303 of record CM055116.1, read on the forward strand.
TTCTCGTCGAGATTCTCCTCGGCGTGTTTCTCGACGAGAAAAGTGAGTGTGTGTACACTTACCTGTCCGCCCGGAAGCCCGCGCATGTTCGAAATGAATTCGACGCATGCGCGGTAGCTTCCTAGGCATACGTAGGGTATACCAAGATGGCGGCGACGGCATCGAATGTGACGAGCGCATGCTCGACGTAGTCGATGACGTCACCGCGTACACTCCTTTCAAAGAACCGCGGGTTCTTTGAAACGAGCGTGTGTACACTCGGCCGGGACAAGTTTCTTGTCCAAGAATCTCGTCGAAAAAAACGACATGTTTTTTTCAACGAGAATCTCGGCCGTGTGTACGAGGCCTGACACTAATGTATCATGAGTTGTATATTTCTCAATTTTAGCAGGGGTTCCCCGAGACCGGAGAACTATTTCAAGGGTTTCTCTGTGTTGAAAAGGTTGAGAAAGGCTGGTCTACACATTTTAAAAATAGCCCTTCTAAAAATGGCAAGCTTGAAATGTAAAATGGTCTGGGCAAGATCCTTGAAAGCAGAATTCAGACCGTTTTATAAGAAATTTAAACATCTTTAGAATAAAAGGCTTGTGTTGAACCTTCAGAGAGAACAGGGAACGCATAATGCAGCTTTCAGTAATGGAATGCTGGCAGTGGATGGTGGAAGGAGAGGTCATCTGGGGACACTTAACACCCTCTGTTGCGTATCACTATCTGTCACTCTCAAGTCTTTCAATTTGCCTTTGCTCTGCTGGAATGAAATAATAAGATGGTTTTGGCTGGATCTCTGCAGCATAAAAGATAAAACTGGAGAATCCACAGCATTACAAGGACACAGGAGTAATACAGGCATGCCGTCAGTTACTTTGGTAATCCTAATTGCTGTGGAAGTTAAAAAGAAAAAAAAAAAAGGTACATTCTGCAGAATAAACAATGAGAAAGGGAAGGTTTGTATCTTGTTGGCTGCCCTGGAGGGCATATATGTTTGAGATGGATTATGCTTGGCACTTAGAGCCGCAGACGGATAAAAGCATTTCATTGACAGAGGAATGCACTGACTGCTGCCTCTTCTACTAACAAACATATTAATGATTCAGAACGCTGATGAGGCACTTTATGCCACACTGAGAAATAATGGACTCCTGGTCATTTTATTTACTATTCTCTAAAACCCAGAGAAATTCTGTTTTTTCTAGGGGTATAAAGCCTGATGGGTTAGTGGATTGCTTAAAATATCAGAACTCCAGTCAAATGTAAAACATGGTACCTTTTACCATTTCATGTAATTAATGAAAATGTGCCAGATGTTTTCTTAATATGGAATGCTTGAATACCTATAGTTTCCTTTCCTTGCTATTATCCCCTGCACTTGAGATGAAATTGCTGATCAGTTATAAAATGTTATAAATCAGTAAGGACAGGTACAGCAGGGTCCTGTTTCTTCTAGACCAGACCATTGTCTCAAAACTGATTCACCACCCTTCTAATGCCCCGTACACACGACCAGTTTTCCCGTCGGGGGGGGGGAACGATGGTTTTCCCGACGGAATTCCTCTCAAGCCTGCCTTGCATACACACGGCCACACAAGTCCGGTGAACTTTTGACTGCCAAGAACGCGGTGACGTAAAAGACTACAACGAGCCGACAAAATGAAGTTCTATGCTTCCGAGCATGCGTCAAATTGTTTCCGAGCATGCATGTTTTTTTTCCCGTCGGAAAAGCATACAGACGAACGGTTTTCCCGCTAGGATTTTTTCCTGATGGGAAAAAAGAGATCCTGCTCTTTTTTTCCCCGGCAGTTTTCCTGTCGGAAAAACTCAGATGGAGCATACACCCAGCCGGAAGCTCTCATTGCAGTTTTTCCGACGAGAAACCGGTCGTGTGTACGAGGCATAAGAGGCCTCCCTAGCCCCTTCTGAGGCACCCCCACTCCTGCCTATTCAGATATCCAGAGAGGTGTTTTCTGTCACAGTGCCTGCATTAATGAGCAGGCTTTTAGCCCTTTTAGAGGACTCCGGCTGCAAGCAGTTCCTCTCTTCTTCCCCAGAGACCATGGCTGACTTTCCTCTGACTGCTTCTGTGCTTCATGAAGAACAGCATGAGGATGATGCCTTGTCCGGTTCTCAGGACAGGAGGAAGACTAATTTTCTGATATTTTCCTCAATTTAAGGATTCCATCACTGTCCTTACTGACACAGTGCCCACGTACCTTGCATTAGAGCAGCCTGCACTGGCCCAGACAAGCTTTACCAGCCTTTTCCATTGCACCAAATCTACCTACGGTTTGCCTACGGTTTGCATGTCCACCATGCAACATTACAAACTTATTGTGCTTCCATTTGGCCTGTCTACAGCACCTCGGGTCTTCATTATGGTGCTGGCACCTGTCCTAGCTCTGATTCACTTTCAGGGAATCCCCATCATGGGATACCTGGACGATCTCCTGCAAAAGAAACGGTTGGTGCAGACTTTCCAGAAATCAGCACTGCACTTGACTCCTTTCTTAGGCCTCGTACACACGACTGGTTTTCTTGGCAAGAAACGACAAGAAAACTGCTGGCAGAGCTTTCTTGCCGAGAAAACCGTGCGTGTGTACGAGGCTTTCAGGTTTCTCGTTGGGAAATCTGCCCAGAATCTCGACGAGAAAAATAGAGATCCAGCTCTCTATGTTCTCGTCTGGATTCTTGTCGGCCTGTTTCCCGACGAGAAACCCGAGCGTGTGTATACTTACCTGCCTCCATGGAAACCCGCGCATGCTCGAAATGACTTTTGACGCATGCGCGGTAGCTTCCAAGGCATAGGTAGGGTGAAGCAAGATGGCGGCGACTGCATCGAATGTGACGGGCGCATGCTCGTCGTAGTCGATGATGTCACTGCGTTCGTGCCATTCAAAAGAACGGTGGTTCTTTTGAATCGTACGTGTGTACACTCGGCCGAGACAAGATTCTTGTCAAGAATCTTGTCAGGAAAAACGACAATTTTTTTCCTGACGAGAATCTCGGCCGTGTGTACTAGGCTTTAGAGTATCTGGCCTGCATCTTTGGATATGGCCCTGTCCAGAGTCTTTCCCTTGAACAAACTCCATTCTCTTTTCTCCAACATTCAGACCCTATGGTCCAGGAGCCATTCGACCATTTGCTTTTGCATGAGGGTTCTGGGACTAATGGTAGCCTCCTGAGGGAGTAATGTACAGTATGAACAGATTCACGCCAGACTATTGCCAGTTACCATTCTGGCACTACAGTTGTGTGAAAAAGTATTTGCCCCCTTCCTGATTTTTTTATTTATTTTTTGCAGATTTCTCACACTTAACCACTTGCCGACCGCCTCCTGTAGATATACGTCGGCAGAATGGCACGTACAGGCACATCAACGTACCTGTACGTCCCCTTTAACTGCCTGACATGGGGGTCGCGCACGCACGACCCTGCTGCCTTCCCCGTGAGTCGGACTCGATCGCCGCGGGAATCCCCGCGATAGTCTCACGGAGGCATAGAGCAGGGAGATGCTTGTGTAAACAAGCATCTCCCTGCTCTGCCTAGTGACAATGACACGGATCTCGGCTCCGTGTACTCGGAGCGGAGATCGGTGTCATGTGACACAGAGCCCAACCCCCCCTCAGTTAGAAACACAATGCAGGGAACATTTAACCCCTACAGCGCCACCTAGTGGTTAACACCTTCACTGCCAGTGTAATTTTCACGGTAGCCAGTGCATTTTTATAGCACTGATCGCTGTGAAAATGACAATGGTCCCAAAAATGTGTCAAAAGTGTCCGATATGTCCGCCATAATGTCGCAGTCATGAAAAAAAATCACTAATCACCACCATTACTAGTAAAAAAAACAAAAATAATAAAAATGCCATAAAACTATCCCCTATTTTATAAACGCTATAACTTTTGTGCAAACCAATCAATAAACGCCGATTGCGATTTTTTTACCAAAAATATGTAGAAGAATACGTATCGCCCAAACAGAGGAAAAAATTGTTTTTTTTGTTTATATATTTTTGGGGGATATTTTTATTATAGCAAAAATAATTTTTTTTATTTTTTTTCAAAATTGTCGCTCTATTTTTGTTTATAGCGCAAAAAATAAAAACCACAGAGGTGAATAAACACTACCAAAAGAAAGCTCTATTTGTGTGAAAAAAAGGACGTCAATTTTGTTTGGGAGCCACGTCGCACGACCTCGCTATTGTCAGTTAAAGCGACGCAGTGCCGAATCGCAAAAAGGGGCCTGGTCTTTAACCAGCCAAAATGGTCCGGGGCTTAAGTGGTTAAATGATTCAGATAATCTAACAAATTTTAATATTACACAAAGATAACCCAAGTAAATCCAAGATGCAGTTTTTAAATTATTATTTAATTTATTAAGGGAAAAAAGCTGTTCAAACCTGCCTGGCCGTAAGTGAAAAAGTAATTGCCCCCTCCAATGCTGAATCATGAATGAACTGTGATTTAACCACAGTTTTGGGGAAAGCTGAGTTAGATTTCACTTGCCACACCCAGGCCTGATTACTGCCAGACCTGTTGAATCAAAAAATCACATAAATAGACGCTGTCTGACAAAGTGAAGCACGCTAACAGATCACAAAAAGCCACATATCATGCCACAATCTAAAAAAATTCAAGAACAGATGTAAGTAATGTACATGTATTGGTCTAGGAAGGGTTTCAAAGCCATTTCTAAGGCTTTGGAACTCCAGTGAACCATGGGGAGAGCCATTATACACAAATGAAGATGGAACTTGGAACAGTGGTGAACCTTCCCAGGAGTGGCCATCCTACAAAAATTACTCCAAGAGCATGACGACGACTCATCCAGGAGGTCATAAAAGTACCCAGAACAACATCTAAAGAACTGCAGGTCTCACTTGCCTCACAATTCAACAATAAGAAAGAGACTGGGCAAAAATTGCATCCATGGTAGAGTTCCAAGGCCAAAGCCACTCCTAACCAAAAAGAACAAAAAGGCTCATCTCACATTTACCAAAAACATCTTGATTATCCACAAGACTTTTAGGCAAATATTCTGTGGACTGATGAGACAAATTTTTTTTTGTAAGGTGTGCATCCTGTTACATCTGGCATAAAACGAATACAGCATTTCATAACAAGAACATCATACCAACATTCAGACATGGTGGTGGTAGCGTGATGGTCTGGGGCTGCTTTGCAGCTTCAGGACCTGGACAATTTACCATAATTGATGGAACCATGAATTCTGAGCGCTACCAGAAAATCCTAAAGGAGGATATCCGGCCATCGGTTTGTGACCTCAAGCTCAAGTGCACTTGGGTTTTGCAGCAGGACAATGATCCGAAACACAAGAGCAAGTCCGCCTTTAAATGGTTCAAACAAAGCAAAATTTAGGTTTTGGATTGGCCTAGTCAAAGCCCAGACTTAAATTCAATTGAGATGCTGTATCATGACCTTACACAGGCCGTTCATGCTGGAAAACCCTCCAATGTGGCTGAATTAAAACAATTCTGCAAAGAAGAGTGGTTATTAGCTTTAGGGGGCATTACTTTTTCACATAAAGCCAGGCAGGTTTGGACAGCTTTTTTGCCTTAATAAATTAAACCATAATATAAAAACTGTATTTTGTATTTACTCAGGTTATCTTTCTGTAAAAATATAATTTTGTTTAATGATCTGAGTCATTTTCTCCATCAGCACATCCCCCACAGTTATTACCTCTTGTATCTCTTGACCCTCCCTCTTAGATTGTAAGCTCTAAATGAGCAAGGCCCTCTCATTCCTACTGTATTAAAGTGTATTGTTTTTGTACGGTCTACCCTCACGTTGTAAAGTGCTGCGTAAACTGTTGGCACTATATAAATCCTATATAATAATAATAATTTAAGTGTGACAAATATGCAAAAAAAAATAAAATAAAAATCAGAAGGGGGCAAATACCTTTTCACACAGCTTTATGTTACAAGCATTCTCTAAATTGCCCCATTCTTCTGAGCAGCAAACCCAGGCTGGTCCTGGTGCAGTGGATTTCCAGTCGAGTTCTCTTGATGACCTAGAAGGTGCTCGTGAAAGATGCCTGCCTGCTGGACTGGGCAGAAGTCCTGCATATTCTTGGTGCAGGGAACTTGGTTGTTGGAGGATTTTTGGCTTCTGATGACTTGGATTCCTGGAGGGTTCAGCTCTTAGGAAGGGGGTACGCCCCCAAAATGCATTATATATTGGAGAAGTGATCACTGTGGTTTCTTTTTTTGTGGTGGATACTCAGAGTGTTTATTATCTGTGTATACACTTTACTAATTTCTGGTGAGTGCATAAGGAGAGTGAAGTAGTAGAATTGCCTTCCCATTACACAGGGTGGATTATTGTTATCTCGTCGATCCGGGTGGACGTCATGTGAAGTCCTCCCGGATTGCACCTCGTGCAGGGCCACGCTGAGGCACGATCTGTCACGGACTCTGTCCATCGGACACAGCCGATGACTGATCAGTGTACCAGTCCGCTGCCGGTACAAAGTGATCATTGTGACCAATCACAGCATATCGCATGACAGTTGTAAACAATAGATGGCTTCCTTTCATGCCATCTATTTTGAAAATTGTTTTGCTAGCTGTGATTGGTCTGATTGGTCATAGTGATCGCATGGTACAGACAGGGCCAATCACAGCCCATCTGTACCATGTGATTAGCTGTGGCCAATCACACGTAAATCGCAACAAAACAAACTGAATCAATTTCATTGAGTAAAATGCTTACTTATAGCAATGAAATTCATTGCTATAAGCAATCATAATGTAAAAAATAAATACAAATACTGATCACTTCCCCAGAGTAGTACAATGTTACTATGGTAACATTACATTGCCCTGGTCAGTGTGTTAATCAAAAAATTGTTAAAACAATTACATTTTTTTCATATGGTCACCAGTCAGTGTCCCTGATCACCGCCACACCAGTTTTATGATGCTGGATGTCAATTTTGAGAGCGAGAATAGAAGTTAAAATTCGGCAAAGTGGCGTGCTTATGAAAAGCACCTCTTTTTAATTTGTTCTAACTTTAAATGAAATGGTCACTTTAAATGTGATTATTCTAGTTAATTTTACCCGGTAATGCCCACTGATTTTCTTTCTGTGTTATCCATAATACAAACAGGGTTTTTGTGGTTTACGTTTCAAAGTAGCTTATGAAATTAAATTCAGCTATTTTACTTAAAAAATAAATTGCTTTCAATTTTCAGAATCTATCCTCACTGTGGAATTAGATCTGCAAGTTATTAATAAATGCTCATTATATTCTCAGGTACAGAGTGTTCAGCTGAGCACTTATTTTGAAAGGTCTGAAATAGAATTTTAATCCTCCAGGAGCAGCTTGCACAAGAATAAAATCTGAATCCCGATGCTTGTATGGATCTAGGTCAAATTTATCTAGTGATTCAACAGCCTGAAGCAATTTCACCGCTAAACAAGTAACAAATGCTGAATTCCCTCCCTGTGGATTTACAGCTGCCCCACTACTGTATTAGACTCAATTGTATTAGTTTTCCTAGAAATACAAGTCTGGGATACGAAGCAGCCTCCTAGGACCCACAGAGGAAGGCAAATATACAAGCAGATGTATACATAAACGCACCAGTAGTCTACCAATAGTTTTTTTTGTGCAGTGGGTAAGGTAACGAAATAAGCCTTCTATAATGTAGGCTTTGTATGGATGCTTGGTGGTTCTAGAACAATGTAACCTTTCGTGATCACATTGGTGATCACTAGCAAGGGAAAATTCCCTGAGATTCTGGGTTCAGCAACCTCAAAACCTAGGCTGAAATATTCGTTTATGGGCACATAACCACTTTTCTAAAGCAGAGCGGATCGAGGGAAGGTGCGAGAGTTGACATCTTTGGCTTAGATTTTCACCAGGGTTTTTGAATGTCATGGAGACCTCTACCTAAATCTGAGTTATTGGTTTTGATATTTCAGAATGTTGCTAATAAATTAATAATTTAAAAAAAACACTTATTTTTGGTTACTAGAAACGCACTACTAGGCACTAGTAGCAAGGGGTCGAATAACTAAACTGTATGGCATGCAATAAGAGTATCATATTACTCATTTGCATAAATTCTCGTATACGGTAAAAAAAAAGCCCAGTTCATAAAAAAATAAAAATAACGGTTATGCGGTATTTAGCGCCAAATTAAAAAATGTGCTGGTAAATATTGCATAAAAAGCTCCTGAAGTCCAATTCACAAATGGGCCGGAGAGTAAAAAAAAGCATGCCATATTTACCACCAGGGTTTAGCTGGCGGTATCACATGCAGTGTTTGCCAAAAAACAGCATGGGAATCAGGGGGACCCCCCATGCTGTTTTTTGACAAATAGCTGGTTGCCAATGAGTGGGCCAGGAAGCCATCTGCCGAGTCCTTAAAGCGGAGTAACACCCAAAAATTTTATTTTTTAAGTAAGCAGCTACAAATACTGCAGCTGCTGACTTTTAATATTAGGACACTTAGGGCGCCCGCGATGTCCTCACCCAAAGCCGATCTGTCCCTCTCTCCCGCTCTCGGGTGCAGGCACCGGCATCTTTAGTAAGGGAATTGGAAAGTGAAACCTTGAGGCTTCTGAGCCTGATTCCCTACTGTGCATGCGCGCTGCACGTTCTCACTGGTCCCTGCTGTCTTCTGGGACATGTGTGTCTCCCAGAAGACAGCAGGGGGGGTGCAGGAGAGGCCGTACATGGCGTAGATCACAGCAGAATCTGCGGGGATCTATCGCCAGGAGTGGGAGCAAATACCTGTATTAGACAGGTATCTGCCCCCCCCTCCCCCCTGAAAGGTGCCAAATGTGACACCGGAGGGGGGAGGAACCGGAAAAGCGGAAGTTACATTTTTGGGTGGAACTCCACTTTAACAACGGATGTCTCATCAGCTGAATGTACAAAAAAACATGCTGACAGTTAAAAGGAATGGAGAAAAAAAAACAGCTTGGGGTCCTCCCCACTCCAAAAAATCTAATAATAAATAGCGTGGGGTCCTCCCCAAAATTCATACCAGACCCTTATCCGAGCATGCAGCCCGGCAGGTCAGGAAAGGGGGGAAACGAGCGAACCCCCCCACCCCCAAACCATACCAGGCCACATGCCCTCAACATGTCCCCCCACCCCAAAGTACCATGCCCCCATGTTGATGAGGACAAGGGCTTCATCCCCACAACCATGACCAGTGGTTGTGGGGGTCTGTGGGCAGCGGGTTTATCAGAATCTGGAAGCCCCCTTTAAAGGAGGCCCCCAGGTCAGACCCCCCATGTGAATGACAGTTTTGGACAATTCCTTTATTAAAAAAGTGTCCCCCGATGTAAATCTATTGTCAATCATGCTGCCCGACCACTATATCACATATTCAAAATTTTTATAGATCAAGTTCCATTTTTATTATTTGTTTTTTAGAAAAAATGTGGTTTTGGGTTATAAGGTCAATTTACTGTGATAGGTGGTTCATTGGTATTTAACCCATGATGGTTTATCTTCAGCATAATCGATTCACAATTCTAAATTTGGTTCTAAGGTATGGTTTGGTATGGTTAGGTTTGGTTCTAACCATTATGTTTTCACACAAAATAACGATTTAAAGCAGAACTACATTATTTTTTTTATTTTTATTTTTATGAAAAAATTCTGAAAATCCAAGTTAAAAAATGAAGACATTGATACTTGCAAAATTTTATGTTTCTTTTGGCTTTCTCAATGTTTCCTAACTGCTTTGCAATTATGGTAGCAGGATCTAGGATCCTGTGTGAACGCTCGGCTTGATCTTTTCTAGATGCACACCTCCCTGCTTATTGTGGCTTAATAAAACGTTTTAAATTATAGTGACGTCTTTGGAGTGCAGCCTTTTTATTTGTTAAAGTTTTTAATAGCTGTTAAAGGTGATATAATATACAGTATACTATATAGTCTGTTAAAATGTAGCATCAGTCCCTGGAATGAAAATATTCATAGGTGTCAAGGTCACCTGTGGCCAGGTGACAGATGCACACCGTAGGGGGACAGGAGTGCACCGCGAGGTAGTGAACCCTATGGCTGGCTTCTGCGGATAGGAAACTGGGTGGTTGTGGAAAGCGGGACCAGAGGAGCACAACCGGGATCCTAACGGAAGCTAGAGCCAAGATTCCCCAGGGCGCGGAGTCTAAGACCCAGCAGGTCTTCTCCAGGGCCTCTAGTGGTGAGGATGTTATGCTGCAGGCTGGGACCAGGTCGCGGCCCCTGGAGTTTCCTAGCTCACGCCCCGTAGGATAAGGGGAAAAGAGGGGAAGCAGCAGCACAAGATATGAGAGAACCGAATAACAAGCTGAAGGTCAGGGGCCACAAGCAGACAAGGATAACGAAAGAACGAGCCGAAGGTCAAGGGTCACGAGCAGACAGGGATAGTCGGGGCAAGCCAATAACGTAACAGAGAGACAGACGTAGCACACGGCAGGCAGGAACCCAAACACACAATGCCTAACAAACACGTTGATCAGCCAAGCAGGCTTGCAGTGCACAGGTTAATATAGTGTTCTGTGATAGGGCCTGGGGTGGAGTCAGGCTGGGAGGAGATTATAAAGGAAGCCAGGTGAAAGGGCTCAGGCCTCTAAGATGAACACATGGGAAGGAAGGTAAGCTGACAGACAAACACTACTGCATATCCATGACAATAGGTATGGAAGTGTAGATGTGAGTAGAGACGTGATATTATCTATTTTCAATCTGGTGTTTTGTGGTGTGTGTTTAAGCACAAATATTGGGGCCCCTTCACGTTTTTGGCCTGTCAATGTACATTGAGGGCTTATTAAAAAATAACAGACATGCTCAATGCAACATGTGATGATGTTGCAAAAAATGCATGTCAATGTATGCATAGGCACCTGTTATAATTTATAGCATTAGAATGACCATATGTGCTTGAATTTGGGGTTTCAAAATATGCAGCTCACTGTAATGAGCTTTATTAAACCATATTTCTCTTTCGTTCATGGACGGACACAGCCTTAATCTTGACAAAGTGGGTATTGGCCTTCCTTTAGGAGTGACTAGGCAGAAAGTGTTAACTTCAAAGCAGAACAGCCCCGCCCAGGGGGCGGTCCTACTGACTATATCCCCTCAGCCTGCACAAAGCAGATCCATTTTTTTCTGTCTAGCCAAGGAGAAGACATGGCTCCCATCAGGCCCATAGGCCTGGGGGTTTTATTTTTATTTCAAACTTATTTTGTTTTTTTAAACTTTTGTTTGTTCCGGTGATCTTCGATCAACTGCCGACTGGGCGACATGCTGGATCCGTGATCCTTGTAGTCCCCCCCCCAGTTTCGGCCATCGAGCATGTGCCGACCGTAGTCATGCACTGGGTCGTCCACGATCTACCTGTTGCTACGGGTGGCCAGTGAGCTTACGCTCTAGGGCTTACATCGGACCGCTCAAACGGCCGAGACACAGTAGCCTGGCTGGTGAGCTTAAGCTCCAGGGCTTGAATCGGCCACTCAGCTACGGCTGACGTTTACGGCCGAGTCGCAGTAGCCTGGCCGGTGAGCCTACACTCCAGGGCTTGCATCGGACCGCTCAGCTACGGCTGACCTTTACGGCCGAGTCGCAGTAGCCTGGCCGGTGAGCTTGCGCTCCAGGGCTTGCATCGGACCGCTCAGCTACAGCTGACTTTTATGGCCGAGTCGCAGTAGCCTGGCCGACAGTCATCTCCGTCACCATGCGGAAGATCGTCTGTCTGGGATGTTTCCAGCATATTCCCGCAGGAAAGGTAAGTATAATCCCCTGCTTCGGCAGGAGGACAGAGCTGGACATCCCTGGAGAGGTGAGTTAAGGGCTCTATCCTTATCTCCCCTACCCTCCCTTCCCCCCCTCCTTAGGCTCTCTATAGCTAGCTGCTGGGGTTCACCTGGGGAGGACTCCACCTGTGGGGAACTGTGCTGTACGTCCACTAAAATGTATTATAAGCTACCTTAATTTGCTTACCTGTGTGTCTGCTCCATGCTGTCGGCGACCATTTTTGCTGTGATCCATGCTGTATTGCTATCTGCATTGGCGGCCATGTTCTTGTGGCCGCGCTGTATTTGACCTCTATAGTCTGCTCGGCGGCCATGTTTTTGGTGATTCACTGCTGTATTTACTTTCTACTGCAATGGCGGCCATGTTCTTGTGGCCACGCTGTGTTTGGCCTCTAGCGGTCCCTCGGCGGCCATATTTCCTATGATCCAGGCGGGTTGTGACATCCTGGCTTGGCTGTCAGGGCTATGTGGTCGCTCTATGTTCCGGCCGCTCGGCGGCCTGTTTTACTCTTTCGTCCATGGACCGACACAGCTTCTCTATTGACAAAGTGGGTATTATCCGTTAATTAGGAGTGACTAGGCAGAAAAACTTGTAAAAAGTGTTGCATCACACCTTCTACAGTACCGCCCAGGGGGCGGACCCCCTCTGGGTATACCCTCTCAGTCTGCATCTTCGCAGATCAGTTTTTTTCTGTCTAGCAAGGAGTAGGACATGGCTCCCTTCGGGCCCATTGGTCCGGGGAAAAAAGATATATATATTTTTATTTTTTTTGCTACATTTGTTGTTTCCTGCGATCTTCGATCAACTGCCGACTGGGTGACAGGCTGGATCCTTGATCCTTGTAGTCTCCCCAGTTTCGGCCATCGAGCGTGTGCCGACCCTAGCTACGCGCTGGGTTTTCCACGACATGCCCGTCGCTCCACGGGTGGCCGGTGAGCTTACGCTCCAGGGCCTGCATCGGACCGCTCAGCTTCGGCTGACCTTACGGCCGAGTCGCAGCAGCCTGGCCGGTGAGCTTACGCTCCAAGGCTTGCATCGGACCGCTCAGCTTCGGCTGACCTTACGGCCGAGTCGCAGCAGCCTGTCCGGTGAGCGTCATGCTCCAGGGCATACATATGATCGTCCCTCCTGGGTCCAATCACAGCATGCCTGGCCAACAGTCACCTTCCGTGCGCGGACGATGATCTGTTTGGAATGTCTTCCAGCAGAATACATGCAGGATAGGTAAGTAAAACTCCCCTGCCTCGGCTGGGTGATTTAGCTGGACATTTCTGGAGAGATCAAGTAAGTGGTTGTGGCCCCTTTCTTCCCTCTCTCCCTGCCTTTCCCTCCTCCCTGGGCTTCTAGCTAAAGGTTGCTGGGTGCTGGGGGTCACCTAGGGGGTCCCACTGGAGCGGGGCTGGCTGTAACTAACATTTAAAAGAAATGTCATTTTTTCTTACCTGTGTTTGTGTCCTTCCTCCTCCATGCTGTCGGCGGCCATTTTGAGGTGGTCCATGCCAAGTTTGGCCTCTTGTGACTGCCCGGCGGCCATCTTCCTGTGGTTTGGCCACACCCACTGGCCCCTATCAGCTGATCGGCGGCCATGTTTGTCCACCCTGTATGCAGATATTGCCGTTCGGCGGCCATCTTTTTGTGGGCTATGGCTGCTTGACCTCTATCTTCTGTCGGCGGCCATTTTCTTAGAGCCCACATTATCTTCCATACAGACGTTTTTGGCAACCATTTTTCGAGAGCCTCCGGCCTCTAGGGTGCATTACACTGGCGCGAAAATTCACACAGGAAGTGCTGATAAAAGAAGCAGACTGATACAGCAGCAGGGGGGACAGCATCACAGGCGCAGCATAGCAGTACCTATCCAGGGTGGTGAGTCCTCTGGGTGACCCGGCCTCTCTGCAGCACAGGAGGGTGGCCTATTGATATCTTGCCTGGAGCCCTGTGAGTGTCAGCGTGTGGTCAGCATGGCATCTGAGCCAGATGTCTTCTCCCCTGAAACACCAGATTTAGCAGCTGGTGCCCCTGAGGTGTCTATGAACGCTATGACTGCAATCCTAGAGGCGTTTGCTGCCAGGGTGGAAGCAGCACACGGGAATACAGGGGGTAGTAAACGCCCCATCCCCTGCAAGCTTCTGGGGATAATTCTGGTGCAGAACCAGGTCCAGCTACGGCTCGGGGCCCAGATTCTGACGCATCAGAGACTGCAGACCGTGACCAGACAGTGAGAATGACTCAAAGTCCAGGTCAGTACGCGAGACGGCTTTGGTATCTGACCTTATTACTACAGTGCGGGATATGCTAAAATTGCAAAATACTGCAGAAGCAGCAGAGACTCCGGTCCACATGGGTTTCATAGACCTGCCCGCACTGCTAAGGTGTTTCCTTGTGTGTCTTTTGATAAACTCTTATACAAGGAATGGGAGAACCCACTGAGGGTCTTTACAGCCCCAAAGAGGTTTGCGGTACGGTACCCCTTTTGAGGAGAGTTTTCTGAAGAAATGGACCTCTCCCCCCTATAGTGGACCCTCCGGTGTCCAGACTTAATAGAGCCACCACAATTCCTGTAGAAGGGGCTCCTGTTTTCTAGGACCCTGTGGATAAGAAGGCTGAAGCACTCGCTTGCTACCTATACTCAGTGGTAGGCTCGGCAGTACGCCCGGCATTGGCGGGGGCCCTAGTGTCTCACACACTTACTGAATGGGCAAGATTGCTACTCCAGGGGTTAAGGAGCGAGATGCTCCTCCTGATGAGATAACATTGGCCGACCTGTTGGTCCAGGGCCTTAGGTTTGTCTGCGAGTCAGACATGAATACTATTCCCCTGCTGTCTAAAACTTTGGTTTATGCAGTAGCAATACGCCGCCTGATCTGGCTAAAAGGCTGGTCTGCGGACCAGACTTCCAAGAAAGCCCTGTTGGATCTGCCTTTTAAGGGCGACGGACTTTTTGGGGCTTCTCTGGATGACATCATCAAGGATGCCACAGGAAGTAAAAGCACTTTGCTTCCCCAAATTAGCAAGGGTAAGGGGCCACGCCAAGGGCAAGAGCCCTCCTTTACTGCACACAAGTGGTTTTTTCGTCCCCCTAGGGAGACAGGGAAAAGACCCCAGGCCGATAAAGCGCCTGCCCAAGGACAAAAGCGTCCCTGGTCCCGCATACCCAATAAGCCTGCGGACAAATTTGCGTCCGCATGAAGGTCCACCCCCACCCAGCTCTCGGGTGGGGAGACGTCTTCGCAAATTCACGACTCAGTGGACAGCACTAATCTCCGACAGGTGGGTTTGCGAAGTAATCTCCTCAGGCTACAAGATAGAGTTTCTCTCTTGTCCACCGGACAGATTCAACACCTCCAATCTCCAGCTACTACCGACCCGTCGGGAGGCCCTGTATGGGGCGGTCCAGAGTCTACTGGAACGCGGGGTAGTTATTCCAGTTCCAGAACTGGAACGGGGTTTTTACTCAAATCTGTTCATTGTGCCGAAGAAGGAGGGGGTTCGTCCAAGCTTGGATCTCAGAGCCCTCAATTGCTTTGTGAAGGTACAAAGATTTCGGATGGAGTCGGTTCGATCTGTAGTCACGGCTCTCCATCCGGGGGACTTTCTGGCCTCCTTGGACATCAAGGACGCATACCTGCATGTCCCCATATACTCCAGACACCAGAGGTTTCTGCGATTTGCTATCGGGAAGGACCACTACCAGTTTGTGGCCCTCCCGTTGGGCCTTGCCTCAGCACCCAGGACGTTCACCAAGGTGCTCGCTCCGATTCTGGCACTTCTAAGACAGCGGGGTATCGCTATCACAGGCTACTTATAAGACCTTCTGCTGAAGGCCCCTTCAAGCTCAGAATTAGAGGTAAGCGTGTCCATTACCTGTCAGACTCTTCGAGACTGTGGTTGGATACTAAACACGCAAAAGTCAGTATTGGTGCCCACTCAACGCCTAGGGTACCTGGGGTTGATTCTGGATTCTTCAGAGGCAAAGGTATTCCTCCCTGTGGAGAAGTTGCAGACCCTCCGGGCTGCAGTATGGCAGCTGACTTCCAGGAATTGGTCGTCACTCTGTTTTTTGCATGCGAGTGTTGGGCCTCAGGGTAGCCTCCTTCGAGGCGGTTCCATATGCTCAATACAACACTCGAGTGTTACAGAAGGAAGTTCTGTCCAGATGGAACAGATGCCCTTCATCTCTGGATTATCAAATCCGAGTGAGCCACATAGTCAGGAGATCCCTGGTATGGTGGCTGACAGCACCGGCTCTAATGGCCGGGAAGTCATTTCTTCCGGTTTACTGGATAGTGATCACGACGGACGCCAGCCTTACAGGTTGGGGGGGAGTCTGGGGTGTTCAGTCGGCGCAAGGTTGCTGGACCCCAGAGGAAGCCCTCCTGCCGATCAATGTCCTGGTAATCCGGGCGATCAGGCTGTGCCTCTTCAAATGGTCTCAGAGGCTGCAAGGGCGTCCAGTCAGGATCCAGTCAGACAACGCCACAGCAGTGGCATATGTCAATCATCAAGGAGGAACAAGAAGCTCAGCTGCAACATCGGAGATCGCTCGCATCCTGAAGTGGGCAGAGAGGAGCGTACCGGCACTGTCGGCCGTGTACATTCCGGGTGTGGAAAACTGGCAGGCGGACTACCTGAGCCGCCAGATGCTGGACCAGGGAGAAGGGTCCTTACACCCGGAGGTGTTCCAACTCCTCTGCCAAGATGGGGCACACCAGACGTAGATCTTCTGGCTTCCCGACTCAATCGGAAGGTATTGAGATTTGTGGCCCGGTCAAGAGACCCATGGGCAGACGCAACGGACGCGTTGGTAGCATCGTGGGGTCAGTATCGGCTAATCTATGCCTTCCCTCCCTTAAGGCTTCTTCCTCGTCTGCTCCGCAGAGTGGAGGCAGAGGGAATTCCAATGATCCTAATCGCTCCAGATTGGCCTCAGCGTCCTTGGTACGCCGATCTAGTACGTCTGGTAGCAGACGTCCCCTGGCGCCTACCACTACAGAAGGACCTGCTATCGCAAGGTCCCATATTCCATCCTGCTTTACAGTCATTGGCTTTAACGGCATGGCTGTTGAGAACCAGGTACTGAGAGACCGGGGCCTGTCAGACTCAGTAATCTCTACTATGAGAAGTGCTCGAAAACCGTCCTCTAGGAAGGTCTATCACCGCACTTGGTGGGCCTACATCTCCATGTGTGAGGAAATGAAATGGCATCCGCGTACCTATTTGGTTTCCAGAATCCTGCTGTTTTTACAGCATGGGGTGGACCAAGGGCTTGCCCTAAGTACGATTTAAGGGACAGATATCTGCCCTGGCTGTCTTTTTTCAGCGACCCCTGGCGACTCACTCTCTCGTGAGTACATTTGTGCAGGGGGTCCGACAGGTGGCCCCTCCGGTCCGTCCCCCGTTACCTCCGTGGGACTTGAACCTGGTCCTCTCGGTGCTTCAGAAGGCACCGTTTGAGAATATTAGAGATATTCCCCTGTTGACACTTTCTCAGAAAGTGGTCTTTTTGGTGGCTGTTACGTCAGTTAGACGAGTCTCTGAGCTGGCAGCCTTGTCCTGCAAGGCTCCCTATTTGATTTTCCACAAGGATAAGGTGGTGCCGCAGCCTTCCTTTCTTCCGAAAGTCGTTTCGGCTTTTCATCTCAACGAAGACATTGTACTTCCATCCTTGTGTCCTCAGCCGTCGAATCCTAAGGAGTCGGCGTTGCATTCCTTGGACGTTGTGCGAGCTTTGAGAGTATACCTATCTGCTACTTCCCTGTTCCGGAAGTCAGACTCACTGTTTGTTTCGGTGGCTGGTCCCAAGAAGGGCCAAGCAGTCTCATCGGCCACCATCTCTAGGTGGATCCAACCGATAGTAATCCAGGCTTACGCCTTAAAGGGTCAGGCGCCCCCCTTTCCTGTCACGGCGCATTCGACCACGGCAATAGGTGCCTCTTGGGCTTTCCGACATCAAGCGTCTGTTTCCCAATTATGTAAAGCGGCGACTTGGTCGTCCGCTCACACTTTCACAAAATTCTACAAAATTGATGTAGGTGCATCTTCGGATGCCTCTTTTGGCCGCAAGGTTTTGCAAGCGGCTGTTTAGAGTTGCAACTCCTCCGTTGGAGGAGTGCTGTTTTGTGTTTGGGGTGAAGTTTATTTTTATGCTGTTGCCACCCCTCGTTTTTTTCTCTGACACTGCTTTGGGACGTCCCACTTTGTCAATAGAGAAGCTGTGTCGGTCCATGGACGAAAGAGTAAATAGGATTTTTTACTCACCGTAAAATCCTTTTCTCTGAGTCCATGGACCGACACAGCACCCACCCCTCCTTTTAAGTTTGTACTGCTTTTTGACGAACTGATCTGCGAAGATGCAGACTGAGAGGGTATACCCAGAGGGGGTCCGCCCCCTGGGCGGTACTGTAGAAGGTGTGATGCAACACTTTTTACAAGTTTTTCTGCCTAGTCACTCCTAATTAACGGATAATACCCACTTTGTCAATAGAGAAGCTGTGTCGGTCCATGGACTCAGAGAAAAGGATTTTACGGTGAGTAAAAAATCCTATTTTTTCTTCATGCTCAATCTAAAGCGCTATGTGGGCTTCTAGCTGCCGCGGAGGCCATTTTCTTGGTGTCCCACGCTCTATACGCTCGGCAGCCATGTTCTTTTGGCCCGCGACATTGTTGGCCTCTAGTGGCCACTCGGCGGCCATTTTGCTGTCTATCAATCAGCATTCAAACGGCGCAGACTGACAGACTCACGCTGCTGAAGGTTCAGACTGTATAGCTGACAAGGAAGCAGCTCCATTAAGTGGCGGACGACAGCGTACTACTGTTCCAGGGTGGTGAGTCCTCTGGGTGAGAACCACTTGTCTCTGACTGCAGCTAGGAGGGTGGGTTACTGTGCCTTGCCCTCAGGTCCCTGTGTCAGGGTGTGGGTCAGCATGGCGTCAGAAGCAGACGCTTTTTTCCCCTCTAACATCTGAGCCTGCAAGGATGCCCTGCACCTGATGTATCGGTGGATGCTTGGTCGGCAATCCCAGATGCCTTATTGCCAAGGTGGAAGCAGCACGTGGGAAAACGGGGGCTAGAAAGCGCCCCCTGCCCCCCGCCATCTGCTGGGGAAAACTCAGATGCGAAGCCGGCTCCAGCAGGTCGATAAAACGCCTGTTGAGGCGTCCCTGGTTTTGCAAACCCAACAAGCCTGCGAACAAACCTACGTCTGCATAAAGGTCTGTCCACACCCATCTCTCGGGTAGGGGAACGTGTTCGCGAAATCGCGACCTGGGGGACATTTCAGATCCCCGACCGGTGGGTTTGCGAAGTAGTTTCCTCAGGGTACAAGAAAGAGTTCTCTCTTGCCCTCCGAACAGATTATATTTTCCCTCCAACCGCCAGCTTCTGCCGACGTGTCGGGAAGCCCTATAGGGGAGACGCAGGCCAATATTCCTGTTTCAGTACAGGGAACGGTTTCACGGGTTTTTACTCAGATCTGTTCGTAGTACCAAGGAGGGGGTTCGCCCAATCTTAGATCTCAGGGTCCTCAATTGCTTTGTGAAGGTACAAAGATTACGGAGGGAGTTGTTTCGATCTGTTGTCGCTGCCCTCCATCCGGGGATTCTGGCATCCTTGGCAAGGACGATACTTGCAGGTCCCCATATGCACCAGGCATCAGAGATATCTGCACTTGCGGCTGGGGAAGACCACTGCCAAATGGTGGCGCCCCCCTTGGCCTGGCATCAGCACCGAGGGTGTTCACCAGGGTGCTCGCTCTGATTCAGGCCAAGACAGCGTGGCATCACTATCGTTGGCTACTTGTACGATATTCTTCTGAGGGCCACTTCACCTCAGAATTAGAGGTGAGCGTGTCTATAACCTGTCAGACCCTCCGATACTTTGCTTGGGTGCTGAACACTCAGAATTCAGTATTGGTACCGACTCAACTCCTAGTAGAGCTGGGGTTGATTTTGGACTCCTCAGAGGCAGGAGTTTTTTCCCTAGGGGGAATGTTGCAGACCCTTCGGGCTGCGGTGCGGCAGTTGACATCCCCAGGATGGTCATCACGCCGCTTTTACAGGCGAGGCCTGGACCTCATGGTAGCCTCCTTTTGAGGCGGTACCATATGCCCATCATCCCTGGATTGTCAAATCCGGGTGAGCCACCTAGCCAGGACCTCTCTAGTTTGGTGGCTAACATCACCAGCATTTCTGTCCGGGAAGTCGGTCTTCCCTTTCACTGGATAGTGATCACAACGGACGCCAGCCTTACCGGTTGGGGGGGGGGGAGTCTGGGGGGTTCAGTCGACCAGGGTTGCTGGACTCCGGAGGAATCCCACTTGCCGATCAACGTCGTGGAACTCCGGGCGATCAGGCTGTGCCTCTCCACATGGTCCCAGAGGCTACAGGGGCGTCCAGTCAGGATCCAGTCGGACAACGCCACAGTAGTGGCATATGTCAACCATCAAGGAGGAACAAGAACCTCGGCTGCAGCGTCAGAGGTCGCTCACATCCTAAGGTGGGGAAAAAGGAGCGTACCAGCCCTGTCGGCCATTTACATTCCGGGCGTGGAAAACTGGCAGTCGCCAGAGGCTGGACCAAGGAGAATGGTCTCTACACCCGGATTAGTTTCAGCTCCTTTGCCCAAGATAGGGCACGCCAGACGTAGATCTCCTGGCTTCTCGACTCAATCGGAAGGTATGAGGTTTGTGGCCAGGTCAAGAGACCCAGGGGCAGACGCGACAGATGCGTTAGTGGCACTATGGAGTCAGTACCGGCTAATCTATGCCTTCCCTCCTCTGACCTTCCTCATCTGCTTCACAGACTGGAGGCAGAGAGGATTCCAAGAATCCCAATTTCTCTGGACTGGCCTTGGCGTCCCGGTACGCCGATCTAGTGCGTCTACCGCTAAGAAAGGACCCGCTGTTACAAGGTCCCATACGCCATCCTGTTTTACAGTCACTGGCTAACAGCATGGCTATTGAGAGCCAGGTGCTAAGAGACCCGGGGCTTGTTCTCTACCATGAGGAGTGCTCGGAAATCTTCCTATAGGAAGATTTACCATCACACTTGGAAGACCTACATATCCATTGTGAGGAAATGAGGTGGCATCCACGTACTTACTTGGTTCCAGAGTCCTGCTGTTCTTACAGCGTGGGGCAGACCAAAAATTTTGCTAAGTACAATTGGGGGCAGATATCTGCCCTGGCTGTCTTTTTCAACGACCCCTGGTTGCTCACTCTCTAGTGAGAACGTTTTGTACAGGGGGTTCGGCATACGACCCTTCCGGTCCGCCCTCCACTACGTCAGAAACCACAGTTTTGAGAACATCAGGGTGATTCCCTTGTTGACACCTTCCCAGAGGCTGTTACGTCAGTTAAGACGGGTTTCTGAGCTGTCAGCCTTGTTAAGGCAAGGCTCCCTATCTAATCCTCTACTAGGATAGGGTGGTGCTGCGTCCGCAGCCTTCTTTTTCCTAGGGTCATTCGACCTGCCATCTCAAGGAAGACATTGTACTGCCATCCTTGTGTCCTCATCCGTCGAATCCTAAGAAGACGACGTTGTTTCCTTGGACGTTGTCCAAGCTCTGAGAATATACTTGTCTGTTATTGCTCCATTCCGGAATTCAGACGCACTGTTTGTTTTCAGTGGCTGGTCCCAAGAAGGGCCCAGCGGTCGCGTCGGCCACCACCTCGAGGTGGATCTGACAGATCGCGATTCAGGCTTACGCCATAAGGGGTCGGGCGCCTCCTGTCACGGCGCATTCGACCAGGGCAATGGGTGCCTCTTGGGCTTTCTGACATCAAGCGTCTGTTTTCCCAGGTGTGTAAGGCGGCGACCTGGTCGTCCGTTCACACTTTTACTGAACTTTACAAGTTGATGTGAGTGCATCTTCGGATGCTTCCTTCGGCCGCAAGGTTTTGCAGGCGGCTGTTTAAAGTTAGTTGAGGAGCTCTGTTTTGCTGGGGGTGAAGTTGTTTTAATGCTGTTCCCACCCCTCATTTTGACACTGCTTTGGGATGTCCCACTTTGTCAAGATTAAGGCTGTGTCCGTCCATGAACGAAAGAGAAAATAGGATTTTATACTCGCCGTAAAATCCTTTTCTCTGAGTTCATGGACGGACACAGCACCCACCCCCCTCTTTTTTTTTTTTTTTTTAAGTTTGTACTGCTTTTGACGAACTGATCTGCTTTGTGCAGGCTGAGGGGATATAGTCAGTAGGACCGCCTCCTGGGCGGGGCTGTTCTGCTTTTGAAGTTAACACTTTCTGCCTAGTCACTCCTAAAGGAATGGCTGTGTCCGTCCATGAACTCAGAGAAAAGGATTTTACGGTGAGTATAAAATCCTATTTTTTTTAACATATTTTTGAACGTTTTCACTGTTTATAACCTTAAGTTTTAAATAAAGATTTAAAAATCTAAAATATTTTTTTGAAAAAAAAAAAAGTGAGTGACAAAAATGGTAAAAAAACCCACAAAAAAAACAGGATGACCAGTCTGGAGGTTGCACCTTTAAGCACAACTCTGCAATGGCAGCTTGCATATGACTCTGGCCCTGTGCTCTGGTACCCTTATCAACCTTCCATGTTCCTGTTCCTTGTGCCAATCCTCATTATTTGTTTTGCAAATATCTTTTGCAAATACAGACCACATATTATATTTGACACCCGCACTTTTGCTTGCACTTGATTGGATGATCGAAGTCAGAAAATTAATTAAAGTGGTTATAAAGGCAGAAGATTTTTTTATCTTAATGTATGCAAAAAACCTTCTGTGTGCAGCAGCCCCCCTTATACATACTTGAGCCCCATTTCGATCCAGCGATGTTGCAAGATAGCCTTGGCTGTCCAGGACTCTCCATCCTGATTGGCTGAGACAGAAGCGGGGCGCCATTGGCTCCTGCTGCTATCAATCAAAGTCTTGGCAAGCTGCTTGCTGTGGGGTCACTTGGAAGGAAGGAGGGACCAGGAGCGCCGATGAGGGACCCGAGAAGAGGAGGCTCTGGGCTGCTCTGTGCAAAACCACTGCACAGGCCAGTAAGTATAACATGTTTATTATTTTTAAACTAAAAAAAGGCAATAATATTGCTTTAAATTCTGGAGAAAGTGCAACTTCTCTTTCAAAATGAACAGTCTATTGGTTTTAGTAAATCAACCACGTTGAGTCATTGACTGGGAACACATTACAGATGGATATTAGGAGTTCTAGCTACAATCCCTGCATGTTTTCCAGGGTATGTGATCCATTTTTTTTAAAGCCTGAAACAGCTGGGCATCTAGCATTTTCAGAAGTAGGTCAACAATAAAGTTTGCATTCAGCAACTGTCTCAAAGTATGTGCGGCATGCAAAGATATTTAAGACAACTATGCACTTCCAACCTTGTGCCCTGTGCAAGAAGCCAAGTTAATAGAGACAAGGTATGTACATATGGAGGGATTTGAGTGGCCTGCACAGAGCCATGACCTTGACCCCACTGAACAACTTTGGGATAAAATGGGACATCGATTGCAAGCCAGACCTTCTCATCCAATATCAGTAACTAACCTCACAAAAACTCTTTAGACTAAATGGGCACCAAATGGATATGCACCATAAACTTGTGAAAAGCCTTCCCCATAGTAGAAGCTTTTATGGCTACAAAAGGTTGGGCCAACTCCATATTAATGTACATAAATCTGGAATCGGATGTCCAGCAAATTCCTATAGGTGTGATGGTTAGGTGTCCACAAACATTTGGCCATATAGGGCAGCGGTTTTCAAACTTTTTCCAGTCACGGCACCCTTAAAAAGTATTTTTAGCATCAAGGTGTCCCAATCTAAAGCCTCATACACACAATCAGATTTTCCGTGTCCAAAGGGCGTTGGCCATGAACTTGTCTTGCATACAAACGGCAAATAATTGTCTCTTTAGCGCCACCCTTTCGGCAACTTCTGCTAATGTTGTGTTATGGTTAGCATTGCTTCTGAGCATGCGTGTTTGTACTTTGGATTTTTTTCCGAAGGACTTCTGTACACACGATCGGATAATCCGACATCACACATATGTAAAGCATGCTATCCAACATTTGTTGTCGGAAAATCCAACAACAATTGTCTGATGGAGCATACAAATGGTCGGATTTTCCAACAAAATCCTGCCATCACACAATTCCCGTCGGAAAATCTGATCGTGTGTATGAGGCTTAAGGCTTGGTCCACATTACTGCATGTCGAGGATTGCGTGCAAAATCACGCACGTTGCTGACATGCAGACATACGCGCTGCTCTTTAGTGGACGCACAGGGGTGCCATTTAATTCTGTGCTTTTTCGATGTGACACCATTTTAAAGAATGGGTGTCTGGAACTTCTTTTCCTGCATTATTGCAGGTAGGGCAGCCCATTTAAAATTAATGGGCTGCCCTACATGCAGCACGCAGCCGTACAGATGTGAACTAAGGGCTCCTTTACACACGAGGTTGGAGGATGGTAAAACCATGTGGTTGACCTATTCCAGTGATGGTGAACCTTGGCACCCCAGATGTTTTGGAACTACATTTCCCATGATGCTCATGTACTCTGCAGTGTAGTTGAGCATCATGGGAAATGTAGTTCCAAAACATCTAAGGTGCCAAGGTTCACCATCACTGACCTATTCTTTCCACCCCCCAAATGCTCCCCCTTTAGCTGCAGAGGGAACAGCCAAGGTCGTACACATGCTGTTGCCATTGCAGGATGTATACCCCCAGGTAAATGGGCCACGCTGCAACTTCCCCGCATTTGTCTGTCCTGATCGAGCTTCCACTGTGCCGATGTACAGTATGGCGGAGTAGTGGGAGCTCGATCTGGTCTGATAGCCTTTTCTCATTCAGGATGCCATGGCACCCCTGACAAATTCAGGCGCCCTAGTGGAGAAAGGCTGACATAGTGTATTTCTCTGAGCACAGGTTTCCTTTAACAAGTTCTTTGTGTTTGCAGGACTTAGACCATATATTTACATACATTATAAATAGAGATGTACCATTATGTATGTATACATACTATACTGTAGGGTCATTTATTAGCTGTTAAAATATTGATAATTCTAGTGTGAAAAAAAGGTTTTAGAATTGCACTTGATTGGTGTATTTTGATACACTCTGACTTTCACTGCTAGTTATGATGTAGACAATATTTCCCTACATCCTTGGTGGTCTGTGTAATATAGTCCTTTTTAAAAAAAAATCCTGCACAGATCTTTTTCTTCCTAAAGGATGCTTAAGTCACAGACTTTTAACAGCTCCCTGCCACCAGCCTGCATAATGGGAATATAAGTACTGTAGTTAAGCTTTCTTTAGGTAAATTTAACTGCAGCAAGAAAAAGCGAGTAATGGTATTTCCAGATCATATCATAGCGTT
This sequence comes from Rana muscosa, assembly GCA_029206835.1. NCBI lineage: Eukaryota > Metazoa > Chordata > Amphibia > Anura > Ranidae > Rana > Rana muscosa. Next base: position 945,821,434 of record CM055116.1, read on the forward strand.
CAGCTGCTATCGACTCCAAGGGATAATTGCATTTTCCATCCAAATTTAAATGTTGTCCCATATGGAGGTCCTATAACAGAGCCTTGCTGTGCGCTGTAATTATTATACTCTGCCGTGCTTGTGTAGAGTAGGTAAAAAATGAATATAATTAGAACTCATTGCTGCAGAAAAAATGTGTTCATTATTAGGGCACATAATGTCTGCAAAATAAAAAAGGATTGCAAGGGTAAAGTCATTCCCACAATCTTTATGCAACCTGTTTGAAATGTTATTTATATTAGCACTTGTTAGATGAAATAGCACTGGCTTTGGGCAAAAAACAAAATATTCATAAAAGGGAATGCAGAACAGTGCCACCAAATAAGACAAATTGAGGAACAGGAAATTAAATGAACAGTAAATTGAGTTACAGGAAATGAGCTTGTTTAAATTCCTCTACTGAGCAGCAGTAGCTATTATATAGCTATTTATAGCTATTTTTATTCTGTAAGAATGGAATCTGCCGGTGTTGACATTTTCCTGAAAGTGTTAGTTGACTGGCTGTTGTATTATTACCACTGACTTTCTGAGTAATTAACATGGAATAAGTATGCAGATTTTATTTATATAGTGCCATCGATTTTACAGGCATCCTCATCTGCTTAACCACTTCAATGCAGGGCATTTTCACCCCCTTCCTGCCCAGACCAATTTTTAGTTTTCAGCACTGTCGCACTTTGACAATTGTGCGGTCATGCAACACTGTACCCAAATGAAATCTTACAAATAGAGCTTTTGTTTGGTATTTGATCACCCCTGCGGTTTTAATTTTTTGCGCTATAAACAAAAGAAGAGCGGCAATTTTGAAAAAAACACAATATTTTTTGATTTAATAAATATCACAATTTTTTTAAAAAAAAACATTTTTTTCCCTCAGTTTAGGCCGATACGTATTCTTCTACATATTTTTGGTAAAAAAAAATTGCAATAAGCGTATATTGATTGGTTTGCGCAAAAGTTATAGCATCTACAAAATAGGGGATAGATTTATGGCATTTTTATTTTTTTTACTAGTAATGGCGGCGATCTGCTTTTCTTTTTTTCTTTTTTTTTATTGTGACCGTGACATTGCGACGGACATATCGGACACTTTTGACACATTTTTGGGACCATTCACATTTATACAGCGATTAGTGCTATAAAACTGCACTGATTACTATGTAAATGTGACTGGCAGGGAAGGGGTTAACACGAGGGGTGATCAAGGGGTTAAATATGTTCCCTAGAGAGTGATTCTAACTGTAGGGGGCGGGGACTCACAAGGGGAGAAGACCGATCTGTGTTCCTCTGTACTGGGAACACACATCGGTCTCCTCACCTCTGACAGGACGTGGATCAGTGTGTTTACACACACAGATCCACGGTCCTGCTGTGATCACGGGCAGTCGCGGGTGCCCGGCGGACATCGCGGGCACGCGCACCAGGTCCTAAACGATGTGGCGGGCGCGCGCACCCCCTAGACGGCCGGGAAGCCCAGGATGTCATATCACGTCCACCCAGGATGGGAGATCCCTCCTGTGGACATCATATGTACATGGGCGGGATGTTCCTTGTCAGGGACTTATATCGTGGATGTAAGGCAGTCAGCATTACAGCCAGGCAACAATCCTTTCCAAAAGAAGGGTTCAGAAGTGTCATACTTTATATTATTCTCATGATGGGTTTCATTTAAATGGAATGTGTAGTAGTTTTGTACTTATGTTTTTCTCTATTTATTATGGTCGGAGATATAAACAAAATAAAGTTTTCTTTCTTTAATAAAAATTTGAGGCATTGAATAATAAAATTTAGCATTCTCTTTATAAGCTATCTGGAAAATGTTTAGGCTCTTATTCATGTGTTTGTAGCTCTGTTTGCTTCTTAGATGTAACTCACTACTGGTTTACAGAACTCAATAGCTCAAATTAAAAGGGAAAGAATTTCATGGATTCAGTCAGACCATCCAAGTTGCAAGCAGGCAACGTTTCTTGTGGCTTCTCTGCCTAACCCATAGTGCTCAGTGAATCCTTTGTTATTGTATTGCAGGGATATGCAATTAGCAGACCTCCAGCTGTTGCAGAACTACAAGTCCCATGAGGCATAGCAAGACTGACAGCCACAAGCATAACACCTGGAGGTCCGCTAATTGCATATCCCTGCTGTATTGTGTGTGTATGTGTATGTGTATATATATATATATATATATATATATATATATATACACACACACACACACGTACAGTATATGTGTTTATATTTTACTTTAGCTACTTGTTTTTACACGTTTTTATTTTTAAACTGTTATTATCTAATTACATGTGCAGCTAGGTATATTTAAAAAAAATGAAAAAAAATTCAAATTAAATTTCCATGAACCAGAAAACCCCCAAAAATCTATTTCTGTGCTTGTCTTGCTGTTTTTTTTTTTTTTTTTTTCTGGCCAGTTTTTTGCGTCTCCCAAATTCAAATCCTGCAACGTACCAATTGGTGTGATTAAAAGTGTTGATAGTATACAATAATAATACAATTCTTGCAATGTATATAGTTCACCCAGGGGGAATTATTTCACAACAAAACTTGACATTTTGGCGTTCCAACTCCCTTTTGTGATCCTCATAATCATATTAAAAGTAAAGAAGTAGCCATGGGAACAGGTGTTTTGTGCTATTCGGATGGCTTTTTTGTTCAGTAATCCAATTGAAAGCTCCATAACCTCTCACCCTATTCTAACAGCAGATATTATGTAGAAAGGACTAAGCTCAACTGTCCATGAAATACAATATTGACTTTCTAAACAGAAATTGGACTTTTAAGGGCTATAATAAACACAGAGTAAAATGGGCGCCTGTTAGTTCCTGATGTATCTGATTTTCCTCTCAACAAAACCTAATATTTTGAAGATTACTTATGTGTAAGTGACCGCATTGTTCACGCTGCTATACCCGTTCTGCCTCTGAAACATCACAGAGGTGCTTTATGTTAAGCTATAAAAATGTATAAATGAAAAAAAAAATGTTTGTTTTTCTGTAGCATTACTCTACTAAAGCCTCGTGCACAGGCGACCGAATGTCCGTGTTTTTTTTTTGTGGCATGCTAGTCTCATGTCGAAAGTGAAGAGGTTACTCACAATATGAACATTTTCGTACAATAGAATACGTCAGAAGTGACGTAATGTGTTGAATAATTTTGTATGTATTCTTTCGTTTCTGAGCATGCGTAGTCTTACGTATTCTTTGCTCTTGCGTTTTTTTTGGGGTTTTTTTTCCGTATGAAAACATACTAATGAAACGAATATCGGACGTTGGGTTCACATCAGACAAAAATTTTATACTCTGCACATCCAGCTTTTGTCTGACGAAAAAGCTAAATCAGCTGTCGAAAGCATCGTACTAACGATCCGAAAATTGTTAGACAGCTTGTATGATAATTTCCATCCGATTTTCGTATTGTGTGTACGGCCCTTTAAACCTTATAACTGCAAATGCTATGGTAGTTTAACAAAGGTATCATACCTCCAAAAAGGAGTCTGCATGGCAGGACAAAGTGCTGAGCTCCACATATGCAGGAGCAAAAAACCAAACCTGTGTAAAGCCTCGTACACACGGTCGGACTTCCATCGGACTTTTCTGTGGATTTTTGTCCGAACGGAGTTGGCCGGGCACACCCATAGCATACACACCACAGGACTTTTCTGCAAACTTTCCCAAAACTTTTTGCAACATCACATGGTTTTTCTGCTCTTTACCGCCACCCTTTGGTCAACTTCTGCTATTGTTGGTTGATTTTAACATTAGTTATTTTGTCCATTGGACAAAAGTCCTATGGTTTTCTGTACACACGGTAGGACTTTGCTCCATCGGACTTTTGTTGGGCAAAAGTTTGTCCGTTTTGCAGACCCAACTTTTGTCCGATGAAAACAAAACCAAACGAAAAAAAGTTTGTCCGATGGAGCGTACACACGGTCGGATTGTTGGTCCAACTTGCTTAAAACGAAGTTTGTTGGGCAAAAGTCCGACCGTGTGTACAGGGCTTTAGACACAAGTCACCGGAGTTATAGCTTACAAAGTGCTGATATTAGTATGATGAAGCTGTCACATACATGCTCCTCCATGCACCAAAATGACAGGTAATTCCATTGCTTACCATCAGTGAATGGTGTGGCAGGGGGAGCGTAGGAAAGATAGGACTTTGTTGCTGGGAAACATCCAAGACGTAGGTTTGCTTAAGAGGTTACTAAACATACACTGTTTCATTTACATTATCCCTTCTCTTTCTGTATATGGATAATAGCACTGCAATTATTTTAATAATAAAAAAAAAACACTCCTAATCGATATACAGCTGTCAAATGACTCTGCTCTTTCCCAGCCTGTGTGTAGGGAAACAGAGGCAGGAGGAGCTTATTAGTCCTCTGCTGCTGGTCACATGTTCAAAAAAGAAAAAAAACAGCCTTTGGAATACAGAGCAAAAATAAATGATAAATATCAATAAACTGTTTGAAAATTTCATATTTGGAATCAAATCTTTATTATTTTGTGGAAATAACATGGTGTAGGTGGATTTCTGCCAGTCACAGGCTGTGTCACGCCCCTCCAGCCTGTGTCTTAGAATAACAGGGGAGTGAAGTCTCCATCAATCAAGATGTAATATCCTGCCCCCATTGTGTTTAGCTGGTTAGTGGGCATGGAGGAGGAGGCGGGAAGGAGTGGGCTGTCATTTACCACTGTGTATACACCCACATGTATGACTCTATAGTCACATAGGTTGCTCAGATGTGATAGGGAAGAAATGCTCAGAGTAGAAACACACTGAAAACATGTGCACTAGCTGCCAACACTGCTCCGCAAAATTCCCAGCTGCATTGGGGACATGGACAGAATGGGGAGATAGAAAGCAGCAGGATCAACCAGTTTTTTTTTGCAGAATACAGAAAACAAATCCCATAGTGACTTAGTGAGTATGAACAGCATGTGCATTTATTGATAGCTTTTTATGATGTGGGTTTAGTGACGCTTTAACTTGTCGGCACAATTTTTTCGGGATTGGGAAATGAAAGCAGGGTGCCACCAGACAGTGGCAGAACAAACATCAGAGTGCCCTAGTGTAGGGATGACCCCGTTTACCAGTAATAAGTAAGTAGTAATTTGACAGAGCCTTTTATTCTCCAAGTCCCAGTGCAGGTGCACTGCCAGTAGCCCCGTAGATGGTCCATCTGGGGCATCATCCTGGAGGGCAAAGTGGGTCTACATTGCTACTTTTCTGGGCCAGGCTCTACCCCATGCTCCACTTGCTCCCAGTCTTGCAGGTGCTCCCCTTTCTGCACTCTGCATGTATGGTCAAAGTAATAAAGAAGGTTTGTGCAATTGTTCGTAGCTTATAAAAACAAATGGTTAGGAAGTGTAATTACTGAGCAGGCATTGACTGAATAATCTGCCAGAAGAGCAAACAAACATTATTATTTCATTATTCCAAACCCGGCTTGTTTTCCATTCCCCTGGAAGCCACTAGCTGCAGGTTAATAAGGAAATGTAACCCTTTGTTGCCAGGAACACATGTAAGGGTTTGGCAGGAACCACTATTAAACTTCATTCCCCAGTCCAGGAAAAGTGCTTAGTGTCCGATTTCAGCAGAGTGATTTACACTGTAATCCTAATATACTTCCAACACGTTGAAAGGAACTTTGACCTATGTTTAAAAAGGCCAGTGCGGATTTTAACATTTCCTGTCATGAGCCTTGTTTTCTTGCTTAATCTGTTGGCTAAAGGGTTAAATATTCTCCTGACACCACTTCCCATTTTATCTCTACAGTGTTATAACTTGGCTGGGTAAAGCTATGATGTCATTGTCACTCTTGTAGGCCCAGTCATACCAATGTCATTGTGAGTGTGCAGCTGGTGAGCAGCAACAAGTATAGAGGTGGGGGATGCCAAGCTATGCAAGGCAGGTCTCTGAAGGCCAGAGTTGGGTTTCATTAGAGGGGGCAGTGCTCTCTGTTGGCTTCCTGCCACAGAGACTTAGGTTTCCCTCACATGGGATGCATTTTAATAGTCTGTTCTGGAAAAACAGAAGGATCCTCACCCTTTCATCGCCAGATCAACATGCTATACTGGTTCCAAGCGTACAACAACGGGGTCATTGTGCATTTTTCCTGCGGCTATCAAGTATATTGTCACAATAGGCTTTTTGTAATATCCATGGCTTTAACATTCCACTGTTTTGCCATGGAACAGTTGAATGTGGTTACAAGCTTGTAGTTTAGATGACATTAGTTTGATGTAAGCTTATTGCATCCTGCCATGTAGAATATGCTGCCATTTTAGAGTTCATTGAGATTAAAAGGGGAAAGTTCATAAGTGCAAACAGAAAGTTTTAATAAGCCCTGCGTAGTGTGAGCGTTGCAGCTGGACCAGGACCACCAGGGTGAGGCTTTTATTAGTGACTGAGCTATGTCCAGCAGCCTCAGCCAACTCAAACGAGAGGGTGGACCTCTTCATTTCTTACCTGGCTCATTACCAAGTTGGGAGTTTTTTTATTCTTATATTAATACAAAGCAACAATTCAAATCTCAACCTGCAAAGCAAATCTGTGTTGCGAAAAATATGAAAGCTGTCATTCCTGACCTTGCCTTCTGTAAATGATAGTTGCTTGGTGTCATCAGTGTCTTAGTGCTCATCTGTTGGCATTAATTACCTGAGTCAGGTATGCAGGAGTTCTGACTTTGCTGTGACTTCATTTGCTGCAAACATGTTCTGACTTCTAAAGCACTGAAGTCATTAGACCAGCATAACTGTTAGGGAATTGGCATTTCCAAGAAAGTTAGCAATGCCATCCTTCTTTTGTCTATCCCCCTGGGTTTATAAACTGCTCTTTTGTCATATTTTTTTATTGCATAAATCTTCATTTTAGTGAGGAAACCCTTCCTCAAGTGAGATCCACCTGTCAGCATATGGTATACAAACCATTTAAATGCACAAAATGGCTCCAAAAATCACTAAACCCGCCTCCCCCCTCCTCCCCTGACTGGAGTGTAAAGATATAAAAAAAAAATGCTTTTATGTAATCACACAAAACCTTGCAATACAAATGAAAATGCATGTTAAATGCACACAACACAAATTAATTTTCAATTCTTTAATGTACAGTAAGGTGTGAAAGGACCCTTAGACTGCATTCGCACTTAAGCGTTTTGAATGACGGGCAAATTTGCAGTGATTTCAAAGCGCCGATGTATGAATGACAACTCGCGAGGCCCACATTTGAGATGCCATTCATCTGAATGACACCTAAAATCACGGTGTGGGTCTTCCGCGTTTGTCGCACAATAAATTGCGTTGCAATCACGGGACCTGCATCGTGTGAAGCATGTCGCCCCAAAAAAGTTCGGAAGCTACTTTTGGAGTGACATGCTTCACGACATGCGGGTTGCCGCAATTGCAGCGCTGTTTATCGCACGGCAAACGCGGAAGACCCGCACCTTGATTTTAGGTGTTATTCAAATGAATGCCATCTCATTTGTCATTCACACATCGGCGCTTTGAAATCCACGATTCTGCTCGTGATTCAAAATGCTGAAGTGTGAATGCAGTCTAATGCCCTGTACACACGATTGGATTTCCGATGGAATTTTCCGTCTGAATTCCGATGAAGCTGACTTCCATCAGTCTTGCCTACACACCATCAGACAAAATTCCGACCGTCCAAAACGCGGTGATGTAAAACACTCCGACGAGCCGAGAAAAATTAAGTTCAATGCTTCTGAGCATGCGTCGACTTGATTCTGAGCATGCATGGGTTTTTTCTCCGTTGGAGCTCCACACAGACAATCGGAATTTCCTATCGTTTTTTTTTTCCATCGGAAAAATTTAAAACATGTTCTATTTTTTTACACCGATGGAAAAAAGTCCGATGGGGCCCACACACGATCGCTTTTTCCGATGAAAAAAGTCCATCTGACTTTTTTTCATCGGAAAATCCGATCGTGTGTACAGGGCATAAATGAGTGTCTGAAAAGTGTCAAAACCTATGTATTTGTTCCAGGCCAGCAACCAGTGGCGGTGCGTCTATAGTGGGCGCAGGAGTGCCGCCCCCTCTTGCTCCTGCGCCCGTCACTCACAACAATACATAGGTTCATGCATTACATGAACTTATGTATTGTCGCTGCTGCCCACTATTCAGATGGCCGGCCCCCTGTTGAGCGCCGGCCATCTGAATAACAGAGGCTGGTTGGTTTTTGGAAGTGCCTATCAGAGCCAGCGGCTCTGATAGGCTTCCCGATTACAGCCTGAGGGCTGTAATCGGCTTCCAAATAGTTAACCAGATGACGCACGGGTGTGCGTTCCCTGGTTAACACTGACAGGCGTTTCAGCCAATCAGGTTCACCGGGTCTGGTTACCGGTAACCTGATTGGCTGAAGCGACATCGAGGACTGAAGAAGGACGGCGCTGACCTGAGGAAGGTAAGTGCAGAGCTGGGGGGAAACTGTCTGCATTTGGGGACACACTGGCTGTATTTGGGGACACACTGGCTGTATATGGGGACAAACTGGCTGTATATGGGGACAAACTGGCTGTATATGGGGACAAACTGGCTGCATTTGAGGGGGCAAACTGGTGGCGTTTGGGCACAGTGGCTGCATTTAATGGGCACAGTGGCGGCAATTGATGTTTTTTTTTTTTCAGTTTGTTTGCGCCCCCCCAAAAATTTTGAGCACCAGCCGCCACTGTAGCAATAACCGGTTTCTCATTGCTGTCTACATTTGGATTACTTTCTAGTCTGAATTCATCAGTCTAGTTAAATATACAGTATCTCACAAAACTGAGTACACCCCTCACATTTTTGTAAATATTTTATTATATCTTTTCATGTGACAACACTGAAGAAATGACACTTTGCTACAATGTAAAGTAGTGAGTGTACAGCTTGTATAACAGTGTCAATTTGCTGTCCCCTCAAAATAACTCAACACACAGCCATTATTGTCTAAACTGATGGCAACAATAGTGAGTACACTCCTAAGTGAAAATGTCCAAGTTGGGCCCAAATTATCAATATTTCGTGTGGCCACCATTATTTTCCAGTACTGCCTTAACCCTCTTGGGCATGGAGTTCACCAGAGCTTCACAGGTTGCCACTGGAGTCCTCTTCCACTCCTCCATGATGACATCACGGAGCTGGTGGATGTTGGAGACCTTGCGCTCCTCCACCTTCCATTTGAGGATGCCCCACAGATGCTCCAATAGGGTTTAGGTCTGGAGACATGCTTGGCTAGTCCATCACCTTTACCCTCAGCTTCTTTAGCAAGGCAGTGGTGGTCTTGGAGCTGTGTTTGGGGTCGTTATGTTGGAATACTGCCCTGCAGCCCAGTCTCCGAAGGGAGGGGATCATCCTCTGCTTCAGTATGTCACAGTACATGTTGGCATTCATGGTTCCCTCAAAGAAACTGTAGCTCCCCAGTGCCAGCAGCACTCATGCAGCCCCAGATACCATGCTTGACTGTGGACAAGACGCACTTGTTCTTGTACTTCTCACTTCCACACACGCTTGACATCATCTGAACTGAATAGTTCCAGTAATCCATGTCCTTCATCTGCTTTTCTTCAGCAAACTGTTTGCAGGCTTTCTTGTGCATCATCTTTAGAAGAGGCTTCCTTCTGGGACAACAGCCATGCAGACCAATTTGATGCAGTGTGTGGCTTATGGTCTGAGCACTGACAGGCTGACCCCCCTTCAACCTCTGCAGCAATGCTGGCAGCACTCATACAGTATGTCTATTTCCCAAAGACAACCTCTGGATATGGCGCTGAGCACATGCACTCAACTTCTTTGGTCGACCATGGCGAGGCCTGTTCTGAGTGGAACCTGTCCTGTTAAACCGCTGTATGGTCTTGGCCACCGTGCTGCAGCTCAGTTTCAGGGTCTTGGCAATCTTCTTATAGCCTAGGCCATCTTTATGTAGAGCAACCATTCTTTTTTTTAGAACCTAAGAGAGTTGATAACACCAAATTTAACACACCTGCTCCCCATTCACATCTGAGACCTTGTAACACTAACGAGTCACATGACACCGGGGGAGGGAAAATGGCTAATTGGGCCCAATTAGGACATTTTCACTTAGGGGTGTACTCACTTTTGTTCCCAGCGGTTTATAAATGTATGGTTGTGTGTTGAGTTATTTTGAGGGGACAGCAAATTTGCACTGTTATACAAGCTGTACACTCACTACTTTACATTGTAGCAAAGTGTAATTTCTTCAGTGTTGTCGCTGATATGTGAGGAGTGTGTGTGTATGTATGTATGTATGTATGTATGTGTGTGTGTGTGTGTGTGTGTGTTTGTATGTGTATATATATATATATATATATATATATATATATATATATATATATATAGTATATCCTAGCACATACACAACATAGTACACAAAGAGCAATGGACATTATTTGAGTGTAATAAATAAATGTCATCGTATTGGTTATTTTATAAAAGGTTGACGGCTCTCTCAGAACATGTTGGCTGAATTTTGGAAACTATAATAAAAAGAACTTTGTATCCAATTGCAACTATGGATTTCTAGTACTATCAAAATTATATATCTTGATTTAGTTTTTTTAGGAACTTTTATTGCCTCCAGTTTTTCACAAATCGGGCTTGCTTGAGCTGTGCTTTACTGCAAAAAATTTTTCCAGTTGTATAAAAGTGCTTTGCCTGATGCCTTTGGTTACATGGTCATGGAATTCCTCAGTGAACTCAAGTATTCTATGCATTTAAATGTAATTCAGTAAATATTTTCCACTGTAAAATCTATTTCAGTTTGTCAGCTTTGCTTTTATGGAATATTTGAGCATTGTGAAGAAATATTTAGAATATAAGCTCATGCTAACAAGCGACAGTGATTGATGGTGTAGAATGTTGCGACTTACGGCCTAACTGTAAGTTACCTTGATATCTGTAAATATATTTGCTTTAACCACTTCAATACTGGGCACTTTTATCCCCTTTCTGGCCAGGCCAATTTTCAGCTTGTCACACTTTGAATGACAATTGCGCGGTCATACAACGCTGTACCCAAATGACACTTTTCTGATGTGCGCTGATGAGACGGCACTGGTGGGTACTGATGAGGCAGCACTGATTAGGTGGCACTAATATGCCGCACTGATGGGCACTGTTGGGAGGCACTGATGAGCAGGCACTAAAAAGCAGCACTGAGTGGCATCACTGATGGGTACTGATTGGTGTCACTGATGGGCACTGCTGGGGCTGCACTGATAATCAGGGTACTGATGATCAGTGCCCTGATTACCTGTACATTTTCCCCTGCGAGGAGATTCCACTGATCGGCTGATCTACTCTGTCGGTGTGAGATGAGGAGAGCCGATAAACGGCACTTCCATGTTTACATGTGACCAACTGTGAATGGACACGGTCGATCACATGGGTAAAGAGCTGCGTCATCGGCTCTTTACCGAGATCGCTGTGCTGCCTGCCCCATCGGGCGCGTGAGAGTGGTGACACTGGGGTGACATCATATGACGTCGTCCCAGAACAAGAGGGGATCCTGCCCGCCATCATTTTACTATACGGCGAACGGGAGGTGGTTAAACTAGTAGGGAATATTGGGATTAAGAAATATAAAAACAGACCAGTTATTTGATCATAAAAGTACGTTCATTCTAGGGCTGGGCGATTTTTCCCCCCCCAAAAAATCTGCGATTTTTTTATAAAAAACTCGATATTCGATTTGATTTTTTTTTTTATTATATTAATTGAAGTGCATCAACAAACAAAATTGCAAAGGCAAACCCTTTCTCTAACTGCAAAGTCAGTGTGCAACAAAGACTGTTAAACATCCAAATTATTAATACTGTATTTGGATTTAGCTAATAAAACAACAAAAAATCTTGAGGTTACTCTTAGCTGAATTGAACTGTGCCCGTGTCTCACTGTGCCCAATGCCTCACTGTGCCCGTGCTTCACTGTGCCCATGCTTCAATCACTGTGCCCGTACCTGATGCAGATTTTCATGGGATACAGATTTTACTGCTACACCGGCGGCCATTCCAGTATTCAAAAGCCGCGCCTCCTCCTCGTCTGTGATAGGTGGAACACTCAATTTCCCAGCATTTAGTGTTCCGCCTATCATGGACATCCGCTCATCCTCATAACACAGACGAGGATGAGAGGATGTCTGTGATAGGCTGAACACTGCCTGCTGTGAAATTGAGTGTTCCGCCTATCACAGACGACAAGGATTTCGGGAGGCGCGGCTTTTAAACACTGCAATGGCCGCCGTCTGTCTGCATGACACGCTGATCAGGTAGGCAGACGGCGGCTTGCGGTTAGTTAATGTTACATTACATCTACTCGCTGCGGCAAGTAGATGTAATTGGGGTAACGCCGCCCAGTGCCATTCCGGATACGCCCCCTGCAGCCCTGCTACAGAAACTTTGAAGGAAAAAAAATAATAAAAAAAAATCTAAAAAATCTAAAAAAATAGATTTTCTTCAAATCTGAATCGATTTGAACTCAAAACTCGATTCAAGATTAAAATCGATTTTTTTCCCAGCCCTAGTTCATTCTCTGACTGTCTACAGTACATTATCATATTATAAAATAAAAACTGTAACTATATGAGTGTAATCTTTATCCCTAATGCCTAGTACACACAATCAGAAAATTGGATGACAAAAATCACTTTCTTACGATAATCTGATTGTTAGTACACAGCTTTATAATGATAGTTCATCCAACAATATCCGAAGGGACAAGCACGATCATTTTTCTTGTACGATAACGGATCGTACGAATTTCGCTTTGATCAGTACAGTATTTGTCTGAAAAAAATCGGAAGACCACGCATGCTCGGAAATGAAAGAACATTACATTACAATACATTGCATCACTTCCGAAGTTGTGTTTTGTCATACGAGAATTTTTGTAACTTTAGTAACCTCTTCATTTTCGATATGAAACTAACATGTAACAAAAAACGGACAATCATTCGTCCGATAATCTCATTTGTGTACTTAATGGTCATTATGGTGCAACTTGCAAATTTAATTTAGCATGCTGGTTTCCTGATTGTATGCCATATATACAGATTTTTATTGGTGATCTGTTTGTCCGCAGTGTTAATATTGACACCAAGTTTCGATTTAGTTTTAGACATAGACTTTTGACTAAAATGCTGATTTAGTTTTGGTTGCATTTTAGTAATCTGAATGGTTTTAGTTTGTCATATTTTAGTCGACTGAAATCTTAAAGGGGTTGTAAAGGTTAGTTTTTTATTTTCTAAATAGGTTCCTTTAAAGGAGTAGTAAAGTTACATGTTTTTTCACCTTAATGCATCCTATGCATTAAGGTGAAAAAACATTCGACAATACCGCCCCCCCCCCCCGAGCCCCCGTTTTTCTTACCTGGCCCCTCGAAAGTCCCATGCTCGTCCCCGTCATCCTCTTTGTTTTTCTGCCTGGCCGCCGATTGGCTACACTGGATAGATTGAAAGCAGCGCAGCCATTGGCTGGCGCTGCTGTCAATCACATCCAATGACGCGGCACGCCGGGGGGCGGGGCCGAGTGATACAGTCGGCGGCTATGGCCGCCGCTGTATCACGGGAGCGCGCCCGCAATCACTCCACACCATGCGAGCTCACTTGCATTAAGGTGTGGAGTCCTTGCGGGGAGGAGCCAAGACAGCCGCCGAGGGACCCCAGAAGACCAGGATCGGGGCCACTGTGTGCAAAACGAGCTGCACAGTGGAGGTAAGTATAACATGTTTGTTATTTTTAAGCAAAAAAAAAAAAAGCTTTAGTGCTCCTTTAAGCTAGTGCATTGTTGGTTCACTTACCTTTTCCTTAGATTTCCCTTCTAAATATTTTTTTTCTTTGTTTTCTTTGTCTGAATTTCTCACTTCCTGTTCCTCCTCAGTAAGCTGTTCAGTAAGCTGTTCTGGATGACTCCACACCACTCGGATGATGGTGTGAAGTTCAGTGAGGAGAAACAGGAAGTGAGAAATTCAGACAAAGAAAAAAAAAACATTTAGAAGGGAAATTGAAGGAAAAGGTAAGTGAACCAACAATGCACTAGCTTAATGGAACCTATTTAGAAAATAAAAAACGAACCTTTACAACCCCTTTAAGTACATTTTAGTCTACTAAAATCTAAGGGGTTTAGTTAAATTGTAATGCATTATTTAAAGTGAATGTAAACGATCACTTTGTAAAACAACCCATTAAGTTTAAAATAGAAAAGAAAGGCAAAACATTTTTGTATAAATTAAAAAAAATATATATATAAATGCCCTTTTTCCCTTTTCTATAAGTGACTACATTCCCTCTGTTCTCAGCTGCATAAGAGCTGGGGGAGGAGGAGCAGCAGCACACTGAGCTTCCCAGTGAATGGCTGTGCGGCAGGGGCATATCAGGACAAGTCTGATCATTGGAGAAGAGCACACTGTATTTCCAGCACAGCTAGAAAACTGACTACGCTTTGCTCTCCTGCTTAGTGTGGTCAGGTTTTTAATAGGAAATCGGGGGGACTGGCAGGAACACCAGGGATTTCACATAAAGGAAATAATACAAAGAGAACAGGATACTTTTTCATACAAGTACATGGTACAGCAGGCACATATCAGGAATATGAAATGTTGGGGTAACAAACAGTTTAAGCATTTCTTTAGAATTGCTAAACTTATTATATACTCCTGGAGTAAGGCTCCATGTACACAGAAGCTCAAAAACGGCCGTTTTTAAAGCAGCAGAAAAAGCTAGCTTTTATCAGCGTTTTTTTTACTAGCTTTTATTAGCGTTTTTCAGTGTAGCTTTTTTTAGCTTTAAAAAAAAAAAAAAAAATTTCAATGGACCAAAAAACGCTCGCGGCCAGCATTTTTGAGCGTTTATGAGCGTTTTTCGGCGTTTTGCGTTTTTTGCGTTTTTTTCTGCCGAAAAACGGCACTTTGAACGCAAATTTCCTGCGTTCAGAAAAAAGCCCATTAACTCCACTGCTCATTAAAGCTAAAAAACGTTATGTGTACATGAACACATAGGCTAACATAGAGTGCAGTTAATGGGCTTTTTAAAAAAACGCCAAAACGCCCATTAACTGCAGTTTATCAGCTTCTGTGTACATGGAGCCTAAATATCTAATAACGTTATTATTTATGGTATTAGGCTCCATGTACACAGAAGCTCAAAAACGGCCGTTTTTAAAGCAGCAGAAAAAGCTAGCTTTTATCAGCGTTTTTTTACTAGCTTTTATTAGCGTTTTTCAGTGTAGCTTTTTTTAGCTTTTAAAAAAAAAAAAAAAAAAAAAAAAAAATTTCAATGGACAAAAAAAACGCTCGCGGCCAGCGTTTTTGAGCGTTTTTGAGCGTTTTTGAGCGTTTTTTCGGCGTTTTGCGGTTTTTTCTGCCGAAAAACGGCACTTTGAGGCCTCATGCCCACGGGCGTTTTTTCAGCCGCGTTTTTGAGCGTTTTTTACAGCTTAAAAACGCCTGTCCATGTTAGTCTATAGCTTCATGCCCACCTAGGCGTTTTTGAGCTGTAAAGAGCATAGGCGTTTGTAAGCTGTAAAAAAAACCCAGGGCCAGTGCGTTCCTCAGCGTCAGAATTTGGCAGGAAAAAACGCGAGCGTCAAAAAACGCGCACTAACGCGCCCTAACGCGCAAAAAACGCGCACTAACGCGTGGTCGCGTTTTTAGCTCCGACGTTTTTTTTTTTTTTTTGTTTTTTTTTTTTCAAAAAAAAAAAAAAAATATATTTACAATAACATGGACAGGCGTTTTTAAGCTGCAAAAAACGCAGCTGTAAAAACGCCAGTGGGCATGAGGCCTGAATGCAAATTTCCTGCGTTCAGAAAAAAGCCCATTAACTCCACTGCTCATTAAGGCTCCATGTACACAGAAGCTCAAAAACGGCCGTTTTTAAAGCAGCAGAAAAAGCTAGCTTTTATCAGCGTTTTTTTTACTAGCTTTTATTAGCGTTTTTCAGTGTAGCTTTTTTTAGCTTTAAAAAAAAAAAAAAAAATTTCAATGGACCAAAAAACGCTCGAGGCCAGCGGTTTTGAGCGTTTTTGAGCGTTTATGAGCGTTTTCGGCGTTTTGCGTTTTTTTGCGTTTTTTTCTGCCGAAAAACGGCACTTTGAACGCAAATTTCCTGCGTTCAGAAAAAAGCCCATTAACTCCACTGCTCATTAAAGCTAAAAAACGTTATGTGTACATGAACACATAGGCTAACATAGAGTGCAGTTAATGGGCTTTTAAAAAAAAAGCCAAAACGCCCATTAACTGCAGTTTATCAGCTTCTGTGTACATGGAGCCTTAGGCTCCATGTACACAGAAGCTCAAAAACGGCCGTTTTTAAAGCAGCAGAAAAAGCTAGCTTTTATCAGCGTTTTTTTACTAGC
The DNA here is from genome assembly GCA_029206835.1 of Rana muscosa. Classification (NCBI taxonomy): domain Eukaryota; kingdom Metazoa; phylum Chordata; class Amphibia; order Anura; family Ranidae; genus Rana; species Rana muscosa. The sequence goes on from CM055116.1 coordinate 945,837,852, forward strand.
TTTTATTAGCGTTTTTCAGTGTAGCTTTTTTTAGCTTTTTTAAAAAAAAAAAAAAAAAAAAAAACAATTTTTTTTCAATGGACTAAAAAACGCTCGCGGCCAGCGTTTTTGAGCGTTTATGAGCGTTTTTTCGGCGTTTTTCGGCGTTTTGCGTTTTTTCCTGCCGAAAAACGGCACTTTGAACGCAAATTTCCTGCGTTCAGAAAAAAGCCCATTAACTCCACTGCTCATTAAAGCTAAAAAACGTTATGTGTACATGAACTCATAGGCTAACATAGAGTGCAGTTAATGGGCTTTTAAAAAAAACGCCAAAACGCCCATTAACTGCAGTTTATCAGCTTCTGTGTACATGGAGCCTTAAGGTTTGAACATGCACTACAAACACAGATCTAGCTGTTGTGATGTATAATTTCTTTATAAATAAAACCAAGTTTCATAAACAAACAAATATTTAGCTTTTTGTGCAACTTTAAAATATTTAAAAAAACTGTAAGTTCTGTTGGCTGTAATTTTTTTTTCCAGCAGCTTAGTAGATGCCCCCTAGTTATTCTTATGTAGTAGTGCAGTGTTAATTATGACGTCAAATTTCAATTTAGTTTTAATCATAGTCTTTTGACTAAATTACCGTATATACTCAAGTATAAGCCGAGATTTTCAGCCCTTTTTTTGGGGCTAAAAGTCCCCCCCCCCTCGGCTTATACTCGAGTCAGCGAAATTGAACATTGTACCTGAAGGCTGCGGCGTCCATCGTTTAAAACTCGCAGTCTCTTCCTGGTCTCTTCCGTGATAGGCGGAACTGTGTCTGCTGAGAATCGCCTATCACGAACGTTCTCTCATCCTCAGTTTCCCAGCAGACGTCCGTGATTGGCGGAAACTGAACACAGTGTCTGCTGGAATGGGTGAGGATGAGAGAACGTTCGTTTTAGGCGATTCTCAGCAGACACAGTTCCGCCTATCACGGAAGAGACCAGGAAGAGACCGCGAGTTTTAAACGATGGATGCCGCAGCCTTCAGGTACAATTTACAATGTTCAATTTTAATTCTAGGGGCACATGTGAGGATGGGCACAGTGAGGATGGGAACAGTGAGGATGGGAACAGTAAGGTGGCAATGGGCTTAGTGAAGATGCAATGGGCACAGTGAGGCGTGCAAATGGGCATTGTTGACCCTCGGCTTATACTCGAGTCAGTACGTTTTCCCAGGTTTTTGTGGTAACATTAGGTACCTCGGCTTATACTCGGGTCGGCTTATACTTGAGTATATACGGTACCTTTTTAGTTTTAGTCGTATTTAAATCTTTTGACTAAAATGCAGTTTTTAGTCGTATTTTAGTCATCTAAATTTTTCGCTTTAGTCATATTTTAGTTGTCTAAAATAGTGTTAATTTAGTAGACGAAAATATTTTAGCCTACAAAAGTAACACGGTTTGTCAGGCAATTTGATCAGCTTCCATGCCGTGTAACTAAATGTTAATTTCAAGATATTCCTCAGTTCTTGCTATGGACAACCAGAACTTTTAGCAGACTTTTCATACATTGGGCCTCTAGTAAATGGTTCAAAGTTTAAATTATTATTATTATATAGGATTTATACAGCGCCAACAGTTTGCCCAGCGCTTTACAACACGAATAGACTGATAAATGTGCAACGTGAAAAGTTTAACAGTAAAACACAATTATTGTGCAGCAGAACTAAAGCGGAAAATTCAGACTGTCTCCATTACATAGACTCATACCTATTCAAAGAAACGCGTTAATAAACATTTTTATGTCAAGGTGATTATATTCAGAGTTGGATTGTTTTTAACCACACAGATTTGTCTCACCAAAGTTTTTCTCTCATAAAAGCCATTTGAGGATTATTTTGAACACTGTACAATTTTGAAGTGAAATGGTGTGTAAGACTATGTTTTACCATCCCCAGGATCGCTGCCTATCTGGGAAACTGGAGCCTTTGTCTCCCTCAAGTCCGCCACATGTGGAAGGAGATTTGGATTTGCTGCCCACTCGCCTTTCAAAGGAGGAGCTGATCCAGAACATGGACAGGGTGGACCGTGAAATCACCATGGTAGAGCAACAAATCACCAAGCTCAAGAAGAAACAAGTAAGTTTATTCCAGTTGTGTCAACGTGGAAGGATGTGGAAACCTTGCAAAAAGATCTGAACAAATTAATGGGGTGGGCAACTACATGGCAAATGAGGTTCAATGTAGAAAAATGTAAAATAATGCATTTGGGTGGCAAAAATATGAATGCAATCTACTCACTGGGGGGAGAACCTCTGGGGGGATTCTAGGATGGAAAAGGACCTGGGGGTCCTAGTAGACAATAAGCTCCGCAATGGCATGCAATGCCAAGCTGCTGCTAATAAGGAAAACAGAACATTGGCATGCATTAAAAAGGGGATTAACTCCAGAGATAAAACGATAATTCTCCCCCTCTACAAGACTCTGGTCATGGTCAACAGAAAAATATTAACTAAGGGGAGAAGGGGAAGAAGGCGTTTGGGCTGATTAGGGTTAACCAAGTTAATAAGCGCTTAAATAGGAACACTTTTCTCAAAATGTGCAGCTGCCCTTGCCTTCCCTCTGAAAAGTGATCCACTGCTTTTTACAGGGCGTTTGAAAGGTGGAATAAAGACAATATACATTATCACCTCCTCACCACTTGTTCCAACCCTAAAAAAAGCTGAACCACTTGCATAGCTTGTGATTTCTGCGTGGCAACATACAGTTATTTAAATGATGTTTGGCAGTGGTAGCGCCTGCCGCATGCAACACGCAATTTAATATCTTACCTTATAGGTAGAGGCCGCTCAACCGCCTGCTTTTGCATCCCCCCTACCCATTCATGTGAACAAGCCCCAAGGTTGCTTGATGTTCTATGCCTGTCACACATCACACCTTTGATCTACCTGTGAAGGAAACGGAGTAAATACAACGGTGGTCTCAAAACTGCGGTCCTGGGGCCGGATGTGGCCCTTTGCTTGCCTTTATTTGGCCCTTGAGGCATAATTCCTGCCACTGATGCCAACAATGGGGCACTATTCCTCCCATATACACCAGATCGGGCATTGTTTACTCCCAGAGGGCACAGTGTCTGAAGGACAGTAAACTGGCCCATTCTTTAGAAAGTTTGGAGACCCCGGAAATACAAAGTAACACTTCATTGTTGCATTGTATGTCTCAGAAACGCTTGTAGACACTATCTGGATTTTGCATCATCTGCTCTTGACATATAGATCAAATCCATGTAGTAGTTTTTAAATGGTCCATAGCTAGCAGTGTTTCTTATTTCATACATTTATACATTCTCTGTGCAGGTCCAAGTGTGTTACTTAAGCTGTAGCGGGTGGCTAGGTGTCTCTCAGGCATATTTCTGTCTGTTTTTGGCCACCAGATGCTCCAACAACATCCAGCTCTCAAAAAATGAAAGATTACATATACATGTAAGCTGATGTGCGAACATGCAGAGTACAAATGTTAAATGACAGCTGATAAATGTGACACTAGTGACTGAGCATAGTGGATGCATTAGAGCTGCCTTCATTGGCCTGAGACAGAAGAGAGCAGCTGTGTACCGTTCTCAGAGAGGCACTCATACATAATGAGTTTACTGTGTTTAGAACCAGGTCTCAAAATCTGCAAAACCTCACTCCCAGTGGGCATTCTAGGTCAGTCTAGGAAACTACAGTAAAGTGCCTCTATTTTCTTCTACAGCAACAGTTAGAAGAGGAAGCAGCCAAACCATTAGAGCCGGAGAAGCCCATTTCACCTCCACCAATTGAATCAAAGCATCGCAGTCTGGTCCAAATTATATATGATGAGAACAGGGTGAGTTGGCTGATATTGTTACTTTTGGTGCTCCTATGAAAACTTGTACAGATTTTTGTGTTAAGATGCTTTCTTTCCTTATGTCTCTTAGCAGGTCATCAACGCTTTTAATAGTACATCTTTTTTCATTTTTTTTTTTTTTTTTTTCATTTTCTTTTTTTATTTAGTATGGTCTTATTTTTTTTCCTCTTTGGCAGCTTTTTCCAATTTCTATTTTTTATTCTCATACTCCAAAAAGAAAAAAACAAGTGTGTGTTTGAGATTCACCATCTTTTATTTGTTCCTGTGACCATAACGGAAATTTCTAAAATTGACAGTTGTCACTGAAATAGGAATAGAGGGGACATCTTTAAATGGCAACAACCGTCTAAGGCTGGGTACACAAGGGGCAAAAATTGTCAGACAACAGTCGGTGCGGCAGGAACCGTCCAACTTTTGGCCCATGTATACAGCTCCCTGTCCGGTCGTGAGCATGTTTGTCCAAGCTTTGTCGAACGAGCATGCTGGAAAACCAGCATCCAATCAGCTAAGCATAGCTGTACTAATGACATTGGCTGGGAGAGGGTTAACATCTAAGGGCACTCAAGGGGTTAACTGTGTATTTAACAGTGTGTAATGTGTGCTGATTTTACTTTATTATCTGGCTGCTTTTTCACCCTGAACAACCAGATTGCTGTTCACAGTACACAGAGTTCTGTGTTTTTGTAAACACAGAACTGTGTGTATGATTGGCCACAGCTGATCAGCTGACTTCAGCCAAAATCATTGGCTGAAATCCACTGACAAACTCGTGCTGTATGCAATTACGACACGGATCAGCAAGGGGCACGCGCTTGTGTGCCCCAAACACAGAAGAAAGCTGGCGACGTACAGGTACATTGTCCGGCCTGCCTATGCCCGCCCGCCTGCAGTAAATCTACTGTGGGTGGGCTCAAGTAGTTAGGAGCAGGCATGCCTGCCACTCCTCCTTAAAGGCACAAGAATACACTAGATGCCCAGCAAAAGCACAAGGGCAGCTGAAGGCATCCATTGTGTCTCCATGGGAAATCCAGCAAACAATCTATACAATCACAAAATTCTCATACAATCTTTAATATGTTAATGTAATTTTAAAAGAAATTTCAAATTATTTTAAACATACATTTCTAATTTAAATAATATCGGCTGATTCTGCCACGTGGTTCCTTGTTTGGGCATTTCCTATTCTGGTGTGAAAATGGTTTCTCTCTGTTTTGTAATTGCTCTTCTGTGTTGTCATACATGCCCTTTCAGTGGGGAACACAGGTGGCCATCTCAAGTTGTATTGCACTGGCAAGGTCCAGCATTGTCACCATCAAAAAATCTGCCCGAACAATGGGATGCAGCTGCTACTGAAGCTTAAGCATGTAGACAGGAAGTGAACATAAAGGGCTGGAGATAGTCAACATCACTGAGATACAAAAAAGAATGAAAACCCCAAGAGAATCGCATAGTAGCCCATTCTGTGTCACTTTCCTGAAACCGAAGCCTGCGATGTCCCCGCTGGCTGGAAGCGCCCATCTTCAACCCTCTTCCTTCCGGGGCCGCAGACTCCGGCTCTTTGACTGGCCAGAGGCGCGTGACGTCACTCCCGCGCATGCGTGACCCCCATCTAGAAACGGCACAACGCGCCCTTTCTAAAGTGCGCATGTCCCGAATACATCGGCGCAAGCGCAGAAGAACTCTTCGTACGGGGAATTGTAAATATCTCATAAACTGTGTAGGTTTAGGGGATATTTCCAGCACCTACAGGTAAGCCTTAACCATTTAAGGACCGCCACACGACGATGTACATCAACAGAATGGCATGGACAGGCACAAGGGTGTACAGATACGTCCCCTTTAAGAACCTGTCTGTGGGTCCGAAGCTCCATGACCGCGCCTGCGGGACCCGTGGACCCGATCGCCGCCGGTGTCCCACGATCGGGTTACAGAGCTGAAGAACGGGGAGAAGTACCGTAAGTGTAAACAAACCTTTCCCCGTTCTTCCTAGTGGCATGTCAGTGATCGTCTGTTCCCTGTTTTAGGGAACGACGATCAGTGACATCACACGCCAAGCCACGCCCCCTTCAGTTAGAATCACTCATTAGGTCACACTTAACCCCTACAGCGCCACCTAGAGGTTAAACCCTTCACTGCAAGTGTCATTTTCACAGTAATCAGTGCATTTTTATAGCGCTGATTGCTGTAAAAATGACAATGGTCCCAAAAGTGTCCGATGTGTCCGCCATAATGTCGCAGTTACGATAAGAATCTCTGATCGCCGCCATTACTAGTAAAAAAAAAAAATATAAAAAAAAAACCGCCATAAAACTATCCCCCTATTTTGTAGATACTATAACTTTTGTGCAAACCAATCAATAAACGCTTATTGGGGATTTTTTATATTTTTTTTTACCAAAAATATGTAGAAGAATACGTATCGGCCTAAACTGAGGAAAAAAAAAATTTTTATATATTTTTGGGGATATTTATTATAGCAAAAAGTAAAAAATTTCATTTTTTTCAAAATTGTCGCTCTATTTTTGTTTATAGCGCAAAAAATAAAAACCGCAGAGGTGATCAAATACCACCAAAATAAAGCTCTATTTGTGGGAAAAAAAGGACGTCCATTTTGTTTGGGAGCCATGTCGCATGACCGCGCAATTGTCGGTTAAAGCGACGCAGTGCCGAATCGCAAAAAGGGGCCTGGTCTCTAACCAGCCAAAATGGTCCGGGGCTGAAGTGGTTAATCTAGGCTTACCTGTTGGTGAAAGCAGTTGTACAGGGTGTACAACCACTTTAAAGAGGAACTGCAGTCTGCTCACATAATTTGTAATAAAAACATCTTTGCCATTCTGAAGCTTCCCTCCAACCACTTTGCATTTTATTTTATATGTACAATGATTCTGTACTTGCCAAATATGCTGCATAAATCTCCCTTTACGAAGTCTGGCTGCAACCACTTAAACTGTGGGCAGCTGAAGCTTCTGCCTGTTCACTTTCTTGATTTATTCAGACACACAAAGGCACCCCTCCAGCTCTGCAGCTCTTATTGGCCCTCTTGTGACTCATCCGCCCTCCCTTCCTGGCAAACTCTCACGAGAGAGAGAGAGAGCTGTGCATGATGTCATAAGCCTAGGCTAATGACCAGACAAGAAACAGGAAGTGGGCTGTATAAGGTACGGTATTTACTGGCAGAAAAAAATGTTTCACTATCCAAATTTAAAACAAGGGCAGAAGATTTAATAGATGGAAAGTTGAAAAAATTACAGATGAGCCACTTTAAGCAAACGATTGTTATCCAGTTAAGGTTTACATCTTCTTTAATCGGCCTTGTGAAGTCCCCTTACAGCAGAGCTCAGAGAGGGGGAAGGATGAAGTGTTTATTTAAAACAGAGAAATATGTAAAGTGATGGTAAAACAGAAATGTTGACTTAAAGCATAGGTCTGCTTTCACACAAAGTGTACTGAATCTTTTTGCCCCTTTACTGAGCTGACAGATTCCACCCTCCACCTCCATAAACGTATCCATACCGAGATCTGATGGCTGCAGCCTCTGGGCCTTGTTTACATCCAGCACAGCACGTTCTCTGTCACTGGATGTGTATGAGCAGTAAGGCCCCAAAGAAGTCTCCTGGCTGGGAGATGCAGGCAGACGAGGACCATAGGAATCTACGGGCCTCACTTTGCAGATGTGGCCAGGCAGGGACGCTGGATGTAAACATTACCTGGAGGCCACAAGCGTTGGATGTTGGTACGTATACATTTGCAGAGGGCAAGGGTGGGATCTGTTAGGTCAGTGACAGGGGGGCAAAAAGAATAAAGCCCTGTACACACGATCGGATTTCCTATGGATTCTAATCCGATGGATTTTTCCATCGGAAATCCGATGAAGCCGACTTCCATCAGTCTTGCCTACACACCATCAGTCAAAAATCCGACCGTCCCAAACGCCGTGACGTAAAACACTCAGACGAGCCGAGAAAAATGAAGTCCAATGCTTCTGAGCATGCGTTGACTTGATTCTGAGCATGCGTGGTTTTTTTCTCCGATGGAGTTCCACAGACGATTGTGAATGCAAACATTTTCTGCAAAAGCTTATGAGATAAAATAAGAAACATATGTAAAATAACTTGTGAATTGTTTACTTGTGATTTATTTGTGAATTGACAGAATACAATGTTCTAGATATCTGGAAAGCCTGTTGAAGAATTGGCAGTATAGTGCAACGAGCGCTGAAAGAGAATAATGTGCCTAATAAATGTCCCCATTATTTCAGCAGGTGTTTGGCATAAATATGGTGAATGATTAGTATGTTAGATAAATATGGCCCATAGCCCCTGTAATTGCATCTGCTACATTATTGGCGTTCATCAAAGCTTGCTATGATATACAGTACATTATTTTACAAAACTCCAGCTTAGAAAACCATCACCCGTGTAAAACTTAGATTTGCTTGTTTTATCGGTGTAATGTGAGGGAAGCATACGTAAAGGCTTTGTATCCTAACAATAGGAACAATCACAATCTTGGTAGATCCCCCCCCTTCTAAACTATAATATACATTTACTGGAAAATGTATGACTGGCATAGTGTGCGACACGGAAAGATGGCTTATGTCATTCTTATCAGCAGGTATGATAGAGAATCAAGAAATTTGCCTTCTGGCTATATTGCCATAACTTTACTGAAAAGGATAGTTTGCATGTCGAAGGTACAATGTTCGAAATCTACAACTGCACAACCAATAATAGATTGCTAAACCTGGGTGCGCTTATGTCAGGTGCAGGAAAAGAACATTGTTTTTTTTATTTTATTCTTTATTTAGAAAACACATCTGGGCAGGTAGTTATACATGCTCATAGCAAGAATGTTCTTCCATTACTGAAATGTATGGGTCTTTTTTTTTCAACCAGATTAACTAAGTAAGAAACAGAGTATATGTGAAACATGACATAGACCAGTGTTTCTCAACTCCAGTCGTCAAGGCGCCCCAACAGGTCATGTTTTCAGGATTTCCATTATTTTGCACAGGTGATTTGATCAGTTTCACTGCCTTAGCAATTACTACAGCCGTTTCATGAGGGAAATCCTGAAAACACGACCTGTTGGGGCGCCTTGAGGACTGGAGTTGAGAAACACTGACATAGACAACGAGTAGCCCTGAACAATGGGCCAGGATTTTACATATCTTATCAAATGATCGTACAGACCCCGTGTCGGGTTATAACGGTAGCCCCAGATATATGGCTCAGCGTGTATCTGGGCTCAGTAGAGTCGCCTGGTTTTTAATTGTATTATGTAATAAAGGAAAATAAATAGGGAAGGGGGTGAAAAGAGAAAAGGGGGTATTTGTTGTTTTTTTGGGGGGGAGGTTGCCAAAGGGGGGAGGTTAAAGAGGTTGCAAGTGGATAGAGCTGAGAGAAAAAGCAGAGCAAATATTTTCACTGACCAAGTGGTAGAATCTGTGGAATGTTTCTCAAGGCCTCTCACAATACGCGATCATGATGGCAGAGCAGGAGACATTTCCATACACTCAGTAAAATATACAAAAGACATTTGGAGCGGAGAGTCAGTTTATCACTGCTGCCTTCCAGGGCAGGTTGCTGATTGAAAGGAGATGCACACTCATCTAAACTTCTTGTTGTTTACCTACACAGGGCTCTCTTCTGTCATTTGTTCAGCTGATGGGCAGGTTCTGGCCATAAATAATTGGCCGGGACCCACTAATCGGCTTGTGTATGGCAAATGACAGCACAGCCGAGGAGCAGGTGCATGAGCGGTGCGCTCCCTACCCAAAAGTGCTGGATCATGTGCCTGTACGTGATCCAGCACAGCGGGGGCCGTTCTGCTGCAGTAAATCTGCAGTAGGCGGTCAGCAAGCAGTTAAAAAGCAAGTGGTATTATGATTATTAGAAGAAAAAATTTTAGCGGTACTGTTTACATCTTTTCACATGTTGGATGTCTAGGAAAACTGATACCATCACTAATGGATGGGGCCACCTAATCACACACTTCCTATGTTTAACCATTTCGATTCTCCACTAGAATACAATGAGCCTCTGCTGGAAACTTTGCATTTTTATGGTGTGATCGCAGTCCGCCAAGCATTGCAAACATTGGTATGATATGCTAGTTGTTTACATATGACTTTTAAAAAGAGGGGTTTCACGTTTTTTATCATTTCTAAACCACAAATCGCTTGCATTTCTTTCTATAGTTATTTTCATCAATATGCATGAATTTCCCAATCCCGTGTTGTGATCTTGGTACAAAGGAGATATATTGACTGGAAGAGCTGTAGAAATCAACTAAATATTATGCAAACTCACAGGCAGTTTTTTTTTTTTTTTAGCTAAAAACTAACAACTCATACATCCTCTGGGATTCTCATGTTCCAATATTATACAATGTTTAGAAGCATCACAACTGCTGCTCTACCGGAGAATACCCTTCATATAAAAAGAATAAGTGCAAATGTATTTTTCTGCTATAAAATACAGAGAGGTGTGTTTGAGTGTTCTTATACAGTGGGTACGGAAAGTATTCAGACCCCCTTAAATTTTTCACTCTTTGTTATATTGCAGCCATTTGCTAAAATCATTTACGTTTTTTCCTCATTAATGTAAACACAGAATTGTTGAAATTTTTGCAGATTTATTAAAAAAGAAAAACTGAACTATCACATGGTCCTAAGTATTCAGACCCTTTGCTGTGACACTCATATATTTAACTCAGGTGCTGTCCATTTCTTCTGATTATCCTTGAGATGGTTCTACACCTTCATTTGAGTCCAGCTGTGTTTGATTATACTGATTGGACTTGATTAGGAAAGCCACACACCTGTCTATATAAGACCTTACAGCTCACAGTGCATGTCAGAGCAAATGAGAATCATGAGGTCAAAGGAACTGCCTGAAGAGCTCAGAGACAGAATTGTGGCAAGGCACAGATCTGGCCAAGGTTACAAAAAAAAATTCTGCTGCACTTAAGGTTCCTGAGAGCACAGTGGCCTCCATAATCCTTAAATAGAAGACGTTTGGGACGACCAGAACCCTTCCTAGAGCTGGCCGTCTGGCCAAACTGAGCTATCGGGGGAGAAGAGCCTTGATGAGAGAGGTAAAGAAGAACCCAAAGATCACTGTGGCTGATCTCCAGAGATGCAGTCGGGAGATGGGAGAAAGTTGTAGAAAGTCAACCATCACTGCAGCCCTCCACCAGTCGGGGCTTTATGGCAGAGTGGCCCGACAGAAGCCTCTCCTCAGTGCAAGACACATTAAAGCCTGCATGGAGTTTGGTAAAAAACACCTGAAGGACTCCAAGATGGTGAGAAATAAGATTCTCTGGTCTGAGGAGACCAAGATAGAACTTTTTGGCCTTAATTCTATTACAGTTCCAACAGTGAAGCATGGTGGTGGCAGCATCATGCTGTGGGGGTGTTTTTCAGCTGCAGGGACAGGACGACTGGTTGCAATTGAGGGAAAGATGAATGCGGCCAAGTACAGGGATATCCTGGACGAAAACCTTCTCCAGAGTGCTCAGGACCTCAGACTGGGCCAAAGGTTTACCTTCCAATAAGACAATGACCCTAAAGCCGTGTACACACGATAGGTTTTACCGATAAACAGTCTGATGGACTGTTTTCATCGGACAAACCGATCGTGTATGGGCCCCATCGGTCTTTTTTCCATCAGTGTTTAAAAATAGAACATGTTTTAAATTTATCCGATGGTTAAAAAACCGATAGCAAATTAATATCGTCTGTGTGGAACTCCATCGGATAAAAAACCCACGCATGCTCAGAATCAAGTCGACGCATGCTCAGAAGCATTGAACTTCATTTTTCTCGGCTCATCGGAGTGTTTTACGTCACCGCGTTTGAAACAGTCGGTTTTTTGACTGCTGGTGTGTGGGCAAGACTGATGGAAGACAGTGTGTACAGGGCTTAAGCATGGCCCAGCCAGAGCCCTGACTTAAACCCAATTGAGCATCTCTGGAGAGACCTAAAAATGGCTGTCCACCAACGTTTACCATCCAACCTGACAGAACTGGAGAGGATCTGCAAGGAGGAATGGCAGAGAATCTCCAAATCCAGGTGTGAAAAACTTGTTGCATCTTTCCAAAAAAGACTCATGGCTGTATTAGATCAAAAGGGTGCAAATACTAAATACTGAGCAAAGGGTCTGAATACTTAGGACCATGTGATATTTCAGTTTTTCTTTTTTAATAAATCTGCAAAAATGTCAACAATTCTGTGTTTTTCTGTCAATATGGGGTGCTGTGTGTACATTAATGAGGAAAAAAAATGAACTTAAATGATTTTAGCAAATGGCTGCAATATAACAAAGAGTGAAAAATGTAAGGGGGTCTGAATACTTTCTGTACCCACTGTATGTATTATATTCTCAGTCAGTTCTTATGTTAAAGTGATTATGAAGTCACAGTATTTCATCTACAGTTTTACGAAAATTCTCCCCAATGATTTGGACCGTGAACTTATTTAGGGAGATCATTGTGTGTCTCTGTGTTATGGGGATCTATTAGTTCAGAGAATAAAGGGTGTTGTCGGGTCTGTTGAACGCAGAGTTATTGCTTGATCTTATTGCAAGCTTTATCCTTTTATTGTGCAGAAAGGTTCATCTGAGGACAGCGGAGATTGCTTTGTCTCTGCTACATCTTGTTCACTGTCTCCTTGAATTTCCAATTATTCTGAGCCTGATAGGAAAAACAATATTTAGAGGTGTTACATCTGCATTGACAAAAATTTAAAGGGGATTGTCAACACACTTTGAAGCACAAGAACTTACTGTTGTGCAGTGTGACTTTGTAGACTCTGTGGTTCCCCCAGGCATCTCCAAAAAAAGAAATCCTCGTGGTGGATATGTACCAACACAAGGAAACCATCTAACTAGCTAATTTGTAAACAAAACCATCCATCTAAATGCAGCTCACTGGAAAATGATTTATTCAGAAAAAAAATGAATGCTCCTCTTCCTTGAATCGATGACCTTATATCCTGAAAATGTCAACATAATCCCCCCTCTCCATTCAGTCTGACACGTCGAGGAGGTATCATTTTAAATTTATACTACAATGAATCAGACAGTGGAAAGGGAGAATGCCATGAAATATTTTTTTTTTTTAACTTTGAGATTTTTATAAAGTATCAAAGTATACAAATACAAATATAGGCGTTGTACGTACATGGCAATACATTTTATAATGAGCAAAGTAAGCATAACTAAGTACTCTTGGTTTGTTACAGCAGCAGTCGGTTTTGTAATCTGTACTGTGGTTCCTGATGTATCAGGTTGGTGAGGAGTTATTAGTAGGAAAAGCCTGTCACTCCTTTTGGGAGCTTATTGTGACAGGCTAGTCAGGTGCATTCCCAGGAACAGTAATTGCAACCCAGCAGATGGTCGCTAAGAGTAGGCCATGTTGACTTATCTATATAGTGGTACCAAGACCAAGTAGTACTGGTATTGATGCTAACATTAATCAGAATGTAGTAGTTGAGGTTCCAGTTGTATAAACAACAATGTAGAAACTGAGTCATATAAACATTTATAACATGTCATCACTGTTATTTCCCATCCCACTGCTCTGTTTTTGCTATAGCACCTTTAGATGCGATCGGTTTTCCAATATACAAAAACATACTTGGGGGGGGGGGGGGGGCACACACCCTAAAATGTGTTTAAGTTTAAGATGGTGCTGCTATAAGACCAACATGCTGCTATAAGACCAACAAACAGTATAAAACAGATTATAGCTCACACATACAAGAATCACCTGAACATATTCAAAAAAATGCGGGGGTTTGTTCACAGTATATGGTCATATAGTGCTAAGCCCACTTAATGCGACAAAGTACCCCGAATTAGTGGGTCCTACCCTAGTAATAGAATGATAGATCCTGTGTCTCAACCATGGGAGCCAAACTCCTCTATACACTGGTGGCGACTAATAAAGAGGTAATGAGGAGGGGGAGGGGTGCTCCAGCCCAAAAAACCTGGTCAGGGTTACTACAATATACAAAAACATACTTGGGGGGCACACCCTAAAATGCATTTAAATTCAAGATGGTACTGCTATAAGACCAACAAACAGTACAAAACAGATTATAGCGCACACATACAAGAATGACATTTATCCTGCAAGACTATTTAAAATCACCTGAACATATTTTGTTTTGTACTGTTTTCCAATATGTCGGTATCGTAATTATCATAGTTATCAACTATCAAGTTTTGGAGCGACAGCCAAATATCCCAAAACTTGTGGTATGTATGCACCCTTTCTTCTTTGTATGCTAGCATTCTTTCCATGAGACTTTGTGAGTTTAATCTGTCAATAACTTCTTTTCTCTTTCGTCCATGGACCCACACAGCTTCTCTATTGACAAAGTGGGTATTATCCATTAATTAGGAGTGACTAGGCAGAAAAACTTGTAAAAGGTGTTGCATCACACCTTCTACAGTACCGCCCAGGGGGCGGACCCTCTGGTATAACCTCTCAGTCTGCATCTCACAGATTATTTTTTTTTCTGTCTAGCAAGGAGTAGGACATGGCTCCCTTCGGGCCCATTGGTCCGGGGGAAAAAAAAAAATATATATATATATATATTTTTTTGCTACATTTGTTGTTTCCTGCGATCTTCGATCAACTGCCGACTGGGTGACAGGCTGGATCCTCGATCCTTGTAGTCTCCCCAGTTTCGGCCATCGAGCGTGTGCCAACCCTAGCTACGCGCTGGGTTTTCCACGACATGCCCGTCGCTCCACGGGTGGCCGGTGAGCCTACGCTCCAGGGCCTGCATCGGACCGCTCCGCTTCGGCTGACCTTACGGCCGAGCCGCAGCAGCCTGGCCGGTGAGCTTACGCTCCAAGGCTTGCATCGGACCGCTCAGCTTCGGCTGACCTTACAGCCGAGTCGCAGCAGCCTGTCCGGTGAGCGTCACGCTCCAGGGTATACATATGATCGTCCCTTTTGGGTCCAATCACAGCATGCCTGGCCAACAGTCACCTTCCGTGCGCGGACGATGATCTGTTTGGAATGTCTTCCAGCATAAGACATGCAGGATAGGTAAGTAAAACTCCCCTGCCTCGGCTGGGTGATTTAGCTGGACATTCCTGGAGAGATCAATTAAGTGGTTGTGGCCCCCTTCTTCCCTCTCTCCCTGCCTTTCCCTCCTCCCTGGGCTTCTAGCTAAAGGTTGCTGGCTGTAACTAACATTTAAAAGAAATGTCATTTCTGCTTACCTGTATGTGCTTCCTCCTCCATGCTGTCGGCGGCCATTTTGGGGTGGTCCATGCCGAGTTCGGCCTCTTGTGACTGCCCAGCGGCCATCTTCCTGTGGTTCGGCCACACCCACTGGCCCCTATCGGCTGATCGGCGGCCATGTTTGTCCACCCTGTATGTATATATTGCCGTTCGGCGGCCATCTTTTTGTGGGCTACAGCTGCTTGACCTCTATCTTTGGCTCAGCAGCCATTTTCTTAGAGCCCACATTATCTTCTATACAGACGTTTTTGGCAAACCATTTTGCGAGAGCCTCCGGCCTCTTGGGTGCATTACACTGGCGCGAAAATTCACACAGGAAGTGCTGATAAAAAAAGCAGACTGACACAGCAGCAGTGGTACAGCATCACAGGCGCAGCACACGGCAGCATAGCAGTACCGGTCCAGGGTGGTCAGTCCTCTGGGTAACCCAGCATCTCTGCAGCGCAGGAGGGTGGCCTATTGATATCTTGCCTGGAGCCCTGTGGGTCTCCGTGTGTAGTCAGCATGGCATCTGAGCCAGATGTCTTCTCCCCTGAAACACCAGATTTAGCAACTGGTGCCCCTGAGGTGTCTATGAACGCTATGACGGCAATCCTAGAGGCGTTTGCTGCCAGGGTGGAAGCAGCACACGGGAATACAGGGGGTAGTAAACGCCCCGTCCCCTGCAAGCTTCTGGGGATAATTCTGATGCAGAACCAGGTCCAGCTACGGCTCAGGGCCCAGATTCTGACGCATCAGAGACTGCAGACTGTGACCGGACAGTGAGGATGACTCCAAGTCCAGGTCAGTATGCGAGACGGCATTGGTATCTGACCTTATTACTGCAGTGCGGGATACGCTAAAGTTGGAAAATACTGCAGAAGCAGCAGAGACTCCGGTCCACTTGGGTTTCATAGACCTGCCCGCACTGCTAAGGTGTTCCCTTGTGTGTCTTTTGATAAACTCTTATACAAGGAATGGGAGAACCCACTGAGGGTCTTTACAGCCCCAAAGAGGTTTGCGGTACGATACCCCTTTGAGGAGAGTTTTCTGAAGAAATGGACCTCTCCCCCTATAGTGGACCCTCCGTGTCCAGACTTAATAGAGCCACCACAATTCCTGTAGAAGGGGCTCCTGTTTTCAAGGACCCTGTGGATAAGAAGACTGAAGCACTCGCTTGCTACCTATACTCAGTGGTAGGCTCGGCAGTACGCCCGGCATTTGGCGGGGGCCCTAGTGTCTCAGACACTTACTGAATGGGCAAGATTGCTACTCCAGGGGTTAAGGAGCGAGATGCTCCTCCTGATGAGATAACATTGGCCGACCAGTTGGTCCAGGGCCTTAGGGTTGTCTGCAAGTCAGACATGGATACTATTCCCCTGCTGTCTAAAGCTTCGGTTTATGCAGTAGCAATACGCCGCCTGATCTGGCTAAAAGGCTGGTCTGCGGACCAGACTTCCAAGAAAGCCCTGTTGGATCTGCCTTTTAAGGGCGACGGACTTTTTGGGGCTTCTCTGGATGACATCATCAAGGATGCCACAGGAGGTAAAAGCACTTTGCTTCCCCAAATTCCTCCTTTACTGCACGCAAGCGTTTTTTTCGTCCCCCTAGGGCGACAGGGAAAAGACCCCAGGCCGATAAAGCGCCTGCCCAAGGACAAAGGCGTCCTTGGTCCCGCATACCCAACAAGCCTGCGGACAAATCTGCGTCCGCATGAAGGTCCGCCCCCACCCAGCTCTCGGGTGGGGGGACGTCTTCGCAAAATCGCGATTTAGTGGACAGCTCTAGTCTCCGACAGGTGGGTTTGCGAAGTAATCTCCTCAGGCTAGAAGATAGAGTTTCTCTCTTGTCCACCGGACAGATTCATCACCTCCAATCTCCAGCTACTACCGACCCGTCGGGAGGCCCTGTATGGGGCGGTCCAGGGTCTACTGGAACGCAAGGTAGTTTTTCCAGTTCCAGAACAGGAACGGGGTCAGGGTTTTTACTCAAATCTGTTTATTGTGCCGAAGAAGGAGGGGGTTTGTCCAATCTTGGATCTCAGAGCCCTCAATTGCTTTGTGAAAGTACAAAGATTTCGGATGGAGTCGGTTCGATCTGTAGTCACGGCTCTCCATCCGGGGGAATTTCTGGCCTCCTTGGACATCAAGGACGCATACCTGCATGTCCCCATATACTCCAGACACCAGAGGTTTCTGCGATTTGCTATCGGGAAGGACCACTACCAGTTTGTGGCCCTCCCGTTTGGCCTTGCCTCAGCACCCAGGACGTTCACCAGGGTGCTCGCTCCGATTCTGGCACTTCTAAGACAGCGGGGTATCACTATCATGGGCTACTTGGACGACCTTCTACTGAAGGCGCCTTCAAGCTCAGAATTTAGAGGTAAGCGTGTCCATTACCTGTCAGACTCTTCGAGACTGTGGTTGGATACTAAACACGCAAAGGTCAGTATGGTGCCCACTCAACGCCTAGTGTACCTGGGGTTGATTCTGGATTCCTCAGAGGCAAAGGTATTCCTCCCTGTGGAGAAGTTGCAGACCCTTCGGGGCTGCAGTACGGCAGCTGACTTCCAGGAATTGGTCGTCACTCCGTTTTGGCATGCGAGTTTTGGGCCTCATGGTAGCCTCCTTCGAGGCGGTCCCATACACTCAATACCACACAAGTGTTACAGAAGGAAGTTCTGTCCAGATGGAACAGATGCCCTTCATCTCTGGATTATCAAATCCGAGTGAGCCACCTAGTCAGGAGATCCCTGGTATGGTGGCTGACAGCACCAGCTCTAATGGCCGGGAAGTAATTTCTTCCGGTTTACTGGGTAGTGATCACGACGGATGCCAGCCTTACAGGTTGGGGGGGAGTCTGTGGTGTTCAGTCGGCGCAAGGTCGCTGGACCCCAGAGGAAGCCCTCCTGCCGATCAATGTCCTGGAAATCCAGGAGATCAGGCTGTGCCTCTTCAAATGGTCTCATAGGCTGCAAGGGCGTCCAGTCAGGATCCAGTCAGACAACGCCACAGCAGTGGCATATGTCAATCATCAAGGAGAAACAAGAAGCTCAGCTGCAGCGTCGGAGGTCGCTTGCATCCTGAAGTGGGCAGAGAGGAGCGTACCGGCACTGTCGGCCGGGTACATTCCGGGTGTGGAAAACTGGCAGGCGGACTACATGAGCCGCCAGATGCTGGACCAGGGAAAATGGTCCTTACACCCGGAGGTGCTCCGACTCCTCTGCCAAAGATGGGGCACACCAGACATAGATCTTCTGGCTTCCCGACTCAATCGGAAGGTATTGAGGTTTGTGGCCCGGTCAAGAGACCCATGGGCAGTCGCAACGGACGCGTTGGTGGCATCGTGGGGTCAGTATCGGCTAATCTATGCCTTTCCTCCCTTAAGACTTCTTCCTCTTCTGCTCCGCAGAGTGGAGGCAGAGGGAATTCCAATGATTCTAATCGCTCCAGATTGGCCTCAGCGTCCTTGGTACGCCGATCTAGTACGTCTGGTAGCAGAGGCGCCTACCACTATGGAAGGACCTGCTATCGCAAGGTCCCATACTCCATCCTGCTTTACAGTCATGGCTTTAACGGCATGGCTGTTGAGAACCAGGTACTGAGAGACCGGGGCCTGTCAGATTCAGTAATCTCTACTATGAGAAGTGCTCGAAAACTGTCCTCTAGGAAGGTTTATCACCGCACTTGGAAGGCCTACATCTCCATGTGTGAGGAAATGAGATGGCACCCGCGTACCTATTTGGTTTCCAGAATCCTGCTGTTTTTACAGCATGGGGTGGACCAAAGGGCTTGCCCTAAGTACGATTAAGGGACAGATATCTGCCCTGGCTGTCTTTTTTCAGTGACCCCTGGCGGCTCACTCTCTTGTGAGTACATTTGTGCAGGGGGTTCGACATGTGGCCCCTCCGGTCCGTCCCCCGTTACCTCCGTGGGACTTAAACCTGGTCCTCTCGGTGCTTCAGAAGGCACCGTTTGAGAATATTAGAGATATTCCCCTGTTGACACTTTCTCAGAAAGTGGTCTTTTTGGTGGCTGTTATGTCAGTTAGACGAGTCTCTGAGCTGGCAGCCTTGTCCTGCAAGGCTCCCTATTTGGTTTTTCCACAAGGATAAGTTGGTGCTGCGGCCGCAGCCTTCCTTTCTTCCGAAAGTCGTTTCGGCTTTTCATCTCAATGAAGACATTGTACTTCCATCCTTGTGTCCTCATCCGTCGAATCCTAAGGAGTCGGCGTTGCATTCCTCGGACGTTGTCCGAGCTTTGAAAGTATACTTATCTGCTACTTCCCTGTTCCGGAAGTCAGACTCACTGTTTGTTTCGGTGGCTGGTCCCAAGAAGGGCCAAGCAGTCTCGTCGACCACCATCTCTAGGTGGATCCGACAGATAGTAATCCAGGCTTACGCCTTAAAGGGTCAAGCGCCCCCCTTTTCCTGTCACGGCGCATTCGACCAGGGCAATAGGTGCCTCTTGGGCTTTCCGACATCAAACGTCTGTTTCCCAATTATGTAAAGCGCCGACTTGGTCGTCCGCTCACACTTTCACAAAATTCTACAAAGTTGATGTAGGTGCATCTTCGGATGCCTCTTTCGGCCGCAAGGTTTTGCAAGCGGCTGTTTAGAGTTGCAACTCCTCCGTTGGAGGAGTGCTATTTTGTGTTTTGGGGTGACGTTTATTTTTATGCTGTTACCACCCCTCGTTTTTTCTCTGACACTGCTTTGGGACGTCCCACTTTGTCAATAGAGAAGCTGTGTCGGTCCATGGACGAAAGAGAAAATAGGATTTTTTACTCACCGTAAAATCCTTTTCTCTGAGTCCATGGACCGACACAGCACCCACCCCTCCTTTTAAGTTTGTACTGCTTTTTGATGAACTGATCTGCGAGATGCAGACTGAGAGGTTATACCAGAGGGTCCGCCCCCTGGGCGGTACTGTAGAAGGTGTGATGCAACACTTTTTACAAGTTTTTCTGCCTAGTCCCTCCTAATTAATGTATAATACCCACTTTGTCAATAGAGAAGCTGTGTCGGTCCATGGACTCAGAGAAAAGGATTTTACAGTGAGTAAAAAATCCTATTTTATGTTTGGGGGGATAGTAGATTTCCATTTTTTTGCTATGGATATGCGTGCTGCATATAGTATGTCTAGTGTACTACAACTTTTCTGTACCTGTAAGGGAAGGAGTCTATCCCCAGGCTTAGCAATGCTAGTTCTGGGGAGGGGATACAAGGAGTTTTGGTAGTCTTTGATCGAAGAGAGAATACATCTTTCCAGAAGCTCTGTAGGACCCTACAGTGCCACATAATGTGCGAGAGGTTGCCATTGTGATGCCATTCCCTCCAGCACAATGGAGATAGTGTGGGATTCATGGTGTGTAGACGCATGGGGGTTATGTACCACCTGTGGAGAATCTTATGAGGGTTGTCCCAATGGTCTACACGTGCTGATGTGCTATTGTGTTTAATTGCCGTCAACCACTGTGGCAGTGTGAAGGACGTTTGCAGTTCTATTTCCCATTTAGTCATGGTTGTTAATTTAGTATGTGTAGTTTGGAAGTTGCAGTATTTTTAGCATAGTGATATACCTTTTAGTATTGGGTTTGGTCTTGTTTAATATGAAATCCCAAATTGGAAGTGGTATCGTCGTGAGGTAATGGTCGGGTTTTTCTGTTTGTAGTGATTGATTTGCTGAATCATAAAGATTTCTAAGGCTGTGGGGTTCACTAAATCTGCGGTAGTGTAGTGAATGCCCTTTTGTTTCCAGTGGTGGGTTGAGAAATTTTGTATGAGACATGCATAGGTTGTTAGAGGTATATTTAGTTTATAAAGTGTTTCATCTGGAAATTTTTTCTTAGGCCCCTTTCACACTGGGGCGGGAGGTGCGCTGGCGGTATAGCGTCACTATTTTAGCGGCGCTATACCGTCGGAATTGCGGTGGTATTCGGCCACTAGCAGTGCGGTTTTAACCCCCGCTAGCGGCCGAAAAAGGGTTAATACCGCCCGCAATGCGCCTCTGCAGAGGCGCATTGTGGGCGGTATAGCCGCGGTTTCCCATTGCTTTCAATGGGAACGAGCGGTAAACACACCACTCCTCTCACCGGTCCAAAGATGCTGCTAGCAGGACTTTTGGAGCAGTCCTGCTAGCACGCCGCTCCAGTGTGAAAGCCCTCGGGCTTTCACACTGAAGAAACAGCAGCCGCAGTTTAGGGTCGGTTTGTAGGCACTATTTTTAGTGCAATAGCGCCTGCAAACCGCCCCAGTGTGAAAAGGTCTTAGTCAATAAGGACCAGGCCGCGAGTGTTGCTTGTACAGTTGGATAAGTGGGAGTTAAAGGTTTATGATGAATAGTAGAGGCCATTAATATTGCTGTGAGGTGTTATGTCTTGTTCTATATGAGACCATAATCCTCTTGGTAGGAGACCCAGTATTTCAGTTGGTCCAGCAAAGAAGCTTGGTAGTAGGCATGGGCGTTGGGTAGTCCCCAACCCCCTATTTTTCTGGGTTTTTTGTTTTGCCAGATAAACTTATTCAAGTTTGATGCCAAGTCGGAGAAAAACTTTTGTAGTATGGGGTTTAGGATAGTTCTGAAGAGGTAGAGCAGTTTGGGGAGTATTTGCATTTTATAAGCCGCTATGCGTCCAACCGAAGTTAAATTAATTTTGGAGCGATTGGAGAATTCTGTCTGTATTTGTGACAGTAGGGGAATGAAATTGGCGGTGTTTAGCTTAGAGATAGGGTGAGTCAGTTGAATACCTAGATAGGTAATAGAGGGCGAGTCCCAGATGCAGGGAAACATGTCTTGGAGTTTGGATATACCTTCTGTGGACATATTTAGGGGAAGAGCATAGCATTTGGTAGTGTTAACTTTGTAGTAGGTTACTTTTCCATATTCGTGTAGTATTCTAGTGGCGTGTAGGGAAGTCTCCGGGTTGGACAGGGTTAGTATGACATTGTCGGCGAAGAGTCCTATCTTGTGTTCCCTATGTCCTATTTGAAGTCCCTCTATGTTAGCATTAGTCCTTATGAGTTCTGCTAAGGGTTCTATGGCTAGGGTGAATACTATTGAGGATAGTGGACATCCTTGACGGGTTCCGTTTGTTAGTTTGAAGACTAACCTATGAAATACATTTTAATTGGCAAGTACCCCAATGGCAACATTGCTGCACCTACCAAATATTTTGAATAGAGAGACATGCAAAAACATTGTACATACAGTATCTTGTTCCAGATCACCTTTATACGAGGAGCATTCAAGTCAAGTGAGTTTATATAATAAAAGAACAAATTTCAAGGAGTGGAAACTGCATTTATTTTTTTACATACTCTTCTGCTACATTTATATATGGTACTTATCCCAGCATTTAACTAATGCCTGGAAAGCTTCAGCATAGAAAGATTTGTCAGTACGCCTGAATGCTCATTGAATACAGTGCAGACTTAAACTCTTCTGTGCCCGTCTAGCGTGGAAAGGTCTGTGTCTTGGCACCCAGCGTGCCCTAACATTTCGAAAATCCAAATGTTTGTATTGTGTTCACTATTCCCACAAAAAGATTCATCCCTTGTGCAATTTCACAGGTTATGCATCGATTATCCAGGATCAGGCATTCCACATGCTGAATGTTTTCAGGAATGACCGCTGTGGGCTGGGAACCACCATGGCCAGGGTTGTCACTGACGAACGTACGGCCATCTTTGAAATGTTTACACCATTCAAATGTCTTACTGTGGCTGAGCGTCTCATCACCGTAATTTGCATGAATTCTGCTGTAGATGACCATAAGTTTTATGCCTTCATTCACATGAAACGTCACACGCTGTTAAATGCACGCACTAACGCTGTTGTCTGCCCTCTTGAATAACAGTCTCTGGACTGGCCACGACATGTGCGCCACCTATCAGTAATAGGACATACTTGCCACTTACCACTGCATGTAGTACCGCCATGCTAGCAACCCTTTTTATACCTGTAAAATTAAAAGTTTTGGTTTGACTTGAACGACCCTCATAGATCAATAGCTTTATATTCCCAAGCTGACCAAGGGTTGCACCTAAACCGTACAATGAAAAATACATGGTGGGCTCGCCATGTGGACATGAATAGCAAATGTAATATCAATAATTTTCTAGATCCCGTAACAGAACTCCACCTGTCTTCTGTACGCCTAAATAAATACCCTTTACTTAACAAAAAACCCACCCTGTAGACTTATCCAATATATAATTATTGGTACTACAATGATACATTTTGTGAATGAATGAATAACCCCTGCCCTCTCTGTAAACATACAGTGGATATAAAAAGTCTACACACCCTACACAAATATGGCACAACAGTGACATTACCAAGAACTGGACGTCCCTCTAAAATTGATGAAAAGACGAGAAGAAAACTGATCAGGGAGGCTGCCAAGAGGCCTACAGCAACATTATAGGAGCTGCAGGAATATCTGGCAAGTACTGACAACCATCTTCCATGTTCTTCATATGTCTGGGCTATAGGGTAGAGTGGCAAGAAGAAAAATATCCAAGCCCCGCAAAATTTTGCAAAAACACATCTGAAGCGTCACAAAAGCATGTGGGAAAATGTGTTATGGTCTCATGAAACCAAGGTTGACCTTTTTGGCCATAATTTCAAAAGATATGTTTTGCGCAAAAACAACACTGCACATCACCAAAAGAACACCATACCCACCGTGAAGCATGGTGGTGGCAGCATCATGCTGGGGTGGTTTTTCTTCAGCTGGAGCAGGGGCCTTATTCAAGGTAGAGGGAATTATGAACAGATCCAAATACCAATCAATAGATAAACCTTCAGGCTTATGCTAGAAAGCTGAGCATCTTTCAGCATGACAACGACCCAAAGCATACACCCAAATCAACAAAGGCATGGCATCACCAGAAGAGGATTAAAGTTTTGGAATGGCCCAGCCAGAGCCCAGACCTGAATCCCATTGAAAATCTGTGGGGTGATCTGAAGAGGGCTGTGCACAGGAGATGCCCTCGCAATCTGACAGATATTTTTGCAAAGAAGAGAGGGCAAATATTGCCAAGTCAAGATGTGCCATGCTGATAGACTCATAACCAAAAAGACTGCTGTAATAAAATCAAAAGGGGCTTTAACAAAATATTAGTTTAAGGGTGTGCACACTTGTGCAACCATAATATTTTAGTTTTTTTGTTTTACTTCCCTCCACCTAAAAGATTTCAGTTTGTTGTTCAACTAAGTTGTACAGTTTATAGGTCACATTAAAGGTGAAAAAAGTTCTGAAATTATTTATTTTTGTAAAAAATGTTTACATCACAGAAACCTGACATTTTACCAGGGGTGTGTAGACTTTTTATATCCACTGTAGTTAACAAGTAAGTTAACTACATCATATTCTGTGAGAAAAATCCTGTATAGACGAGATGAAACACAAATTTACTCATGTAATTTACACATTACACATATAACTAACACATCTAGTTTACAATATGCCTTTTTCTTTAAAGGAGGTTGGTACTCCCCATCCCCATTGTAACCTGGGGCTTTGAGTGATTCACCAACAGACAATATTTTAGAGGTGCCACCAGATAAAAAAGTTAAGGGTGAATTTTTGTTTTAATGAGGACACTCGTTCCAGTGACAGCTGTCTGAGAGTGGATGTGAGAGTGGATGTCCCCCCACTTCTTGCTACCTGTTGCTCCTCCAGGACAGGAAGTGAAAGACAATCCTCCCAACAGGATACATACAGAAAAATGTTAACTGACAGGTTCTAACCCTTTTCCCCACTCTATACAAAACTAAAAAGAAAAGTTAGGCTCAAAAGTTGCCCATCCACCCTGATGTAAAGGGGGAATTCTAAGGAGGAATCCTGATGTAAGGGAGAATCTGATTGTGACACGGATGCAAGGGGGGACCCTAAAGTAATGGGGAACTCTAATGCGGACTCTGATGTGGAGGGGACCCTTGATTTAAGCAGGGACTCTGATGGAGACTCTAATATAAGGGGGGACCCTGATGTAAGAGGAAACTGTTATGTAAGAGGGGACTCTGATGGGGACCCTTATAAAAGGGGGGCTCTGATGAGAAAGATGCAGTTTGTAATAATTTTTTCGACCTTTATTAATGGCTAAAGTTTATTTGGAATTTCTCTTTCACTATGCTTTAAAGTGGTTGTAAACCCACTTTAAAAAAATAAAATAACACCTGCAAGACAAAGGCATAATGAGCTAGTATGCATAGCATACTAGCTCATTATGTAATACTCACCTGGGATCGAAGCCCCCGCTGTGGTGCCCAACACAGCACCGGCCGGCGACATGTCATCCCAGAGTTACTTCCGGGTATCACGGCTCCGGCGCTGTGATTGGCTGGAGCCGCGATGACATGCCGCCAGTCACGGCATGACCTCCTTTAGAAACGGCATGATCTGCGTTTCTAAAGTGCGCTTGTGCCGTTGTCTACGGCGCAAGTCTCTATTGTAAATATCTCCTAAACCGTGTAGGTTTAGGAGATATTTCTAGCACCTACAGGTAAGCCTGAAGCCTCGTACACATGACGGAGTTTCTCGGCAAGAACCAGCAAGAAACTTGCTGGCAGAGCTTTCTTGCCGAGTAAATCGGTCGTGTGTACGCGGCTTTCAGTTTTCTCGTCAAGAAAACCGACAAGAATCTCGACGAGAAAAATAGAGAACCTGCTCTGTTTTCTCATCGGGTTTCTCGTCGGCCTGTTTCTCGACGAGAAACCCGAGTGTGTGTACACTTACCTGTCGCCGTGGAAACCCGCACATGCTCAAAATGACTTTGACGCATGCGCGGTAGCTTCCTAGGCATAGGTAGGGTGTAGCAAGATGGCGGCGACCGCATCGAATGTGGCGAGCGCACGCTTGTCGTAGTCAATGACGTCACCGCGTTCGCTCCATTCAAAGAACCGTGGGTTCTTTGAATGGAGCGTCTGTACACTCGGCCGGGACAAGTTTCTTGTCCAAGAATCTCGTCAAGAAAAACGACGTGTTTTTTCTTGACGAGATTCTCGGCCGTGTATACAAGGCCTTAATCTAGGCTTACCTGAAGGTAAAAGTGGTTGTACAGGGTCTACAACCACTTTAACCGAAGTTCTCTGTTGTGCTGAATCATCTAATGCTGATTAAAAAAAATATATTCACTACATTTTATTCATTCATTTACTTAACCAATGTGTTTTTTTTCGCCTGCAAATATTTGTAAAATATGTGGCCCTTGTACTGAAAAGTTCGGGGACCCCTGAAATGAACATATGTTGCCTATGTTAAAAAGGGGGAAAGGGGAAGTGGACAAAGGTGGGACTTTAAAAGGAACACACAGCAGTACAGTTTAAGAATGAATAGTCAAGGGACTGGTAAAGTCATGTATTTTATTTGAACACTATTCAAACAACATATGTTGCCTATGTTATTTGTTTACTCTTCTCTATATTTTCTCATGTATAGATACTAGGGAGCATATTTATAGAGTAGAGGATGTGAGTTTTTCAAAAGCTTTAGGGCTCGTTTACACCAGAACGCTGCAAGGTAAATCCACGTTCTGCGCACATTTTCCCACACCATGTGTGCGATCTGCTGCAGGTGTCAGTGTATTCCTAATGACATCCAAATGCAGCTCACAAACGCAGTGTTTGCCTGCACCAGATTGCATGGTGCCGCAGTAGCATGCAAAGTGCTGCAGTGTTTTTTTTATTTTATTATTATTAATTTTTATTGAAGGTTTTCAAAGTATAAACAGAGAACAAGACTGTATAAAAGGTACAGAATAGAAAAATGATCACAACAAACATCAGAAACATCTAACATAAACAGTATCAGTGCAGTGGGTTTTTCACGAGTAGTGCATGCACTACGTTTGGTGCAATCCAATGCGATTTCAGCCCATTCAAATGAATAGGCTGAAAATCACGCCACACCGAATCACACAGAAACGTGAACCGCATTCCTTTGTGATTCAGGTGTGTAGCGGCCCTCTCTGCAGGTGTATCTTACTGGTGTATGTGTTTGTAAATGACACCAGCGGTGAATGTCACATTCACATACATTTATAAATATGCCTCTAGCTGCTTGGACAGTACCCTTTGTACTGTATAGCTATTGCATTGTGAGGGTTATCACACATCTGGATTACAGGGCTTTTCCACGGAATGAAGTGTCATGCAGTCATGAATCTGCAAAGCAGGCTTACTGCAGTTTACAAAGGGAAGGAATTACTATCTATGATCCTAAAGGTTTTTGTAAGATCCTGTAACTCATTTTCCGCGAGTGGCTGATAAGTGACTGCTCTGCCTCATCAGATTTGGGGAGCTTCTTGCACTGAGTACAGAAAAAAAAGGATATGAATAACCAATCTGGAGCTTTTACATTTTAAAAGCCAAGTCAGCAAATGCAACCTCTACATTTCCTCACATCTCCCTTGGATTCCTATTTATGATTTTTATTGTACAGTTTAAACACCGCTTGCATTTTTCCAGCATTATGTTATAGCTTGATCTGTTCCAGTATGCAAGCATATGGATTGGTTCCAGTAATTAAGCCACGTCACATTATCTGAGTGGGAAAAGCTCATTTTGTCACGCTGACCTTTATACAGGTGGATGATTGGTTGGTAGCAAGCATACGTGTGTGGTACATTCATGACAGCATTGTAGTATCACGCATGGAACCTATCTATCAGAACGCTATGGAGGATGCAGTGATAAGATCAGCACATGCTGTTCCTCCTTATGGTCTTGGGAAATTGTCTTTTGTAAATCAAAGCCTTGTTTTTAAAGACTGGACTTCCTCCAGCTGTTCTCTCTGTGAATTACTTTAAGCAGCAATCATAAAAAAAACCCCACAAAACTACAATGAAATGAGGGCCTGTACAGGTTCGACACCGCTACAGAGGCATACAAATAAAATCTGTCTGTATCCTTCATTGCTGCTATTAATTACAACAGTCTGCATTTGACACACATGGTAGCGTTTCCTTCACCGTGTTACTTTGCAATCAAATCCTGTCACTGGGCTAATGGAGATGACCTTTAAATGTAGCCAGGTCCCCCAGGACGGGAGATGAGCAGAGAGCTGGTGTTATCGTGCTTGAAGCGGAAAGAAAGTGTTAAGAGCATTTTGGAATTTGCTGTGCATGCTCCTCCATAGCGAGCGATGCGCTGGGACATTTTTATTAATCTTCCACCTAATAACTGCTGTCCTGCAGGGCCCACTGAGATGGAATGGTATTTGCAAGCAATACACAGCTGCTGAATCATAGGAGCAGGTGACCAGACTATTAAGATGCATTTCCTATCAATGCTTTGCTTTCTTAGTTGCGGGCTAGGGTAGTGTGGTATTATTATTATTATTTAGGTACTTATATAGCGCCGTCAATTTACACAGCGCTTTACATATACATTATACATTCACATCGGTCCCTACCCTCAAGGAGCTTACAATCTAAGGTCCCTAACTCACATTCATATACTAGGGCCAATTTTAGACAGAAGCCAATTAACCTACATGCATATCTTTGGAGTGTGGGAGGAAACCGGAGTACCCAGAGGAAACCCACGCAGGCACAGGGAAAACATGTAAACTCCAGGCAGGTAGTGTCGTGGTTGGAATTCGAACCAGCGACCCTTTTTACTGCTAGGCGAGAGTGCTACCCACTACACCACTGTGCCGTCCATTAGTATTAGTGCTAAAAGTGTTTTTCCAGACAGAACCAGCATGCCAGCTCTACACTATATTACAAGAAACCAGTAATCATACAATATATAACAACCCTTTCTATAAAAAATAATAAAGTAGCAGGGGACCATTTATCCCAGAAAATTACCAATAATACATTGTCTTATTATTTATATTGCATAATTGGTATGGTACACATATACAAAAGAAAATAATAAGCATTTCTTTATTGTAGATGCACACATTTGTCAGGTGGGGATTTTGAACATCAAGGCTACACAGTAATGACTATGGGTACAGAAATAGTATTTTGTCCACTAAATGACATGTATAGTTGCATGGATAACAAGGCTGGAAAAAAAAAAGATGCCAATCAAGCTCCAACTCCAACTGTTCATGAATATTTTAGAATAACTTACAGAACCACTGTTACAAAAAATATTATATTCACATAACTATGGAGTTAAAGCAGTTCTTCACTCTAGAAAAAAAACAAAACATTAAAAGTCATAAGCTACAAATACTGTTGACTTTTAATAAAAGGACACTCACCTGTCCAGGGAACCAGTGCCATCCTTACCATGGGTAGTTCTTCACTAGTCTTCAGATCCTTGGCATCTTTAGTGTGGGAAGCTGGCTGTGACAGCAGGCCGCTCCGCACTTTGTGAATGGTCCTGCAGCCTTCTGGGCCTGTGATCTGTCACAGAAAGCTGCAGGTGTGGGAATAAAAATGATCTGCAACATATGGTAGAGGACTGTGGAAGCTCAGGCAAAACCTAACTAACTCGAAACCTGCTCTCTGCCACATTTTAAACCTAATCTATCTAACTCTGTAAAGCAAAAATCGCTATACTTATTCCTTCTCTGCAGCTGATCCGGTCAGGTCCCAGCATCAGCTGTCAGCGGCGGCTTCAGTGTGCAGGAGAGGCAGCTGAGAACTGAAGCCCCATAGTAAGTCTATGGGTGACCTCACTTCCCAGCCATTCCACAGCCATTGTCGGTCCTCCCCTGCACACAGCTTCCGCAGACCAGATCGGCTGCAGAATAGTTAAGTACAGTGATTTTTGCTTTACAGCAGCAGTCTAAAATGGGTGGCCCTCCAGCTGTTGCGAAACTACACGTCCCATCATGCCTCTGCCTGTGGGAGTCATGCTTGCAACTGTCAGCCTTGCAATGCCTCATGGGACTTGTAGTTTCGCAACAGCTGGAGGGCTGCCTGTTTGAGACACCTTCTTTACAGGGTTAGATAGATAAGGTTTAGTATGTGGCAGAGGGCAGGTTTAGAATTAGTTAATTTGTTACACTTTAAAGTGTTTGTAAAGTCACAATGTGACTTTACATGTACCCCCTCCAGATTATGCTGCCAATAAATACAGTGTGTCTGTTTTTTACAATGAAAAGGCTAAATATCTTTTCTCACACCGCTGTGCGGTCATGTGATACCCCACCACTCTTCTTCCTTGATCTATGGAGAAAAGGGGGAGGGGCCGAGTTTCCCCTGTAACATCAGCTGGCCAGCAGAGGGGGATCACGTGACCGCACAGTGGCAGTGCTGGAAAAGGTATTTAGCCTTTTTATTTAAAAAAAACACACACTGTAGTTATTGGCAGCATAATCCAGAGGGGATACATGTATATTTGCTGCATATTGTAGATGAATAGCGGCAGGAGGTGTGAGGAGAAAAGCCGATCTCACGCTAACAGGCAGAGAGGGAGGGGGAGAGGAGAGAGATTCAAAGCAGAGCAGCGGGCTGATGAATGCACGTAACCTGACCACGGTATCATGGCTCAGCAGCCATGATTACTGTGGTCAGCACAGACAGGGGGACACAGGAACAGGCAGGATCAACCAGGTATATTACAACATAGAAAGGGAAAAATTACACTGCACGAGCACTGTGCTATAGATCTTGCCTTAAAGGTGCAGGATATTTTTTTTTTTTATTGTTTAATCAACTTCTGTTGAAAGGATGTGTTGTAAAATGTTCCATCGATCTGCAGCCGTTGATCAGTGTATTCTGACAGCTGTGGTTACTGCTGTCCGAATACAATGCCATAATGAGAGGGATTCCTCCATCCACCTCATTTGTATAGATGGAGGAATCTGTTAAGTTTTTTTTTCTGTTCAGACAAAAGGTTGAACAGAAAAAAACGAACCGTTTAGAGTGCTTAAGCACTCCGGTGCCTACAGCTTTATAGCTGTATATCTTCAATGTTAGATTTGAGACACTGCTACCTACAGCGCTCCCAAACTGCCCCAAAGATGCTGCTTGCAGGACTTTTTCTAACGTCCCGCGAGTACACCGCCCCAGTGTAAAAGCACTCAGGCTTTCACATTTGGGCGGCATGGAAGGCAGTTTTCAGGCGCTTTACAGGCGCTATTTCTAGTGCTAAAACGCTTGAAAACTCAGTGGGAAAGAGTTCTAACTGCTAGTTTTAGGACATGCAAGGCCTCATGCACATGGGCAGAAAACACTGTTTTTATTATTTTTTTATTTTATTTTTTATCCCTTTGAGCGCAACTCTATTATAGCCAGTGTGTATTTATATTCTTATTTTAGTTCAGCATTTGGAGACATATAAAATTGCCCAAAATCTGCATTCAGAAAGAAGCTTACTGGCATAATTTTCATGTAAATGCGTATGCATGTATGTTTTTTTAGTGGCTAGAATAAATGAATATTCTAGCCAACAAAATGAGCTTATGCGCATATGCTTCCAAACTTAACTGCTTTGGCAATGCTAAAATGTGTTTGGTCCTGCCAATAAAGCTTATTTGAATTTGACTTTGAATTTGCTTCTAAATGCTATACGCCTGTAATTAGAAATCTAAACACGGGGGGGCGCATGCGCGGCACTGAACGGGATGGACGCCTGAGAAACTAGCTCCTCTCTTCCCGGGCTGATTACGACTCATAGAGGGCTATTAACACCTCTGATTTTCGCTCTTTTAACACCCCTCGAGTCCTATTAGAGTGGTGCATGCCTTCAACTAAGAAGAAAAATCGGGGCTCAGCTCAAAAGTCGCTTACTCATTACCTTCTTCGCACGAGGGAGCTGTGCGGCATGGAGCAAGATGGCGCCGGCGGCGGAACTCACTCACCAGCTCCTACCCCCTCAGTGGGGCCCCCTGATGCGTTTAATCGTGAGTACCCTACGCTCTCTAAAGCAGACCTGGATGCCAGTTTGGAGGACATGTACACTAAGATAGCCGCCAAATTCCAAACCGAGCTGCACAAGACCTCCCAAACCTTATCATCTGAAATTGCAGCGCTGGGCAACAGGACCGACAAACTCGAGACCAAACACGACGAGCTGGTGTTATGCTACAACGACCTGAGCCACGAACATGATTCTCTGGCGATGGCTTTCTCACAGATCCAAGCCCAGGTCGAGGATCTCGACAATCGCAATCGACGCAACAATTTACGCGTACGGGGGATCCCTGAAACGGAGACGGACCTCATCCCCACTGTCATCCGGCTTTTTAAGTCCCTCCTGCCCGACTGTGATTCCGCGGCCTTTACATGCCACAGGATCCACAGGGCCCTTAGACCCAAACCGCCAGTGGATAAGCCGCCTAGGGATGTTGTCCTCTGCATGAAGGATTTCCTTACCAAAGAAGAAATCCTGAGAGCCGTGTGGAATCAACAGAGGATCACCCTAGACGAACACGTCATCCAGATTTATCCGGACATCTCCCCAGCCACCCTGGAGAGACGCCGCGGCATGAAGGAAGTTACCTCGGTTCTTCAATCGGCACGGATTCGCTACCGCTGGGGGTTCCCCTTTAAACTGGTGATCCCGCACAACGGCTCCACGTACTCGGCCACCTCCCTGCTGGAAGGTCAGGAGATCCTAGTCAAGTTGGGTCTCCTGGATCCAGAGGTCATCCGCCGCCCTCCGCTGACCCCCAGGCCATCCCCAATATGGCGCACACCTCCTCCTCGCCCGAACCGTAGAAGGATCAGATACGATGCAGAGAACTGAGGTACGGAATGAAGTCCTGCTCTAAATATGCAAGGCCACATCCCCGTGTCTGTTGACACTGCCACTTATTTTTCTTGCTAAAATCAGTTAGTTTCGCCCGGGCATTTTGGAGTTCTCCCGCAGAGCCCGTTGTATGTACTCCCCCACCAGCCTTCAGTTTTTTTTCTCTGCTGCCCTTCGGACGACAGTTTTCTCTGCTGAGCCCATCTCCTCCAGTTATTTTTCAGGAGAGAGTTCTGAAACTTTTCTTTGGCTGGACTTGAGACGACAATGTCTCATAAATCGACTCTTTTTTTCAGGTTATGTCTCTATACCTGAACCATTTCTTATTCTTTGTCTTTTATTTTATTCAATTTTGGATTCTGTACTTTTTATTTGGGTTGTTTTTATCTTCTTTTTTTTTGGTCGGTATGTTTCTCAAGAATGTGGGTTCCTCTGCTACTATGACCCTGTGATTTCACTAACATGTTCTGTGCATAACAGTATAGTCAGGTCATGTGGGCTCTGCTCTGATATAGTATCATTTTGCTGCATATGGGTGTCCCCCATGGTGCCTGCAGGGTATTGCTGGCTTCAATGTAATGCACTTCTCCCTGTTGATTTTTATCACATTGCTCTATTGATAGTCCTTATTCTAAAGCACAATGGCCCTTAAATTTTTATCTCACAATGTTAAAGGATTTAACACCCCAGTTAAGCGGAAAAAAGCGTTTGCCTTCTATAAATATGTAAACGCTAAAATCCTGCTACTCCAGGAAACGCATTTCTCCCACACTTCTCACCCCAAGTTCTTTCACAAGCACTTCCCTCATGCCTTTTACTCGCTTCACTCCACCAAGAGCAGGGGGGCGGCGATATTTTTGCATGCCTCCCTCTCCATGGATGTGAAGAAGGTGTACAGGGATAAGGGAAGCAGGTTTGTTATAATACAGGGTATTTTGAATAATAAGGAACTAACTATCGCAAGTGTTTATGCACCCAACGACTCTCCTGCTTCATTTTTTGTCTCATTTTTTGAGTGTCTCCAGCTATACCAGTCCCCACACATGATTGTTGGGGGGGATTTTAATATGGTGGCCAATCCGGTTCTTGATAGGTGCTCAGTAGCCACCTCCTCTAGGGGGTTTCCCAGATCACTGACTAGGTGTTTGCGGGATTATCAATTGGTGGACTCCTGGAGGGCACATAATATTGGAGCTAGGGAGTACACCTTCTACTCCCACCCTCACAACAGCTACGCCAGGCTCGATTATATTTTTGTCACTCCAATTACGCTGGCCAACTCCACAGCCGCCTCTATACACCCCTGTGTTTGGTCTGACCACCAGGCTACATCCTTTGAGACTAAGTGCATTGGGTTGGCCCCTACCCCTTTCACTTGGCGCCTAAATGAGTCTCTGCTGTCAGACTTGGCCATCGAATCTGAAGTGTCTCAGGCCATAGATCAATACTTTCACCTAAATGCCATCCCCGAGACGCCCGTACCTGTGGTCTGGACGGCCCATAAGGCTGTGATTAGAGGCAAACTCATTGAAATAGCCTCTGCCCGTAATAGGGAAAACAGACGGAAGATCCTACAACTCACTTCTGACTTAGATCTGTTATATAAAGATTCCTCTGCGCTAAACCAGGAGTCCACCAGAAAATTGATTGAACGGAAGCGCCTAGAACTGGATTCCTTGCTAACTTCTAAGGTGGAGAAGGCACTCAGATGGTCTAAGGCCAGATTTTTGCTCCATGGCAATACGGCATCAACCATGTTTGCCAGGCGACTAAATCAGTCGACTAGGCCTACTCATGTATATAAACTAATGACAGAGTCAGGTCAGACCACATCACACCCACAAGAGGTCCTTAAGATTTTTAGTCAATTTTACTCCACCCTCCTGGCTCCCTCTAAATCTGAACCCTCCGCTGAAGATATGGCCTGGTTAGATTCGATCCCTCTTCCCTCACTCTCCCCCACCCAAGTTGACAAACTTAACACTCCTATCTCACAGACTGAAGTCTTAAATGTCATCAAGTCCCTAAAGCCTAGCTCAGCCCCCGGCCCGGACGGTTTCTCTGCCGTTTACTACAAAAAATTTGCCCCGGCATTATCTGGTAGGCTGGTTCAGATGTTTAATTGGGTCTTGCAGGGTGGCTCTTTTCCAACAGAGATGCTGATGGCAAACATGTCGCTCATTCCCAAGCCGAACAAAAATCACACCCTCCCCCAGAATTTTAGACCCATATCGGTTATTAATAACGATCTAAAGATATTTAGCAGGATCCTGGCGGACAGGTTGGCCCGCTCCATCTCTTCCCTGATTTCCCCTTATCAGGCTGGTTTCATTCCCCATAGGTTGATTACCGACAATATCCGCTTAACCACTAATATTATTCAGGATGCTAACCTCTTTACTAAAAAAGTACTTCTACTGAGCCTTGATATACAGAAGGCATTCGATAGTGTGTCTTGGGGTTACTTGTCCACCTTGTTACAACGCATGGGTTTCCGGGGGGAATTTCTCTATGCCTTCCGAGCCTTGTATAGTGATCCTCAGACCAGGATTAAAATACCAGGCTGTAGTTCTGATTTTTTCAAGTTAGGCAGAGGCACGAGACAGGGGTGCCCACTTTCCCCTCTGATCTTTGCCCTAGCCATGGAACCCCTTGCTCTGGAGCTTCTAGAGTACCCGGACATATCCAGTTAACGCCGAGGCCCCACAGACTATAAATTCTGCATGTATGCGGATGACGTTTTAATGTTTATCACTAACCCATTGATCTCCCTGCCCAATCTGTTCCAATCCCTGTCCAGGTTTGCTGGGATCTCGGGCCTCTCTGTGAATGCCTCAAAATCCTTGGCCCTCCCCATAGGCTACACTCAAGCCGAGCTGGAGCATCTCAAACAGTCCTTTAGATTCTCATGGGCTTGCCCGTCCCTCCCGTACCTCGGGGTCCATTTAACGAGTGATTTCTCCAGACTGTTTGAAGCTAATTTCCCCCCTATGATCTCCAAACTCAAACAACTACTTAAACTCTGGTCCCCACTTCACATCTCTTTCCCGGGCAGGGTAACTGCTATTAAAATGACCTGCCTGCCCAAATTACTTTACCTGTTCCGCTCCCTGCCGATTACGCTTACCAAATCTTATTTACTCAAAATTCAAATAATCTTTAATAAATTTATATGGAAGTGTAGGCCCCCTAGATTTGCAAAAACGACCCTCTACCGATCAGCAAGGCAGGGGGGTCTGGGTGTCCCACAGGTCTGGCTTTACTACCTATCTAGCAGGTTTTCACAACAAGCACAGTGGAACATTCCTCATTCTACTGTCCCCTGGGTCAAATTTGAGCAAGACTCAATTTCCCCTGCTTACCTCCCTGGCATTATGTGGTCCTCTACTCCCTCACGCTCCCTAAGCCCCCTCGATAATGATTTGGTGACAGCAAGCTTGAAACTTTGGAATCGGTACAAACAAAAATTCAATCTTATCTCAGGGTTCCCCCTGGGCGCTTCATATCTTGGAGACTTGCGGTTTCCCACAGCCTTTGCTCACCCAGAGGAGTTTCGACTCTGGACGGGCTTGGGGCTGATGAGGCTAGGGGACTTCTTACAGGGAGAGAGATTTGAGTCTTTCCCTAATTTAGTGCTTAAATACCCGACCCTCGCTGGCGAATTTTATCATTATCTCCAAATTAGACACGTTTTTCTGAATCACTACACAGGCCCCCTTTCAGACTCTAGAACTCTCTACGAGAAGATATGTTTTACGGCTCCTAGACAAAAGGGCCTTGTTTCAACCTTGTACAAGGCCTTTGAGTCGACTTTGGAGGGTTCGTCGCCCAAATACAGGGCCCAGTGGGAGGGGGAACTAGCTCTTACTGTAGAAGATTTGGACTGGAATGCGGGCTGGACCAACATGAGAAAATGCACACTTTCTCTCACAATTAGGGAAACTGCGGTTAAGTTGCTGACCCGTTGGTATTACACCCCTCTGCGCCTTCACAAGATTTACCCCCAGGTTTCACCCTCTTGTTTTAGAGGGTGCGACCTCCCGGGCTCCCTCCTTCATTTGTTTTGGGAGTGTGAGCGGCTGCGTCCCACATAGTCTGCGGCTAGGGAGCTGATTGATTCCCTTGCAGGTGGGCGAGTTGCTCTGACGCACACTCAGTGCCTCCTCTTTCAAAATATTCAGGACACCCCCCGGCCTCTCATGAGACTGATTCATTCGGTCTGTTTAGCAGTACAATGGGCCATAGCTCTTTCCTGGAAATCGGCCTCGGTTCCCTTTTCACTGGTCGTATCTAGAATAGATCAAATGATGCTGACAGACAAAATACACCATACATTGAGGGATTCCATGCCTCTGTATGACGCCAAGTGGAACCCCTGGTACATCTTTAGACTGCAACACTGATCCCTCACATTCATTTCTTATTTTTAATATGATAATTATCTGACCTCTTCCTTCTCCCCACTTTTTTTTTTTTTTTTTCTCTCCTTTCTCTCTTTTCCCCCTCTCTCTAGATTGCTACCTTTTATTTCTTTAATGTGTACTACTATTGATACTTATTGCACAGTTATGTTTTGTATGTACGCAATATGCTTTTGTTTGGTTTATAATAATAATAAAATCCTTTTGAAAACTAGAAATCTAAACACGCATTTTTACGCTGGAGTTTTCTGCCAGTTCCTTTAATATTCTAGGGTATATGAGGCCTTAGAGTGAGACTTGGTGATGTCACTACTACACTGATCACTTTTTTTAGCACAACTTCCAGATTCAGTTCCTCGTTAAAGCAGCATTGATGGCTGGGTGGGTGCTTTACCATCCTGACTGGATGAGGTAGATGGGTGACGTCTTTCACATTGTGCTGCTTGGGGGCATGCAGCGCAGTGATCGTGGGGAGCTGTGTCCCTTATACACAGCGCATCACCGATCAGGATAAAGAGCTAATGACATAGGCTCTTTACCATGTGATCAGCTGTGCCCAATCACAGCTGATCACATGTAAATAAATGCTTATCAGCATTTCCTTTCATCAGCGCTGTCAGTGTCTGAGGAAAGGAAAGCCAATAACCAGCCTTCCAGTTACAGGGGACATTTTACATTGATAATCAGGGCACTCCTAATCAGTGCCCTGATTATCAGTGCAGTTCCATCAGTGCAATCAGTGTCCATCAATACAACCTCATCAGCGCACTGTGAAGAAGAAAAATTACTTATATGCAAAATTGTATAACAGAAACTAAAAGTGTTTTTTTTTTGTTTGGTTTTTTTGGTCTTTTTTAAAATATTTGTTTAGCAAAAAATTAAAAAACCCAGTGGTGATTAAATACTACCAAATAAAAGCTCTATCTGTCGCAAAAAAAATGATAACATTTTCATATGGGTATAGTGTTGCATGACCGTGCAATAGTCATTTGCGAGAGTGCTGAAAATTGGCCCGTACAGGAAGGGGGTGAAAGAGCCCTAAGTGGTTAAACAATGATGGCTGAATTATTTTATAATTTTTTTGGCTTTATTCCCTTTATTTTTACCTGATGATTCTGCCAGTAAAGCCTCGTACACACGATCGGATTTTCCGACGGGAATTGTGTGATGAAAGCTTGTTGGCTGAAAAACCGACCATTTGGACAAATTAGCACCCCTGGTAGTGTTACATGGCATGTTCCAACCCCTTTCATTGTCCTTTTTGCTGAACATCTTCGTCTACAAGAAAATGTGGAGAAAATGTGCATGTAAATGTAAAGAAACCTAAATAAGGCAAATAAAGTGGAATAAAAAAAGAATTCATATACTGAATACTGTGAGGTACATGTATTACCGTATATACTCGAGTATAAGCCAAGTTTTTCCAGCACATTTTTTTGTGCTGAAAATCCCCTTCTCGGCTTATACTCAAATCTGTGTCTGCAGCCTAATCCCCCGGCGCTATGATACATTTAATCGGTGGCCGTGGAGTGTAATCAAGCGCCGCCTCCTCCTCGTCAGGCTGAACATTGACTCACACCGGCACGATCGGACCCCCCTTCTTTACAGTGGGTGGTCGTTTTACCTTCGGGAGCGATCCGGCATGAGGGGACGGCCGTTCGATTCCGGCCCCCCCCCTCTCGATCGCTCCCGCCGAATGAGAGAGCTTCCCCTGCCTGTGTACTGTTTACACAGGCAGGAGGAAGTGATGTCATCTCTCCTGCGACGCTCATATATACCGAGCGCCGTACAGGAGAAGATGCAGGTTAGTGCACAAAACAGCACACTGACACCAGGACACATAGGCACATAAATCGGCCCCCCCAGATCACCCCCAGCCCCCAGCCACAGTGTCATTGATTGTAGTGACCATTTATTTAGTGATCACTGCAATCAGTGACTTTTGTGACTGTAAAAATGTCACTACATTTAGTTTTAGGTCCAGTGTAGCCCCCTAACCCCCCCTAATAAAGGTTTAACCCCCTGATCACCCCCCAGATAACCCTTTCACCCCCTAGCACCGCCGTCGCTAAGCGATCATTTTTCTGATCGATGTCTTAGCGTCGGTGATGCTGATCGGTAGCCAGTAATTTTTTTTAGGTTCGCCGCAGGTTTTTATAGCGTCGGGTACCCCCATATATTACCTAATAAAGGTTTAACCCCCTTGATCGCCCCCCAGATAACCCTTTCATTCCCTATCACCACTGTCGCTAAGCGATCTTTTTTCTGATCGCTGTCTTAGCGTCGGTGATGCAGATCGGTCGCCAGTAATTTTTTTTAGGTTCGCCGCAGGTTTTTATAGCGTCAGGTACCCCGATATATTACCTAATAAAGGTTTAACCCCCTTGATCGCCCCCCAGGTAACCCTTTCATCCCCTATCACCACTGTCGCTAAGCGATCATTTTTCTGATCGCTGTCTTAGCGTCGGTGATGCAGATCGGTAGCCAGTAATTTTTTTTAGGTTCGCCGCAGGTTTTTATATAGCGTCAGGTACCCCCATATATTACCTAATAAAGGTTTTAACCCCCTAATTGCCCCTAGTTAACCCTTTCACCAGTAATCACCATATAAGTGTTACGGGTGACGCTGGTTAGTTAGTTTGCTTTTTATAGTGTCAGGGCACCCGCCGTATATAACCCAATAAAGGTTTAACCCCCTGATCGCCCGGCAGGTGATATCAATTAGGTTTTAGCGTCAGAGAGGGTCTGCGTCACACCCCAGGCAGCGTCAGGTTAGTGCCAGTAGCGCTAACACCCACGCGTTAAGCATACACCCCCCTTAGTGGTATAGTATCTGAACAGATCAATATCTGATCTGATCTATACTAGCGTCCCCAGCAGTTTAGGGTTCCCAAAAACGCAGTGTTAGCGGGATCAGCTAGCACCTGCGTTTTGCCCCTCCGTCCAGCCCAGGCCACCCAAGTGCAGTATCGATCGATCACTGTCACTTGCAAAACACAACACACATAACTGCAGCGTTCGCAGAGACAGGCCTGATCCCTGCGACTCCAGTGCTGTAGGAGGTGATTTCACCACCACAGTTAAAAAAAAAAAGCAAATATGCCGAAGCATTGGGGCAGCAGAGGCGGAGGAGCGATTTTGCTCCTAATGCCGCGTACATACGGTCGAAATTCCAACGGAGGCTTGCCCGTGGAAAAGTCTGACCATGTGTACGCGGCATAACTTTTGCGGGAAGATGCCCCCATGCTTCGGCATATATAAATGATGCATGTATGCCCATCATTAGAAGTGGGTGGATGAAGGGCGGTATTCTAATGGTGGGCATACCCACCGATCAATCTTTTTTTTTCGTTCAGCCAACAGGCTGCATGAAAAAAAAGATTACAATACATGTCCAACAAGGACCAGCAACGTACTGGTATGTTGCTGGACTTTGAATGTTTATACCAGAATGATGCCTGTGGGTTTAGGTATCATCTTGGTATCATTCTTTTCAGCCAGCGGGCGGCTTTCATGTAAAAGCAATCCTAGTGGCTAATTAGCCTCTGGACTGCTTTTACAAGCAGTGGGAGGGAATGTGTCCCCCCCCCGGATATAAAAAGCGCCATTGGGAAATTGGGAAAGCATTTTATCACACCGATCTTGATGTGGTCAGATGCTTTGAGGGCAGAGGAAAGATCTAGGGTCCAATAGACCCCAGTTTTTTCAAAAAAAGTACCTGTCATTACCTATTGCTATCATAGGGGATATTTACATTCCCTGAGATAACAATAAAAATTATATAAGAAAAATAAATATGGAAGCAACAGTTAAAAAAAAAAAAAAAAAAAGCAAAATTAATAATAAATAAAAAAAAAAAAAAAAAGCACCCCTGTCCTGCCCTGCTCTTGCCCAATGGCGAACGCAAGCGTCGGTCTGGCGTCATATGTAAACAGAAATTGCACCATGCATGTGAGGTATCACCGCGAAGGTCAAATCGAGGGCAGTAATTTTAGCAGTAGACCTCCTCTGTAAATCTAACGGCGTAACCTGTAAAGGCTTTTAAAGGCTTTTAAAAATGTATGTAGTTTGTCGCCAATGCGCGTTTGTGCGAAATTTTAAAGCTTGTCGTGTTTGGTATCTATGTACTCGGCCTAAGATCATCTTTTTTATTTCATCAAACATTTGGGCAATATAGTGTGTTTTAGTGCATTAAAATTTAAAAAAGTGTATTTTTTCCCCAAAAAATGCGTTTGAAAAATCGCTGCGCAAATACTGTGTAGAAAAAAAAATTGCAACACCCACCATTTTAATCTGTAGGGCCTTTGCTTTAAAAATATATATAATGTTTGGGGGTTCAACATAATTTTCTTGCAAAAAAAAAGTATGTTTTCATGTAAACAAAAAGTGTGAAAAAGGGCTTTGCCTTCAAGTGGTTAGAAGAGTGGATGTAAGCTTCCTAATGTTGTGTATAAAATGCCAGAACAGTTCAAAACCCCCCCCAAATGACCCCATTTTGGAAAGTAGACACCCCAAGCTATATACTGAGAGGCATGTCGAGTCCATGGAATATTTTATATGTTGACACAAGTTGCGGAAAATAGACAATTTATTTTTTATTTTTTGCACAAAGTTGTCACTAAATGATATATTGCTCAAACATGCCATGGGCATATGTGGAATTACACCCCAAAATACATTCTGTTGCTTCTCCTGAGTACGGGAATACCACATGTGTGAGACATTTTGGGAGCCTAGCCGCGTACGGGACCCCAAAAACCAATCACCGCCTTCAGGCTTTCTAAGGGTGTAAATTTTTGATTTCACTTCTCACTGCCTATCACAGTTTCGGAGGCCATGGAATGCCCAGATGGCACAAAACCCCCCCAAATGACCCCATTTTGGAAAGTAGACACCCCAAGCTATTTGCTGAGAGGTATGGTGAGTATTTTGCAGATCTCCCTCTTTGTCACAAAGTTTTGAAAATTAAAAAAAAAAAAAAAAATTTTTTTTTCTTCATTTTCAAAAACAAATGAGAGCTGTAAAATACTCACCATGCATCTCAGCAAATAGCTTGGGGTGTCTACTTTCCAAAATGGGGTCATTTGGGGGGGTTTTGTGCTATTTTGGCATTTTATGGCCTTCGAAACTGTGATAGGTAGTGAGGAGTGAAATCAAAAATTTGTGCCTAGAAATCCTGAAGGCGGTGCTTGGTTTTCGGGGTCCCGTACGCGGCTAGGCTCCCAAAAAGTCCCACACATGTGGTATTCCCGTACTCAGGAGAAGCAGCAAAATGTATTTTGGGGTGTAATTCCATATATAACCATGGCATGTGTGAGCAATATATCATTTAGTGACAACTTTTTGTAATTTTTTTTTTTTTTGTCATTATTCAATCACTTGGGACAAAAAAAAAAAATATTCAATGGGCTCAACAGGCCTCTCAGCAATTTCCTTGGGGTGTCTACTTTTCTAAAATGGGGTCATTTGGGGGGGGGGGGGGGTTTGTGCTATTTTGGCATTTTATGGCCTTCGAAACTGTGATAGGTAGTGAGGAGTGAAATCAAAAATTTGCGCCCTTTGAAATCCTGAAGGCGGTGCTTGGTTTCCGGGGGCCCGTACGCGGCTAGGCTCCCAAAAAGTCCCACACATGTGGTATCCCCGTACTCAGGAGCAGCAGCAAAATGTATTTTGGGGTGCAATTCCACATATAACCATGGCATGTGTGAGCAATATATCATTTAGTGACAACTTTTTGTAATTTTTTTTTTTTTTTAGTCATTATTTAATCACTTGCGACAAAAAAAAAAATAATATT
Source organism: Rana muscosa (assembly GCA_029206835.1). NCBI lineage: Eukaryota > Metazoa > Chordata > Amphibia > Anura > Ranidae > Rana > Rana muscosa. The sequence goes on from CM055116.1 coordinate 945,880,826, forward strand.
CAATGGGCTCAACATATAAATCGCAGAGGCAATCAAATACCATTAAAAGAAAGCTCTATTTGTGGGAAGAAAAGGACGCAAATTTCGTTTTGGTACAACATTGCATGTCCGCACAATTTCCAGTTAAAGCAGCGCAGTGCAAAATTATGAAAACAGCTCTGGTCCTTTAGCTACAAAATGGTCCGGGGCTTAAGTGGTTAACCTGCACAGTGCCTCCCAGTTCCATTCATGCCCCTCAACCTCCAACAGTGCCCCTAGGTCCCCTGAGAGCCCTTAGCTCCTACAGTATTGCCCAACTTCTCAAAGTGCACACTCCCGATCTGACAGGAGTTCTGTGCCAACTCTTGACAGGAGGGAGTAGCTGGAGCTTTGGCTGCTGAATGACCTTGTCCTTCAAATGCTGAGAACACTGAGGGCACCCTCATATGAACATTTTCAAGTCATGTAAGAGGTTTTCTACTCCTCCTGCCACGTTTTTCTTATTTCTCATTAATTAGAATTAATAGGGTTTCTTGAAGCAAATGCAAAACACATATATAAAGCACACAGCAGGGCTTTAGGAATGTACTGGATGTTTTTTTTAATTAGAAAAGCAGTTAGGCCATACCGCTGCTTTGGAAATTGATAGTCAGTTTTAGGGGCGGCCCGTCCATTAGGGCGCACGGGCGCCGCTCCCCTATCCATGCGTCTGGCCCCTTGCAGGAGGCTCTAATAGACTTCAAAATAGGGTGAGCTTGGGGCGCAGAGAATGCGAACCGAGCCCACCCAGGTGTGTTACAGTAGCAAATTAATATTGGCTATTGTAACACTGATCCTCCTCTCGGCCAATCAGTTAGTGGGTCTTGAGACCCGTCACGCGATTTGCTGAAAGGACAGGCGATCCTATTGGACGCCTAGGATGAGGGGAGGAGACTCACGGCAGCCATGATGGAGGAAAGGACAACGGAGCCGCTGCCCGCCACCTAGCTGGGGTAAGTGCCAGACAGCAAGTGGGCGGGAGGGTGGGGGAGTTGAGGGGCCGCCAAGGTGGATGGGGGAAGGGTTTTGTCTAACCCAAAATAAAACACTAGCCGACACTGGTCAGTATTCACACCTGTTCTCGGTGACAAGAGAACAAATAGACCAAGATTTATTTTGCTTTACATGAGATTTCTTTTTCATCTTTTCTTTAAAATAGATACTTGGGTGAGGTCTGTTGTATTCTAAATGGACTGTCTGTGTTTTCAATGTGTTTTTGGGAAAAAGAGTTTTCTTTCTAATACATTTTTGGCTTTGTTTTACATTCATAATTTGCTCTAGATTTGACACTTAAAGCAGGGATCTTCACGTCCCATGAGGCATTGTAAAACTCTGACATTCACAGACATGACTAGGCATGATAGGAATTGTAGTTCCTGAACAACTGGAGGGCCATAGTTTGGAGACCCCTGACTTAAAGGAGCACTAAAGCTTTTTTTTTTTTTCCTTAAAAATAACAAACATGTTATACTTACCTCCACTGTGCAGCTCGTTTTGCACACAGTGGCCCCGATCCTGGTCTTCTGGGGTCCCTCGGCGGCTGTCTTGGCTCCTCCCCGCAAGGACTCCACACCTTAATGCGAGTGAGCTCGCATGGTGTGGAGTGATTGCGGGCGCGCTCCCGTGATACAGCGGCGGCCATAGCCGCCGACTGTATCACTCGGCCCCGCCCCCCGGCGTGCCGCGTCATTGGATGTGATTGACAGCAGCGCCAGCCAATGGCTGCGCTGCTTTCAATCTATCCAGTGTAGCCAATCGGCGGCCAGGCAGAAAAACGAAGAGGATGACGGGGACGAGCATGGGACTTTCGAGGGGCCAGGTAAGAAAAACGGGGGCTCGGGGGGGGGGGCGGTATTGTCGAATGTTTTTTCACCTTAATGCATAGGATGCATTAAGGTGAAAAAACATGTAACTTTACTACTCCTTTAAAGTGTTACTAAATCCACAACAGTAAAATCGGTCCGTTTTATGTAGTAAAGCATGCTTGTTATACTCACTTTGGAACCTAAGGGGTTAATCCTTCACATTGTGTAAAAAGGCTTTTTCATTCTGTCTTCTCTGATCCTTCCTTCCTTCCACTGTCTCCTAATAATTTCCTGATCACACAGAGTCAATGGAGTCAGGCTGCACCTGCTCAGTTTGGTGTGCATTGCTAGAGAGGTTTTTTTTTCTTCTTGGGAGGATCCATGTGATCAGCACAGGGCCAATCAGCACTATCCAGACAGAGGGTCAGGGGTCCCCACTCCTACAAGCTTTACCCAGTGCCTGGCTGGACACTGCTAGAAGTCACAAGACTGCTATGCACTGCTGATGAGAGAAGGTATTTAGCAGTTTATATTTACTAAAATATTTGCATTTCCATGTTCTGTGTACTGTGGGAGGCCAGATATAGTGAATGCAGGCTCCTGGGTTTAGTAACTCTTTAACTAATATTGCTTATAGATTACAGTAGAGAAAAAAAATATATTTAAAACTAGCTCTTCTATTACACCATTATCCGACAAGCAGAGTGCCAAAAGTAATATATTGTTAAGGAACACTTACTGTTGCGCATTTTCCTGTTAGAGGGAGGCTATGTTCATTTTCCATTGTCTCACTGTATGTAGAAACATAGTCACCCCCTCTTGCTCGCTCCCAAGATGAACTATGGTATTTGTAGTGTGCATACAGCAGTGCACATCACAGCAACTAACCTCACTGCTGATTCCAAAAAAAATAAAAAATGAATGAGAGGAAATAGAAGAGGTTCAGGAACTTAGAGGACATTACAAGGAGGCAGAAAACATAGTAAGAGGTTATTTCATGAATATATTACAGGGCCAATAAGTAGTGGATGTGTATGAATTATTTTTGGAGTTCATGGATATATGGTTTAGTGAGTGTCGCTTTAAGAAAAAGACCATACCGGTAATTCTTATTATTATACCAAATTTATATAGCGCCAACAGTTCACGCAGCACTTTACAACATGAGGGCTGACAGTACAGTTACAATACAATTCAATACAGGAGGAATTGGAGGGCCCTGCTCATTAGAGCTTACAATCTAAAAGCTTACAATCTAATGGTATGACAGTGGTGCCAGGATTTCAGTGTAATCCATCTAATTTATATACATTTTATATTTCAGTTTGTATGAGGATATCAGTTAATAAAATAATAAATCTCTTTGTAAATAGAAAAGTCAGTTTTTTTTGTGTTGCATTATGACAGATGACCACTAGGTGGTTTCCTTACTCTACTACCGAAATGTAGTGAACTCATTTTTCATTTTTGGCCCGTTGTATACATACAATAAAATTGTCAGCTGTGCTCCTATTTTTGCAGTGGGGACAGGCCAATTATTGTCATAATGTTGTGCTTGTTGAATGTTTTGTTTTAAATATTGAATTTCTATTTTGTGTATGTCTTGTATAATGAAAAGTTACGTTAAATGAGATGAATAATCTAGAAAAATTGGACAGATGGGGAAACAGAGGTCAGGGAACTTTTGAAACTTCATTTTACATATCACTAAAATTTCCACAGTAAGAGCCCATTCAGACCTTTAACACACAAGGCAATGTGCATTTTTGTGTGTTTTATTTATTTATTTTTCTTACTTTGAAAGGGTCCTAAACAGGCCTCAACCCACAAATAAAACGTACCTGCAGTTCTTTTGGGCTGCACACCACAATGCATGTACATCTGTTGTGGTGTGTAGATATGTTGATACATGTATATGAATGAATGGAAATGTGTTGTGGTGGTGGGAAGATGGTGCATACCCTGTATTATGTGCAGTCGCAGCTTGTTGGAAATTACTGGACCACCTTAACGCAGCACACATTAACTTTGACAAATGTTCCGCAATGCACTAATGTCAACAGGCCCTAAAGGCAGCATTTGGGAATAGAAGAATTAATGTGGGGAATTGCAGTTCTTTAGTGTTTGTTTATACATATATATATATATATATATATATATATATATATATATATAGTGTGTATATATATATATATATATATATATATATATATATATATAATGTTACTTTTTTAAAGTAGTTGTAAACCTAGTTACACCACTTTTACCTACAGGTAAGCCTATACTAAGACTTGCCAGTAGGTACTGGAAATATCTCCTAAACCTGCACGGTTTAGGAGATATTTACCATATACGCTTGCGCCAACGTCATGGGTGCATGCGCACTGAAGAAAGGCCACAATTGTGCAGTTTCTAAAGGGCCCATGCCGTGACCGGCGGCTCCCACGTGCATGCACGGGAGTGACGTCATGCGTCTCCGGACAGTGACAGAGCCAGTGTCCACGGCCCCGGAAGGAAAAGGGGTGAAGATGAATGCAGCCACTAGCGGGGACATTGCAGGCTTCGTTTGCAGGGGAGTGGCACATAATGGGCTAGTATGCGATGCATACTAGCCCAATATGCTTTTACTTTGCAGGGAACAAAAGAGGAAGTAAAACCCATCAGGGTTTACTTCCTCTTTAAGCTTCTTATGATATAGTATATATTCTACTCACACATTGCCCTTTGCCTGCTGTGAAATTGTAAACCAACATGAGCACTGTGAACTGCAGTATAAAGAGTTTTCCACAAGAGATGATACTTGTATTGCCATGTTATGTTATATTACAGCATCAGTATCATAAAGACATAAGATCTGATAAGACCTGTTTGTGTTTCAGAAAAAAGCAGAGGCCGCTCACCGGATACTGGAAGGACTGGGACCTCATGTAGAACTGGTATGTCACATTAATGGTACACCATCACTAGAATATTATTTAGGCCACTTATATGTGCAGCAGTTCTGTCTTCTATTCACATAGTCCTAAGATTTGAAACTATTTAGTTTGTGGTGTATGGAGCACACAGCGGCTTTATGTGGATAATTGTCTATTGATTTTCATTGCAGCCATTGTACAACCAGCCGTCAGACACCAAGCAGTACCATGAAAATATAAAAATGTAAGTGTGCTGGAAATGACATTTGTATAGTTTTTAATAACAAATTGATAACCTTAATTGATTGACAATTACTTTTAAGATTAGCAAAATAAAAGATATGGGAACAGCCTTACTTTGTTGTAAGAAAAAGTAAACAGCCTTATGCATAGGGAAAAAAACAAAATAATAAAAAAGTTCATAAGACTAATCAATATTTTTACAGAATAGTGGGAGATGGGCTTATATTGTGCTTAAAGTATACAGTATGGGAACCCTTACCCTGTTAAACAATCCATTCAGTTTAAAATGGAAATGAACAGCAAAAGACTTGTGCATACATATTAAAAAAATATAAATACCTTTTTTTTCCCTTTTTTATAAGTGATCACAACCTCCAGTCTCAGCTACATAAGGATCTTAGAGAGCTGGGGTAGGAGAAACAGCAGGACACTGGTCTTTCAAGTGAATAGCTGTGCAAGAAGGGGCATGTCAGGATAAGTCTGATTGGAGGAGAGCAGGCTGATTTCCCAGCGCAGCTAGAGAACTGACCACGCTGTGCTCTCATGCCTAATGTGGTCGGTTTTTACCAGGAAAGCAGAGGGACTGGCAAGAACACCAGGGATTTCACACAAAGGAAGCAATGCAAAGAGAACAGGATAATTTTTCATACAAGTACATGGTACAGCTGTCATGGATATGCAGTAGTGTTTGTCTGCCATCTTACCTTCCTCCTCATGTGTTCATCTAGAGACCAGACCTCCTTCACCTGGCTTCCTTTATAATCTCCTCCCAGCCTGACTCCACCCCAGGCCCTATCACTGAACACTATATTAACCTGTGCACTGCAAGCCTGCTTGGCTGATCAACGTGTTTGTTAGGCATTGTGTGTTTGGGTTCCTGCCTGCCGTGTGCTACGTCTGTCTCTCTGTTACGTTATTGGCTTGTCCCCGACCATCCCTGTCTGCTCGTGACCCTTGACCTTCGGCTCGTTCTTCGTTATCCTTGTCTGCTTGTGGCCCCTGACCTTCGGCTTGTTATTCGGTTCTCTCTATCGTGTGCCGCTGCTTCCCCTTATCCTACGGGGCGTGAGCTAGGAAACTCCAGGGGCCGCGACCTGGTCCCAGCCTGCAGCGTAACATCCTCACCACTAGAGGCCCTGGAGAAGACCAGCTGGGTCTTAGACTCCGCGCCCTGGGGAATCTTGGCTCTCGCTTCCGTTGGGATCCCGGTTGTGCTCCTCTGGTCCCGCTTTCCACAACCACCCAGTTTCCTACCCACAGAAGCCAGCCATAGGGTTCACTACCTCGCGGTGCACTCCTGTCCCCCTACGGTGTGCATCTGTCACCTGGCCACAGGTGACCCTGACAGTTTGATCAGCCATGGACCCGGCTGACATCCCGATCCCCGCGGATGATCCATTGCAGGGCATAGTCCACAGACTTGAAACCCAGGAATCGAATCAGACTCAGGTGATGCGATTCCTCCAGGATCTGGCTTCTCGATTCGAGCAGCTTCAGGCCTCCTTGGGAACCCCGAATCCGCAACCTCAAGTACAACCAGCGGTGGTACCTATCGCACCAGTCGCAGCCACACACTCACTAATACTGCCAGCTCCGTTCCGTTTCTCTGGGGACTCCAAGGCCTGCAGAGGGTTCCTTAGCCAATGCACGATTCATTTTGAGCTTCAGCCTCAAAACTTTCTGTCTGATAGGGCAAAGGTAGCCTATATCATTTCCCTCCTCTCCGGTGAAGCTTTAGCCTGGGCAGCCCCTCTGTGGGAACTGAATGATCCAGTGGTTTCTAGCCTGTCTGGCTTCTTGAAACTTTTTCGGAATATCTTTGAAGAACCGGCTCGTGTCTCTTCAGCGGCCAGCGCCCTTCTACGTCTCCGCCAAGAGTCTGCTTCAGTGGGACAGTACGCCCTTAATTTCCGCATACTGTCGGCTGAGTTGAGCTGGAACAATGAGGCCTTAGTCGCAACCTTTTTGCATGGCCTTTCTGATAGAGTGAAGGATGAATTAGCAGGAAGAACCATCCCCACTGATCTGGACGGAGTTATCTCCTTGTGTAACCAGATCGATATTCGCTTTCAGGAAAGGACCCTAGAAAAGCGGCGCCAGCACTCCTTGGTCCTTAGTCAGCCTGAGCTCCCCTCTCCTCGACCCGTGGAGCATCTCCTGCCAGCTGAGGAACCCATGCAGCTGGGTCGGACCAGGCTATCCCCTGAGGAACGTGCTAGGCGCAGAACTCTTGGTCTGTGTCTTTACTGTGGGGGCAAAGGTCATTTTCGTGACACTTGCTCTCTTTGTCCAGAAAAACGTTCGGGTCCACTTCATCTGGAAAGTGGAGTATTGGACCCAGAAATATCACCTTCCCCTTCTCGTCTTCTGCTTTCTGTGTTCCTTCATGTTGGTGCTTCTTCTCATTCGGTCTCAGCATATCTGGATTCCGGAGCCGCTGGTAATTTCATGGACTGGGAAATCGCATCATCCATGAGACTTACTCTTTTGCCCCTCACCACGCCATTGGTGGTCTTGGCGATTGATGGTACTGTTCTCCCAGGGGGACCTATCCGCTTCCAGACCCTCCCTGTTAAGATGTCGGTAGGGACACTCCACCAGGAGTGGATATCCTTCCTTATCTTACCCAAGGCCTCAACGCCTATAATTTTGGGTCTCCCATGGTTACAGCTCCATTCTCCTCATGTGGACTGGACTACTGGACAGATCCTGGCTTGGGGTCCCTCCTGTTCCTCGTCCTGCCTACCCAAGGTTGCCCCCTGTGAATCTGAGCCGGTCATTCATTCCAGGTTGCATAACCATTTACATTTCTCTGTCCCTAACCACCCTTGGACGCACAGCCAGGCTAGCTTGTCTACAAGTCCTGCAGTCGCTACGTCTTGCGATGCGATTCAGGTAGTCGCTACACCTGACTCAGCTATTCACTCTGCCTCTGTACTAGTTATGCCAGTCCAGCCCATGCCCAGTGAGCCTCTCACTTTTTCTTGTTCGGGACATTCTGCTTGTCCTTCAGCTATTCAGCTTGACTCCGGCGACATGTCACCTTCTAACCAACCTGACTTCAGGGTTCCACTGACATCTGCCCAGTCTGATGGTCCTGTGCAAGATGACCAGTTCCCCTTTAAGGGTCTAGGGGACCCTCCTCAGATTCCTGTTGATCGTCTCATGCCCTTGCTTATTCCTAGAGAGCCTTTGGTCCTCAATAGATCTTCTTGTCATCTCCCTACCTCGTTTTCAGTCTCTGAGGATAATCTTAAGTACGAGGTTAGACAAGTTCTGGATTCTCGGCTCTGCAGAGGCATTCTTCAGTACCTTGTGCATTGGAGAGGTTTTGGTCCTGAGGAGGCGTCTTGGATCGCTGCATCTGATGTCGCTGCACCTCATCTGTTGAGAAGGTTTCATCAGAGATTTCCCTTTAAGCCTGGGTCCAGGCGGGGGAGGGCCCATAAGAGGGAGGGTACTGTCATGGATATGCAGTAGTGTTTGTCTGCCATCTTACCTTCCTCCTCATGTGTTCATCTAGAGACCAGACCTCCTTCACCTGGCTTCCTTTATAATCTCCTCCCAGCCTGACTCCACCCCAGGCCCTATCACTGAACACTATATTAACCTGTGCACTGCAAGCCTGCTTGGCTGATCAACGTGTTTGTTAGGCATTGTGTGTTTGGGTTCCTGCCTGCCGTGTGCTACGTCTGTCTCTCTGTTACGTTATTGGCTTGTCCCCGACCATCCCTGTCTGCTCGTGACCCTTGACCTTCGGCTCGTTCTTCGTTATCCTTGTCTGCTTGTGGCCCCTGACCTTCGGCTTGTTATTCGGTTCTCTCTATCGTGTGCCGCTGCTTCCCCTTATCCTACGGGGCGTGAGCTAGGAAACTCCAGGGGCCGCGACCTGGTCCCAGCCTGCAGCGTAACATCCTCACCACTAGAGGCCCTGGAGAAGACCAGCTGGGTCTTAGACTCCGCGCCCTGGGGAATCTTGGCTCTCGCTTCCGTTGGGATCCCGGTTGTGCTCCTCTGGTCCCGCTTTCCACAACCACCCAGTTTCCTACCCACAGAAGCCAGCCATAGGGTTCACTACCTCGCGGTGCACTCCTGTCCCCCTACGGTGTGCATCTGTCACCTGGCCACAGGTGACCCTGACAACAGCAGGCACATATCAAGAATATGAAACGGTGGAGTAACATAGTCTTTAATGCAGATGATTTCCTGGTGCTTTGTACAGTTCTGGCTGTTCTCTTTTTTATGGGCACAGGCTCCTGAGATGTGTCTAGCTGGGGTATATTCATGCTTAAAAAAGAAAAACTATTTCTATATGTGATTTTTTTTTTGTTTTAATTGTAAATTAAAAACAAAAACAAAATGTAATTGCCGTCCCCTCCTCCTGCTACTATTTGTGGCTGTTCAATATGTCTGTGATTTTTACAGAAGGGCCAGATGCTTGTTAAAATCTTGAAACATAAAAGGGTCATATGTTGGTTAGTGTCCTAAAGCCTGTGTTTTTTTTCCCATCTTGTTGTAGAAATCAAACAATGCGCAAGAAGCTAATACTGTATTTTAAAAGGAGGAATCATGCACGCAAGCAGTGGGTAAGTGTTATGTTATGTACATAACAATGCAGACTTGCTGCCAAAAAATCTAGAATTTGTTACAAAGATTGTGTCGGAAAAATCAAGCCTTTTTTGATTATCTTGCTTATTCTCAAAGCTGGACAATTACAATATCAATAAAGGCAGTTCTGAGAGCTAAGGTATTTGTTACCAAAAAATTTTATTTCAACTTTAACTGCTTGTACCATATAAAAAACAGCATCTTCTTTTGGTTATGAAGAAGACAATAATACCACCTACAGCTTTCTCTGTCGGGCACAGTGCCATATTTAATTAAATTTTTGTACGGTAATCAAATATTTATGTACTTGTCCTAATAATGTGCCTTTTTCTAGCTTAGTTTCTCTTAAAACAATTAAAGTGTATGTAAACCTGATTCACAAAATTTGACCTGGGCACATATATCTGTAGTGTTTACCTATCTCTCCCCAAAGCCCTAAATCTTATGTCTTTCTGCTGCTCCGTTCCTCTGTTTTTTTTTTGTTTGTTTTTTTAAATATTCACTTTTTATTTTAGTGTATAGACAAATATAAACACATTCACATGTTAAAAATATCATATTCCATTATACTCTAGACCACTATTCCCCCCACCCCTTTAACCCTCCCCAAAGGAAAAAAAACAAAAGGAATGAAGGGGTGCTCCGTTTCTCTGTTATCAACATGATAACTTCTATAAGTTCTCTGACATAGGAGATAAAAGCAGCAGGAAAGTTTTGTCAGGGAGGTTGCTATAAATAGATTAGCAGAGAACTGGTCAATTCACAGCACAGCTTTGAATGTTTCTTTCTTCATCTGCCTATGTGTGTGCCTTTAGTCCAATCAGCTCCCACACAGTGTATGCCAAGACTCCCCTCCCACTGCTGAATGAGGAAGTAAATATTCTAACATGCTGTGCACTTTCCAAAGAATGTAGAAAGGGAAAGACAGCAGATATACATATAAAACGTATGTAGGGAGATTTTTTTCATCTCTGTGTATTATCTGAGGCTATTAACTTCACTGGGTATACATCCACTTTAAGTAGTGTCTCTAGTACCATTGTCAGAATACATTTCTTTACTGGCATCTTGTTGCTGTCTAGCCTTGGAGTCAGTGCACTAAGGATTTCAAAATTTTGGAGCACATCTCTTATTTCTTTTGGGTCATGTACTTTTGTATAGATAAAACTATTTTAATAGATCTTCTATATCCTCAAAACTGTGAAAAATGCTGCAAGTATATGAACCAATTATATTCATAAAATGTACAGTTTCACACAGTGTATCCCAATCAATTTCCATCCAAAAGATATAAGGTTTGAGATAATTGATAATTGCCCACAATTCAACTGAGACTCTGCAAGCAGTGTAAGTGAAATTAAGTTAAGCTGGGTCGAGTGAACCTGTGAACAGTAGCAGAATTGCAAAGTATTCTGTGATTAATCACATATCGAGTTATATTGGAGGTCGCTGTGACTTATACGGTTTGCAAAGTCCAAACCAGATTGTGAATGAAGCTCATGTGATTTTAACTCATGCAGAGGCGAATACAAAAATATATTTTTTTGTCGGGTTTACCAGTAAGTACTGAAATGGATTACAGATGGACACATGGTTTATTAGGTTTCAGGAATGTGAAGTATAATGAACTCAGCCTACCAAAGATTCGGGTAGTGGAGTGGAGACTTTCAGGAGTTTCATGACAGCAGCAAAGTCTTTTCCAGCTACAAACGCATAGCGAAGCCTTTTTGGAACAGAGCATACCCACACTATCACAATGAATAAAAAAAAAAAAAACAAGGCGTTCATTTAAAATTTCTGGTTGGATAAGCTGTGCACCCAGAGTTGCTGGTTTAGCACATCAGTTCAGCCTGTAATATAAAATAGTTTATTTAATTAATAGGTTTTCCTGTTTATTCAATTTATAGGTGTTTCCTGTTTTACATGTCATTAACTTCCACACATATACGTCGTACCCACATATACGTCGACACAATGGCACGGGCAGGCAAATGGGCATACCTGTACATCCCTTTAAATTTGCCGCCGAGCGGGCGCACGCGCCCCGCATGCCTTGTGAGTGTGCTCGCGGGTCCCCGGAACTCGATGTTCCCGGGCGGGCCGCAATTGCAGTCGGCAAAGGCAGAACAGGGGGGTGCCTTTGTAAACAAGACATTTCCCTGTTCTGCCTAGTGACATGTCAGTGATCTACTGTTCCCTGTGATCAGGAACGGTGATCGGTGACGTGTCACTGGTAGCTCCTCCCCCTAACAGTAAGAATCACTCCCTAGGGCACACTTAACCCCTTTAGCGCAACCTAGTGGTTAACCCCTTCACTGCCAGTGTCATTTTTACAGTAATCAGTGCATTTTTATAGCACTGATCGCTGTTTAAATGCCAATGGTCCCAAAATGGTGTCCGATGTGTCCGCCATAATGTCGCAGTCACAATAAAAATCGCTGATCGCCGCCATTACTAGTAAAAAAAATTATTAATAAAAATGCCAAAAAAAATCCTCTATTTTGTAGACGCTATAACTTTTGTGCAAACCAATCAAACGCTTATTGCGATTTTTTTTATTTTTTTTTACCAAAAATAATGTAGAAGAATACGCATCGGCCTAAACTGAGGGAAAAAAAATAAATGTTATGTATTTTTGGGGGATATTATAGCAAAAAGTAAAAAATATAGATTTTTTTTCAAAATTGTCGCTCTATTTTTGTTTATAGCGTAAACAATAAAAACCGCAGAGGTGATCAAATACCACCAAAAGAAAGCTCTGTTTGTGGGAAAAAAAGAATGTCAATTTTGTTTGGGAGCCACATCGCACGACCGCGCAATTGTCGGTTAAAGCGACGCAGTGCCGAGTCTTTGACCAGCCAAATGGTCCGGGCGTTTTAAAGTAGTGGTGCAACGAATCGTCACTGATCCTTACGGATCAACATCTTCGGTTCGGCACACACGTGATCCGCGGATTGATTTCTGAAAAAAAAAGTCCACACACAGCGTGTGCGCATGTTCAGTCCACACACAGCCTGGTCATGGCGAGCGGAGGAATGGAGGAGCTTGAACACCCCGCGTCATTTAAATCCCCTGTATGGGAGCATTTTGGCTTCCCTGTCAAATATAATGATAAAGGAAAGAGTTTAGTGGATAAAACTGTGACGGTGTGAGAATTTAAAGTGATACTAAGCACACACTGTTTAATTTTACATTATTCTTTGGCCTGAAATAGCTTTAAATAACCTCTGTAGTGTAAAACATAAAAATGTGTGTAGACCAGTGTGGGTTAAAAAGAAAAAGCTTAATACCATCAGGTTGAGGTGCCGACTGCACAGAGCTTTTGGTGCCAAAGGACAGCTTAATGTTTCAAGGTATGAAGGAACAGACGCTGATCCAGCAAAATACAAGGTAGAATTAATTAAAAGTACAGAAGCGTAACTTCTCCTTTCTGACTGATCACCGCAGCTTACTGAGGAATAAAAGCTTTTTTTTTTTTTTTCTCTCTCTTCAGCCAGCTGCACTCAGAAAAGCAAGAAAAGAATAAAGATGTAATTTTGCTGTGCAATTAGGGGAACAAATTTTGCAATAAACATCTTTCATAGCAGAAAGTACACGCAAATGAGCCAAATACACGTAGGTTTTTATGTTCTGAAGCATAACATCTTCATTTTAAAAACAGTCACAAATGGCTTATCCAAGAGGCTGAACAGTTAGGGATTTGGTAGGAATGGCAAGATACAGCAACATATTAAGATACATGTCAAATACTCTCTGCATTGCAAATGTATAATCTAAATCCTGTCTTAAAGTGAAACTTTCTTTGGTTTGTGAATACCCGCTTGGCCAATCCTGTCGACCCCTGGGATTGGCGAAAAATACCCGCCACTTTTGGGTATGGGTTAGCATATGACTTGCGCTCTCTTTCTCTCCTGTGTGACAGGGCACCTTCTAACTGGCTTAGTGATGCCACATAGAACCAAGGAAGGAGTCCATAACCCTGTGTAAGCGGGGTTGTTTTAGAGCTTACACAGGGCATTCTTTCCCAATTCCCGGCAACAGAATGGAGCAGCCTGTGAATGAGGAATGGTTAGTTTATGGTGGTGGGTAATTAGACCCTCAGCCCCCTTTGCAGACTTGGCTCATTCTAACACACAACCACTTGTCAAGATCTTCCCAGCCAGGCCTCCACATATACTCTGAATTCCCATGTATTACTTTGTATGCGGTCCATCTGTGTGCTTCACTCTACCAGTCCAGGTTGATAAAACTAAAACTAAAAAACCTGATGTTGCTCAACCATCTCCAAAATTAATAAATGGATCTATCAAAATCATTAAGACTTTCTCTTCCAGTCCACGTCAACTCTTCTCTACCTTTAACACTCTACTCTGTCTTCCACTGCCTCCACCCTCTAATTTACTCACCGCCTAAGAGATCGCCAATCACTTCAAAAATAAGATTGATACAATTCACGAGGAGATCTCCATTGTGCAGAAACCTCCCCCACCCAACTCCCCATGTCCGCAGATACAATCATTACTTCCCTCATTCAACCCTGCTAGTTATAATGAGTTTGCTAAACTTTTATCTAACACCCATCTAACCACTTTCCCCTTGGATCCTGCTCCCTTGCAAATGCTACACTCACCCTCTGACTCAATTCTACACTCTCTAACTCCCATTTTTAACCTCTCCCTCTCTTCTGGCATCTTCCCAAACTCTCTAAAACATGCGCTAGTCACTCCCATACTTAAAAAGCCCCCACTGGACCCCACCAATCTTAACAACCTACCCTCCATCTCCTTACTTGCCTTATCCTCTTAACTTCTTGAAAGACTGGTCTACAACTGACTGAGCGACCATCTGACCATGAACAAACTTCTTGATTCCCTTTAGTCCCGATTTCGCCCTCAACACTCCACTGAAACTGCTCTCCTTAACCTCACAAATGACCTACTTATGGCTAAAACCAACAGACAATATTCTGTACTACTTCTCCTCTACTTCTCTGCTGCCTTTGACACAGTGGACCACTCCCTTCTCCTCAAAAAACTCCACTCCTTTGGTCTCCGTGACTGTACTCTTCGCTGGTTCTCATCCTACCTATCCCACCTTTCCTTCAGTGTCACTTACAACTCTACTTCCTCCTCTTCTCTTCCTTTCTCCGTCGGGGTCCTGCAAGGTTCTGTTCTTGGACTTCTCCTTTTCTCAATCTACACCACCTCCCTGGGTCAGTTGATTGTCTCCCATGGCTCTCAATATCATCTCTACACTGATGATACCCAAATCTATCTCTCCACCCCCCAGCTCTCTCCATCTGTCTCCTCACGCATCACCAACTTACTAACAGACATATCATAAAGAAAACAAAAATTAGGTACACAAAGAAAGAGAGCTCACCCCCTATATTCACTGGGAAAAGTTCGTTTAAAAGGGAAATTAATCACTTATATTAATTATATCCCCATTCTCGAGTTAGTCACGATAAATATAGTTATATAAACTTAATTGGGGTAGCTTTTCCCCTTTAGTTCCTCTGAATTGATTTAAGCATATAAGAAAAGAGGAAAGATAAAAAGAAAATCCTTCCAAGAGAAATTCTTCAAAAAGGAACTGGTGAAAATTGTGTATTTATTAAACAAACCGCAATATATTAATACAAATGGAATTAGAAACGAACACTGTTACAAAACCCTTCAACTATTATTAAAATGAGACTAGTCTTAAAACCTAAGAACATGGGTGGCCACCCGACCAGCCATACACACCACAATCAATCTGCTATCAAATCATCCATCCAGTATTCATAGATCAGTCCAAATGGTTAAATGCCCAGAGAGGATCCTCCTTCAAGTGCAATAGGCTGTCTATCATGGGAATGAAAATGGTTTTGACAAGAAATTTGATCGTTTTTAGGAAGTCAGGAAAAGATGTAAAGGTAAATAGTAGATTAAATCTGAACTTTACTGTGACCCGCGTTAATAAATGTCTGTTTTCGCTGGGTTATTTTGCACATTGCTATACACGAGATCCGGTGTTGATGATCATAAATTTGCTGACAGTACATGTCAAAAAGTAACTGATTTGGATTGATCTCACCGTTTGTAGTGTTCCACGAGTGAATTTTTCTACACTCGTATCGCCTCCATCTTTCAGGTGCTCTCCTAAATGTTCAATTAATCTCTTTCCAAGGTTGTAGGTATGTTGATCCCAGTTTTAGATCATATATAGCGGGCCATATATGTTCAGCATCGATCCATCTGTCTTTTTCCTGTCTGTTTGTGATTAAGGACAGACCTGATAACAGGTGTACAGCGATCAATGATTTTTAGTTTGATCTTTTCTCCTTCATCATTCCTTCAGAGTGGATATAGATGAAATTAGATATTTTGATCAGATGATCAGGTGGTTGGCTCCATGGGTCGCACACCCATATTCAGGATACTGCTGGTGTACAGGCATACCTACAACCTTGGAAAGAGATCAAGTGAACATCGCTGTCTCCATTTAGGAGAGCACCTGAAAGATGGAGGCGATACGAGTGTAGAAAAATCCACTCGTGGAACACTACAAAAGGTGAGATCAATCCAAATCAGTTACTTTTTTACATGTACTGTCAGCAAATTTATGATCATCAACACCGGATCTCGTGTATAGCAATGTGCAAAATAACCCAGTGAAAACAGACATTTATAAACGTGGGTCACAGTAAAGTTCAGATTTAATCTACTATTTACCTTTTACATCTTTTCCTGACTTCCTAAAAATGATCAAATTTCTTGTCAAAACCATTTTCATTCCCATGATAGACAGCCTATTGCACTTGAAGGAGGATCCTCTCTGGGCATTTAACCATTTGGACTGATCTATGAATACTGGATGGATGATTTGATAGCAGATTGATTGTGGTGTGTATGGCTGGTCGGGTGGCCACCCATGTTCTTAGGTTTTAAGACTAGTCTCATTTTAATAATAGTTGAAGGGTTTTGTAAAAGTGTTCGTTTTCTAATTCCATTTGTATTAATATATTGCGGTTTGTTTAATAAATACACAATTTTCACCAGTTCCTTTTTGAAGAATTTCTCTTGGAAGGATTTTCTTTTTATCTTTCCTCTTTTCTTATAACAGACATATCACCCTGGATGTCACATCACTTCTTCAAACTCAACCTATCCAAAACCGAGCTCATGATCTTTTCTCCCCCACGTGCCACTTCCCCTGATTTCTCAACGACTCAACTATCAACTGGTCCCCCCCACACCAAGGTCCTAGGTGTAATCCTGGACTCCAAACTAACCTTTCGGCCTCGCATCCTATCGCTATCCAAAATTTGCTGCCTCAACCTCCGCAACATCTCCAAGATACGCCCCTTCCTAACCATTGACAGCACAAAGCTTCTAATCCACTCCTTGGTCATCTCTCGCCTCGACTACTGAAACTCCCTCCTCATTGGCTTACCTTTAAATAGGCTATCCCCACTTTAGTCCATCATGAACGCTGCGGCCAGGCTCATCCACCTTACAAACCACTCAGCGTCTGCTATACCCCTCTGCCAATCCCTCCCTTGGCTGCCACTCAACCAATGAATTTAATTCAAGATACTAAAAATAACTTACAAAGCCATCCACAACCTGGCCCCTAGTCTCAGAATACCAACCTAATCGTTCTCTTCGCTCCTCCCAAGACCTCCTGCTCTCTATCTCCCTTGTCACCTCATCCCATGCTCACCTTTAGGACTTCTCCAGAGCCTCTCACATTCTCTGGAATGCTCTACCCCAATCTGTCCGGCTTTCTCCTACTTTGTTCACTTTCCGACGATCCCTGAAATCGTATCTCTTTAGAGAAGCCTATCTGGCCCCCACCTAAGGCTGGTTTCACACTGGGGCGGTGGGGGCGGTGGCGGTATAGCGCCGCTATTTTTAGCGGCGCTATAACGTCGGTATTGTTGAGCTATTCGGCCGCTAGCGGTGCGGTTTTAACCCCCGCTAGCGGCCAATAAAGGGTTAATACTACCCGCAAACCGCGGCTACAGCCGCGGTTTGCGGGCGGTATTACCGCGGTATCCCATGCATTTCAATGGGAAGGAGCGGTGGAGGAGCGGTAAACACACCGCTCCTCTCACTGCTCCAAAGATGCGGCTAGCAGGACTTTTTTTACCGTCCTGCTAGCGCACCGCTCCAGTGTGAAAGCCCTCAGGGCTTTCACATTGGAGAGAAAGGAGCCGCTGTTTAGGCTCGGTTTGCAGGCGCTATTTTTAGCTAAATAGCGCCTGCAAACCACCCCAGTGTGAAAGGGGCCTTACAACTGTACATTTTCTCCATCAGCACATCCCCCACAGTTATTACCTCTTGTATCTCTTGACCTTCCCGCTTGGATTGTAAGCTCTAAGGAGCAAGGCCCTCTGATTCCTACTGTATTAAAGTGTATTGTATTTCTACTGTCTACCCTCAAGTTGTAAAGCGCTGCGTAAACTGTTGGCTCTATATAAATCCTGTATAATAATAATAATCTACACAGCCCACTGTATATATCAAAATGACAGAATTTATTAGTATCAAAAAGGTAAGTTATTGAAAACTACATGTAAACACACATAACACAAGACATATACAGTCTAAAATCATGACCACCTCATGGTTGTATAGTGACACCAAATCTCAATTTGTGTGAATGAAGGAAGTCCCTCTGATTACACACAGCTCCTATGTGGGAGCAACTTTGTAATGCGTTCACCCTGTGTGCTGGCAAGATTTCCTGCAGGGGGAATGAGATATCTGAATATTCCTCAGGATGTATAGGACTGAGATCAAGTCCCAAAATCAAAGTGCATCTGCAGCGTAGACAATGGAAATAACCCAGTATTGAGCTCCATACAACAAAGGCTGGTGATCATGGTCTAGAGGAGGTTTCAATTGTCAGGAATAAGCAGTATATAACACAAATTGCATAAATCCACATATTCCATTGTAAGAGACATTTGCTGTCCTGGACTCCCTCCCTCGCACTATATCATTAAACCACAGTCTATGTGTGAGCTCAGATCTACCAATAGAGATCTCATGAGGCCCTTCAAGCCGTAATCCGAGATACACCTGCAAGTGCAAAGTCAATGTTCCAAAAGGTAAGGGGTAAGAAGTACTTATCTGATCCAGAGGTGCTTCATCACTCAATACTCTTTCATCACAGGGTATGCCATGTATAAAGTCCTGAGGGTAAAATGGTAAGGTGACAACATCAGAGGTGGTCAAAAAGGTCACCTGAATGGTTTCACCGGACTTAGCCGGCGGTTTCAAGCGATATGGGTTACTGCACCTAACAATTACATCTTTTTATTACAAAAACAAGACCATAATAGAGACACTGTGAAATGCTACTAAGAGGGAGTAGTATAGTGCTTTGTGGACAACACTATTTCATATTATGATAGATCTGCATTAAAGAGAACCTACAATTATAGAAATATGGGTGCGTTCATTGTAATCTTGTTTTTGAAAGGTTCCAGTGGTTATCATCTTGATACTTACTTTTAAAATCAAATTAAATGTTGATCTGAAAAGAGTTTAGACATTTGAGTCTTTAGTTGTCCACACTTGTTGCATGTCTGTAAATGCACCTGTAGTAAAAGCATTGTCAGATCACATCCCCTTAACCTGCACTTCAGATGGCAATCATAGGGCTTTTAAAAAAAAAACATTGAAATCTGCTGGTTGGAGCAATGTACATTTTCAAACAACCTGCTTGCAAGAATTGCTGGCAACTTGTTATAAATGATTCTTAGCATCGTGTGTCCCCTGAAACAGTGGCAGTCCTTCACACAGATGCTTATTGCTGCTGAGCCAGGATTAAGAAGCATATGGAGTCTTTAAGAAACAAGTTCTAAAATTTCTGTACAATTTAAATGTGCTGGACTTGGAAGTGTGTGTTACTAAGGTCATATCTGAAGGTTCTTCCTATTTAAGGAGGGGTGGAATAGAACAAACCCATACGGTATTACTTTAGGGAGATGCCAGAGGGTAATTACCTTTTGGAAAGTACCAGATAATCCCACAATGCAGTTCATTAGCATGCTGTCAGAAACAGATCAGCAATATGAAGAACTGAGGGAGTGGTGTGGATCACCATTCACAGCTTGAATTTTATTGCTCCAATCTTGATATCATAACATTTGCTCTATTATTCTGGCTACACTGACAGAACATTTGTAAAACAATCTCCAAGTGAGTTTACAAGAAAAATAAACGTGTACTAGTATAGGAGTTCTCAGCATTTGTTAAGGCGGTAGAAACTGGCAGGAAAAGAGCGAAGCAGATCTTGACTGAACAAGTGCCCTGTACTCGGCACAATACTGTGCCCTGAGGAATTGTTTATGCTGGAAAGAATTCTGCACAAACTTTGGGTATTACAGATTCAGTTTTTCTTTTTTTATATGGAATTTCCATTATTTAAAATTACATTACAATATAAAATACAGTAGATTATTGGAGGCACTGCACACATACTATACAAAATATGTTCAAGATGGTTACGCAGTCTTTGGAGTAAAAGAAGGACCAGTTAAAGCAATTATGTGCTTTGCTAATGCAGATAAAACAACTCGTTAGCTTTTATGTCCCCTTTTACAGCGGCACATATTTGCCTTTTCTTCACTTCCTGATGTTCTGTTCTGCCGATGGGATTGAGGAAAATAAGTCCTCTGTTACTTCCAAGTAGCTGTAGGTGGAGCTTAAACAGTGCTGAGGACTCTCTCTGTCGCCGTTTGACAGCACTTAGCCAATCACCCAGCACCAGAAATTGTACACGAGAGGTAGGTGGATGAGGCACATGCTCCATTATACCTGGCTGTACCCAATATTTTCTGTGCTTATAGTGAGAGAGCAGAGCAGCATAAAATCAAAGAAACGATATGAGTGTGCTGCAGGGGGATGGGTCCTTAAACCAAACCCATGCTTTGCCCATTCAAGGAAAAACAACAGGATTGCTTTACAGTGCCTGTACACAAAACCATGGCACAGAGCAGGTAAGTATAACATTTTTGTTATTTTTTTTTTAATAAGTAATTTTCCTTTACAATCAGTTTAAGGCTTAATGTACACGAGACGTTTTACAACCTCCCCTGAATGATTTAACTTGACAGTTGGTAAACAAGGTTTAAAAACTTCAGTTTTGCCACAGTTACATGCCACGTTTAGCCGTGTTTGCGCTTAGAAGCGTTTAAGAAAACAAAACAAAAAAAAGTCCGTAAACGAAACGCGGCTTAATGCGAGGTACCACGTTTACATGCTGTTACAGGCATTTGGCGTTTCAAATGCCTCTGAAAATCCGTTGTGAACGCATTTTTTTGCTTTCCAAAAAATGCTTCTAAACTCAACTGCCTATAAACTACTATAAACGACCCTGTGTACATGTACTGATAAGATAACAGAGGAGAGTTCAGGGGCAGCTGAAAAAAAAGTCCAACTGCTCCTAAACGTCCATTTACCAGCAGCAGTGTACATGAAGCCCAAGGAAGGTGGAGGTGGATGCATGCATTAAAGTGAATATACATGCATGCAAACACACACTCATATGAAAAAGTAAGTTCAAATTTCATGGAATTTGAACATGCAAACATGAAGTAGTTCTACAGATAAAGGTGATATCCTTGAATGACACATCATATTGACATGGCATATTCATTCTCATCAGATATGTTAACAAGATTTCAGATTTGTCACATGGAAAAAGTAAGTGCACTCCCACATTTACCACCATTTCATGCAAATTAGAATCAGGTGTTCAAGGTTATGTGCCAGTGATGTACATTTACTCCATAGGGAGCATGTAGGTGGGGCCTGTCTTATTTATATTCCAGATATATAGGGTCTGGTGTTCTCTTTGCTATTGGCATGTGTGGTGTCATCTTGCCAAGATCAAAAGGGATTTCTAAGACCCTAAGAAATAAATTTGTGGATTCATATGCATCTGGCAAAGGAATATAAAGAGATTGAACGAAAAAAAAACTAGTGATGTGTACCAGGCTTAAATTGGTTGTTAAGCCACTATATTATATTTATCCCATCCCATCTTTTAAATAACGATATGTGTCCCAGTGTCTGAGCTATATAAAAAAATATGCAGATGTCTACCTCCTCTCAGAGCGTCTTCCAGCACTCACGTGACTCCTTGTCTCTCTCCTATCCCAGGCTGATGGCTACAGCGGGAGGGGCCGAGAATTCCCGCTGACCTCAGCTGGGAGGAGAGGAGGAGAGAGCAAAGCAGTCACATGAGCGCCGGGAGGAGCTCTGATATAAGGTAGAAATCTGCATATTTTTTTATATAGCTCAGACACTGGGGCACATATTGTTATTTAACAGAGGGGATGGGATGAATATAACATGGTTTTTCTAGCAGCAAGAGGGGAGGGGCGGGCAATGTCTCAAGCTGGCAGGGAGGGAGGTGGCAGAGAAGGACAGAGCAGGGCTGCGGATGACTGAGGCACGTAAACTGACCACGGTGTCAGGGCTCAACAGCCATGATAAACCGTAGTCAGTTTACAGGGTGGAGGGCAGAACCAGGCAGGATCAACCAGGTATTTCAGGTGATACAGGGGGCCAAATGACACAGCACAAGCACTGTGCTGTATAACATGCTTTAACCACTTAACGACCGCTCACTGTATATGTACGTCGGCAGAATGGCACAGACAGGCACAATCACGTACAGTGTACGTGATTGCCTTTGTACAGTTGGGGGGTCCGATCGCTCCCGGCGAATGAAAATGCTCCCTCTGCTGTGTAATGTAAACACAGGCAGAGGAAGCAGGAGGAAGTGATGTCATCTCTCATGCGGCGCTCACATATACAGAGCGCCGTACAAGAGAAGACACACAGGTCAGTGCACTAACACTACACTGACACCAGGACACATAGGCACACAAATGGCCCCCCCAGGCACCCCCAGATCACCCCCCAGCCCCCAGTCACAGTGTCACTGATTGCAGTGACCATTTATTTACTGATCACTGCAATCAGTGACATTTGTGACTGTAAAATTGTCACTAAACATAGTTTTAGGTCCAGTGTAGCCCCCTAACCCCCCCTAATAAAGGTTTAACCCCCTGATCACCCCCCAGTTAACCCTTTCACCCCCTATCATCACTGTCACTAAGCGATCATTTTTCTGATCGCTGTCTTAGCGTCGGTGATGCAGATCGGTAGCCAGTAATTTTTTTTAGGTTTGCCGCAGGTTTTTATAGCGTCAGGTACCCCCATATATTATCTAATAAAGGTTTTAACCCCCTAATTGCCCCTAGTTAACCCTTTCACCAGTGATCACCATATAAGTGTTACGGGTGACGCTGGTTAGTTAGTTTGCTTTTTATAGTGTCAGGGCACCCGCCGCATATATAACCCAATAAAGGTTTAACCCCCTGATCGCCCGGCGGGTGATATCAATTAGGTTTTAGCGTCAGAGAGCGTCTGCGTCACACCCCAGGCAGCGTCAGGTTAGTGCCAGTAACGCTAACACCCACGCGTGAAGCATACACCCCCCTTAGTGGTATAGTATCTGAACAGATCAATATCTGATCTGATCAGATCTATACTAGTGTCCCCAGCAGTTTAGGGTTCCCAAAAATGCAGTGTTAGCGGGATCAGCCTAGATACCTGCTAGCACCTGCGTTTTGCCCCTCCGTCCAGCCCAGGCCACCCAAGTGCAGTATCGATTGATCACTGTCACTTACAAAACACAACACACATAACTGCAGCGTTCGCAGAGACAGGCCTGATCCCTGCGACTCCAGTGCTGTAGGAGGTGATTTCACCACCACAGTTAAAAAAAAAAAAAAAAAAGCATATATGCCGAAGCATGGGGGCAGCAGGGGCGGAGGAGCGATTTTGCTCCTAATGCCGCGTACATACGGTCGAAATTCCGACGGAGGCTTGCCCGTGGAAAAGTCCGACCATGTGTGTGCGGCATAACTTTTTTGCGGGAGGATGCCCCCATGCTTCGGCATATATAAATGGTGCATGTATGCCCATCATTAGAAGTGGGTGGATGAAGGGCGGTATTCTAATGGTGGGCATACCCACAGATCAATCTCTTTTTTCGTTCAGCCAACTGGCTGCATGAAAAGAAAAGATTACAATACATGTCCAACAAGGACCAGCAACGTACTGGTATGTTGCTGGACTTTGAATGTTTATACCAGAATGATGCCTGCGGGTTTAGGTATCATTCTTTTCAGCCAGCGGCCGGCTTTCATGTAAAAGCAATCCTAGTGGCTAATTAGCCTCTGGACTGCTTTTACAAGCAGTGGGAGGGAATGTCCCCCCACCCCCCGGATATAAAAAGCGCCATTGGGAAATTGGGAAAGCATTTTTTCACACCGATCTTGGTGTGGTCAGATGCTTTGAGGGCAGAGGAAAGATCTAGGGTCTAGAAGACCCCAGTTTTTTCAAAAAAAGAGTACCTGTCACTACCTATTGCTATCATAGGGGATATTTACATTCCCTGAGATAACAATAAAAATGATAAAAAAAAAAAAAAAAAAAAATATAGAAGGAACAATTTAAAAATAAAATAAAAAAGCAAAATTAATAAAAAAAAAAAAAAAAAAAAGCACCCCTGTCCTGCCCTGCTCTTGCCCAATGGCGAACGCAAGCGTCGGTCTGGCGTCATATGTAAACAGCAATTGCACCATGCATGTGAGGTATCACCGCAAAGGTCAGATCGAGGGCAGTAATTTTAGCAGTAGACCTCCTCTGTAAATCTAACGGGGTAACCTGTAAAGGCTTTTAAAAATGTATGTAGTTTGTCGCCAATGCGCGTTTGTGCGAAATTTTAAAGCATGTCATGTTTGGTATCTATGTACTCGGCCTAAGATCATCTTTTTTATTTCATCAAACATTTGGGCAATATAGTGTGTTTTAGTGCATTAAAATTTAAAAAAGTGTATTTTTTTCCCCAAAAAATGCGTTTGAAAAATCGCTGCGCAAATACTGTGTAGAAAAAAAAAATGCAACACCCACCATTTTAATCTGTAGGGCCTTTGCTTTAAAAATATATATAATGTTTGGGGGTTCAACATAATCTTCTTGCAAAAAAATAAATGTTTTCATGTAAACAAAAATGTCAAAAAGGGCTTTGTCTTCAAGTGGTTAGAAGAGTGGATGTAAGCTTCCTAATGTTGTGTATAAAATGCCAGAACAGTTCAAAACCCCCCCAAATGACCCCATTTTGGAAAGTAGACACCCCAAGCTATATACTGAGAGGCATGTCGAGTCCATGGAATATTTTATATGTTGACACAAGTTGCGGAAAAAAGAAAATTTTTTTTTTTTTTTTGCACAAAGTTGTCACTAAATGATATATTGCTCAAACATGCCATGGGCATATGTGGAATTACACCCCAAAATACATTCTGTTGCTTCTCCTGAGTACGGGGATACAACATGTGTGAGACTTTTTGGGAGCCTAGCCGCGTACGGGACCCCAAAAACCAAGCACCGCCTTCAGGCTTTCTAAGGGTGTAAATTTTTGATTTCACTTCTCACTGCCTATCACAGTTTCGGAGGCCATGGAATGCCCAGATGGCACAAACCCCCCCCAAATGACCCCATTTTGGAAAGTAGACACCCCAAGCTATTTGCTGAGAGGTATGGTGAGTATTTTGCAGATCTCGCTTTTTGTCACAAATATATATATTATATATAATATATTTTCTTTCTTCATTTTCAAAAACAAAATGAGAGCTGTAAAATACTCACCATGCCTCTCAGCAAATAGATTGGGGTGTATACTTTCCAAAATGGGGTCATTTGGGGGGTTTTGTTCTATTTTGGCATTTTATGGCCTTCGAAACTGTGATAGGTAGTGAGTAGTGAAATCAAAAATTTGTGCCTAGAAATCCTGAAGGCGGTGCTTGGTTTTCGGGGTCCCGTACGCGGCTAGGCTCCCAAAAAGTCCCACACATGTGGTATTCCCGTACTCAGGAGAAGCAGCAAAATGTATTTTGGGGTGTAATTCCACATATAACCATGGCATGTGTGAGCAATATATCATTTAGTGACAACTTTTTGTATTTTTTTTTTTTTTTTTTGTCATTATTCAATCACTTGGGACAAAAAAAAAATATTCAATGGGCTCAACAGGCCTCTCAGCAATTTCCTTGGGGTGTCTACTTTCTAAAATGGGGTCATTTGGGGGGGTTTTGTGCTATTTTGGCATTTTATGGCCTTCAAAACTGTGATAGGTAGTGAGGAGTGAAATCAAAAATTTGCGCCCTTAGAAATCCTGAAGGCGGTGCTTGGTTTCCGGTGGCCCGTACGCGGCTAGGCTCCCAAAAAGTCCCACACATGTGGTATCCCCGTACTCAGGAGAAGCAGCAAAATGTATTTTGGGGTGCAATTCCACATATAACCATGGCATGTGTGAGCAATATATCATTTAGTGACAACTTTTTGTAATTTTTTTTTTTTTTTTTAGTCATTATTCAATCACTTGAGACAAAAAAAAAATATTCAATGGGCTCAACATGCCTCTCAGCAATTTCCTTGGGATGTCTACTTTCCAAAATGGGGTCATTTGGGGGGGTTTTGTACTGCCCTGCCATTTTAGCACCTCAAGAAATGAGATAGGCAGTCATAAACTAAAAGCTGTATAAATTCCAGAAAATGTACCCTAGTTTGTAGACGCTATAACTTTTGCGCAAACCAATAAATATACGCTTATTGACATTTTTTTTACTAAAGACATGTGGCTGAATACATTTTGGCCTAAATGTATGACTAAAATTGAGTTTATTCGATTTTTCTTATAACAAAAAGTAGAAAATATCATTTTTTTTCCAAATTTTCGGTCTATTTCCGTTTATATCGCAAAAAATAAAAATCGCAGAGGCAATCAAATACCATTAAAAGAAAGCTCTATTTGTGGGAAGAAAAGGACGCAAATTTCGTTTGGGTACAACATTGCATGTCCGCACAATTTACAGTTAAAGCAGCGCAGTGCAAAATTCTGAAATCACCTCTGGTCCTTTAGCTACAAAATGGTCCGGGGCTTAAGTGGTTAAGGGAACAGGATCTATTATTTTTTTTAGGGTAACAAACACTTTAATACAGGCCAATACTTTAAAAATCTTTTGATAACTTTTTTTCAGTCTTGTAAGGTTTATTGAGGTCCTCTGAAATCTTTTAATTGGACACTATTGCACTTCAACAGATGTTTGAACAGCAAGTTACCAAAATTGTTATTGATGAATATATGCAGTAGGGCAAATAAAAACAATCGTGAATGAATTGTGTGACAGCAGGAAGGTAAAGTCACCTGGTTGCATCCAGGGGGGTAGATATATTTCGCCCAGATTCAGGCTTTACGCCGACTTATACAACTAGGTGGAAAGTTGTATAAGCCCAGCTGAGGCTAGTGGGCTCATGGATGACTCATACCTCTAGGGAGAGTGTGGGGCGTCGTGCAGACAGGGAGTTGATGAGACCAGCTGAAGCTTGTCAGCTCATTTAGGCCTCTATAAGAACTCCCAGCTTCATTAGATGTTAGCTCATGCCTGGACCCAGACCTGTGTGGACTGTCTAGGGAGAGTGAACCCCTGTGCGGTGAGACAAAGCCTGTGTGGCTATTTGCTTGGACATTTAAAACCAGGGACTTAGGGACTAGGACAGCACTAGGCTGATCCCGGTCGTTAGTTAGGAAACCTGTATGTTTAGTCAGAGGTCAAGTTGACCAGGATTTATTTTGTTTATGTTTCTTTTGCTTTGCTGTGTTTTGTCACTGTAAATAGAAAATAAACCGCACCTTTTTGATTTTGAAAACCACAACCTCCGTTTGCTGGGCCTGTTTTTGTGTGGGGAGCCCATCTCGGGGGTCACACACACCCGCTGCCGAGCTAACCCCCTCACAGTTGGTGGAGAACCAGTGGCAGTTTTTTTTTTAAGCCAGCATGGAGGAGATACTGAAGCAGCTGGCTCTAGCAAATGCCAATCAACAGCAGACAAACGCAACTTTGCAACAGAGTCTGGAGGCTCAGCAACAAGCCCAGCAGCAATCTGAGGCCCGCTTCATAGACCTGTTGCAGAAGCAAGAGCAGAGACTACAACAACAGATGGAAGCAGCAATGCAGCAACGTCCGCAGACCAGTGAGGAAAGCCGTCCCACTAATACCGCGTCCTTTGGGGTGAGTCGTTTATTGACAAAAATGACTGGAGAGGATGATCCAGAGGTATTTTTGACCACATTTGAAAGGACCGCTGAAAGAGAAAAGTGGCCTGAGGAGCAGTGGGCTGGACTGGTGGCTCCTCTGTTAACTGGTGAATCGCAGAAAGCTTACTATGACCTAGAGCCTAACCAAGCAAAAGACTATGTGATGCTAAAAGCTGAAATATTGGCAAGGCTGGGTGTCACCCAGGCTGTCCGGGCTCAGCGTGTGCATAACTGGACTTTCCAGCTTGGAAAACCCCCCAGGTCTCAAATGTATGATCTCATTCACCTGAGCAGAAAGTGGCTACAGCCAGAGACTTTGTCCGCACCAAAGATTGTGGAACGTGTTGTAATGGATCGGTTTTTGAGAGCTCTTCCTACTGCCATCCAAAAGTGGGTAAGCCATGGAGACCCAGAGACGGCCGATGGTCTTGTGGATCGTGTGGAGAAATACTTGGCTACAGAGAACCTGACGGCCTCTTCCAGAGACACTCGGACTTTCCACCCTAAGACCAGACCATCCCCAGGGGCGGATAAGAGGATTCCAAGGGGTGAGGGTGGAGAGAGTGAGAGGGTGGGAGCTCTACCCCAAGTTTGGCGAGAACAGCCTGGGAAATCAGCGGCTCAAGAGGCGGCAAGAAGGATCGTTTGCTACCGCTGCCGGCAAGCGGGACATATTGCAGCCAATTGCCCGGTTGTGGAGGAACCCATGCAGTGTGACTTTCTGACGGGCAGACGTCAGTCGCTGTGTGCGACAGTCGCATGCACTGCCATTCGAGGAACTGAGAAACATTTATGCAAAATGTGTGTTAATGGTAGAAATGTTGTGGTATTGCTGGATTCAGGTAGCCTTGTGACCCTGATAAAGGCTGAGTTAGTTAAAACAGAGGTCTCTGGGAATAGCAAGGTAGCTGTTATTTGTGTGCATGGGGACACCCGAGAGTATCCAGTGACTACAGTGTATTTCGAGACCCCCAAAGGTACCCTCTCTCATCCAGTGGGCTTAGTATCTCAGTTACCGCATGACGCCATTGTGGGAAGGGATTTTCCGAAGTTCTGGGAACTGTGGGATGATCCTGAGCCCCCCACTGGTGCCCCTATGTACCAGGAATGTGATAGCCAGAACTCCCCTGAGAGTGGTGAGGACTCTCCGGAATTTCCCTTATCAGTATTGGCAGGGGAGACTCAAGAAACTGGAGAGGAGCCCACCTCCTCAGACGAAAACCTACCGTCTGTGGAGTTTTCTGATCTTGAGGTTCACAGGGAAAACTTTGCCACAGAACAGTTGAAAGACCCCGCCCTAATAAAGGCACGGGAAAACGTAGTGAAAATAGATGGCGAGTTAGTGAACCCAGATAATACCTGCACTTACCCATACTTCAGCGTAGAGAAGGACTTACTGTATCGGGTGGCAAAAAGGGCAGAAGAAACCGTTGAGCAGCTTGTGGTGCCCAAACCTTACAGGAAGTTGGTGTTGGAGTTGGCCCATGGGCACATTCTTGGAGGTCATCTGGGGACAGAGAAAACCCGAGAGAGGGTATTACAGAGATTCTATTGGCCGGGGGTGATGAAGGACATAGAAAATTATTGTTCCTCCTGCCCTGTGTGTCAGAGGTCGGCCCCGATGCCACATTTCCGTAGCCCGCTGGTCCCTCTACCCATCATTGAGGTCCCGTTTGAGAGGATCGCCATGGATTTGGTAGGTCCTATAATCAAGTCCGCTAGGGGGCACCAGTACATATTAGTTATAATGGACTATGCCACCCGTTATCCAGAAGCGATCCCTCTCCGAAATACCTCGGCCAAAACCATAGCCAAAGAGCTATCTCTTGTGTTTAGCCGGGTGGGTATTTGTAAAGAACTGCTTACGGACCAAGGTACACCCTTTATGTCCCGGGTTATGAAGGAGCTGTGTAAATGGTTCAAAGTGACGCAATTACGTACATCTGTGTATCACCCCCAAACCGATGGGCTGGTTGAAAGGTTCAACAAAACCCTAAAACAAATGTTGAAGAAAGTGGTGGATAGAGATGGAAAGGATTGGGACTGTCTACTTCCTTATCTGATGTTTGCTATTAGGGAGGTGCCCCAATCCTCTACGGGATTCTCCCCCTTTGAGTTACTGTATGGGAGACACCCAAGAGGGCTGTTGGATATTGCCAAGGAAACTTGGGAAAGTGAGAGTTCTCCCCACAGGAGTGTGATTGAGCATGTCGCCCTGATGCAAGACCGAATTGCACAGGTAATGCCCATCGTGAAGGAACATTTGGCCCAAGCGCAGTTAGCACAGCAGAGAGTGTACAACCGTGGAGCCAAGACCCGTACCTTTTCCCCGGGGGATAGGATACTGGTACTTGTCCCTACGGTTGAAAGTAAATTCCTTGCCAAATGGCAAGGCCCCTACGAGATAATGGAAAAAGTGAGCGAAGTGAATTACAAGGTCAGACAACCAGGAAGGCGAAAGCCCGAACAGATCTATCACGTTAATCTGTTGAAAGCCTGGAGGGATAGAGAGTCCCTAGTCGCAGACACTTGGTCACCAGCTCAAACTGGTTGCGTGATTCCTGAGGTTGGAATAGCAGCCACCTTGTCACAACCCCAACAACAGGAGGTTAAGGAGTTTGTGCTTCGCAACAAGGAGGTATTCTCTGAGCTGCCGGGACAAACATCTGGGGTAGAGCATGACATCATTACCCCGCCCGGTGAAAGGGTGAAGTTAAAACCCTATCGGATCCCAGAGGCCCGACGGGAGGCAATACGGGAGGAAGTACAGAAAATGCTGAACTTAGGGGTGATAGAGGAGTCCCAAAGTGATTGGTCTAGTCCCATTGTGTTGGTGCCTAAACCGGATGGGAGCTGGTGATTTTGTAACGATTTTCGTCAGTTGAACAAAGTTACAAAATTTGACACCTACCCCATGCCACGTATAGATGAGTTGATCGACCGGCTGGGAACAGCCCGATACATGACGACTCTTGACCTCACAAAAGGGTATTGGCAAATCCCCCTGGCCAAGTCGGCCAAAGAGAAAACCGCATTTGTAACCCCAGACGGGGCGTTCCAATATAAAAGAATGCCGTTCGGGTTACAGAATGCGCCGGCCACATTCCAGCGGAAAATGGACCAGATGCTGAGGCCCCATCGGAAGTATGCTGCGGCTTACCTGGATGACATAATTGTCCATAGCACAGATTGGGCCTCACATCTGCCAAAAGTGCAAGCAGTCCTGGACTCTGTTCGGGAAGCGGGGTTTACGGCTAACCCCAAGAAGTGTACCATTGGGCAGGAGGAGGCCAAATATCTTGGGTACACCATTGGGAGGGGAGTAATAAAACCCCAACTCAACAAAGTCGAGGCCATCCAGAGTTGGCCACGTCCCAACAGCAAGAAGCAGGTACGAGCCTTTCTGGGAATCGCTGGGTATTATCGGCGATTCATTCCCCACTTTGCTTCTAAGGCTGTGCCCCTAACCAACCTGACGAAGGGGAAAGGGTCGGTCATGATTAAATGGACCCCCGAGGCTGAGGCAGCATTCCAATTCTTGAAACAAGCCTTATGTAGCCAGCCAGTGTTGTACTCACCCGACTTCTCTAAAGACTTTGTCGTACAAAGTGATGCGTCAGATGTGGGGTTAGGAGCAGTATTGTCCCAGGTCTGGAACGGGGAAGAGCACCCAGTCATTTACCTCAGCAGGAAGTTGAAGTCCCATGAGGTAAATTACGCCACCGTTGAAAAGGAGTGTTTAGCGGTGAAGTGGGCTCTAGATTCCCTTCGGTACTACCTGCTAGGTAGGCACTTTGACATGGTTACGGATCACGCTCCGTTAAAGTGGATGGCTCAAAACAAGGAAACAAATAGAAGAGTGAATAGGTGGTTCCTGGCCCTCCAGGAATTCAACTTCACAGTAAAGCATCGCCCTGGCGTTCAAATGGGGAATGTGGATGCTTTGTCTCGAGTACATGAATGCCTGATTGCTGGTGTTCCAACCCCGAGGTTAAAACAAGAGGGGGGGGGTATGTGACAGCAGGAAGGTAAAGTCACCTGGTTGCATCCAGGGGGGTAGATATATTTCGCCCAGATTCAGGCTTTACGCCGACTTATACAACTAGGTGGAAAGTTGTATAAGCCCAGCTGAGGCTAGTGGGCTCATGGATGACTCATACCTCTAGGGAGAGTGTGGGGCGTTGTGCAGACAGGGAGTTGATGAGACCAGCTGAAGCTTGTCAGCTCATTTAGGCCTCTATAAGAACTCCCAGCTTCATTAGATGTTAGCTCATGCCTGGACCCAGACCTGTGTGGACTGTCTAGGGAGAGTGAACCCCTGTGCGGTGAGACAAAGCCTGTGTGGCTATTTGCTTGGACATTTAAAACCAGGGACTTAGGGACTAGGACAGCACTAGGCTGATCCCGGTCGTTAGTTAGGAAACCTGTATGTTTAGTCAGAGGTCAAGTTGACCAGGATTTATTTTGTTTATGTTTCTTTTGCTTTGCTGTGTTTTGTCACTGTAAATAGAAAATAAACCGCACCTTTTTGATTTTGAAAACCACAACCTCCGTTTGCTGGGCCTGTTTTTGTGTGGGGAGCCCATCTCGGGGGTCACACACACCCGCTGCCGAGCTAACCCCCTCACAATTGTTACACCTGAAATATCAATTAGAATATTAGTCGCTGGCTACCCTCTTTTCAAAATACCACAAATTTAGCATTTTTCATTACTTAATTTGTTTATAGCCTTTAGAAACCCCCTGTCATTCTAATTTAGATGAAGATCAGAACCCGTTTAGGCCTCATGCACATGGGGCATCTGTAAAACACCAGAACTTCTGGCAGGAAAATGCTGCTTAAAAAACGCACTTAACACTGCACAAGTGTGCATTGCACAAGTGTTTAGGCGGGTATAGCAGTTTAAGATAAATACATTCTACTGCCCAGAATATTAATGTATTCCTGTCACTGGAATGCATTAACATGCATACACTTTACACATCTATAGTTTTTATGCCTTTTCCTTTTTTTTCTGCTTTTCAGCTCCTCTCAAGAATGCGCCTTGGATGTTTTTTTTTTTGTTTTTTTTTTTCGGCCTATAAACACTCCTCTTCTAATTTGCCTATAAATGCCTATGTATGCATGCACACATAAGCTTACATAGGGGTGCTTTTACAGACTGAAAACAATAAGCTCAGTGCCTATATAAGCAGCATATTTTTTAGGTTCTCGGTGCATGAGATCTTAAAGGCCCATACACACGATCGGATATTCCGACAAAAATTGTCCGATGGACGTGTTTTGTTGGATAATCCGACAGTCTGTATGCTCCAATTGTTGTCGGAATTTTGGACAATTGTTGTCGGAATTTCCGACAATGTTGGGTGTTCATGCTCTCAAATTGTCCGAGAACAAATGTGTTCCGTCGGTTCATCCGATCGTGTGTACACAAATCCGTCGGACTAAAATCCAAAGTACAAGCACGCATACTCCGAGCCAATGCTAACCGCTAGACAACATTAGCAGAAGTTGCCCAAAGGGTGGCGCTAAAGAGCTGAAAAACAATGTAGTTTCATTGATGTTGGCTGAAAATGTTCTGCCGTCTGTATGCAGAACAAGTTAAGGGACAACTCCATTCGTACAAAATTCCACGGATTTGTCCGATGGAAGTCTGATCGTGTGTATGAGGCTTAAGAATCATTCATACAGAAAAGAAAAGCATTTTTTATGGGTTTACTAACTTATTCTTTCAGCTGTAGATACTGTAATTCTTACTAGTATTGTTTCAGTGGAAATTAACTTCCTTGTACATTTTTGGCAGGCATTTAAGTCTTGTTTATATTGCAGGCTTCCTGGAAGTAAATCATTATCCATTTGCCCCAGTATGCTTTACGTGATAATAGAATACTGAAAGCTAGATTTCCCAGCCAAATGGTGATGACTCGAATTTACCAAGTGTCTAAACAATTCTCTGACACAAAAGATGTGCACGGAAAAGAAACAGCTCCACTTCCTAAATGGCCATGGTCTTTATGGAATCTTTCCAGCAGAAGGAGACCTCTGTACAAAGTGCATTTTGAATACAACTTTTACTCTGCAACTTTTCACTCTTTTTCAAAGATCATTCCACATTTTTTGATACATGTTTTATAGGCCATACTGTCTCTGCTATTCAGGAAGCACTCAAATGGTAACCTTAGAGGTACAGTCATCTTGAATTAAGGGGAAGCTGTTGGATCATAAATATGCTTGTTTGCTTATGATGATTCACAGGCGTGCACGTTTGCACTCATATGACCCAGAATCAGCTGACAGTGGGCTATAGCTCATTCTTCGCTCATGAGGTGGAGTTGCTCCAGCTCTGGAAAGATCCTGACAATTTTTGGGGGATCCAAACAGCTGCCTGATTGACAGCTGACTCTGCCTTTCAGCACACATCTGAGAGCTGGAGTCAGTTGTGCCAGCCCCTTTCTTGCTTGACGATTCAGTGAGCACTGCAGGATCAGACCGGAGAGCAGTGACTGACAGTCACTGCTGTCTGCTCCGCGCAGACCGAGAACGAAGAGATCAGTGGTCATGTGATTGCTCAGTTCTTGGTTTTAGAGCTGATGTTGGACAGCTGCACCATCTCATCGATGCCATAGTATAGAGGCGAGTGTGTGTGTGTGTGTGTGTGTGTGTGTGTGTGTGTGTGTGTGTGTGTGTGTATATATAAAATCCCAATCTCCGCCTTTAAGGAGCACGTTGCCTGGCTTCCATGCTGGCCCTTCTCATATTATTTTGAGTCCCTTGCTCAAAACAAGTACAGTATTATATACTGTAGATAAGGACTTTTGGTTTTACTGATCCATATACTCATATATACTCGAATATAAGCAGAGTTTTTCAGAACATTTTTTTTGTGCTGAAAATGCCCCCCTCGGCTTATACTCGAGTCTGTGTCCATCTTCAACTTTGTGCGCCTGATCGCGGCCAGCCGTAGGTCCCCTGGACCCCAAACTTGGCACACATGTAGCCCCACTCTTCTTCTACAAGTGTGCAAAGTTTGTTGTCCGGGGGACCTACAGCCGGGGAGCACCGATTTTTCTCTTTTCGTCCATGGACGGACACAGCCTTCTCAATTCTTGACATATAGGTTATGTTCCTGTTCATAGGAGAGGACTAGGCAGAACATGTTAAATATTTAAACACATGTTATATTAATCAGTTGATCATGTTATATTAATCAGAGTTGAACAGCCCCACCCAGGGGGCGGTCCCTCCAGACATAACCCTCCGCCCTGCAGTCAGCAGCTCAGTTTTTTTCTGCCTAGCAGAGGAGAAGGACGTGGCTCCCTTTTGGGCCCAGAGTCCTGAAGAATTTTTTATTTTATTTTTATTTTTTTATGATATCTTCTATCAACTGCCGGCTGAGCGACAGGCTGGATATTATAGATCCTTGTAGTCTTCCCAGTTTCAGCCATCGAGCGTGCCAGTCCTTAACTTCGCGCTGGTTCTGCCACAACGTACCCCATGGCTCCAGGGGTGGCCGGTGAGCACATGCTCCGGGGTCCACATATGACTGGGCTGCTTGTTGTCTCACTCACAGTGGACCGGGCCAACAGCTACTCCAACTCGGTTGTAGGTCTGTCAGGGACGCACCAGCGAGTCCTCGTATGGATGGGTAAGTACTATTCCTCCTGCCTCGGCAGGTGGGAACAGCTGGGCGTTTCAGGGAATTAGGGGTTCTCCTGTCCTCCCATTCCCTGCCCTCTATCTCAAGACTCCGGGTCCTAGTAGGGGACTGTGGGGTATCGGGACCCGTTTTTCTGTGAGGGGTGCTCTGCTCCGGGGAAGTCCCTGTCTCGGCCTTCTCGTCCACATTGCGGTGCTCAGGCGCCATTTTGGCGGCGCCAACACCATTTTCTTGTATGCCTGCTGTTTTCTATGTATTTCCTCATTGGCGGCAATCTTGCCGTGGCCTGCGCTGTGGCGCAGGTTGTTATTGCGGGCGGCCATTTTCTTGTGGTCACGCCGTTTTCTTTCTGAGGCGTCTGGCGGCCATTTTGGAGTGGGTTTTGGCCTCTAGTGCTTGCTTCCTGAACGGCGCGCAGCACGATTCTCCTCACAGTTTTCCTCACACACGCTGTGTGCAGCAAGGAGGGTGGACACTTCCGTTTTTTTGACTGAGTCTCTGAGAGCTGTTGGTTGTGTATCATGGAGTCAGTATCTGGCCCTTCTTCCCCAAACATGCCAGAGGTGGCAACCGGTGCCCCTGCAAATGCGGTTACCATGGACACTTTGTCGGCAGTCCTGGAATCATTTGTTGCCAGGGTGGAAGCGGCGTTCGAGCGTAAGGGGGGTAAAAAGCGCCCCCTCCCCCCGCCATCTCCAGGGGAATACTCTGACTCAGACCCAGGCCTAGCTGTGGCGCAGGACTTCGGTTCTGGGTTGTCAGAGGATGTGGACCAGGACCTTCCTTGTGAGGAAGACCCCTCGTCCGGGTCAGCGCAAGACAGGGCACTTGTTGGTGCACTTATCAATGCTGTAAGGGACTCCCTTAAGCTGGAAGATGCAGCTGAGGTGTCCACAGAGGGGTCAGTCTCTTTTGGGTCGCACAAATCGACCCGCTCTGTGAAGGTATTTCCCTATGTGTCCTTCTTTGATAAATTCATAGATAAGGAATGGGAAAAGCCACAATTGTCCTTTGTGGTCCCTCAGCGCCTGGTGGTCAGGTA
The DNA here is from genome assembly GCA_029206835.1 of Rana muscosa. Classification (NCBI taxonomy): domain Eukaryota; kingdom Metazoa; phylum Chordata; class Amphibia; order Anura; family Ranidae; genus Rana; species Rana muscosa. Next base: position 945,917,292 of record CM055116.1, read on the forward strand.
CCCTTTTGAGGAGAGCCTTTTAAAAACATGGGCTTCTCCTCCGGTTGTTGACCCTCTGGTCGCTCGGTTAAATAAAGTAACTACTCTCTCTGTAGAGGGGACCCCTGCATTTAAGGACCATACTGATAGGAGGTTTGAGGCGCTGAGCAGGTCTGTAGTCTCCTTGCTGGGGTCTGCATTGCGGCCTATTTTGGCTGCTACCTTGGTGTCTCAGACGCTCACTGATTGGGCTAAGATTTTGCACCAGACGGTGGAAGAGCATCAGCTCCCTTCAGAGTGTGTAAGACTGGCCGACCAGTTGGTGTAGGGCCTTGTGTATGTCTGTGATGCCACTCTAGATGCGGCCCCCTTAATCTCCAGGGCCTCTGTATCTGCGGTGGTTATGCGCCACCTGATTTGGCTGAAATGCTGACCAGGCTTCCAAGAAAGCCTTGGCAGACTTGTCCTTCAAGGGTGGGAGGCTTTTTGGTACCTCACTGGATGACATTATTAAGGATGTCACTGGAGGCAAGAGCACTCTTCTCCCTCAGTCCACTAAGGGCAAGGAGCCATGCCGTAAGCCGGGTCCTTCCTTTCCCACGCAGAAGCGGTATTTTCGTCAGTCAGGATCCACAGGTAGACCCTCCCAGACTGCCAAAGGTCCAGCTGGGGGACAGAAGCACCCCTGGGTATGTAAACCAAACAAGCCTGCCACTGCATGAAGTTTTGCCCCCGCCCGACTCATGGGTGGGGGGATGGCTTCGCAGGTTCACAGCGCAGTGGACCTCCCTGCTCTCCGACCAGTGGGTCTGTGAGGTGATCACTTCGGGGTACAAGATCGAGTTTCTTTCCTGTCCGCCGAACAGATTCTTTCCCTCAAATCTCCCTCTCCTACCGCCTCGTCGGTCTGCCCTATTGGGGGCAGTGCAAGATTTACTGAGGGCTGAAGTGGTTTTACCTGTACCACTGGAAGAGAGGTTCCAGGGTTTTTATTCGAGTCTGTTTGTGGTCCCAAAGAAGGACGGAGTCCGTCCGATCTTGGACCTCAAAGCCTTAAATGTCTTTGTAAAGGTTTGGAAGTTCCGCATGGAATCAATTCGTTCAGTGGTTGCTGCGCTCCATCCGGAGGACTTTCTGGCATCCCTGGACATCAAGGACGCATACTTGCATGTCCCAATCTGCACAAGTCACCAGAGGTTTCTGCGCTTTGCAAACGGCGAAGACCACTATCAGTTTGTGGCCCTTCCTTTTGGCCTAGCGTCAGCACCGAGGGTTTTCACCATGGTGCTCGCCCCAATTCTAGCTTTGCTGAGACAGCGAGGCATTGCTATCGTGGGCTACTTAGACAATCTTCTTCTGAGAGCAGCTTCTGTCTCAGAATTAGAGGAAGATGTGGCTATAGCCAGTCAGACCCTCCGAGAATTTGGTTGGGTGTTAAACATTCAGAAGTCGGTCCTGACACGCCTCAGCGTTTGGAGTACCTAGGGTTGATTCTGGACTCCAAGGAGGTGAAAGTCTTCCTTCCTTTGGAAAAGACTCTGCAGTCTGCGGTGCGGTTGTTGACATCCCGCAAATGGTTGTCTCTCCGTTTTTGCATGCGAGTTCTGGGTCTCATGGTAGCCTCCTTTTGAGGCAGTACCGTATGCCCAATTCCACACTCGAGTCCTGCAGAAGGAGATCCTGTCCAAATTGAACCAATCTCCATTGTCTCTGGATCATCAGATTCAGGTCAGTTGCCTGGTCAGGGCTTCTCTGAGTTGGTGGCTGAGATCCTCGGCTCTTCAGTCCGGGAAGTCGTTCCTTCCCTTCCATTGGACTGTGATTACGACGGACGCCAGCCTCACAGGTTGGGGGGGGGGAGTCTGGGGAGTCCAGTCAGCCCAGGGTCCCCGGACTCCGGATAAATCTCGTCTGCCGATCAATGTCCTGGAACTTCGAGCGATCAGACTGTGTCTTTCCTCGTGGTCGAGGAGACTACAAGGACGCCCGATCAGGATTCAGTCAGACAACGCCATGGCGGTGGCTTATGTCAACCATCAGGGGGGAACAAGGAGCTCGGCTGCAGCGTCCGAGGTCGTTCACATCCTGTGGTTGGCGGAAAGAAGCGTGCCGGCTCTGTCGGCCGTCTACATTCCGGGCGTAGAAAACTGGCAGGCGGACTATCTGAGTCACCAGATGCTAGACCAGGGGGAATTGTCATTGCATCCGGAGGTGTTTCAACTCTTTTGCCGGAGGTGGGACACGCCGGATGTGGACCTCCTGGCCTCTTGACTCAATCACAAGGTGTCGAGATACGTGGCCAGGTCCAGCGATCCCTGGGCAGACGCATCATTAGCTTTGGTGGCCCCGTGGGGTCAGTATTGACTAATTTATGCATATCCCCCACTGAAGTTGCTTCCTCGTCTGCTCCGCAGAGTGGAGACCAAGGGGATCCCGGTGATTCTAATCGCACCAGATTGGCCCCGGCGTCCTTGGTACGCCGACCTCGTGCGCCTGGTGGCGGACGTACCCTGGCGACTGCCAATGCGGGAGGACCTTCTGTCTCAAGGTCCCATACTTCATCCTGCTTTACAGTCGCTGGCTTTAACGGCATGGCTATTGAAAGCGAGGTCTTTCGGATTCGGTCATTTCAACCATGCTGAGGGCACGGAAATCTTCTTCCAGAAAGATCTACCATCGTACTTGGAAGGCCTACATCTCTATGTGTGAAGAGAAGGAGTGGTGTCCACGGACGTATTCGGTTTCAAGGATCCTGCTGTTTTTACAGCGTGGAGTGGATCAGAAACTTGCCTTAAGCACCATTAAGGGTCAGATTTCTTTCAACGTCCTTTGGCGACCCATTCCCTGGTGGGTACTTTTGTGCATGGGGTTCGACATGTGCTTCCCCCCAATTAGACTACCTCTTCCTCCATGGGATTTGAATCTGGTGCTCTCGGTTCTTCAGGAACCTCCTTTTGAGAACATCCGAGAGATTCCTCTCTTGACATTATTTCAGAAGGTGGCCTCCTTTCTAGTGGCCATTACGTTTGTCAGAAGGGTTTCTGAATTGGCGGCTTTGTCTTGCAGGTCACCATACTTGGTCCTCCATAAGGATAAAGCGGTGCTACCCCCGCAGCCTTCATTCCTCCTGAAGGTGGTTTCGGCTTTTTACCTAAATGAGGACATTGTGCTACCGTCCTTGTGTCCTCAGCCTTCGCATCCCAGAGAGACTGCGCTCCATACTTTAGACGTGGTACGTGCCTTGCAGGTGTACCTGTATGCTACGGCTCTGTTCCGGAGGTCTGACTCACTATTTGTGTCGGTGTCTGGTCCATAAAAGGGCCTGGCGGTCTCGTCGGCCACCATTTCTCGGTGGATCAGGCAGACCGTCATACAGGCCTATGCCCTTAAGGGGCAGGCGCCCCCCTTTCCGGTCACGGCACATTCAACCAGGGCAATTGGTGCTTCCTGGGCTTTCCGACATCAAGCGTCTGTCTCACAGGTGTGCAAGGCGGCGACTTGGTCGTCCGTACACACGTTTTCAAAATTTTACAAGGTTGATGTGAGGGCATCTTCAGATGCTTCCTTCGGCCGCAAGGTTTTGCAGGTGGCTGTTTAGGGTTGCAACTCCTCCGTTGAGGAGCTCTGCTTGTTTGGGGTGAAGTTAGTTGTTTTTTTTATACTGTTTCCCACCCCTCGTTTTCTGACTTGGGGATGTCCCATGTGTCAAGAATTGAGAAGGCTGTGTCCATCCATGGACGAAAAGAGAAAATAGGATTTTTTGTACTCACCGTAAAATCCTTTTCTCTGTCGTCCATGGACGGACACAGCACCCACCCCTCCTTTTTAGGTTTGTACTGCTTGTTACGAACTGAGCTGCTGACTACAGGGCAGAGGGTTATGTCTGGAGGGACAGCCCCCTGGGCGGGGCTGTTCAACTCTGATTAATATAACATGTGTTTAAATATTTAACATGTTCTGCCTAGTCCTCTCCTATGAAAAAGAACATAACCCATATGTCAAGAATTGAGAAGGCTGTGTCCGTCCATGGACGACGGAGAAAATGAATTTACGGTGAGTACAAAAAATCCTATTTTTTCAAATTCGGGCACCCCTTCCATAGATTCCCATGTTAAACGTCAGTCTAGTCACACAGCGCCGGAGATCAGGTAGGGAGATTGGACACAGTGAGGCATGGGCACAGTGACAGTGAAGCATGGACACAGTAAGCCGTGAGGCATGCACATGGATACAGTGAGGCATGCAGATGGACACCCTAGGCTTATACTCGAGTCAATACGTTTTCCCAGTTTTTTGTGGTAAAATTAGGTGCCTCGGCTTATATTCGGGTTGGCTTATACTCGAGTATATACGCTACTTGCTCTGTTTGACTACAAAATGTTTAAAGTTAGTAAGCCAATATAATTGCCAAAGACTAGAATTTTCAGTAGTACATCAGCAATACCAGCTGTAATGTTGGGGGTTGTTTAGCTCAAGTGTAGCACCCACTAGCGAGAACAGTCCCACACAAATGTTTCCTTTTTGAGGGCTTGTTGGCCCACTTTTATTAACCACTTAAGCCCCGGACCATTTGGTAGCTAGAGGACCAGAGGTGAATTCAGAATTTAGCACTGCGCTGCTTTAACTGTAAATTGTGCGGACATGCAATGTTGTACCCAAACGAAATTTGCGTCCTTTTCTTCCCACAAATAGAGCTTTCTTTTAATGGTATTTGATTGCCTCTGCGATTTTTATTTTTTGCGATATAAACGGAAAAAGACCGAAAATTTTGAAAAAAAATGATATTTTCTACTTTTTGTTGTTATAAGAAAAATCGAATAAACTCAATTGTAGTCATACATTTAGGCCAAAATGTATTCAGCCACATGTTTTTAGTAAAAAAAATGTCAATAAGCGTATATTTATTGGTTTGCGCAAAAGTTATAGAGTTTACAAACTAGGGTACATTTTCTGAAATTTACACAGCTTTAAATTTATGACTGCCTATCTCATTTCTTGAGGTGCTAAAATGACAGGGCAGTACAAAACCCCCCCAAATGACCCCATTTTGGAAAGTAGACACCCCAAGGAAATTGCTGAGAGGCATGTTGAGCCCATTGAATTTTTTATTTTTTTGTCCCAAGTGATTGAATAATGACTAAAAAAAAAAAAAATTACAAAAAGTTGTCACTAAATGATATATTGCTCACACATGCCATGGTTATATGTGGAATTTCACCCCAAAATACATTTTGCTGCTTCTCCTGAGTACGGGGATACCACATGTGTGGGACTTTTTGGGAGCCTAGCCGCGTACGGGACCCCGGAAACCAAGCACCACCTTCAGGATTTCTAAGGGCGCAAATTTTTGATTTCACTCCTCACTACCTATCACAGTTTCGAAGGCCATAAAATGCCAAAATAGCACAAAACCCCCCCAAATGACCCCATTTTAGAAAGTAGACACCCCAAGGAAATTGCTGAGAGGCCTGTTGAGCCCATTGAATATATTTTTTTTGTCCCAAGTGATTGAATAATGACAAAAAAAAAAAAAAAATTACAAAAAGTTGTCACTAAATGATATATTGCTCACACATGCCATGGTTATATGTGGAATTACACCCCAAAATACATTTTTCTGCTTCTCCTGAGTACGGGGATACTACGTGTGGGACTTTTTAGGAGCCTAGCCGCGTACGGGACCCCGAAAACCAAGCACCGCCTTCAGGATTTCTAGGCACAAATTTTTGATTTCACTCCTCACTACCTATCACAGTTTCGAAGGCCATAAAATGCCAAAATAGCACAAAACCCCCCCAAATGACCCCATTTTGGAATATAGACACCCCAAGCTATTTGCTGAGAGGAATGGCGAGTATTTTACAGCTCTCATTTGTTTTTGAAAATGAAGAAAGAAAATATATATATATATATATATTTTTTTTTTTTCAATTTTCAAAACTTTGTGACAAAAAGCGAGATCTGCAAAATACTCACAATACCTCTCAGCAAATAGCTTGGGGTGTCTACTTTCCAAAATGGGGTCATTTGGGGGGGTTTTGTGCCATCTGGGCATTCCATGGCCTCCGAAACTGTGATAGGCAGTGAGAAGTGAAATCAAAAATTTACACCCTTAGAAAGCCTGAAGGCGGTGCTTGGTTTTTGGGGTCCCGTACGTGGCTAGGCTCCCAAAAAGTCTCACACATGTGGTATCCCCGTACTCAGGAGAAGCAACAGAATGTATTTTGGGGTGTAATTCCACATATGCTCATGGCATGTTTGAGCAATATATCATTTAGTGACAACTTTGTGCAAAAAAAAAAAAAAGAAATTGTCGTTTTTCCGCAACTTGTGTCAACATATAAAATATTCCATGGACTCGACATGCCTCTCAGTATATAGCTTGGGGTGTCTACTTTCCAAAATGGGGTCATTTGGGGGGGGTTTTGAACTGTTCTGGCATTTTATACACAACATTAGGAAGCTTACATCCACTCTTCTAACCACTTGAAGACAAAGCCCTTTTTGACACTTTTTGTTTACATGAAAACATTTTTTTTTTTTGCAAGAAAATTATGTTGAACCCCCAAACATTATATATATTTTTAAAGCAAAGGCCCTACAGATTAAAATGGTGGGTGTTGCATTTTTTTTTTTCTACACAGTATTTGCGCAGCGATTTTTCAAACGCATTTTTTGGGTTAAAAAATACACTTTTTTTAATTTTAATGCACTAAAACACACTATATTGCCCAAATGTTTGATAAAATAAAAAAGATGATCTTAGGCCGAGTACATAGATACCAAACACGACATGCTTTAAAATTTCGCACAAACGCGCATTGGCGACAAACTACATACATTTTTAAAAGCCTTTACAGGTTACCCCAGTAGATTTACAGAGGAGGTCTACTGCTAAAATGATTGCCCTCGATCTGACCTTCGTGGTGATACCTCACATGCATGGTGCAATTGCTGTTTACATATGACGCCAGACCGACGCTTGCGTTCGCCATTGGGCAAGAGCAGGGCAGGACAGGGGTGCTTTTTTTTTTTTTCTTTTTTTTTTATTATTAATTTTGCTTTTTTATTTTATTTTTAAATTGTTACTTCCAAGTATTTTTTTTTTTATCATTTTTATTGTTATCTCAGGGAATGTAAATATCCCCTATGATAGCAATAGGTAGTGACAGGTACTCTTTTTTTGAAAAAACTGGGGTCTTCTAGACCCTAGATTTTTCCTCTGCCCTCAAAGCATCTGACCACACCAAGATCGGTGTGATAAAATGCTTTCCCAATTTCCCAATGGCGCTTTTTATATCCGGGGGGGGGGCATTCCCTCCCACTGCTTGTAAAAGCAGTCCAGAGGCTAATTAGCCGCTAGGATTGCTTTTACATGAAAGCCGGCCGCAGGCTGAAAAGAATGATACCAAGATGATACCTAAACCCGCAGGCATCATTCTGGTATAAACATTCAAAGTCCAGTAACATACCAGTACGTTGCTGGTCCTTGTTGGACATGTATTGTAATCTTTTTATTTCATGCAGCCAGTTGGCTGAACGAAAAAAGAGATTGATCGGTGGGTATGCCCACCATTAGAATACCGCCCTTCATCCACCCACTTCCAATGATGGGCATACACGCACCATTTATATATGCCGAAGCATGGGGGCATCCTCCCGCAAAAAAGTTATGCCGCACACACATGGTCGGACTTTTCCACGGGCAAGCCTCCGTCGGAATTTCGACCGTATGTACGCGGCATTAGGAGCAAAATCGCTCCTCCGCCCCTGCTGCCCCAATGCTTCGGCATATTTGCTTTTTTTTTTTAACTGTGGTGGTGAAATCACCTCCTACAGCACTGGAGTCGCAGGGATCAGGCCTGTCTCTGCGAATGCTGCAGTTATGTGTGTTTTTGTTTTGTAAGTGACAGTGATCGATCGATACTGCACTTGGGTGGCCTGGGCTGGACGGAGGGGCAAAACGCAGGTGCCAGCAGGTATCTGGGCTGATCCCGCTAACACTGCGTTTTTGGGAACCCTAAACTGCTGGGGACGCTAGTATAGATCTGATCAGATCAGATATTGATCTGTTCAGATACTATACCACTAAGGGGGGTGTATGCTTCACGCGTGGGTGTTAGCGTTACTGGCACTAACCTGACGCTGCCTGGGGTGTGACTCAGACCCTCTCTGACGCTAAAACCTAATTGATATCACCCGCCGGGCGATCAGGGGGTTAAACCTTTATTGGGTTATATACACGGCGGGTGCCCTGACACTATAAAAAGCAAACTAACTAACCAGCGTTACCCGTAACACTTATATGGTGATCACTGGTGAAAGGGTTAACTAGGGGCAATCAGGGGGTTAAAACCTTTATTAGATAATATATGGGGGTACCTGACGCTATAAAAACCTGCGGCGAACCTAAAAAAAATTACCAGCTACCGATCTGCATCACCGACACTAAGACAGCGTTTAGAAAAACGATTGCTTAGCGACAGTGGTGATGGGGGTGAAAGGGTTACCTGGGGGGGCGATCAAGGGGGTTAAACCTTTATTAGATAATATATTGGGGTACCTGACGCTATAAAAACCTGCGGCGAACCTAAAAAAAATTACCAGCTACCGATCTGCATCACCGACACTAAGACAGCGTTTAGAAAAACGATTGCTTAGCGACAGTGGTGATGGGGGTGAAAGGGTTACCTGGGGGGCGATCAAGGGGGTTAAACCTTTATTAGATAATATATTGGGGTACCTGACGCTATAAAAACCTGCGGCGAACCTAAAAAAAATTACCGGCTACCGATCTGCATCACAGACACTAAGACAGCGTTTAGAAAAACGATCGCTTAGTGACAGTGGTGATAGGGGGTGAAAGGGTTACCTGGGGGGCGATCAAGGGGGTTAAACCTTTATTAGATAATATATTGGGGTACCTGACGCTATAAAAACCTGCGGCGAACCTAAAAAAAATTACTGGCTGCCGATCGGCATCACTGACGCTAAGACAGCGATCAGAAAAATGATCGCTAAGCGACAGTGGTGATAGGCGGTGAAAGGGTTATCTGGGGGGTGATCAGGGGGTTAAACCTTTATATGGGGGGGTTAGGGGGCTACACTGGACCTAAGACTAAACTTTGGTGACACTTTTACAGTCACAAATGTCACTGATTGCAGTGATCACTAAATAAATGGTCACTGCAATCAGTGACACTGTGACTGGGGGCTGGGGGGTGATCTGGGGTGATCTGGGGGGCGATTTATGTCCCTATGTGTCCTGGTGTCAGTGTAGTGTTGTGTGCACTAACCTGATATCTTCTCTTGTACGGCGCTCGGTATATGTGAGCGCCGCACCAGAGATGACATCACTTCCTCCTGCTCCCTCTGTCTGACACAGACAGAGGGGGCATTTCCATTCACCGGGAGCGATCGCGAGGGGGTGGCCAGAAACGAATGGCTGCCCCCTCATCCCGGAACGCTCCCGGACACTTAGCCACCGCTCACTGTATAGGAGGGGGGTCCGATCGGACCCCCAACTGTACAAAGGCAATCAGGTATGCTCTACGTGATTGTGCCTGTCGGTGCCATTCTGCCGACGTATATATACAGTGAGCGGTCGTTAAGTGGTTAAAGAAAATCAGACAAAGTTCCAAAAAATGAAGACAAATGTGGTTTCCCTTGCAGGGGGTTTTCACCATCAACATAAATTGGTAGTATGTTCAGCCTCCTGGCTCACACATGCAACAGTGCAATGAAAATACCGAGCCACCTGGCTCTCTTCAGCAGCAGCACCACTGCTCAGGCTCCCGCATGGAGCCCTCCTGACACCTGTCAGCAACCTCAGACTCAGGTCTCAGTGCAGCCTGCACTGTCTAGCTACTCCAGCTACTTCAGTGCACACCTGCACACTCTGGGTTCTCCCTTGCAAGCCTGGTCTCCTCGGGAGGGTGGAGCCCAGAACCATGGTCAGGTGTCTACAAATAGGCCAGCACACACCTGACCAGTCAGTGTGCTAGTAAATCCCAAAATCTGGACCCAGGACTGGGGATTTCATCCCACCCGGATCTCTACGAAATCCCCGGGCTCCAGGTCCCAAAGTGAACTTTATTAAAGAATGAGGAGACTGAAATGCCAGTTTCCTCTGTGCATTATAAACTCCCTGGAGCCCCTCAACCTGTCCAGTTGAGAATTCTGGGTCACTACACTGGTGGGGTACCACACTACCACACAGCTTACTTATTTCTCTAATTTCACAGATTTTTCATTACCTGTTCTGTGAAGACAGGCTGACATTGCTAAACACTCCTTTTGAAAATGTTATTTGCCTGATTGTTATGTTGAGCCAAAGGCTTCAGTACATTGACTTGAAACAAGTATACAGATCAGGGGTTCTGTCTTCAGTAGCTGTGTGTTGGTTCCAGGTCACTGCCTAAGAAAGCATTGGAGACCAGAAACAGGCATGAAACTCGAATTTTCAGAGGGAAGTCTTCAGTGGGATCTTCCTTAGCTATCTCTGTACAGGTTTACTGTAAGATTTGCATTTAAATCTCTCAGACTGGAGCCAATGGATACTTTAAAGAAAAGGCACTAAGAGAAATGTAGAAGCTGCCGTTACTGACCCTCATCTTAAAAGAAGGTTAGATTTCAGTCGATCTTCAACTTCATCACTAGCTGGGCCACCACCCTGGAATTAAGATGGAGTTCAGGAAAGTCAACTGATATCAAAACACTTGATCTCATACTTGTTCCAAGTCAATATCTCACAAAGTATTGAAGCAATTCAATCAGCATGACAGCCAGGTAGCTAACATTTTCATGAAAAGATGTGAGCAATTGCTGCCTACATATGTCCCTCATTACCATGATCATTTAAGGGCTTCAGCTCTTTTAAGCTTTGCAAATATTTGCTGTACATATTTTGGAAGACTTTGAAAGGCCTGTGTTAAGTAGGCCCAACAAACAGATGAATTCACAATTGAATATAATATAAGATTACAGCCATTTTTTATTGAGTCTCTCCCAAAATTAGAACGCACACCGGAAACTACATTTAGGCTTATTTCTTCTTCCCTTAAGCTAAATATACACTATACAATCTGATTGTACAATCTCCTTTAGATCTACCACCAACTATGTAATGCAAGGGCCTGCCTTGATATTAAAATAATAAATGATTTATGTGTGTCCTCATATTATATATTTTTTGTAACTCTGAAGAAGATTGTATAGTAGTGTATGGCCAGCCTTAGGCCTTCAAGTATGCTGTACTGAGAACATTCTCTTTCTGCTCATTTGACAACTGACATGCAAAATGTCACACAAACCCATGTTTAAAATTAACTATGGGCCAAATTAAAAACACACATATGTCACTAGTTTAAACATTTCAGTAATTTTTTTGCTTGAAGTTCATTGAGAGACATAGACATAGTTCAGATACATTGGGGTACACTGCTGCCTACAGGTTTGGACACTGGCAAACATGAAAATTGTAAATCCCATCTTGTACCCAACATTCCTCAGTTTTGTGGAAAAGCAATATCAAGGGCAACATAAAAAACAAATCACAGTATTGGGACCTGTGGCCCTCAATTGACTCCAAGAAAAAGATTTTATGGTAAGTACAACATAAAATGGTCTTTGTTTATTGAGGACCACAGGAATTCACATTCAGGCTCTCCAATAGCAATCCGCGGAATGGATGGGCTTCAAGCACTCACAGGCTCATACAGTATCTCACAAAAGTGAGAACACCCCTCACATTTTTGTAAATGTTTTAATATATATTTTCATGTGACAGCACTGACGAAATGACACGTTGCTACAATGTAAAGTAGTGAGGGTACAGCTTGTATAACAGTGTCAATTTGCTGTCCCCTCAAAATAACTCAACACACAATTTTGTGAGATACTGTAGGTGGTGGAGTGGAGCCGATCTGTGCCTCAGGACCACTTTGGGAACCAACTGCCGGCTCTGATCAGATAAAATTAAAGTGCATTTAAAGCCTAAATGTTTTTTACCATATTGTATTATTGTACAATTGTATTGCATTAAGGTAAAAAAGGTTTAGGTTTCAGTATCGCCCCCTTATACTTACCTGAGTCCTCACTCAATCCATCTATGTGCCCATCTGTAGAAGCTCCCCCAATCTCACTGACTTTGCTGAAGCAGCAGGAGCTATTTGCTCCCACTGCTGTCAGTCAATTCTGTAATGGGGGCGGGGCCAAGCCACATTGTCTCAGGGGACGCAGGTAGTGCAGCTTGGGATCAAGCCTGCATGCGTGCAATGATGGGAAGTGGCTTTCTATGGTGGCACACTGAGAAGAGGAGCCAGGAGCACCGGCAAGGGACCTGCGAAGAGGAGGTTCAGGGCCACTCTGTGCAATACCACTGCACAGAGCATTTAAGTAGAACATGTTATTTAAAAAAAAATCTTTTACAATCACTTTAGGCCCTCTTCAAAAAAAGGGAGACTGCCAAAGAACAAGAGGAGGCTACAATCTGATGAACAAGACCTGGACAGAGATCATCATCAAAAAGGAATAACTCCATCAAGGGAACACTAAGCCTAAACCAGTTAGAGACTGTCAAACCAAAAACACACTTAAAGAGGTGGAACATCACTACCTGATAAAAGAAAGAACATGATGTGGTCAACAGAAAAATCAGGGACAACCCCTATAAGAATCCATCCAAGTCCAGAGAAAAGACTAGAAGTCAGTCTACACACAGGAATCTTTACCCACTAAACTCTTAGGCCAGGTTCACACTATTGCAAATTGGATGCGGAATCCCCGCATCCAATTTGGTTCACATAGCTCCGAAGCGGCTCCGGTGCGAATTTGCACAGGAGCCCTGTGGCCCTGTGCATCTTTTGGTCCATTTCAGGTCTGAATTCAGGCAAAAATTCAGGTTGAAATCGGACCTGAAACGGTGAACCAGGATGCACAGGACCCCTGCTGTGAGCCGCATCGGCATTAGGTGTGACCGAGCCTTAGGCAAGGACATTTTCCATACTCCGGAAAAGGTTGCCTAGCTAGACGAGTAAAGCTTGTTAGCGAGGTTTGAAGTTGTCCAGCTTCACTTGCTGGTGACAGGTAGCTAGCGATAGACATCTGAAGGAGCTCTTTGGAGCATTGAGGAAAAAGAGGCAGCACTGGAATGAATAGAGGGTTCAGTGAACGGAAAAGGTAGGTGCCTTCAAAGTAAGCTGAGGAGCCAGGTTCTTAGGTAAGGGACTGCCAGAGTGGGCCCCAGTTGACCTTGTGGGGCAGGAAACCCTGGGGGGGGGGTAGGCTAGGTGAATCCCAAAATGTACCCAGCATCATGTAGAATTTAACAGAGCTCAAGGACAGTGGATCCTTCTGAGAAAAGAACAGGAGTCCGGATAGGGTACAGCTCCAAAACCCCCATTTTGACATGGGCAGGGGGTCCCAGAATTTGGGGAACCCAAGGCCACAGGAGAAAACTGCAATTAGAAAATTGCCCAAGCACCCATCCGAAAACGCACTCAAAACCCCACTTGTAGAAGTGGGGGTGACCAGTCATGCAGAAGGGTTGTTCATAGGGGTTAAGCTGACCTCTGACTGAGAGTTCTATGGGCTGAGCATAAGTCAGCCTTTGAAGATCAGGGCTGAATAGTCCATGAAGGCAAACCAAGTCAAAACTCTTTGGATATAACATCAGCATTCCATGCATGCGGCCAAAGTGCTCTGTGCATTTGTACATTGGTTCCTTTAAACTTTGGATAAGGCATCACAACTAAAGCCTTAGGCTCAAAGATTTTTTTTTTTCCATCTGTCCCAGGAAACCCTGGCAGTGGCGATGTCCCTTTTCTGGGAATCTAGATTAAAGTCGCTGCCAAAACCAGCCAAATTCAAACTGGGATTAAAGTTTGGATTTCAGCTGCTTTCCTGTTAAGGTGGATCTCTGGTGTATCCACAGTGGGAACAGACCCCCAGACATGTTGTTGGGTTTGTAGGTCCTAGGTGACTGTCACTTATGTTGGTCTGCATGTAAATACACTGCTCAAAAAAATTAAAGGAACACTTTTGAATCCGAACTCCTGGGATATTGATCTGGTCAGTTAAGTAGCAGAGGGGGTTGTTAATCAGTTTCAGCTATATTGCTGTTAATTGAAATTAACAACAGGTGCACTAGATGGGCAACAATGAGACGACCTCCAAAACAGGAATGGTTTTTCAGGTGGAGGTGTCTGACATTTTTTTTCCCTACTCATCTTTTCTGACTGTTTTTCACTAGTTTTGCATTTGGCTAGGGTCAGTGTCACTACTGGTAGCATGAGGCGATACTTGGACCCTATAAAGGTTGCACAGGCAGTCCAACTCCTCCAGGATGGCACATCAATACGTGTCATTGCCAGAAGGTTTGCCGTGTCTCCCAGCACAGTCTCAAGAGCATGGAGGAGATTCCATGAGACAGGCAGTTACTCTAGGAGAGCTGGACAGAGCCGTAGAAGGTCCTTAACCCATCAGCAGGACCAGTATCTGCTCCTTTGTGCAAGGAGGAACAGGATGAGCACTGCCAGAGCCCTACAAAATGACCTCCAGCAGGCCACTGGTGTGAAAGTCTCTGGCCAAACAATCAGAAACAGACTTCATGGGGGTGGCCTGAGGGCCCGACGTCCTCTAGTGTGCTCACTGCCGGACACTGTGGAGCTCGATTGGCATTTTCCATGAAACACCAGAATTGGCAGGTCCGCCACTGGTGCCCCATGCTTTTCACAGATGAGAGCAGGTTCACCCTGAGCATATGTGACAGACGTGAAAGGGTCTGGAGAAGCCGAGGAGAACATTGTGCTGCCTGTAACATCGTTCAGCGTGACCTGTTTGGTGGTGGGTCAGTGATGGTCTGGGGATGCATATCCATGGAGGGACGCACATACCTCTACAGGCTACACAATGGCAAACGAGAAAAAAGAAAAAGGGCACACCAGCCTAGTGTATTATCATTTGGATAGATTTTATTTAAAAGAAAACATAAAAACTACTCACAAGTGTAGCAGAAAGGTTCACAGTAAAAATGTTATTTCCATAGGTGGCAGCTGCATGTAGAACCCAAACAGCACTCCAGATGGTCAGAGGATGTGATGAGGGCCACTGCCGGCTGACGCGTTTCGAAGCGCAAAGCTTCTTCCTCAGAGCCCAGCAGTGATCACACCTCAAGCCTCACTGCTGGGCTCTACCACCTATGGAAATAACCTTTTTACTGTGAACCTTTCTACTACACTTGTGAGTAGTTTTTATGTTTTCTTTTAAATAAAATCTATCCAAATGATAATACACTAGGCTGGTGCGTCCTTTTTATTTTTTCTCGTTTGCTACTAGGATACCCCTGTCCATGAAGGGCAGCAAAGCCAGTGTTACCATCACAAAATATTGATTGCTTGATAATCCACTTGTGCGCAGGAGTGTTTGTTTTCTGTTATCAAAAGTACACAATGGCACCCTGACTGCCATTAGGTATCGGGATGAAATCCTTGGACCCATTGTCAGACCCTACGCTGGTGCAGTGGGTCCTGGGTTCCTCCTGGTGCACGACAATGCCCGGCCTCATGTGGCAAGAGCATGCAGCCAGTTCCTGGAGGATGAAGAAATTGATACCATTGAACGGCCCCCACGCTCACCTGACCTAAATCCAAAAGAACACCTCTGGGACATTATGTTTCGATCCATCCGGTGCCGCCAGGTTGCGCCTCAGTTTGTTCAGGAGCTCAGTGATGCTCTAGTCCAGATCTGGGAAGAAATACCCCAGGACACCATCTGTAGTCTCATTAGGAGCATGCCCTGATGTTGTCATGCATACAAGCACTTGGGGGCCATACAAACTACTGAGGACCATTTTGAGTTGTTGCAATAAAATTTCAGCAAAATGGACTAGCTTGCTGCATAATTTTTTCACTTTGATTTTCGGGGTGTCTTTGAATTCAGCCCTCTGTAGGTGGATAATTTTTATTTCCATCAAATGATGTGCCATCCTTTCATTCCTAACACATTACCCAGTCCATATCAGTATAGATATCCAGCATGAGATTTTGCCCCGTTGAGATCTGATATGTTTTCAAAGTGTTCCTTTAATTTTTTTGAGCAGTGTATAAAGAAACATATTAAGGCAAATAAAAAAAGCAGATCCTGTACTAAATACTTTCATTACAAGTATTAAACACATACAGTTACCACAATACAATATTTTGTGCTATAGTGGGCAGTGTTATTTGGAAGAGACACTGAGAATTTGGACCTTCACTCGGGTGATCTGATAGTCGTGATTGAGTATCTGTGCTTTTTGTTTTCTCCATATTTTTTCATCCTATTATTAAAAGTGTGTTCCAGTTTTGCTCAGCAGAGAAACCTGTCATTCTCCATCTTACAAGTTAGCAGTTTTCTGCCATTTTTGTCATAATTAAACGTTCTAAAGTTTCATTTTTTAGGAACAATCTGCACAGTTGGCCTGCCCCTTGTAATAACAATCCTCTTACATTTAGCATTTTAGCCCAGCTTACAGTTTTTGTCTTATTTCTTTGAAAACATTTCCACTTTAAAAGAACACTTCAGGATTTTTCAGGTCACCACTTAGCTGTTTGTGGCTTTTTAAATATAATGGAGATAGGAAATCAGTGCAGCACATGGGATTCTGTTTGCCTCACCCTTGCTTGTTCTCACCTGCACAGTCTTGGCCAATCTTTTTCTCTACCCCACTGAATCTGCTGATTAGATGTGGGAATGAGCTAGGACCACTCACTGTAGTGACTTGCCAAAAGCATGTTGCAAGTTTAGTCCTATACCTTGTAAAATGGTGAGTTAAAGCGGAGCTCCACCCTAAAGTGGAACTTCCGCTCATCGGAACCCTCCCCCCCCCTCCGGTGTCACATTTGGCACCTTTTCAGGGGGAGGGGGGTGCAGATACCTGTCTAAGACAGGTATTTGCACCCACTTCCGGGAGTCCTCTCTGCAGGTAGTGCGTCACTACCCACCCCCGCCCGTTGTGTTCTGGGAAACACACGGCTCCCAGAACACAGCGGGGACCAGTGAGGACGGCGCTGCGCAACACGCTTCACTTCCTGATTCCCTCACCGAGGATGGCGGTGGGGGCAGCAGATAGACGATCGATTTGCTCGTCTTCTGCTGCAGACTTCGCTGGACTCCAGGACAGGTAAGTGTCCATATATTAAAAGTCAGCAGCTGCAGTATTTGTAGCTACTGGCTTTTAATATTTTTTTTAATGGCGGAGCTCCGCTTTAAGTGACATTACATATTTATTGCAGTAAGTTGATTGCAATGTTCTGCAGAGCTAATCATATTTTAATTATAAAGTGTGCTAATTAGCAGTAGTTCTGCTAACACTTGACCACTTGTAATGCCTTGCACCTGTAAATCATCACATTCAGCACAAAGTGTAAGGGCCAGTTCACACCAGATGCAGTTCCCTGCAGTTCCGTTTTTTCTGCACCAATACAGTCAGTTTCGGTCAGTTTTCAGTCAGTTTCTGCACCAGAAACGAACCGGAAACTGACTGCATGGTGTGAACTAGAGCCATTGGAATACATGGGAAACACTGTGCATGCATTTTTAGTGCAGAAAAAAAGCACACGGAACTGCGTCTAGCACTAAAAGGCAAGATTTGTTTACAGATCACCATAGGAGAATTTTGACATTTACAAGTGCTTACTGAGCAGTTTGAGGAGGCACGCGAAATAAGTTGCTTCAAGGATAAATTTACCTTTTTAAAAAATATATTAAAAATGCACATTTTTGTGCAGGTAAAAAAAATGCATTTTTTTTGTCCTAGGAGCCTGCAAAGCATTGCACCCACAATCAGTAGATCGTGGGTGCACTGTCAGGCTCTTAGTACAGCTGTCTGAACGAGGATCCCTGCTGTCAGAATGGGGTATCAGGAGGGGTGCAAAGCTGCTGCATTAGTAACATGTTACTTAAATTGAACTTATCCTTTCAGCCCATGCTAAAGTCTATGTATAAGGGGCCAGGCAATGTTTAAAATATAAAAATGTGTTCTCTGCACAACCGGAATTGTTAATACCTCAATTGCATATCAGTATTATTATGTTGCTGCAAAGCACCAAAATGTGTCCCGACATGAAGTTATAAAGAATGCTTTTTGATAGTTAAACATATTTTTTTAAGTTTGGTGTATTACAATATAGCATTGAAAGCCATATAGTTTAAAAAATATATATTTTGCAACATCACAGGGGTGGTGAAACACCCACACATTTGAGATTTTTGGATTTATAAGGTTTGAATGTTAATTAGGTGATTTGATTCATGATATTTATTTTTGATCACAACACGTTAGGATATGTTAATGTAGCGCAGCACTTTTTTGAAATGTTTAAAATGTAGATCTCCAGTAGAATTTTTAGTTATTACCCAGTCCTGCTCAAATCCAGTGGATTGATTTATAATTGCTAGAGCCAACGGTAGTGAAAAGTGAAGCTGTTTTCTCACAGTAGCGGATTAGTTTCCATTATACTATCTGGTAAGATGAAACAAGTTTATTGCTCTGGCCAAGGGCTCAAGTCTATCTCTTGTACTCTTCACCCCAGTTTTTTATAGAATAGTGCAATTTACTCTACTATTTACCTCCTAAGACAGTGATGGTCAACATATGCGCTCAAGGGGGCCTCAAATGCAGCCCCTGACATCCCCAAAGAGCTGCACATGATGGTCAATATATGCAATGCTGGAGAGTACTGTCAGAAACTGCAGACCTGATAGAGCAAATGAGGGTCAGAGGGTGTGGACACTACATATTTGGCTGGAGATATGCTCCAGAAGACAAAACTAAACTGGGAACATGTTAAATGAGGTTAGTAGAGAACAATGCTATTACCCTACTCAATGTTCTCACTACAGATTGCTGAGGTCCGAGGGCCACACATCATGTACCAAAGGGCTGCAGGTTGATCACCAGGCCTCTGATTTAACCATATTTTGACAGGCACTTAATTTGTAGAACACAAAATGAAAATTCCGATTTCAACACAAATGTTTGGCTGAATTCGGACCTGAAATGACCAAAAGACGCACAGGGCTCCTGTGCAAATTCGCACCAGAGTCATAGCGGAGATATGTGATCCGGCTCCATAGAGAGCCGGTCAAAATCTCCTGGTATTGCGAATTGGATAAAGAGAACCTGCATCCAATTTGCAATGCTGTGAACCCAGCCTTAGCGATTGAAAGGAATCCTGTTCATAATGTACAGTTGCCCACATTTCCTTCTAAAATGCTAGTTGCCTATCAGGCTGATCCAGCAAATGTAATACTTTCCAAGGCAAGGACCTGAAATGTTGTTGAATGTTCCTTTCACTACATTTCCTTCAGTAAGACCCCTTTCACAGTTCAGCGCCTCTAAAACGGCGCTAAAGCGCTCGGTCATTTTTGCGGTGCTTTAGCGGCACTTTTTATGCGCTAGCAGGGTTTTCTAAAAGGTCACGTGACCTTAAAAGAAAAGAAAAACAATCCAGTTTTGTGGCGCTTTCAAAGCACTTTGGAAGTGCTGCACATTATTTTCAATGGACAGGTGCGTTTTGTGAGCGCTCTTTCTAGCTGCTTGCAGGACATTTTCTAATGTCCCACAAGCGCACCCCCCCCCCCCCCCCGAGTGTGAAAGCACTCATTCCAATGAATAGGAGGCAATTTTCAGGTGCTTTTTAGAGGCTATTTCTAGCGTTAAAACTTCTGAAAACTGTCTCCGTGTGAAAGAGGTCTAAGGCTCGGTTCACACCTGATGCCGATGCGGCTGCCAGCAGGGGTCCTGTGCGTCCTGGTTCACCATTTCAGGTCAGATTTCAGCCAGAATTTTGGGCTGAATTTGGACTTCTGTGCAAATTTGCATCGGAGATATGTGAACCGGTTCCATAGTCGATCACAATCTCCTGCTATTGCGAATTGGATGCTGGGATCCCACATCCAATTTGCAATAGTGTGAACCCGGCCTAAGAGCCGGTTCACACCAGGGCGACTCGTCAGGCGACTCAGTCACCTGACAAGTCGCGTCCCACGCTTTTCAATGGAACCGTTCTAAGTAAGAGCGACTCAGGTCGCTCCGACTTAGAAAAAGGTTCCTGTACTACTTTTGGGGGCGACCCAAGGCGACCTGCATTGACTTCTATACAGAAGTCTTATGCAAATCGCCTCGGCGGGCGTCTCAAGTCGTCTTGAGATCGCGCCGCCGAGGTCGCCCCCACAAGTCGTGCCACGTTGCGCCGCCCTGGTGTGAACCGGGTCTTAAGGTTTCCTTGAAAATCTCCCATGTGTGAGATCAGATTCCCTTTGATTGCTTTCAGCATATGGGGTTTGACCCAAAACTCCTAAAAGCTAGGTTACATAAGCAGATGTTTTTGTAAGTTTTTCTAAGATTACACATGAATTTAAAGAGGAAAAGCTATCGCACAGTGTCATAGATGACTATACCACTCAAGGCTATTCAACTTTATCATGGAAAGTTTTCTTGCTGTGCTGTGTCTGGTAACGTAGAGCCTTGGAATTAAAATCCTGTGTGCTAGGTTACATGGAGCTCAGATTCTTTGTGATTGCCAAGCTTGTGTTGTGATCTTAATTTTAGGTGAAGCATTATGTAACTTGATGTATTTTTCATATTTTGTACCTTTTGGGAGGGCGCTTAGTTATTTTGCTGGAACTGTTGAAGTACAGTTCTAGTCCTTCTAACTGAACATTGATTATTGTATAGACTGCTGCTTACTCTGGGGGCCTGATTTCTAGAAGGAAGAATCTTAGTGGACAGTACTCTCCTAATGGTGATCAGAAAAAAAATTGACAGTCTTGTATAGTTCTGGAAGAGGCCAACAAAGCTACCCTTGGAGCATAAAAAGGGAAATTGGCGGGCCTTTTGTGAGAAAATGTAAAAAACTTTATCAGAAGTCTTCTTTTTTTTTTTTATAGGCTTTCCAGTCCGTTTACTTTATTGTTTTTTTTTTTTTTTTTTTCTGGCTCTCCAGCTGGTATTGAAGTAAATAGTTTGCCTTCCATCCTTGTTTCTCAGCCATTGATTTATAGCAGATCGTATCCATGAGTCTTTTTCTGTCCTGCTTTAAAACACAGCAAGTCCTCTTTCACAGGTCAAAAAACAAATGTTTTAGCTGCCTTTTTAAACTCTATACTGCCTGCCAATGCTCTGGATAATTATACAGTATACACCTCACATTAGAATCTCCTCGTGTTGTGTTAAGAATATTACGGCTTGTCGTATTCTCCACTGTTTACCACAAACTGCTACCTCTATTGAATTCACTTGCATTGCTTCAAAAACCTGCGACTTTATTCATGTGGGATGCGTCTTGAATGCAAGTTAATGCTATAGCTGCATTGGTCATTTGCCACACCTCTAAGGTCGTGTGAAAGAGGCCTTAACGGGAATTGTGTGATGGCAGGCTGTTATAGAAAAATCCGACCGCTTGTACGCTCCATCGGACAATTGTTGTCGGATTTTCCACCAACAAATGTGGGATAGCATGCTTTAAAATTGTCCGCCAACAAATGTGTGGTGTCGGCTTATCCGATCGTGTGTACACAAGTCCGTCGGACAAAACTCCAAAGTACAAACACGCATGCTCAGAAGCAATGCTAACCATAACACAACATTAGCAGACGTTGCCTAAAGGGTGGCGCTAAAGAGCTGAAAAACCGCATAGTTTCGTGTTTGTTGGCAGACGGTTCTTTGCCGTTTTGTATGCAATACAAGTTCCTGGTCAACGCCCTTCGGACAAAAGTCCTACGCTTTGTCAGATGAAAATCCAATCATGTATATGAGGCTTAAGAGCTCGCTCGCACCACAATACCTAAAGTGATATGCGCTGCATCAGGACTGATTTACAGGAGCGTACCTGTCCATACAGCGCTTTGAATGGCCATCTTCACCCACACAGGATGCACTGGTATTCCATGCCTCCGCGTGCAGGCAGTCCCATTCACATCTGTTGGAAAAGCAGCGACTGCATGTGCACAGCCGCTGGTCCCAATGACATCCATGCCCTGTACACAGCTGTCAGTTTGGGACCAGGGACTGTGCTTGTGCATTCAACCCAAGCATCCCAATAGACATGAATGGGACTGCATGCACGCTGATGCATGAAACACCTGTATATCGACCCTTTTCACGGGTGTTGAGATAGGTACCCTGCGTGAATGAGGCCTTCGCTTACATTACATGCAATTTCAAAAATGTAACGTTGCAATTTTTTTAGCTACTTTTAGTGGTCTAAATGTGTTTTGTCAGGGCTAGGCATCACAACACTTGTTCCAGTAGTTCAGTACAGAAACAAATACATTTTCTTATCTACATGCATTGTGCCTACCGTTATGTTGAGCTTTCTTGTGTTATATACTGTGTATATATGTGTGTATATAATATATTTTATATATATATATTAGGGGTGCAACGGATCAAAAAACTCACGGTTCGGATCGTTCCTCAGAGTGACGGATCGGATCATTTTTCAGATCAGTGGGGGAGATGTAGATATTAGTAATATCCACATCTCCCCCCCCCCACTGTAATATCCACATCTCCCCCCACTGTAATATCCACATCTCCCCCCCCCACTGTAATATCCACATCTCCCCCCCCACTGTAATATCCACATCTCCCCCCCCCACTGTAATATCCACATCTCCCCCCCCCCCCACTGTAATATCCACATCTCCCCCCACTGTAATATCCACACCTCCCCCCCGTAATATCCACATCTCCCCCCCCCCCACTGTAATATCCACATCTCCCCCCACTGTAATATCCACACCTCCCCCCGTAATATCCACATCCCCCCCCCACTGTAATAGCCACATCTCCCCCCACTGTAATATCTACATCTCCCCCCACTGTAATATCCACATCTCCCCCCACTGTAATATCCACATCTCCCCCCACTGTAATATCCACATCTCTCCCCACTGTAATATCCACATCTCTCCCCACTGTAATATCCACATCTCTCCCCACTGTAATATCCACACCTCCCCCCCTGTAATATCCACATCTCCCCCCCCCCCCACTGTAATATCCACATCTCCCTCCACTGTAATATCCACATCTCCCCCCACTGTAATATCCACATCTCCCCCACTGTAATGTCCACATCACATCTCCCCCACTGTAATGTCCACATCTCCCCCACTGTAATATCCACATCATCTCCCCCACTGTAATATCCACATCTCCCCCCCCCCCCACTGTAATATCCACATCTCCCCCCCACTGTAATATCCACACCTCCCCCCCGTAATATCCACATCTCCCCCCCCCCACTGTAATATCCACATCTCCCCCCACTGTAATATCCACACCTCCCCCCGTAATATCCACATCTCCCCCCCCACTGTAATAGCCACATCTCCCCCCACTGTAATATCTACATCTCCCCCCACTGTAATATCCACATCTCCCCCCACTGTAATATCCACATCTCCCCCCACTGTAATATCCACATCTCCCCCCACTGTAATATCCACATCTCCCCCCACTGTAATATCCACATCTCTCCCCACTGTAATATCCACATCTCTCCCCACTGTAATATCCACATCTCTCCCCACTGTAATATCCACATCCCCCCCCCCCCCACTGTAATATCCACATCTCCCTCCACTGTAATATCCACATCTCCCCCCACTGTAATGTCCACATCACATCTCCCCCACTGTAATGTCCACATCTCCCCCACTGTAATATCCACATCATCTCCCCCACTGTAATATCCACATCATCTCCCCCACTATAATATCCACATCTCCCCCCCCCCCCACTGTAATATCCACATCTCCCTCCACTGTAATATCCACATCTCCCCCCACTGTAATATCCACATCTCCCCCACTGTAATGTCCACATCACATCTCCCCCACTGTAATGTCCACATCTCCCCCACTGTAATATCCACATCATCTCCCCCACTGTAATGTCCACATCTCCCCCACTGTAATATCCACATCATCTCCCCCACTGTAATATCCACATCATCTCCCCCACTATAATATCCACATCTCCCCCCCCCCCACTGTAATATCCACATCTCCCTCCACTGTAATATCCACATCTCCCCCCACTGTAATATCCACATCTCCCCCACTGTAATGTCCACATCACATCTCCCCCACTGTAATGTCCACATCTCCCCCACTGTAATATCCACATCATCTCCCCCACTGTAATGTCCACATCTCCCCCACTGTATATATGATTGTCTGCTCTGCTTGCTTACCACTACAGAATAGAACGACACAAGCAGGCAGATCCACGAGCAGTTGAGGCAGGCGATGATGACGTCAGCGCGCCACTAACCTAGGCCTCCGCCGGGTGTACCAAAATGACCGCCTCGCCGGAGCTAGGTCGAAGCTGCGGCCTTTCTTATGGCCGAGGCAGCGGAGCTCAATCCGCGGATCGCGTGGTGTGCCGATTCGAACATGTTGACCCGTTCGGATCACTGATCAATGGCGATCCATAGCACCACTAATATATATATATATATATATATATATATATATATATACACACAATACACACACAGTGGGTATAGAAAAGATTCACCCCCCTTTTACAATAATCACACTTTGTTGCTTTGCAGCCTGAACTGAAGACAGGCACAGTTTTTGTTTTATCCAGCTGTATTTTTTTTGCTCAATGTAACTTGTGAAAGATATAACACCAACATGTCAGTATTTTGCGACTGCAGACATTGCATGTGATTCACACCACATTCGTGTGCACATCACATGCAATGTCTGTGTGATGCAAATCCAGTCATACAGTTTGTATGGCTGAAATCGCATCACATTTGCACCAAAATGGTGCAGGACCCTTTTTTTTGGTCCACACTGGAATCGATCACATGGGTGTTCAGACCCATGCGATCCAATTCCATCCGATTCCACAGTTCGCACTGCAGTCTGCGAACCAATTTGGGGGTGCAGAGCGCAGTGTGTACTGCCTGCGATTCAGATGCGATGCGGGATCACGCACAGGAATTGTGAAAGTGTGAACCTAGCCTAAGTCAGTAAGATGATATACAGAAATTATGCTGACAGGATTTTTTTGCTCTATTGCCTGAGCTGTTAGTACTACAACTATTGGTTAGGATAGTAAATTAGCAGGGCACATATACAAATTGCTAATATGTGCTACCAGCTTTTTCAAGATGCTATGCTATTGGGCGGTTACATTTGCTTATATACTGCATATACTAAATTAATTGCCCTATATTGTTTTCAGTTGATACTATACAGCAGTACTGGCAGTCCTCTGTGTCCCCAGAGTCTGGGTGTGAAGTATATTAGTATCAGGGCCAGATTTAGAACATCATGGGCCTGGTGCTGAGGATTTTGGTGGGGCCTTTTATAAATAATAAATAAATAACGATGCAAACATTTTTTGTTATAACAAATTAAATTAAAGAGAGAGAGGGAGGATGAGAGAGAGAGAAAGGGTAAGAGAGAGGGGTGAGGGGTAAGGGAGGGAGGATGAGAGAGAGGATGCGCATGAGCATGCGTGGGAATGACATCAACGCAGCCCAGCCAAGGCAAGTGACCGAAGGCACAGAACCCAGAAGGAAGAACGGGTGAAGATGGAAGCGCCCGGCCCCCGCCGGGTTGATCGCAGCACTGGAGGGCTCAGTCTGACAATTTAAGTGTACTCTAATGTGCTAATATGCTGTGCATTCTTGTACGTTGTGGCATAAGCTACCTCAGGGCCTCTAAAAAGTAGTAATGTTAGCGAAGTTTACTACCGCTTTAATATCACAGGATCCCAGGAGCCTCTCATGGGGCCCCCTACTGACCTGGTGGCCCTTGGGCAGTGCCTAAGTGCATAGTTGCCAACATTTCAAAAATATTTTCAGGGACACTTTTTTTTACAAGTGTTATATTTAGAGTAGCTGAAATCCCCTATGTTCCTCTATACATCACAGTAGTATTCACAAAAATAAATGAGTACTAATAATGGGGCAGAACAAATATGAGGACTGAGAAGATTTTCTTTAGTTGAACTAACAAAAGTGTGACCATTCTACAGCTGGTAACATTGAGGATATTCAATATAATTTTAAAGAACTGTTTTTGTGGGTAAGAGGCTTAGGGGAGGAGTATGGATGATACAAAAGTGGAAAGTATGTGCAGGTGAGGGAGAGGAATGTGGAGGGTCTAACAGTGGGCACTATGTACAGGAGAGGAGTGTGGAGGGTATGCCAGTGGGCAGTATGTACAGGAGAAGAGTGTGGGGGGTATGACAGTGAGCAGTATGTACAGGAGAGGAGTGTGGAGGGTACGACAGAGGGTAGTATGTACAGGAGAGGAGTGTGGAGGGTATGACAGTGAGCACTATGTATAGGAGAGGAGTGTGTAGGGCAGGGGTCTCAAACTCAAATTACCTGAGGGCCAGAAGACAACTTTTCATATCCCATGGGGGGCCGCATGCAAACTTTCAAACTTCAAAAACAACAGCACTGGTGTCAGCGGACGCATTATTAACCCCCAGCATTGGTGTCAGCAAACGCATTATTAACCCCCAGCATTGGTGTCAGCAAACGCATTATTAACCCCCAGCATTGGTGTCAGCAGACACATTATTAACCCCCAGCACTGGTGTCAACAAACGCATTATTAACCCAGCATTGGTGTCAGCAAACGCATTATTAACCCAGCATTGGTGTCAGCAAACGCATTATTAACCCAGCATTGGTGTCAGCAAACGCATTATTAACCCCCAGCACTGGTGTCAGCAGATGCATTATTAACCCCCAGCACTGGTGTCAGCAGATGCATTATTAACCCCCAGCACTGGTGTCAGCAGATGCATTATTAACCCCCAGCACTGGCACTGGTGTCAGCAGATGCATTATTAACCCCCAGCACTGGTACTGGTGTCAGCAGATGCATTATTAACCCCCAGCACTGGTGTCAGCAGATGCATTATTAACCCCCAGCATTGGTGTCAGCAGATGCATTATTAACCCCCAGCATTGGTGTCAACAAACGCATTATTAACCCCCAGCATTGGTGTCAGCAGATGCATTATTAACCCCCAGCATTGGTGTCAACAAACGCATTATTAACCCCCAGCATTGGTGTCAGCAAACGCATTATTAACCCCCAGCATTGGTGTCAGCAAACACATTATTAACCCCCAGCATTGGTGTCAGCAAACGCATTATTAACCCCCAGCATTGGTGTCAGCAAACGCATTATTAACCCCCAGCATTGGTGTCAGCAAACGCATTATTAACCCCCAGCATTGGTGTCAGCAAACGCATTATTAACCCCCAGCATTGGTGTCAGCAAACGCATTATTAACCCCCAGCATTGGTGTCAGCAAACGCATTATTAACCCCCAGCATTGGTGTCAGCAAACGCATTATTAACCCCCAGCATTGGTGTCAGCAAACGCATTATTAACCCAGCATTGGTGTCAGCAAACACATTATTAACCCAGCATTGGTGTCAGCAAACGCATTATTAACCCCCAGCATTGGTGTCAGCAAATGCATTATTAACACCCAGCATTGGTGTCAGCAAACACATTATTAACCCAGCATTGGTGTCAGCAAATGCATTATTAACACCCAGCATTGGTGTCAGCAAACACATTATTAACCCAGCATTGGTGTCAGCAAACGCATTATTAACCCCCAACATTACCCCCCACACTTCATAAAATACCCCCCACACTACACAATTACCCCCCACTACACAATTACCCCCCACACTCCAAAAAATACCCCCCACACTGCACAAATTTCTACCCCAGTCACCACACTAAGGACTTTGCCTTAGTGTGATGGCTCACTCACCTTCCTGGAAGTTAGGATCGTCTGCCTCCCGAGTCCTTTCCTCCTGTCAGCTCCTGGCTTCCACAGAGGCCTAGTGACAGCCAGGGCACTCGGAGAACACAATCTCCCGCCCTGAGGTGGCAGCAGGACCCGGGGCTCTGATCGATCGTCAGTGCATGGTGGGCGGGGCTATGGGCGGATCCTTCCTCCGCTCTGTTCTCTCTCTAGGCTGCAGCAGCGGAGAGGACAAAGGAGATGGAGGGGTAAAGATCTTCGGTTCCTCCCACTCTGCAGTGCCTGTGCAGTAAAAAAATTTGTCCAGGATTGGCCCTGCCTGCGGGCCATTTTTAACTGGTCCGTAGGGTATGACAGCAGGCACTATGTATAGGAGAGAAGTGTGAAGGGTATGACAGTGGGCACTATGTACAGGTGAGGGGGATGAAGGAATATGGGAAGGAAAAACGTAAAGGTTTGTGGAAGGATGTTTAGGGACTGCATAGTGGTTAAGCGGGCCATACATGGATTGAAATTAAGCCAATTAAGCAGAGACCAGCCATAGTCGATCTATGTATGGGCTAGCTGGTTTTACACAAGTCAATCTATTATCTGACTTTAGTACAACCAGCCTGTCAGGTTTTTCCCAAAACAATCAGTGCTGCCAGCTATAGTTAGCAACACTGATCATTGTATTCACTGGCAGAACAAAATAACACTGCTGGAGTGATTCCCCCATCCACAGGTCAGCAGGTGAGAGGGTGTGTGGGGACAGGCTGGGGAGAGATACTAGTCAGTGGCTGGGTAGGCACTGGCTAGTATCAGAGCCAGATGCACACAGCTTACATACGCCACGATCGTTAGAGCGAGAGCAATAATTCTAGCACTAGACCTCCTCTGTAACTCTAAACATGTGAAAAAAAGAAAACTGCGCTAATGGACCTCTAAATAAAGCTGCAACAATAAGTGTTATACAACACCAAACCATGTAATAAAGAAAAAAAGAGTTGCGCTAAAGTGAACATGGCACCTAAGTGACAAATTATTATATTGAACAAATAAGATACAATATTAGATTGAATGTACATGAAAACGTTCACTTTAGCGCAACTCTTTTTTTAACTCTAAACATGTAACCTGTAAAAAAATTTAAAATTTCGCTTAGTATACAAAAAAAAATCGTGCTAACTTTAGTGTTTTTTTTTTTTTATAAATGAAACAGTTTCTTTAAAAAAAAACACGTTTGAAAAAGTGCTGCGCAAATACCGTGTAACATAAAAAGTTGCAAAGACCACCATTTTATTCCATAGGGTGTCTGCTAAAACAATATATATAATGTTTGAGGGTTCTGAGTAATTTTCTAGCAAAAAAAAAATTATGATTTTTACATGTAGGAGAGAAGGGTCAGAATTGGCCTGGGTGACAAGGGGTTAATTACCATAAGTAATATACAATATATATGCTGCAGACTAGCCGCTCTGTATGTAGCTTCTGACCGTCTGTTAATCCGGCCCTGATTAGTATTGTTTGCATTCTCTCCACTAGAACATCTTATGTCATGCAAAATTGAATGGGTTGAATCTGTGGAATACTAAGCCCCACCTCTTTTTACTGATCAACACAAGCTTCATATACAGTACATGTCCTGATGGTCCATGTACATATTCATGCCTTATTATTTGCGGTTTCAAATATAGGCTCAGTTCACGTTGGTGCGCTGTGCAACATTGCATGTGATCTCACCGCACTGCTGTTCAAATCACATGTGAAGTCTGTGCGATGCAAGTTCATCTATACAGATTGTATGTATAAATTCGCATTGCATTCGGACCAAAGCCGTGCAGGACCCCTTTTTTTTGGTCCGCCCCAGAATCGTATCGCATGGGCGTTCACACCCAATCGATCCGATTCCTGTCCGAATTGACAGTTCGCACTGCGATATGCGAACCAATCTGGGGGTGTCATTAACTTTGTATTGACACCCGCAGCGGTTCGCATAGGGCAGTGTTGTGTTGTATGCAATGCGGGAACCCGCACAGGTTTCGCACGGGTTCTCGCATTGCAACAGTGCGAACTGACTGCCGTAACTGCTTGTGTAACTGCAGTGTGAGCTGGCGTTTGGCTTCAGTTTGTTAGTGTATCTGAATCTGCTAGTCCATCTAACACTCCCTTTCGCCCAGACTGACAATGCTGCTGTCTGTGTTTTCCCCTGTGCTCCTTCATCCAGAGAGAGTGTGTTGGGTACTCTAATACAGGAGGTGTGTTACTGGCCAGATCATAAGGTGAAAGTGGAGGGGGAAAAAAGCCTTTAAAAAAAAAAAAAGGAATGCAGCCACCAGGTCTAATGATTGGAAAGCTGTAATATATTACAGTTTTGGTTTTGTGTTTAATACTGCTTTAACCACTTGCCGACTGCCGCACGCAGATGTACGTCGACAAAATGGCACGGACAGGCAAATGGGCATACAGGTACGCCCCCTTTAATTTGCCACCGACGGCACGTTCGCAACCCTGCTGCGAGCTCCGTGACCGTGCCTGCGGGACCCGTGGACTCTATGTCCGCCGGTGTCCCACGATCGTGTCACGGAGCTGAAGAGCGGGGAGATGTCAGTGTAAACACAACATCTCCCCGTTCTGCCTAGTGACATGTCACTGATTGTCTGTTCCCTGCCATCGGGAACAGCGATCAGTGATGTCACGGTAAGCCACGCCCCCTAACAGTTAGAAGCACTCCTTAGGTCACACTTAACCCCTTCAGCACCCCCTACAGGTGAACCCCTTATGTGTAAAATATGTGAGCGCTAAATACGATCCTAATTCCTAGGAAAAGTGCCTATATAGACAAATCACAACAAATGTATCCACAGTGTTGTTATGTCTGTGAAAATCACAAAAAATCACAAAAATTTTTTGTGTATCAATGATACATGATCAATGATAACAACTAATAAATATGTGTGCACAAATTCTTTACAAATAATGCAATCTTATACTTAATCCGTATCAAAGTGACCAAAAACAGAAAACAAAAATTAAGATCGCACTCTCAAAAAATACAGGGTATGTGAACCCCTATATAAGTGAGAAAAAAAGCTGTGAGCAATATAAATGGCAACGTTGCTTATCATGAGATGTAAATAGAGGGACAGTCTATAAAGTGCATATCTGACATGAAAACAACAAAAAATAAAGTCTATAACTTGTATCCACACCGTCAGGTATGTATCCAGTGTTCCCCAAATAAATGTCAATCACATGGGGGTACTAGGAAACCCTAGATGTGGGTATAATGTCCACTTGGAACTTCCTGGAATGTGTTGTGGATTAATCCTATTCCTGCAGGTGTAGAAACACCAGTAGTGGGAAGGAAGAAAGTACTTCAAAGTTTTCAGCTGATACACGGTGATAACATCATCATCATAAGTATTGAAGAGAATAAAATACTCTTACCGCAAGACTCGGACCCAAGCCACCATACGATGCTGGGTCATGCAGGCTTATGTCCTCACAGGGACTCAGGTTGTGGTGATGTGATGTCGTGTTGTCCTTATTTGATCCACGAATGGAAGTCTACACCGGATCAGATCCTTCAGCTCAAACCACGATCAGATATCCAGGAAAGGAATCAATTCCAAGAAAAGAAAGAAAAATCCTCTGCATGGTGTAAAACCAAATAACTGGGTTTTTATTAAAACTAAAAAGGTACAAAAGGCAAAAACCACTGCACAAAAAAATATTTTTTAAAATGAATAAAATAATATACAAAAATCCAAAATTCTGGAAAAGCAAACCAGCGAATATAACAAACAAGCGTGGGCTAGGTGGCTAGCATGTGGTCCCGACGCGTTTCGTCTACTGCAGACATCAACTGGGGTACAAGCTAGTGTGTCACCTCCACGCTTTATATAGAAGGAGGAAAATTGAAATTGTAATTGAAAAAGCCGCTCCGAACTCACTTCCGGGATCACCGCATCACGTGGGTCACCGCGCGGACGTGTTGACGTCATTGCATGCTTAAAAGCCAATAGATAACAAGTGGAACCCTCTCCGGGTTTCTAAACCAATGACAACACTGATATCTAAACACGTGATGAACAGGCGCCAAGGGTGCCGGGAGATGTAGTTCAAAGATCTCCCGATCGGAGAACACAGACTTGATATCTTTGGGCAGAATGGGTGTCAATAGTAAATAACAGGCCAACCATGGAATGGACACTAAGTAGCCTGGGTATTGCGGTATTTTGCCGCAATATACTGGATACAAATGTCGATGACGCTTCCGGCAAAAAACCGGAAGCGCGACGCAAAGCATCTTGGAAGTTGTAGTAACTATCTAAACATAAAGAGCCAATTGAAAAAACAATACCGGTAAAGACCGGAAGTGAGGCGCTGGGTGTTCTGGACATTGTAGTATCATACTTAATGCGCTAATGGTTAAACCCACAAGCACCTGTCCTATGTCTCACCAGTCCGAACCTAAAACGGTGCGAGCTGGAAACCATGATCACAGATGTAAACACTAATCCAGCATGTTGATATAACATCACACGCTCCGCATTGGTCCTCCATATGGATCAGAGGCTAGGTGGGGAACAGACTGGGATATGCAGTTCCATAGTATGCCAAGTGCTTAAACCAGGAATAACTTTTACCCAGTACAGGAAAAACCCATCACCTACACAGATGCCTGTGGGGACTAAATGGCATATATATATATATATACTGAAGATAGCCGTGATGGATGATAACCGGACTGAGCAAGGATGACTGAACCCCTTCACTGCCAGTGTCATTTTTACAGTAATCAGTGCCTTTTTTATAGCACTGATCGTTGTAAAAATTACAATGGTCCCAAAATGGTGTCAAAAGTGTCCGATGTGTCCGCCATAATGTCGAAGTCACGATAAAAATTGCTGATCGCCGCCATTACTAGTAAAAAAAAAAAAAAATTATTAATAAAAATTCCATAAAACTACCCCCTATTTTGTAGACGCTATAACTTTTGCGCAAACCAATCAATAAACGGTTATTGCGATTTTTTATTTTATTTATTTTTTACCAAAAATATGTAGAATACGTATCGGCCTAAACTGAGGAAAAAATATGTTTTTTTTTATATATTTTTTGGGGATATTTATTATAGCAAAAAGTAAAAAATATTGTTATTTTTTTTTCAAAATTGTCGCTCTATTTTTGTTTATAGCGCAAAAAATAAAAACCGCAGAGGTGATCAAATACCACCAAAAGAAAGCTCTATTTGTGGGGAAAACAGGACGTCAATTTTGTTTGGGAGCCATGTCGCACGACCGCGCAATTGTCAGTTAAAGAGACGCAGTGCCGAATCGCAAAAAGTGGCCTGGTCTTTGGCCAGCGAAATGGTCCGGGGCTGAAGTGGTTAAAAAAGCAAAGGTTCTTAAAACACATGTCTATAATATCTGTAAGATGACTACTAATTGCTGCAGGAGGACACAGACCATGAGAATGCATTGATTATTAACACATATTCAGATCTGCAGGGTCTTTGGTATTTTTATGCAGCAGTTCTGACTGTTGCATGTTTAAGGCCCCTTTCACACTGGGGCGTTTTTCAGGCATTTGGCGCTAAAAATAGCGCCTGAAAAACGCCTGACAAAAAATCCTGCCCTGCAGTCTTCAATGTGAAAGCCTGAAGGCTTTCACACTGAAGCGGTGCGCTAGCAGGACCGCTCCAAAAGTCCTGCTAGCCGCATCTTGCGGGCGGTTTTAACCCTTTCTCGGCCGCTAGCGGGGGTTAAAACCGCACCTTTAGCAGGCCGAATATCGCAGCAAAAACTACGGTATAGCGGCGCTAAAAATAGCACCACTATACCGCCAGCGCACCTCCCGCGTCCAGTGTGAAAGGGGCCTTAGGCAGTGGAAAATGGCTGGACATCATGTGATTTAGACCCCCTTCACACTGGCGTTTTTCAGGCGCTTTAGCGCTAAAAATATCGCCTGTAAAGCGCCTGAAAGAAGCCTCATCTGCAATCCCAATGTGAAAGCCCGAGTGCTTTCACACTGAGGCGCTGCGCTGGCGGGGCATCAAAAAAAGTCCTGCAAGCAGCTTCTTTGCAGCGCTTTAGGAGCGCCCCTTCCCATTGAAATCAATGGGAAGCGCCTGCAAAGCGGCGCTTTTAACTTTTTATTCGGCCACTAGCGGGGGTTAAAAGCGCCCCGCTAGTGCTGGAAAAATGCTGGTAAAGCGCCGCTAAAACTTTACCAGCGTTTTTCGGGCGCTGGCAGTGTGAAAGGGCTCTTAGGCCCCTTTCACACTGGGCACGGGAGGTGCGCTGGCGGTATAATGCAGCTATTTTTAGCGCCGCTATACCGTAGTTTTTGCCGCGATATTCGGTCACTAGCGGTGCGGTTTTAACCCCCGCTAGCAGCCGAGAAAGGCTGAAGCAGTGCATTGCGGGCGCTATAGCCGCGCTGTCCCATTGATTTCAATGAGCAGAAGCGGTAAAGGAACGGTAAACACACCGCTCCAATGATGCGGCTAGCGGGACTTTTGGAGCGGTCCTGCTAGCGCACCGCTTCAGTGTGAAAGCCTTCGGGCTTTCACATTGAAGACTGCAGGGCAGGATTTTTTCAGGCGTTTTTCAGGCGCTATTTTTAGCGCCAAAACGCCTGAAAAACGCCCCAGTGTGAAAGGGGCCTTAGGCCTGCGTTAAAACAGATCATATAGAGAAAAAAAAGAGCAGGATCTATAAAATGTGTGTTTAGGCTAAAGTGGCCATGTTGCATGAGAGACACAGAGCAGGAGGTATGAGCACAGGTGTGTACAATCATTGCTATGAGTGCTTAACCACTTGACAACTGGGCACATAACCCCCTTACTACCCAGGCGAAATTTCAGGTTTCAGCACTGTCACGCTTTGAATGACAATTGCGCGGTCGTGGCTCCCAAACAAAATTGACGTCCTTTTTTTTCCACAAATAGAGCTTTCTTTTGGTGGTATTTGATCATTTCTGCGGTTTTTATTTTTTGCGCTATAAACAAAAATAGAGCGACAATTTTGAAAAAAACACAATATTTTTTAATTTTTGCTATAATTAATATCCCAATTTTTTTTAAAAAAAACTATTTTTTTCCTCAGTTTAGGCCGACACGTATTCTACATATTTTAGGTAAAAAAATAAATCGCAATAAGCGTATAGTGATTGGTTTGCGCAAAAGTTATAGCGCCTACAAAATAGGGAATAGAATTATCGATCTGCGATTTTTTTTTATTTTTATTTTTTTGTGACTGTGACATTATGGCGGACACATCGGACACTTTTGACACATTTTTGGGACCATTCACATTTATACAGTGAACAGTGCTATAAATATGCACTGATTACTGTATAAATGTGACTGGTAGGGAAGGGGTTAACCACTAGGGGGCGATCAAGGGGTTAATATGTTCCCTGCTAGATGTTCTTACTGTGGGGGGAGGGGACTGACTGGGGGAGGTGACTAATGGTTGTCCCTATGTACAAGGGACACACCATCGGTCTCCTCTCTCCCTGACAGGACGTGGATCTCTGTGTTTACACACAGAGATCCACATCCCTGGCTCTGTGACAGCCGATCGCTCGTACGTGGCGGACATCGCGGCCGCCAGGCACGCGCATCGGCACTCGCCTGACACGGCGGGCACAGTTTTTCCCCGACGCGCGCCCGCGGTGGCGCGCATCGCGGGAGTAAATGGGAGGACGTCCATAGACGTCCTATCAGCAATTGACGACCGCTTTGCAGACGTCTTTTTCATATGGCCTGGGCGCGAAGTGGTTAAAATCTAAACATAGAAACAAAAATGTAATATATTGCAGCTTGCCAGCCTTCACAGATCTGGTGGCTGCATTTGTTTTCTTTTTCAGTCTTTGTACGTTTCCTGCAAGTACAGAATCCTACAGTAGCTGTTGATCCTGCTAGAAAATTCCTGTGCACTGAACAGAAATCTTAAACAATTCTCCAGTTTTCTTCAATGAGAACACCTTTCCTCATGTGGAATTGAAAAGAAAGGGAGGAATTTGTCCAAATCTGGTGAGCAGCTCACTGTGACAACTCCTCCGTAGATACCAGTACAGTGAGTGAACATTGCCACCCTAGGACAGGAAGCATGTTACTGGTAGGATGAACAGTTGAAAATAAAAGGGAAAAAAGCCCTTAAAAAAAAAACGAGCGCAGATACCACAACTTAGGAGCGGTAGGTCGCAATATATAAAATGTTTGTTTCTGGGTTTAGTTACACTTTAAGTAGACTATTTTTGCATTTGTGGTTAGCATTTTCTAAAGAATTTGTTTACATTTTCTTTTAGGAACAGAAGCTTTGCCAGCGTTATGACCAGCTGATGGAAGCTTGGGAGAAGAAGGTGGAACGAATTGAAAATAACCCACGAAGAAGAGCAAAGGAGAGCAAAGTAAGGGAGTACTATGAGAAACAGTTTCCAGAGATTCGCAAGCAGAGGGAGCTTCAAGAGCGCATGCAAAGGTTGGTATGCTATGTTTACTCCCGTTCAGTGACTGCATTGATGTAAACCATGACATCCAGATTTCACTATCAAAGGCCAACTCCGTCTTTCGGACCATGTTTCATTCTACACCTATATTTGGGGTGTAACATGGTGGCGAATAGACAGCCCCCCCCCCCACCACATACACACACCCAAAACAGCCCCCCTCTAATTGTGTGCATGGGTTCCTCTTCCCTGCAGCAGCTGTCAGATTTGAAATTGACATGGCCATGTATGGCTCCACCTGCACATCTGCATCGTTCATTCACAGAGATCTGTGAATTTATAATATACAACTACAAGTCCCATCTGCTACACTAATCACCACACTTGTAGTCCACTGACACTTCTTCCGCTCTCTAACTGAAAATCAGTACCTTGGTTCAGACACAGAGCTGGAGGAAGAGTCTGCAGGAGCCTGGATTTGCACCCACAATACACTGATTGCATTCGCCATGCTTTGCAGACTCATTTGCCAAAAGATATAATAAATGCACATTTTTAGATTTTTGCTGTGAATATGCGTGCGTTTGTTTATTTAGCAAAAGGTGGACTGAAGCCTCGTACACACGGCCGAGAATCTCGTCAAGAAAAAACACGTCGTTTTTTTTGACGAGATTCTTGGATAAGAAACTTGTCCCGGCCGAGTGTACACACGATCCATTCAAAGAACCCACGGTTCTTTGAATGGAGCGAATGCGGTGACGTAATCGACTACGACGAGCGTGCGCTCGTCGCATTCTATGCCGTCGCCGCCATCTTGCTACACCCTACCTATGCCTAGGAAGCTACCGCGCATGCGTCAGTCATTTCGAGCATGCGCGGGCTTCCCGGATGACAGGTAAGTGTACACACACACACAATTTTCTTGTCGAGAAACATGCTGACAAGAATCTCGACGAGAAAATAGAGAGCAGGTTCTCTATTTTTCTCGTCGAGATTCTTGTCGGTTTTCTTGACGAGAAACATGATAGCCGCGTACACACGACCGATTTACTCGGCAAGAAAGCTCTGCCAGCAAGTTTCTTGCTGGTTCTTGCCGAGAAACTTGGTCATGTGTACGAGGCTTTAGCCTTTGAACCCAATTGTCCAAACAGTAAAATGGTAGTAGTGGTTTGCTTGTTATAGCATTTTGCACATTCCTCTTCCTCCTAAAGCGGTAGTAAAGTCTGCTTTGTGATTTTTGCCAACAGGTAAGCTTCTAATATAGCTTACCTGTAGGTAAAATGAATATCTCCCAAACGTGCAGCATTTGGATATTCGCTCTTTTGGCAGTATGTGACGTCTCCGGCGCATGCGATCTGAAGAAACGTCACAGGTATGCGCGGGAGTGACTTTATTGCGGCTTAGTCACTCAAGCAGCCGGAGCCCGCGAACCCGGGAGGAAGACCTGGTGAAGATGGAAGCCCTGTCAGCAGTCACAGTGCACCGCTGGAGGGCTTTGTTCTAAGGTAAGTATTTCATGTTACTTGTTAATTGTCCGTTCTAAATAAATACCTGTAAAAAAAAAATGAATACCTGTTCACAACCAATCACGTTGTCTTTTACACCATAATAAGATGATTATTGATAGGTTGATATGAGTTACAGCACAATACTCTTTTACCTTAGAACCAGTTCACATATAGTGCAGTGATTGGCATTTATCCACCCTGGAAGAATGCCAGTCATCGCTAGGACACACAGAAAAATATTGTTTTCAATGTGTCCTTATCACACTGCAGTGCAGCCTGACACTGTGCTATAGTGAACTGCAACATGCTGTAATAAATTAGGCAAAGTATAATACCATTGTGTAGGGAACATTTGGTCTTGGGAGGGCTGAGCAGAAATACTTGGGAAAGTTTCAAGAGCCAGGACGTTATTACATATGCAAAATATATGGAATAGTATAATATAGTAATGTGTTTTGTACGAAGATCTATGTATCCCTGTGGAATGCGTTTAGTATACAGCTGGTGCTAAAACAAGCGATGATGTGTCTAAGTGTAATATGGTCATAATTAGATTTACGTTTAATCTGGTCAGACAAAACGGCATCATTCTGGTTAATGGTTCTCCTCATCTTAATGTTTGCATTCGAGGTACTTCTGGCTTATTGCCCAACACTGTTTGCTTTTGAAATGTCACACAGAGGAAATAACATGAATTTATAAGTGTTGTTCTAGCGTTGGAGAGCAGTGGGTATCAGGCATACTATGAATGCCTTCAGTGACCATGTTAAGCTGCTCATCCATACAACCTTCTTCATGCATCACTACAGGTGGTTGAACATTTCAATTTCTTTTCTCAGCAGGGTGGGACAGAGGGGAAGTGGCCTGTCCTTATCTGCGGCACGCAGTGAGCATGAAGTGTCAGAAATTATTGACGGACTGTCAGAGCAGGAGGTAAGTCTTCTTTCTTGCATATATCAAATGCTACAATACCCACTACCAAAATCTGCCTGCATAGCAAAAAACAGTACCTGAGATGATACATATTGGCAGATGCCAAATAAAATGTCATCGATTTTTAAGTAAAAAGTAATAGAATTTTAGGGCCTACATAGACAGGGGATTTTTATATTGTTTGTTTAATGGTCGTTTTTTTTTTTTTTTTTTTAATCGGGGAATCTGTGTTGTGGGTAAACTAGTGCATGCACATTCATATACTAAGTAGGAATATGTAAAAGCTGAACTGGAGCTAGCTAAATACACCAATGAAATACATACTGTATATGTATACCTGTCAAAGGATTTGTATTTTCTATCCAGTTCTGAGATTTGCACCGCTCTACCACACAGCACAGCCAGGGACTTCAGTTTTCTCTGCTACAGTTAAGTTTACACTTTCAAGTCTTCTCTCTACCCCAGCCTGTGACTGGACAGTGAAAGAAGAAGCAGCAAACTTATGAACTCATCTGTCTATCACTCTGTTATTCCACCTATCAGCATGTCCTTTTTTAGCATGTGAGAACTGCAGCACACCTGACTGTCTCTCTTTGCTACTTCTTCCTCTCCTAGTCCTCAGCTCTGCTGTATATGAGATAGCAAGAGGCTGATACCAATTCAATTACTAAGGTACTTGCACTGCTTGCATGAAAAAAAAGTTTTTATTTTTTTTCTTAAACAAAAGGTTTTTATTGAGCATAAGTAAAGTGACAAACAGTTCCAGAGCACAAGCAGTACATTCAAGCAGTGTGGCACAGCACACAAGTAATCAATAAGTATAGTATATCAACCATTCCCATCCTCAAACCATTGTCTCACATGGTTCTAGTACAAGGAATTGCCACCAATCCATTCCCTAAATCGGCATATTCAAAGAGGTAACCAACATGCACAGATACATATAACCACAAGCCCTATGTGGGCTTAAAAATAGGCGATCATAAACCAGATCCACCGGGGCTAGACCAGGGACGTTTAACCACGGGGCCCAAAGTTCATCATATTTAGTGCGAGTCCCCCTACGCTGATATATACGTTTTTCCAAACGAAGTGTAAACCCCATTTTTGTAATCCATTCCCGCACTGTGGGCGGGTCGGTGGCTTTCCAGTGCCTCAAGATCATCATGCGAGCCTGAAATAAAGCTGGACCAATAGCCTGCTTAGGGATATCCTCCACCTGGAGGCCATCTATTATCCCCAGCAAACAAGTTTTAGGGTCTAAAGGTATCTGGACCTGGAAAGCCCCATTAAGAGTATCAATGAATTTCTTCCAGTACAGGTGCAGTTTTGGGCATCACCATAAAAGATGGATGAGATCACCATGGTCTCAATAGCATCTGGTGCAGGTTGGATCAGCACTCACCCCCATATGGGCTAGCCTAGCCGGTGTGTAGTGCACCCTAAGAAGTATATAAAGCTGTGACAGCCTGTGCGCCATATTCAGAGAGCACATGGGGACCGCCTGCAAGGCTTCCTCCCACTGCTCATCCTCAAATGCGCCCACATCTTGTTCCCACAGAGACACTGCCATCAAATGGGTGTCTCGTAGGAAGAGATTCAGCAGCATGGCATAACAACCAGATATAAACCCCTTATAGGTAGTCACTTCAAACAGGTAATTGAAAACCGAAGCAGAATCCA
This sequence comes from Rana muscosa, assembly GCA_029206835.1. Lineage (NCBI taxonomy): Eukaryota > Metazoa > Chordata > Amphibia > Anura > Ranidae > Rana > Rana muscosa. Next base: position 945,957,655 of record CM055116.1, read on the forward strand.
AGGACCAAATATCCGCCTCACTCTGAGAATCAACTGCATGTTTGAGTTGCATGTAATAAAAGTGCATAGATGCCGGGAGCTGAAAGGCCTCGCTGAGCTCCTGGAAGGATCTTAGTTTGCCAGCCTTAAATACGTGAGTCATATGCGACACACCGAACTGTTTCCATTTCAGACCATATGGCAATTTCGCTATTTCCTGGTAATATTGATTATCCCAAATAGTGCTGTATTTGATGATTCCAGTCACTCCCTGGAGCCATCCTGACCTTGTTCCAAATCTTCTGCATGAGAGCGTATGTGGGAAAAAGTTTATTAGACTTATTATATTTTAGAGCCTTCAGACCGTCTGCAACCCCCCCAATTGTGAAACTGAGTAATTGGACTGAGGAGTCCAGCAAGTTAAATTCCAAGTCCTGCCCAGGGTGTATAACTCGTGCAATATGTTGCATTTGTAAAGCCAAATAGTACAGCCAGGGATTGGGCAACGCCAACCCGCCGGTGTCCTTTGAGCGTTGTAGCTGCTCAAGTTTGATTCTAGGGGGCTTTGTGAGCCATATAAGTGATCTAAAAATGTAATTAATAATTCTAAACTTTTTCAAGGGAATAACCATTGGGGAGTTGTGAAGTACATAGAGTAGCTGTGGCATGAGGATCATCTTTATCAAATTTACCCTCCCCGGGGCGTGGCCTGGAGAGCAATGGGATAGGACGCATGTAAGGAGAGCTCCACTTGCCCATACTCCTTACCTACAATCCTGCTTGCATCCTTGGTAGAAACTGCCATCCTTCACACCCGGAGACTTATCCTGCTCCTCCTGAGATTTTTGGAGATTTCCAGCTTGCTGTAACGCCGCCGCCGCCATCACGGAGCATCCCGGCCGCATACTTCAGGAAAGACCGCGGCTTCGGCCTAGTCCCTGGTACGGCGGCCATCTTGGTACCCCCAGCGGCGCTCCTGGACACCCTCACGGATCCCTTTTTACCCACAGTGGCTCATAGCCTCCTTGATCGGCCTCTGGACTGCCTAATCCCCCTCCAGTGGTGCCTTATTACTCTGCACCTGCTGTGGGGAAGGATCACTGCCTCAGCCTGACTCCTGGAGCGGCGGCCATCTTGCTACACCCGGAGGCGGCCTGGGCAAGTATTATAGGCCCCCCTGATTCCCCTGAGCCTTGATTCCCCGGGATATAGCAAAAGGACAGTGCTATTGCCTGACCACTACCTGCGGGTCACGCTACATCACCCTTGGACGGCGGTGGGAAAGGAGCCGCAGAGGGCTCGGCCTATTTAGCTGCGGCCATCTTGGTACACCTGGGACTCCCCTGATCACCCCCGCAGCATGTCCCCACCAAAAAAAAACTCAGAGGCCGTTGACAAATTGGCCAAATACCACAGGCTGGATGAGGACCAACAGGCCAAGGATGGCGCTGACGCGTCCCTGGGCGCGGAACACTCTGTGGTGGCTACTAACAGGCTACTGGATGCCATCGCCCTATGCCAGAGCACGCTTACCACCAAAATCGAGGAGGTCAAAATTGACGTGTCCCTTATCCGCCAGGATCTCTCTACCCTCAGGGACCGCGTGACGGAGACGGAGAGCCGTATTAGCAGAGCGGAAGATATTTTACACCCTCTACAACATACCACGGATGAGGTGCGCCGCCAGCTGCAACAGATTAGCGCAAAACAAGACGACATGGAAAACCGCCTTCGGAGATGTAACCTCCGTTTCATCGGTCTTCCTGAATCTGCTGAGGGCAATGATCCGGCGAGCTTCCTTGAAAACCTCCTGACAACAACCTTTGGCAGAGACGCATTTTCGGTAATGTTCGCGGTGGAGAGAGCCCATCGAATCCCTGCCCGTCCTCCTCCTCAAGGAGCCCCGCCACGTACCCTGATAGCGAAGTTTCTCAACTTCAGGGACCGCGATAAGATCCTCCGCCTGACCAGAGAGAAAGGGAACATCCCCTATACCAACACACATGTGGCCGTCTTCCCGGACTTCTCCAATGAGGTGCAACGGCAGCGGTCCAGATTCCAGGATGTTAAACGGCGCCTCCGCGTCCTGCACCTCAAATACGCCATGCTGTACCCCGCAAAGCTTCGTGTGGAATGCGATGGTCGAACCCACTTCTTTGAGGACCCTGAGCTGGCATCCACTTGGATTGATCAGAGAGATCGGCGAGACTGAGCGCGCTGCACTGCCTACAAGCTGTGAGTACTTTTATTTCTCCCCCACTCCCCCCTGTACCGGTTATGCTCTTTGTCCTCATTCTGGTGTTTAGCCCCACAGCGGCTATATTGTTAGCAGGTACCCCTCACCGGGACAGGGGGAAGGATCTGAAACCCCCCCCCCTTTTTTTTTTTTTTTTGTCTCCTCATATTTCCTTGGATCTCGCAGCAAGCTCGCCGTCTCCGGGCGACCCAACTGACTTTTGATCCCCCGGCCTCCCCACATGTGGGAGATACTTGTGGAGAGCAGTCTACCGAACATGGATTGAACTTCCTCTAATACTATACCTAACACCCTGATGGCAGGTGGGACCCCCTCCTGTAATGCTGAAATGGTGCTGCACGTCTGTGGCCCCTACACCCCATGCACTTCTCAGAGAAGAAGTCGCCCCCCTAGGATCCCTATGGACCTTTTTCATCCCCCCCATCTACCTGACTGTTTGGTCCTATTTTTTAGTTTTCTTTTTGTCACGGGTATCTATGTCCCATTGAAATTAAGTCCCTTGCCTCCAACGTTTTGTTCACGTTGGATGTCCCCTGTTGATACCTGGTTATGGGATACTATGTTCATGCCGAGTTGGGGTGGCAATGGACTGGGAGGGAAGGGAAATGTTGTGGTTATTCTTTATTTGCCACTATGTTTGCAATTGTTTATCTCTGCTAAAGGTACTATGTTATTGTCATACATGCACTATCGATATTGGTATTCTTTATGTTTTATGCCATCTGATGTGTCCTTCTCTGCTCTGCTGGTCCTGGTCTGGCTGCGGTTTATTATACGCGCCCTACGCCCACCATGAGTTCCCTGAAGTTCCTTACGTGGAATGTTAGGGGCCTACGCAACAAGATTAAATGCACAGCTGTCCTGACGTTTCTCAAATCTCAGAGGGCTGACATCATCACATTAGTCGAGACCCATGTCATGGGCCACCTGCAATCCTCCCTCAAAAAACCCTGGATAGGGTGGGCTTACCATGCTACCCACACCTCTTATTCCAGAGGAGTATCGATCCTGATCGCCAAACGGGTACCATTTGATCTAGTACTACTTCGCACGGACCAGCAGGGCAGATATGTGTTTGTGCACGCTACCATTAGCGGGTCTCCTATCCTGCTGCTCTCTTGCTATGTCCCCCCCCCGTATAACTCTGCTGTAATTAAGGAGGGCCTTGCCTTTATGACTCAATATCCCTCTGTACCGGCGGTGTGGATGGGGGACTTCAATATGACCCTAATCCCCGCTCTGGACCGCCTGGGCGCGCTGAACCCCCCCCTTGATCCACTGGCCCATACCAGACTGCACCGCATAATGACAGACTTCGCCCTTGTCGACACTTGGCGCCACAAACACCCACACACCAAGGTCTTCTCATGCTTCTCAGCTAGTCACAACACGATGTCGCGAATTGATTTTGTGTTTGTCTCAATGTCCCTGCTGCCTAAATTAGGGGATGTAGGCTTTGCTCCGAGGGTACTCTCGGATCACGCCCCCTACTGGATCACGATCCAGCTCCTGAAAGCTTCCCCTGCCCCTTCCTGGCAGGTTAAACCCGTTCTGGCTGACTGCCCTGCGGGAACAGGAAGACATCCCCACGGAATTGCAATACTACTTTACGGCCAACGGGGGCTCTACCACATATGACGTGGTGTAGGAAATGTTTAAGCTCCACGCTCGTTCCCTGCTTTCTATGCGTATCAACAGGCTCAAACGGTCATCAACACTTATTGTCCAGCAGGCGGCAGACCACCTACAGGTGCTGGAGGAGGCGTTTCATCGAGACCCCTCTCCCAGCACGGCCAATAACCTCAGGATTCAGGCGCGACAGGTCTCCCAATTGCACATAGAGAAGGCTAAGCAACGAATCTTTTTCTGTAGACAAAGGGTGTTTGAGTACGGAGAAAGATCGGGCAAACTGCTCGCGTATCTTGCCCACTTGGATCTGCGTCCCCCTGTGGTGGTGTCCTTGACCGACCCACAGGGGAACGACATCACCGACCCACAACTGGTGGCGGAGGAATTTGGGAGATTCTACCGTACACTCTACACATCCGGAGTCACCCACACTCCCCAAGATACCAGGGACTACCTAGCGGGAGTTCAATTCCCTAGACTGACCAACGACCAGCTTGAAATCTTAGAAGCCCCTATTACCGAGGAGGACATCACCGAGGCTATCTCCTGTTTGGCCTCATCTAAGGCACCAGGATCTGATGGTCTACCTCTAGAATTCTATGCCACCTATTCCGAAATTCTAATCCCTAAACTTAAAGACCTGTACAAATCCATATTTGATTCAGGAGTTCTACGCCCCTCCATGAGAGAGGCTCAAATTGTCGTAATTCCCAAACCCGGTAAGGACCCTAAATATCCGGAGTCGTATAGGCCTATTTCCTTATTACAGGTAGACATTAAAATATTAGCAAAGATCCTAGCCTCCCGCCTTAATCAGGTTATTCTGTCATTGATCCACCCTGACCAAACAGGCTTTATGCCAGGGAAAAACACTGCCATGAACATTCGTCGCCTATTCATGAATATTCAGGGGTCCCACGATGAAATTGGTTCGAGGGTTGTGGTGGCTCTGGATGCCGCCAAGGCCTTCGACTCCGTGGAGTGGAACTACCTGTGGGAGTGCCTCTCAAGATTTGGATTTGGCCCCAGCTTCATTCGCTGGGTCCAACTCCTCTATCAATCCCCGAGGGCCAGAGTATTTGTGAACGGTTGGCTTTCCGACCAGTTCCCGCTGGAAAGAGGGACCCGACAAGGCTGCCCCCTTTCCCCCATGCTGTACGCATTGGCTGTGGAACCGTTGGCCATTATGGTCCGCGCAGATGCCTGTATCCGAGGCCTCAGGATGGGGAACCTGGAAGAAAAGATCGGGATGTATGCCGATGATACACTCCTGTATCTGGCGGACTCGGGTCCCTCTCTTGTAGCAGCCCTCCAGTCCATAGAACGTATGGGTGGACACTCAGGTCTGAGTATTAATTGGTCCAAGTCCCAGATTCTCCCGATTGACCATTTCCCCCCCTCATTCACGTCTCCTCCTCTGGCTCTTCCAAGGGTCTCCCTGATCAAATACCTTGGGGTGCAGGTCACCAGATCGCTCTCGGACTACAAACTACTGAACATTGAACCCCTGTATGCCCTGATCAAGACCAAGACACAGACCTGGGCCAGACTACCCCTGGGTGTTATGGGTCGCATTAGTCTGGTTAAGATGATACTCCTTCCAAAAATACTGTATTTGGTCTGGCATGCTCCCCTCTATATACCGCAAAAATGTTTCAAAATAATTGAATCCATTCTGAATTCATTTATATGGGGTCATGGCAGACACAAATTATCTTGGAAAATTCTGAAGAACCCCGTGACATTGGGAGGAGCTGCTCTCCCAGACTTCCAGGACTATTATCTTGCCTCCCAACTGTCCCACTTCTATTACTTTGACAAACGTGAGCTACCAAGATACCAGACACTTCTCTGTGAGCATCCCGACGACCCAGCCCATACCCCACTTCAGTCAGTCCTTAGAACCCCATCGACGAGACGCCCTTCCCAACACAAAGCTGACATGTTGGCTCACCACCGGAGGGTATGGCGGATGGCACTACAAAAAATTGGAACCCCGCAAGTACACTCTCATACCCCTCTCTGGTTCAATACATGTTTGCCAGAATTATTGTCCATCCCAGACCCCGCGGTGTGGACACGCCATGGGATCCTATATTTACACCAGATCATGACCACCACAGGCCTTAAAACATTTCAAATGCTAAAAGATGAATTTTCCCTCCCCAATTGCCGTTTCTTCAGGTATCTGCAACTCCGCCACGCTATACAGGCCCAGTTCTCTGGCTCCAACCCGTCCATGGCAGTCCCCTCTATAGTGGACACAGTCACGGGGAATGAGCCCGCCAAACTCATCTCCACTCTGTACTCCGCCATTCGTCTCCCTAGCGCCACAGCATTGGCCTACGTGGCCAAGACCAGATGGGAGGTGGATGTTGGACTGGTGGAGGATGAGGATTGGGATGAGATCTTGGAAGACGTGAAAAAAGTCTCCCCCAAGCTATCGGACCGCCTCACACAGTTGTACATTATACACAGAACGTACCTGACCCCTCAGAGAATAGCACGATTCAAACCCACGTACAATCCAGGATGCCGCCTCTGCGACCACACCCCGGGCTCCTTTTACCACCTTATTTGGTCCTGCCCCATTATCCAGACATACTGGACACAGGTGATACGCTTCCTACACGACCAGATGGGCTCCCCTGCTACCCTTGACCCAAAGATGTGCCTACTTGGCCTGTTGCCAGAACTAGATGCTGACAAACCCCTGCGTACCTTCTTACATGAGACGCTATTCTTGGCGAGAAAAGCAGTGGCCCGAAACTGGATGCAGGCTCTGTCCCCCACAGTCCAGTGCTGGAAAAAGGCGGTTAACGATGCTCTCCCATATAAAAAACTGATTTATGTGCATAGAGGGTGTCCCCTAAAGTATGAGAGGGTATGGGATAGATGGTTGGCGGATGGGGAAACGTGTACTTGACATGTTGATTTCTCATCTTTGTTGTATGCCGGCTCCACTCTCATCGGTGTCTTCATCTTTTATGTCACACAGATGTTTCATTATGTTCATGTATGTACTATTGCTTTGGCCATACTGGATTTTACTGATGTATGTACCATGCATATACTTCTTAATAAAGTTGGTTTTTTTCAATTAAAAATTTACCCTCCCCGCTGAGGACAGCTTCAACTTGCTCCACACCTTGACCCGATCGTGACAGCGATTGATCAAAGGGGAGAGGTTGGGATTGACATAGTCCAGCAGACAGGTGGTAACCTGGATGCCAATATACCTAAAGGATGTGGAAACTGGGATATCCTGCATGGTCAGTGGGGATGAGGAAGGCTCACGGTCCAGTAGTAACAGGGAGGACTTGGTCAAATTAATAACTAGACCCGAGTACTCCCCAAACCGCCGTACAACATTCATGGCCTGTGTCAGTGAAGTGGACGTATCGCCAAGGAGCAGCAGCATGGTGTCATCGGCATATAGCATGATCTTCTCCTGAAGATCTCCATAATTAAATCCCTGTATAGAGGGATTAGCCCGGATTAGGGCAGCCAGGGGCTCAATGGCCAGGGCGAATAGGAGGCGAGATAAGGGGCAGCCCTGCCTTGTGCCTCTATGTAATTTAAAAGTATGTGAAATCCTCCCCCCCCCCCCTCCCATATAGCCGCTACTGGGGATGAATATAAAGGCTGTACCCACACAATGAACCCGCTCCCGAATCCAAATTTCCTCATTACCGCCCACAGATACTCCCACTCAACGCTATCAAACGCCTTATGGGCATCTAAGGATAACAGTGCTCGGTCCCCTCTTGTCCACCCGGGATTGAATATTGAGGAAAAGTCTCCACAAATTTATTGCAGTCGACTTTTGGGGCATAAACCCGGATTGGTCCGAGTGTATTATGGTAGAAATGGCGCTATTTAATCGTATTGGCAAGGCCTTGGCGAGGATCTTTACATCATTTTGCAGAAGAGAAATCGGTCAGTACGATCCCGGGTCAAGGTTTTTTTTTATCTGGTTTCAAGATCAATACTATATTTGCCCTGGTCATAGACTGGGGAAGGTTACCGGTTTCTTTTGCAGCATTGAACACCTTCAGTAGGCGTGGAAGCATGGGTCCTTCATATTGCTTATAAACCTCTATGGGGAGCCCGTCGTCCCCCGTGGCTTTTGAGTTAGGGAACAAACTGGTCGCAGTCTGCAATTCTTTTAAGGTCAGAGGGGCGTCAAGTATTCCCCTAGCGGAGGCCGACAGGGTAGGCAGGTGGACAGTGTCCACGTAATCAGCCAAAGATTCTAACGAGTATGCTTGTTTGGATTCATATAGGGAGGAGTAGAAACTTGCAAGTTCTGACAAAATTTGGTCTGGGGAGTTGGTCACCCCACCAGTGTGAGTGCGCAGCGCCCCGATAGAAGGGGACATCTGGTGGGAGTGGGCAATAGTTGCTAACATGCGTCCAGTGTGCTCACCCTCCTCCTAGAATGCCGCCCTTTGAAAGAACCGTTTCCTCTCCGCCACGGAGGCCGTGGTTCGGTACAGAGCATCCTGCGCCGAGAGCCACGCCTCCCTGTTAGCCTCTGTCGGATTAGCAATGAAAGTACCCTCCAGGTCCTCGCCATCTGTTCCATTCCCTCCCTCTGAGCATTTGTCTGTCTCTTAATGGCTTTAATTTCAGTAATAAAGAGGCCTCTCAGGACAGCCTTGAAGGCCTCCCAGGTCACGGCCACATTCTCGGAGGCGGCGTGAATGCGCCAAAAATTTAAAATGTGAGATTCTATCTGCTCATGGATAGGGAAGAGATTCAACCAAAAAGCGTTCATTTTCCACGGAGCCTTGGCCACCGTGGAAGGAGGGCGCACCTCCGGGGTCACAATCAATGGGGAGTGATCCAATACACTTCTAGGAGCATAAGCCATCTCCGAAATGTATCGTTCAGCTGCATAGGAACACAGACATAAATCTATCCTTGACAAAGAAGAGTAGCTCTTGGAAAAGCAGGAGAATTGTTTCACACCCAGATTTTTTTGCCCGCCATGGGTCCTTCCACCCCAGTTCCTCTATAAATTTCCTTAGGGCTGTGCGATTCGTCCCCCTCCCTCCACCCCCCCCCGGGGGATGCTTGTCCAACAAAGGGTCTGTGTAGCAATTGAAATCCCCGAAGGCATACAATGGCACCTCCGGGTACTTCACCTGATACTCCACCAGAGCTCTCAATACCTGGTTATTATACGGGGGGGGGGGGGGGGTACATACACAAAAGCAAGAATGCGTTTAAAAGAAAACAACCTGCATAAGAGAAACACATATCTTCCATCTGGATCAATCTCTGAGCCAAGTTCCTTGTAATCTATAGAGCTATGTATTAACACACTCACACCCCTTGAATATGAAGTGATGAAGTATGGGTGGAATGATAAGCTCTGCCCACCCACCGATAGTTCAAACATGCCACGGAGTCAGCCGTAAGATGAGTCTCCTGTAGGGCACAAATGGCGGATAAATGTTTCCTCATCAGGGACGACACCATGGTGCGCTTAAGAGGGTCCTGCAACCCCCTAATGTTCAATGACAGCACTGTTACAGCAGCCATCAGGGAGGGTCAAGTATATTTCTTACAGGGGGAAAACAGCCCTCCCCAACCCACCCCCCAAACAGCCAGGTGGTAGGGTCTGTGATGGCATACTTGCATGACAATGGAAACTGTTGACTGCTGGGTAAAGCATTGCATAGGGCGTCTGCCACTTCTGCAGGCGTTTTTTAATCTCAGTGAAACACGCGCGGCTCTTCTGAACAGCAGCTGAAAAGTCAGGGTAAAATGAGACCCGCGTGCCATTATACTGAACATTTCTCTTTTCCCTGGCCATCCTTAGTATAATTTCTCTGTCCCTGTAATTCAGCAGGAGAGCCAGTATCGGGTGAGGAGGATTGCCTGACGGGAGAGGCCTAGTTGGTACTCTGTGGGCCCTGTCTACAACATATAGGTGTGTAAAAGCCTCTTTGCCAAACACATCAGCCATCCACTGTTCCACAAACTGCGTGGGGTCACGACTCTCCACCTTCTCTGGTAACCCCACTATGCGCACATTATTGCACCTGAGGCGATTCTCAAAATCTTCTGCGCGCATATCTGTGGCTCTTGCCAGGCGTGTGGTGGACTGGGTTTCTCTAATCAGCATGGGGTGGTTCTCTCCCATATTTTCTGTATATCCTGCCTAATCAGGCAGGCCTCCTTTTTCCTGGCCTCCAAAGCGTGCTTGTAATCTATTCACAGACGCTGTACATTTATTCACTGCTCTCAGTATTGCAGCTAGTGTAGGCTGCTCTCCCCCTCCACACCGGGTCCTCAGTCTCCTCCAGCAAGTTAGAGCCTCCCTCCGCCTGATCCATCAATGGCGTCTGCTCCCTGCTCTCTCCCCCTCCTCCATGTCAGTATCACTGGGTGCAGCACAGTCATCCAGGGGTTGCGCCTCTGCCATGCCCGATTTCTCAGTCATTTTCTGGGCATAATATCTCATATCTTTGGGGGGATCTCCGGTACCATTTTTGGGGTATTTAAGCTGTTTACTCACCCCCTCCTTTGCCTTCTCCCTGCCGCGTGCCTTCTGTGGCGCCATTTTGGTGATCCAGCCGCGGGCCTTCTCCTCTCTGTCCACGGGTCATCATAACCTCAGGGGGCGACCGGGATGTCAGCAGGGTGTAGAGGAGACGTTCCCAAGATAGGACAGCAAAAACCGGGCGTTTGAAGGTGCCGGAAACCGGATCAGACCAGGATAAAGCCAGAAGCTCTGTGAAAAACGCCCTCCATGAAAAAATAATTTAATGAGGGATTGAATAATGCATAAATCTGTGTCTTTGAGATTTGCCTGAAGTTCGATTTGAAATCAATTTTTGCTTTGACCATCACAACTGTTTCTCGTGCTATATTTTTGTGATAATATTCCATATACTGATGTATTGGTTCTAGCAGCTATCTTTATGTCCCAGTGATGTCAGCATGCTGCACAGTTTCTGAGAGTAACTGATTTATACGATAAACTACCTACAGAATGTATTGTCTTTGCAAAAACATTATGGGTTGGAGATTGCCCACATTGCATGATAGATTTGCTGTGAAATGGGAGAGACAGTAAACCATAATCACTGTGCTGTGTTGTGACAAAAAGACATGCAAGCTCTACTGCACATATTGTATATCAAAATTATACACGCATAGGCATGCGCACAGGGTGTGACTAGGCACACCCTAATCACCCCGTGTGGCGCACATTCCCCCAGTTTGGATCCATGATATTTCACTAAAGTCTCCTAATGAGGCTCCTAAAAATATTGCAAAATTATTTTTTTTATGTAAAAATAATAAAAAACAAAATAATAAAAATACTGACATCCACTGCCCTAGTGACACCAATCTCTACCCTACTGACACCGTCCACTGCTCTACTTACACCGTCAGTATATATACATGCACACGCACATGTGTTTGAGTTTTGGGGTGCACACCCTAATGCAATAGGCTTTGCACACCTATGTATACATTTAAATGTTTTAAAAGAAAAAAAATATATGGATTGATATTATTTACAAAATGTGAATTATGATTAAAAATATAACCTAAAAAAAATAAAAAGCCTAAGGCCTCATGCCCACGGACATTTTTACAGCCGCGTTTTTGAGCGTTTTTTACAGCTTAAAAACGCCTGTCCATGTTAGTCTATAGCTTCATGCCCACCTAGACGTTTTTGAGCTGCAAATAGCATAGGCGTTTTTAAGCCTGTCGGCGTTAGGGATAAAAAAACACGCGAAAACGCACAAAAACGCAGCGATTGCGTTTTTGAGCTCTGACGGTTTTTATTTTTTCCGAAGAAAAAAATTAAAAAAAAGGTCAAAAAATGTAAACAATAATATGGACAGGCGTTTTTAAGCTGTAAAAAACGCGGCTGTAAAAACGTCCGTGGGCATGAGGTCTAAGAATGGCAGGTGTCTGGGTAAGACTGATCGTGCGAGAGAAAGTCTATTGCAGATCCCAAATAATAAAGTGGTGAATCAGGGAATTGGTGTTTTTCTTTAGGGCCGGTTCACACTGCTGCGAATTCTTTTGCGAATTTGAGCCGTTGCGATCGCTCAAATTCGCAAGTCAATAAAATAACATTGTTTTCCATTAGTGCCGTTCACATCAGTGCGGTGCGAATCTAAGCTGCGTGCAAAAAGGGTCCTGTGCAAGTTTGATCCGTGTGCGATGCCAATTCAGCTCCATAGACTGCATTCAGCGAAATCGAAATTGCGGTAAAATCACAATTTTAAAGTCGCAGTAGTGTGAACCGGCCCTTAAAGTAGAACTATAAGCAAAACATTTTTTTCCATTTTGCGTAGAGTAAGGGAGAGCTATAAACTCAGTTTTTTTTTTCCCCCAAACTGTGACTCATTGGGGAGATTTCCCTTCACTTTCTGTCTCATAGCCAAACAGGAAGTAAGAAGAAATCCCTTCAAAATAAGGGAATCCTTTGGGGCCCCCCAGGTCACTAGAACTAGTGTGCCCAATAGAAGATTTTCCCCGATTTACTTTTCTGGGGACAACCCAAGATTTGTAAATTTTCTTTTACTTTTATATTCAATGATAATAATAAACCAGACATATAGAGAGGGTGAACAGACAGCAATAAAAACTGACAGGAGTTCTAATCCATCTCCCCTCTATCCAAAGGCCGAGTCCAGCATTCTGTGTCTATGCACGCAAATGATGGATTTGGGAGCGTGCCCGCAAGGTAACCCCCAGGGAGAGCGCTTCTCCCAGGGGGTTTACTGATGCAAGGAGGAGCCTCGAGCGCCGCCGGGGGACCCCAGAAGACTATGATCGGTGCCACTCTGTGCAAAACGAGCTGCACAGTGGAGATAAGTATATGTTTATTTAAAAAAAAAAAGGTTTACAATCACTTTAAGGGCCCTTTCACACGGACGTGTCCGTGTGCGGGCTCTGCTTTGCTCAGCGGGGATCGCTCCGTCGATCCCCGCTGAGCAGGCAGGTGACAGGTCTGTCTCCACACACTGTGCAGGGACCGACCTGTCAGAGCGCCGCTCTCCCCTATGGGGGATTGGATAACGACGGACCGTAGAGTCCGTTGTCATCCGATCCAATCCGCCAGACGGATGGAAAATAGGGTTTTCCTCCGTCACACTTTGGCGGATCGGAGCGGGTCGGATGTCAGCGGGCATGTCAGCGCTGACATCCGTGGCTCCATAGAGGTGCACCGATCGTCCGCTCAGGTCTGCCTAAAAAACTGACAGGCGGACCTGAACGGTCCGTCTGTGTGAAAGGGGCCTAAGTCTGGATCCGCCAGGTGCCTGGACTGATACCTGGCTCAGCCTCTCAGCGAGCCGTGGGAAGACTGTGGGCCCCCCCTCCACAGCCCAGCGCTCCAATGAGAGAGGAGGGGGGAAGAGGAGAGAGCTGTGACTGACGGTCTACAGCTCTCTGCTCACAGAGCTCTGAAAACCGAGTAATCAAACACCGCAGTTAGAGGCGCCGGGGGACAGGAGCAGCATCCACCTATTTTAAGTAGGAATCTGTACAGCAAAGCAGGAGTGTGGGAGGAAGCAGCAGCACAAGGAACCAATTCATTTATGTGCTGACTAGAAGCATACTGGGGCAGGTCGAATGATGATGGCCATCAGAGTATATCTAATAGTAGGAAAAAAAAGGTAATTTTTGCACCAAAAGTCAGTTTTGTTATTTTGTTTTTAATAGATTCTTCTTGGCTGGAGTTCTGCTTCAAATAACAAAGTTTATTTAAAGTTTGTGAAATGTAGTGAACGTGTAACCAGTTCAAAGGGCAGGGGGAAGAAAATGGGTACAGATAAGTTGCATATAAATCCTTGCTCAATGTTGGCATCACCCTGGGTATTGGGAGTACTGAAGAGTATGGTGCCTTTTAGCACTGGTCCCAGAGGTTTGATGGCACTGCCTTTTTCTTTTTTTTGTGGACGACTTTAAGGGTCATTGCACACTGGCTTTAAAAAAACGCTGCTTTTAGAGGAGTTTAGCCTTTTGCCTGTAGAAGCAACTAATGTTATCCTATGTGTCCATGCACATTAGGACCTTTAGAGGCAGAAAAAAAAAAAACTTTTTGTGTTTTTTTTTTTTTTCGAACCTTTTTCTGGCAAAAAAAAAGCTAAACACTTGTACAAAAACACTCTACATAAGCATTTTTTTTCAGCTTTTTTTTTTAAAGCCCACTGTGCATTCACTCTAAAAACAACCTTGAATGCCAACGTGTGTGTGTGTGTGTGTGTGTATATGTGTGTGTGTGTGTGTGTGTGTGTGTGTGTGTATATATATATATATATATATATATATATATATATACATACACACACACACACACACACACACACACACAGCTTTTCTTTTTCGTACATCACGGGACACAGAGCGACATAGTCATTACTAATGGGTTATATAGTTACCGTCAGGTGCTGGCACTGGCAACTTCCAAAACCGGAAGTACCCTCCCCTATATAAGCCCCTCCCATCCGGGAGCACCTCAGTTTTTTGCCAGTGTCTAAGGTGTTGGCCAAGAAGAAACATGTGTTTTTCACTGAGCTTGCGTACAGGTTCTTTTGGGCCTCAGTAAGCTATTCCGGATCCGACCAAAAAAGCTTCATAGCTAAACGGTCGGTACCCGGGCCTTGCAGAGAAGAGCAAGGTTCTGCCTGTAATGCTTCTCTTAGGAGAGCTGGACCCTGGGATCCAGAGCTCTGGTCATACCCACGACCAAGATGTTTTCTGTGCAGGGTGCTATACAGGTCCAGGGGAGTGGAATCCTTGGGAACCCGGTCCCTGAAGGTTTGATTACAATGCCTGCCGTGATAGGTGAAGTTTGGGCTTTTGTGGACCAAACAAAGTCCTGCGGCGGGGAACAGGTAAGTGGGGGCCCCCAGGAACTTGGTTCTATTGGGGGACCCCCAAGCCTAATTTGTCTTTCTGTCTGTTACCTAACGGTATTCCCGCTAATATCTGTGCATGCCTGTAACTACTAAAAAAATGTAATAATTTTTAATGGTGGTCAAGAAAAAAAAAAAAAAAAAAGGAATGTTTTTTTATATATGTTTAGTATATTAAACTGCGGTACCTGTGTTTGTCCACTAGAGGCCGCTGTGGAATGTTTTTCTTGTCATATGGACTAGTTTCTTCTCAGAGAACAAAGTCCAGGCAGCTGGTGAGTTCTCCTACAGGAAACTGTTTCCTCTGCCATGTTGCAGTGTTCGTCTATCCCCCGGCCTGCGGCAAAGGGGGCCCTGGCTCCTGTCCCTGGTTTCCATGTTTGAAGAAAATCTGCTTGGTGATACAACCAGCAGTAGCAGCTATTGGGGTCTGCTAAGCAGTGAAGGATCAGTTGAAACAGGTCTTGAGGGACTTGACAGATCAGCAGGCTTTGCCCTAGCTGATCTACCTAGAGCCTTAGGCTTTGCGGTTGACGCCATAGAGGATTCAGTCCATCAGGCCTCCCGCCTTACGCTGTCTATAGTACATATGCGTAGGCTCCTATGGCTCAGAAACTGGTCTGCTGAAGCTCCCTGTAAAGAATGGCTGGTTAGCGTCCCATTTCATGGTGAACGCTTATTCAGGGAAAACCTGGACAAATATATCCAGAAAATTTCCAGCGGTAGAAATACGCTCTTGCCGGTTAAAAGCAGAGTTAGAGGTCCCTCTTTAAGAGGCCTGCTTCTCCAGTCCCTGGGGCATCGGCTGTGTAACAGTTCCGACGGCCTCCTCGGTCAAATCCCGGGGGTAAAAAACAGGGACAGTAGCAGGGTAATGAGAAACCCTGGGTCAGGGGAGGTACAAAACCTCCCCCAAAGTTAAATTCATTGAAGCCCCCACTCAGTCGGGTGGGGGGAGGACTCCAGTTGTTCGCAAAGAGACCTGGCGGGACACGATCAAGACAGATAGGTGCTCTCCGCAGTAGGTTTGGGATACAGTTTGGAGTTAAAAGACTCTCCTCCTTCCCATTTTGAGGTCAAACGTGCCAAGGGATCCCCGGAAGAGAGAGTCCCTCCTGTTGGCACTAGAACAACTATTGCTCCAAGGAGTAATTATGGAGGTTCCCCTGGAAGAATGAGGGTTCGGGTTTTACTCAAACCTCTTTACAGTCCCGAAGCAAACGCGGACGGGAGGCCCATATTAATTCTAAAAGGGCTATACAAATTCCTGTATATCAGGACTTTCCGATGGAGTCGATCCGATCGGTGGCCACTGCCCTACAAGGGGAGGATTGGTTAGCCACGATCGACATCAAAGATGCTTATTTGCACATTCCCACCTTTCCAGTCCACCAAAAATTTCTACGCTTTGCAGTAGAAGGGCGCCATTTTCAGTTCAGAGCCTTACCCTTCGGTTTGGCCACAGCACCAAGAGTGTTTACAAAAATTCTGGCCCTTTATTGGCCAATCTAAGAACACAAGGTGTAATGATAATGGCATATCTGGATGACTTGTTGCTGATAGACCACTCAGTGAAAAAACTAGACGTGGTCGTTCACAAGACGATCAAGTATCTGGAATCTCACGGTTGGATTATCAACCGAGACAAGTCAGCCCTAAAAACCAGTCAAAAGTCTGGAATACTTGGGGCTAAGGTTGGATTCAGGCCAGAGAAAAATATTCTTGCCTCGAGGAAAGGTGTTGTCTTTGAAAGATTTGATCCACTTAGTGGGTACAAAAAAGACAGCCGTCCATACGCCTGTATATGAGGCTGCTGGGAAAAATGGTGGCATCATTCGAAGCAGTACCCTACGGTCAATTCCATTCAAGGAATTTGCAAGGGGCCATACTGTCAGCCTGGAACAAAAAAGTTCAGGCCCTAGACTTACAATGTCCTTGTCCCCTTCCGTTCGCAAGAGCCTCCGTTGGTGGTTGGCCCCAGAATCTGGAAAAAAGGAAATCCTTCAGTCCGATTTCTTGGAAGGTGGTCACTACAGATGCCAGCCTTATAGGCTGGGGAGCAGTACTGGAGCAATAGTCTCTACAGGGCAGATGGTCGGATGCAGAAAAGGCCCTGCCCATCAATCTCTTAGAGATACGAGCAGCCCGGTATGCCCTAGTAGCATGGACATCCAAACTCCAAGGGTCCCCTGTCAGAATGCAATCAGACAATGCCACAGCAGTGGCATATATCAATCATCAGGGGGGCACCAGGAGTCGTGCAGCCCAGAGGGAAGTAAATTACATCCTGAAATGGGCAGAAAAATATGTCCCAGCCATATCTGCGGTATTCATTCCAGGAGTGGAGAATTGGAAGGCGGACTTTCTAAGTCGCCAGCATTTAGGCCCAGAGGAAGGGTCCCTTCACCCCGAGGTTTTCTGGACAATATGTCAGCGGTGGGGAACATCGGATGTAGATCTTCTAGCATCCAGATTCAACGCAAAGGGGGGACAGGTTTGTCTCTCGGACAAGGGATCCCCTAGCTTGCAGCTCGGATGCCCTAGTGTTCCCTTGGGATCAGTTCAAGCTGATATATGCATTCACACCGCCACAATGGTTACCTCGATTACTCCGCAGAATCAGGGTAGAAAAGAAACCGGTGATTCCGGTGGCTCCAGCGTGGCCCCGAAGAGCGTGGTACGCGGAGATTGTAAAATTTCAGTGGGGAGTCCTTGGACTCTCCCACGTCGTCCGGCTTTCGCAAGGACCGATATACCACCCTTCCTTACCAGCCCTAGGTTTGACGGCCTGGCTATTGAAGCCCACATTCTAAAAAAGAGAGGGCTCTCTAATGCTGTGGTATCTACCATGATCAATGCCAGGAAGCCGGTATCCAGGCAGATCTACTATAGAATCTGGAAGGCGTACATCGCGTGGTGTGAGGCCAAGAAATGGCATCCACATAAGTACGTAATAGGTAGGATTCTGGACTTCCTACAGTGGGCTGTAGATAGGAAGCTTGCCTTGAGTACTATCAAGGGTCAGATTTCGGCCTTGTCAATATTTTTTCAAAGGCCCTTGGCTTCGCATTCACTAGTCAAAGCCTTTATACAAGGAGTGATGCGTATTAGTCCTCCGGTTAATATTCCCATATGTCCATGGGATCTAAACTTGGTTCTGTCGGTTCTACAGAAACAACCATTTGAACCATTACAGCATATTTCCTTGGTGCTTCTCACCAGGAAATTGATTTTTCTAGTAGCCATTTGTTCGGCTAAAAGAGTATCGGAATTAGCAGCTATGTCCTGTAAGGAGCCATATCTGGTTATCCATAAGGACAGAGTAGTGTTATGTCCTCATCCAGCCTTTCTTCCTAAGGTGGTATCGAGTTTTCATTTGAACCAAGATGTGGTTCTTCCTTCTTTTTTCCCCAAGCCTACTTCGGTAGAGGAAAAGTTATTGCATTCTTTGGATGTAGTAAGAGCAGTTAAAGCTTATCTAAAAGCCACTGCTCAGATTCGCAGAACGGATACTTTGTTTATTCTGCCGGAAGGCCCCAGAAAGGGTCAGGCAGCGTCAAAATCTACTTTAGCCAAGTGGATTCGACAGGTCATAATACAAGCCTATAGCTTGAGAAGTAGACCGCCTCCGTTCAAAGTTAGGGCGCACTCCACGAGAGCAGTTGGAACTTCATGGGCAGTGCATCACCAGGCCTCCCTGGCTCAAATCTGTAAGGCCGCAACGTGGTCTTCAGTTCACACGTTTACTAGGTTCTACCAGGTGGACGTTAGAAGTCAGGAGGATGTCGCCTTTGGGCGCAGTGTGTTGCAGGCCGCAAAAGATCCTCATGTCTGATAGCGCTCAGCTTATATATGGTGTATCCCCCCCCTCATTTGGCATTGCTTTAGGACATCCCATTAGTAATGACTATGTCGCTCTGTGTCCCGTGATGTACGAAAAAGAAAATAGGATTTTTATAACAGCTTACCTGTAAAATCCTTTTCTTGGAGTACATCACGGGACACAGAGCTCCCACCCCTCTTTTGGGGACACTTATTGCTTTGCTACAAAACTGAGGTGCTCCCGGATGGGAGGGGCTTATATAGGGGAGGGTACTTCCGGTTTTGGAAGTTGCCAGTGCCAGCACCTGACGGTAACTATATAACCCATTAGTAATGACTATGTCGCTCTGTGTCCCGTGATGTACTCCAAGAAAAGGATTTTACAGGTAAGCTGTTATAAAAATCCTATTTTTTTCAGCAGGAACGTGGGGGAACGCAGTTCTGGCACCTCCAGCTCTGAACGTATGTAATGGCAAGGGGTGTTGGGGTGTACTGGAGGGTCTATTGATGCTGGCTGCTGGGGGATCTATTGTTGCTGGAGGGGATCTATTTTTACAGGGGGATGGTCTATTGTTGCTGGGCTCTTATGCTACTGGGAGACAATCGTTGCTGGGAGACATAAACTGTAGAGGAAGGGGTCTAATGTTGCTAGCTGTTCAGAGTCTATTGTTGCTGGGGGTACTCCATTGTTGCTGGCTACAGGGGATCTATTTTACTTCCTATCATTAACAAATTGCATACAAATTACTTAGCACCATAAATTGATAATTGGTTCTGTATCCATTACTTGGAGGTGGGTAGGGGGTGGAACCAAGGAATGGTGTTCAGAGGTGGGTATGGAGTGGAAACAAGGACTGGCGCTCAGAGGCGGGTAGGGAGTGGAACCAAAAAATGGTGCTCGGAGGTGGAATTCAAGGAATAGTGCTCGGAGATGGGTAGGGGGTGGAATCAAGGAATGGTGCTCGGAGGTGGGAAGGGGGTGGAATTCAAGGAATAGTGCTCGGAGGTGGGTAGGGGGTGGAATTCAAGGAATGGTGCTCGGAGGTGGGTAGGGGATGGACACAAGAGGTGACTCGGAAGGAGGGAGTTCCTGCACCTATTCTCTTAGAAAAAAAGCCCTGTGTAAAAAAAAAAATATATATATATATATAATATATATATATATACTGGGGCCAACAACAAACAGTCATAAGTTATAGTCAATAAGTTATGTCATATTGTTAGAAAAATACGTTTCATCCCATCCGTTGCTTATCCTATTATTGCCATAGGATCCGCATTGTGACCAGATCGGCCCTTATAATTGTTTTGAACCACTGACTCGCCTAAAAAAGGGATTTTTATAACAGCTTACCTGTAAAATCCTTTTCTTGGAGTACATCACGGGACACAGAGCGACTTAGTCATTACTAATGGGTTATATAGTTTACCTTCAGGTGTTGGCACTGGCCAATTCCAAACCGGAAGTACCCTCCCCTATATAAGCCCCTCCCACCCGGGAGCACCTCAGTTTTGTAGCCAAGCAATAAGTGTCCCAAAAAGAGGGGTGGGAGCTCTGTGTCCCGTGATGTACTCCAAGAAAAGGATTTTACAGGTAAGCTGTTATAAAAATCCCTTTTTCTTTTTCGTACATCACGGGACACAGAGCGACTTAGTCATTACTAATGGGACGTCCCAAAGCAATGCCAAATGAGGGGGGGGGGTACATAAGCTGGGCGCCATCAGGCATGAGGATCTTTTGCGGCCTGCAACACACTGCGCCCAAAGGCGACATCCTCCTGACTTCTAACGTCTACCTGATAGAATCTAGTAAACGTGTGTACCGAAGACCATGTTGCGGCCTTACATACTTGAGCCAGGGAGGCCTGGTGATGCACTGCCCATGAAGTTCCAACCGCTCTTGTGGAGTGCGCCCTAACTTTGAACGGAGGCGGTCTCTTTCTCAAGCCATAGGCTTGTATTATGACCTGTCGAATCCACTTGGCTAAAGTAGATTTTGATGCTGCCTGACCCCTTCTGGGGCCTTCCGGCAGAACAAACAAAGAATCCGTTCTGCGAATCTGAGCAGTGGCTTTTAGATAAGCTTTAACTGCTCTTACCACATCCAAAGAATGTAATAACTTTTCCTCTACTGAGCTAGGTTTGGGGAAAAAAGAAGGAAGAACCACATCTTGGTTCAAATGAAACCTCGATACCACCTTAGGAAGAAAGGCTGGATGAGGACGTAATACTACTCTGTCCTTATGGACAACCAGATATGGCTCCTTACAGGACATAGCTGCTAATTCCGACACTCTTTTAGCCGAACAAATGGCTACTAAGAAAACCAATTTCCTGGTGAGAAGAACCAAGGAAATGTGTTGTAATGGTTCAAACGGTTGTTCCTGTAGAACCGACAGAACCAGGTTTAAGTCCCAAGGACATATGGGAATACTAACCGGAGGGCTAATACGCATCACTCCTTGTATAAAGGCTTTGACTAGTGAATGCGAAGCCAAGGGCCTTTGAAAAAATATTGACAAGGCCGAAATCTGACCCTTGATAGTACTCAAGGCCAGCTTCCTATCTACAGCCCACTGTAGGAAGTCCAGAATCCTCCCTATCATGTACTTACGTGGATGCCATTTCTTGGTCTCACACCACGTAATGTACGCTTTCCAGATCCTATAATAGATCTGCCTGGATACCGGTTTCCTGGCATTGATCATGGTAGATACCACAGAATTAGAGAGCCCTCTCTTTTTCAGAATGTGGGCTTCAATAGCCAGGCCGTCAAACCTAGGGCTGGTAAGGAAGGGTGGTATATCGGTCCTTGCGACAGCAGGTCCGGACGAAGTGGGAGGGTCCAAGGACTCCTCACTGACATTTTTACAATCTCCGCGTACCATGCCCTTCGGGGCCACGCTGGAGCCACCAGAATCACTGGTTTCTTTTCTACCCTGATTCTGCGGAGTAATCGCGGTAACAATTGTGGCGGTGGGAATGCATATATCAGCTTGAACCGATCCCAAGGGAACACTAGGGCATCCGAGCCGCAAGCTAGGGGATCCCTTGTGCGAGACACAAACCTGTCCACCTTTGCGTTGAATCTGGATGCTAGCAGATCTACATCCGGTGTTCCCCACCGCTGGCATATTGCCTGGAAAACCTCGGGGTGAAGAGACCATTCCCCCGGGCATAATTGTTGGCGACTTAGAAAGTCCGCTCTCCAATTTTCCACTCCTGGGATGAAAACCGCAGATATGGCTGGGACATATCTTTCTGCCCACTCCAGGATGCAATTTGCTTCCTTCTGGGCTGCACGACTTTTGGTGCCACCCTGATGATTGATATATGCCACTGCCGTGGCATTGTCTGATTGAATTCTGACAGGGGACCCCTGGAGTTTGGATGTCCATGCTACTAGGGCATACCGGGCTGCTCGTATCTCTAAGAGATTGATGGGCAGGGCCTTTTCTGCTTCTGACCACCTGCCCTGGAGAGACCATTGCTCCAGCACTGCCCCCCAGCCGATGAGGCTGGCATCTGTAGTGACCACCTTCCAAGAAACCGGACTGAAGGGTTTCCCTCTTTCCAGATTCTGGGGCACCAACCACCAATGGAGGCTCTTGCGAACGGAAGGGGACAGGGACATTGGTAAGTCTAAAGCCTGAACTTTTTTGTTCCAGGCTGACAGTATGGCCCTTTGCAAATTCCTTGAATGGAATTGACCGTAGGGTACCGCTTCGAATGAAGCCACCATCTTTCCCAGCAGCCTCATGCAGAGACGTATGGATGGTTTTCTTTTTGTACCCACTAAGTGGGTCAAATTTCTTAAAGACGACACCTTCTCTGGAGGTAAGAAAATCTTTCTCTGATTTGAATCCAGCCTTAGCCCTAAGTATTCCAGACTTTTGACTGGTCTTAGAGCTGACTTGTCCCGGTTGATAATCCAACCGTGATATTCCAGATACTCGATTGTCTTGTGAATAGCTACTTCCAGCTTTTCCACTGAGTGGTCTATTAGTAGCAGGTCGTCTAGATATGCCATTATCGTTACACCCTGTGTTCTTAGATTGGCCAATAATGGGGCCAGAATTTTTGTGAACACTCGTGGTGCTGTGGCCAGACCGAAAGGTAAGGCTCTGAACTGAAAATGGCGCCCTTCTACTGCAAAGCGTAGAAATTTCTGATGGGCCGGAAAGATGGGAATATGCAGATAAGCATCCCTTATGTCGATCGAGGCTAGCCATTCCTGCCCTTGTAGGGCGGTGGCCACTGATCGGATCGACTCCATCCGAAAAGTCCTGATATTTAGGAACTTGTTTAGCCCTTTTAGATTTAATATGGGCCTCACGTCCCCATTTGGTTTGGGGACTGTGAAAAGGTTCGAGTAAAACCCGAATCCGCTTTCTTCCAGGGGAACCTTCATGATTACCCCTTGGAGCAATAGTTGTTCTAGTGCCAGAAGGAGGGATCCTCTCTTTTGGGGGTCTCTTGGCACATTTGACCTCATAAATTGGGCAGGAGGAGTGCCTTTTAACTCCAGCTTGTATCCCAGACTTACTGCGGAGAGCACCCATCTGTCTCTGATGGTGTCCCGCCAGGTCTCTGTGAACAACTGAAGTCTTCCCCCCACCCGATTGAGCGGGGGCAATACTTCATGCCTTAGGGGGAGGTTTTGTACCTCTCTTGATCCAGGGCTTCTTGTTACCCTGTGATTGTCCCTGATTTCTGCCCCCTGAATTTGACCGCGGAGGCCGTCGGAACTGCTTCACAGCCGATGTGCCCGGGACTGGAGAGGTAGGCCTCTTAAAAGAAGGACTTCTACCCTTGTTCTTAACCGGTAAGAGTGAACTTTTACCGGCAGAAATTTTCTGGATATATTTGTCCAGATCTTCTCCAAATAAGCGTTCTCCATGAAATGGGAAGCTAACCAGCAGTTTTTTACAGGGAGCTTCAGCAGACCAGTTTTTGAGCCACAGAAGCCTACGCATATGTACTATAGACAGCGTAAAGCGGGAGGCCTGTTGGATTGTATCCTTTATGGCGTCCACCGCAAAACACAAGGCTCTAGGCAGGTCAGCTAGGGCATGAGCCTGCTGATCTGGTAAGTCCCTTAAGACTTGTTTCAACTGATCTTTCACTGCTTGGCAGACTCCAATCGCTGCTACCGCAGGTTGTGTCACCATACTTGCTGTAGAGAAAGCAGATTTTAGTAAAGACTCCAATTTTTTATCTATTGGGTCTTTGAACATTGGAACATTATCTACTGGACATGTCAGTGATTTGTTAACAGAAGAGATGGCTGCGTCCACTATAGGGACCCTCCATTTTCTTATGAACTTATCCTCCATGGGATAGATCACCGGAAATCTCTTGGGGGGAGCAAATATTTTATCAGGATGCTCCCAATCCTGGTAAATAAGCCCTTCTAATAAAGGGTGGATTGGGAAGGAACAGACCGCCTGGGGAGCTTTTAGCGACCCCAGCGAGGAAACCGTAGTGGATGGTGGTTCCGCCAGAGGCATTTTAAATGCTGATCGGACCATGTTAGTCAGAGACTGAACCCATAATCTTTCAGCCTGAGAAGCTGAGAAAGGTTCTTCCACTGTTGATTCCTCTATAAGTGAATCAACCTCATCCTGATCCCCTTCAGGTAGGTCGATCTCTGTGTGGGGCTGTTCCTCCACTAACAGGCACTCTGAAGGAGGAGACGGAGATCGGACGCGCTTTTCCTGTGACAGGGAAGCAGCGATCAATGCTGTTAATCTCTCTTCCAATCCTCCCAGAGTTGAGGATAAAACCTCCTCTGTTATATATACAGGAGCAGGTGGACTGGGGACAGCCGCAGCACCAGGCATTCCTGCGGGGTTTCTACGGCTACTGACCTCTGCATTCTCAGGGGAGATTGGTGCAGTGCAAGCATGCCCAATATCCTCAGAGCCCGATGGAGACCCCTTTGGCTTCCTGGAAGATCTATTTCCGGAGCGTCTGGACGACATATCCTTTAAGCACAAAGCTGAGGTATTCCCGTCGTCATACACCAATTTTTGCTGGTAATAGTCTAACACAGGTGCTGCTATATACCAGCTGGTGTCCACTAAAGTGCCTTTCTATGGGGATGCCTGCATCAACCGCCTCTGTGTGCCACTGTTTGTTGCTAGCTCTGTTTGCATGCAGCTGACACTTGTACTGTGTCTTTTAACCATGCTGGGACGCCCGCACATGCGCAGAAGCGCCGCGGCGCGCATCGAGCGTCATCCACCCGCCCCGCCCCTTTTTTTTTCATAGGAGGCGCGTGCACGCGCCCGCGCGCGCGCCCGTGCGCCAATGGCGCCCTTTTCGAAAACCAACAGAGGACTAGGAGCCAGGGCCCTTTTTGCCGGAGGGCCTGTGCGGTGGATGAACGCAGCAACAGGGCAGAGGAAGTGGATTCCCTCAGAGAAACTTACCAGCTGCCTGGATCTTTTGAGTTGAGAAAACCAAAGATCCACATTTACAAGAAAAATGGACTACAGCGGCCTCTAGTGGTTTAACACAGGTACCGCGGTCCCTGTTTTTTTTTTTTTTTTTTTCTTGACTACTATTAAAATTTTACATTTTCAGTAGTTATAGGCAAACACAGATATTTAGCGGGAATACCGTTAGGTAACAGACAGAAAGACAAATTAGGCTTGGGGGTCCCCCAATAGAACCAAGTTCCTGAGGGCCCCCACTTACCTGATCCCCGCCGCAGGACTTTGTTTGGTCCACAAAAGTCCAAACTTCACCTATCACGGCAGGCATTGTAATTAAACCTTCAGGGACCGGGTTCCCAAGGATTCCACTCCCCTGGACCTGTATAGCACCCTGCACAGACAGCGTCTTGGTCGTGGGTATGACCAGAGCTCTGGATCCCAGGGTCCAGCCCTCCTAAGAGAAGCATTACAGGCAAAACCTTGCTCTTCTGCTGCAAGGCCCGGGTACCGACCGTTTAGCTATGAAGCTTTTTTGGTGGGATCCGGAACAGCTTACTAAGGCCCAAAAGAACCTGTACGCAAGCCCAGTGAAAACACATGTTACTCTTTGGCCAACACCTTAGACACTGGCAAAAAACTGAGGTGCTCCCGGGTGGGAGGGGCTTATATAGGGGAGGGTACTTCCGGTTTGGAATTGGCCAGTGCCAACACCTGAAGGTAAACTATATAACCCATTAGTAATGACTAAGTCGCTCTGTGTCCCGTGATGTACGAAAAAGAAATGGAACCTAGTCAAAATGATAGTTGTAGTTCTCACTTGATGATACCGATGAATGAAGCAAGCATTGATACCATGGGAAGCTGAGCAATGTTACTAGAGGAACTACAACCTTTTTAACGGCATTGATTTTATTGGGCCCATAGACATGCATGTTCATAAGACACGGACACATGGCTAGATGCCCTTTGGGGGAAAAAAAAGCTGTTTTTTTGCATTGTAAATCATTTCCATATAGTGATCTCTTGTGTTCCTTTTTCTGAGCCTTTTTCAAACAAGGTGTCTTGGCAAAATGCCTAAAAATTGATAAACAAAAAATTGTATACAAGCCAACAGGTGGATCAAGCCTGCCTTTTAGTAGCCATGGGTTTTCATTTAGCATCATTATGACTTTCTAGACACTGGCATCCTAACAACCAGTGACATCATCAGTTAATATGGAGGGTGTCTCTTGCCTCCACAGCATCCTTGTTTGACCCTCCCCTTCCCCTCTCCCTCAGCACTGGGGTGACATTAGCTGACTGATGGAGAGAAATTGAGGGAGAAGAGAAACATTGGAATACTAGTACCAGTGTGCAAAAGTGTATTTACTTTGGAAGAATAAATCACCTCCAACATTGGGTGTCCTAAGTGTGGATGTTGCTGCATTATATAAAGCCATTATAATCGTTTTTTACATTTTTAGAATGGGGTTTCCTTTGACTGAAAAAAGGTTGACAAACGTTGCACTATTATTTTTGCAGTTTAGCGTTGTCATACTTTGTAAACACTGAGGTTACACTGCATTTCACATGTCACACTAAACACATCACCCTTGAAGCATCCTCGACTAACCTTCTAAGTTAAATCACTGATAACATCAGCACAGGATTTCCTTCTCTTAACCATGTCTCTGAGCTGTACATGGTTTTAGGTATTGTATATCTATAGTGTTACCAGGGCAGTTACTCTTTTAAGAAAGATTTATTTATTTATTATAGGTACAAAGTGTTACTAAGCCCATGACCCTGCATTCACTTGATCTGGTCTCCCACAGTACACAGAAATACAATTATTTTAGTAAATATAAACTGCTAAATACCCTTTCTCATCAGCAGTATATAGCAGCCTTGTGACTTCTACCAGTACCCAACACTGGTTAAAGCTTGTAGGAGGAGTTTTCATTCTCTTCTGACTGTCCTATGAGGTTGCATGATTCCTGACCCTCTGTCTGGACAGTGCTGATCGGCCCTGTGCCAATCACACGCATCCCCGAAAAAGAAAAACTCTCTAGCAATACACACCAAACTGAGCATGTGCAGAATGCCTCTTAGGGCTCTGTACTATCAGGAGATGGATTGGGGAAAATGGAAGAAGGGGAGGATCAGAGAAGACAGCATCAAACAGCCTTTTTACACAATGCAGAGGATTAACCCCTTAGGTTCCACAGTGAATATAACAAGCATGCTTTACTGCATATACAGATACATTTTACTGTGGATTCAGTAACACGTTAATAAATATATTGCACCATCAATTTAAACAGCACTTTACATATATATATTATACATTCACATAAGTCCCTTCCCTTAAGGAGCTTACAATCTAAAGTCCCTAACTCATATTCATGAACACACATACTAGGGCCAATTTAGACAGGAGCCAATTAACCTACCAGCATGTCTTTGGAGTGAGGGAGGAAAGCAGAGTACCCGGAAGAAACCCACGTAGGCACAGGGAGAACATGCAAACTCCAGGCAGGTAGTGCCATGGTTGGGATTCAAACCGAAAACCCTAGTCCTACTAGGCAGAAGTGATAACCATTTAGCCACTGTGCTAGTTTATTAAGCCCCGTACACACATGCAAAATGTCAGGAGACAACAGCCGGTTTAATTAAAAACCAGCCGGCATTTTGCCCGTGTGTATGTTGGTCTGTCCGACAGGCAGTGCATGCTGAAAAACCAGCAGCCAACCGACTCCTGATCAGCGCTCTCAGCCAGTGGCAGGAACCGCTGATCTGAGTGTTCTGGTGAGGGCCGTCCCCCTGTCAGAACACAACCGCTCAATGGTTAGTACAGCGGCTCCGACCTGAGCTGACAGTTTTTCTTTTTTTTCATGCAACCCATAGGGTTGCATGAAAAAAAACTGTAGTGTGTACCTACTGTAGTGTGTACCTACCTGGCTTTATTCCTGCAGTCGACATATATAGACAATGTTATCAGATGTGATCTCAACATACAGCCCATCAGCCACCCTCAAATGTTAATGGTTTTTCTGTGTGTTAATTGCAGTACTGTATGTTGCTTAAGAATGCCATTGCTGGTCTGCACTGTACCTTTTTCCTAATAAAACCGTTTCTTCCTACAGAACCTGGAGAAACAGATGCGTCAACTAGCAGTCATTCCACCAATGCTATTTGATGCTGAGCAGCAACGTATTAAGTTTATCAATATGAATGGTCTAATGGATGACCCCATGAAGGTGTATAAGGAACGACAGGTCATGAACATGTGGAGTGAACAAGAGAAAGACACCTTCAGGGAGAAGTGAGTTCAAACTCTCATATATGTAGTATAATTTAAATCTCAAACTGTGGATACAAAGTAAATCTAAAGTACCCCAGCTCAAAATTGTTCATGCATTCTAGCATTGCTAAATAATATACATTCAGTAATATTACAGCTATATCTCTATAAAGTGTTGGAGCCAAGTACAAGAACAAATGAGTAAATTAATTTCTGTCCTTCTGTGTTCAGATGAGACTGATAAGGCTAAGTAGCTTGCAGGGGCTCTCAGCATACAGGTCCACTTGGGGCATCCATAGATATTATATGATAATTCCCCCATGTTGCTCAAAACAAGATTAGTTCTAGTCTAATGTCTATGGGGCACCCTCATACAGTCTTGCTAGCTATTCTTTCAGAGTGATAAGACAGTTGGACAGGCATAGAAAAACATGTCCGACTACTATTGTTCCCCACTAAGGCTGGCCATACATTCTACAATTTTCTTGTATACAAATTGTATAATGTGTGACCGGCTTAAGATGAGGTAAGGCCAGTTTAATCTGCGGGGAGTGAAACTGTGCTTCCTAAGGTCCCCTGTTACTTAATCAGGGATACTTGTGCAGGATCTTTTCCTGCAGATATTGTGAGATTGGTTACATTATGCATGCATGTCCGAATGTTTTTTGTATGCCTATATCAAGCTTTGCACACAGGAAGGAGCCCTTCCGTTATGTTCCAGATTGGCCAGAATTCCAGTCCAATTTTGCAATGGGTACTGTGAGATCATCTGCATGCATTTGTACACATAATTTTCAGATTTGTTTTTTTACCATATATTTTGTGTGCTGGCATTTACTGCAATCACTTAGTATAACCTTGACTTACAGTAGGTGCCGCCGATTTTGTGTCAATCTCTCCTCTTCTAGCAGCGAGATTGACACCCTACGAGGCCCGTCACGAGAGCCAGCGCCGAGCTGTCTCGTCATCGGGAAAGGAAAAATGTTTTTCCTTTCCCAATGAGCGACACGCATTGCTGACATTGAGGCCGGTGGACGGAGATGCGACGTGGATTCCCGCCAATACCAGGCAGTGTTTGGTATGAATCCTGAGCGGGAATTCCACGCCAAATTAAAATAAAAAACCTGCATGGGTTCCCCCTCCAGGAGCATACCAGGCCCTTCGGTCTGGTATGGATTTAAAGGGGAATCCCCTAAGCCAAAAAAACGGCGTGGGGGTCCCCCTCAAAATCCAAACCAGACCCTTATCCAAGCACGCAACCTGGCAGGCCGCAGGAAAAGAGGGGCCCCTCCACCCTCCTGAACCGTACCAGGCCACATGCCCTTAACATGGGGGGTTTGGTGCTTTTGGGGCAGGGGGCGACCTGCGGCCCCACCCACCCCAAAGCACCCTGTCCCCATGTTGATGGGGACAAGGGCCTCGTCCCGACAACCCTGGCCGTTGTTTGTCGGGGGTCTGCGGGCGGGGGGGCTTATCGGAATCCGGGAGCCCCCTTTAATAAGGGGGGCCCCCAGATCCCAGCCCCCCACCCTATGTGAATGAGTATGGGGTACATCGTACCCCTACCCATTCACCTGGTGGGGAAAAAATGTTAATAAAAAAACACACAGGTTTTTAAAGTAATTTATTACACAGCTCCGGGGGTCTCTTCTTCTGACTTCGGGGGGTCTCTTCTTCCGACTTCGGGGGGTCTCTTCCGACTTCGGGGGTCTCTTCTTCCGACTTCGGGGGTCTTTTGCTCTCCGGTGCCTTTTTCCTTCTGCCGGGCTTTTCCGCTATCTTCTTCCAGCTCTTTTGCTAGCGGAGAGGCCCGGTCTTCCCCGTCGTCTCGTCCTGCTCTCCGTTGTCCTTCTGCCGGGCTGCTCCACTATCTTCTTCCAGCTCTTTTGCTAGTGGAGGGGCCCGTTCTTCCCGTCGCCATCGGGGTCTTCTTCCCTCTTCTCCTCTTCGATGTTGACACGTCGCTTTCTTCCGCTGTAATGCCGGGTGTGCGGTGCACAACGATTTATATAGGCCTCTCATGACGTCACAGTCACATGCTGTGGGTGGCCCCGGAGCATGTGACTGTGACGTCATGGGAGCATGTGACTGTGACGTCATAAGAGGCCTATATAAATCGTTGCGGACCGAACACCCAGCATTACAGCGGGAGGAAGCGACGAGTGAACATCGAGGAGGAGAAGAGGGAAGAAGGCGACGAAGAAGACCGGGCCCCCGCTAGCAAAAGAGCTGGAAGAAGATAGCGGAGGGGCCGGCAGAAGGCAGAAAGAACCGGAGAGCAGAAAAGAGACCCCCGAAGTCGGAACAAGACCCTCGAAGTCGGAAGAAGAGACCCCGAAGTCGGAAGAAGGCCCCCGGAGCTGTGTAATTTCTTTTAAAACCTGTGTGTGTTTTTTGTTATTGACGTTTTTTTCCCACCAGGTGAATGGGTAAGGGTACGATGTACCCCACACTCATTCACATAGGGCCGGGATCTGGGGGCCCCCCTTATTAAAGGGGGCTACCGGATTCCGATAAGCCCCCGCCCGCAGACCCCCGACAACCAATGGCCAGGGTTGTCGGGACGAGGCCCTTGTCCCCATCAACATGGGGACAGGGTGCTTTGGGTTGGGGGGGGGCCGCAGGTCGTCCCCCTGCCCCAAAGCACCAAACCCCCCATGTTGAGGGCATGTTGCCTGGTACGGTTCAGGAGGGAGGGGGGGCCGCTCTCTCGTCCTTCCCTCCTTTCCTGCGGCCTGCCAGGTTGCGTGCTCGGATAAGGGTCTGGTTTGGATTTTGAGGGGAACCCCCACGCCGTTTTTTCGGCTTAGGGGATTCCCCTTCAAATCCATACCAGACCGAAGGGCCTGGTATGCTCCTGGAGGGGAAACTTATGCCGGTTTTTTGTTTAAAATTTGGAGTGGAGTTCCCGCTCAGGATTCATACCAAACACTGCCTGGTATTGGCAGGAATCCACGTCGGATCCCGTTCAATACAGTGTCGCGTCTCCTTCTTGCTATTGCAGCGAGCACAAGATGTCGGCACCCTGTCGCCGAGAATAGGATCGCGATGGATATACAGTGTCGGCGGCACCTACTGTATATTTACATGTTTATGCTGAGATAGCCCATGTTTGAAGAAAGATTTAAATCTTGGCAGTATCTTTTCCAATACATAGGGCCTTTTCTTATTTGGTTACAAAAATGGCCCTGCCCTCTAATTATCTGGTCTTAGTCTTGATCTTTTTCAAGATCAAGTTAAACAGTTGTTTCTGGGGACTGCATCTCATAAAATTAGAATATTATCAAAATGTATTTCAGTAATTCAATTCAAAAAGTGAAATTTATATATTTTATATATATTCATTACACACAGTGATATATTTCAAGCATTAGTTTCTTTTAATTTTGATGATTATGGCTTACAGCTAGTGAAAACCCCAAATTCAGTATCTCCGAAAATTAGAATATTACATAAGCCCAATAAAAATCAATGCGGCGTGGCATGGAGGCGATCAGCCTGTGGCACTGCTGAGGTGTTATGGAAGCCCTGGTTTCTTTGATAGCAGCATTCAGCTCATCTGCAACGCATCAACGCAACCTGGACTTCCATATCACCTCCATTCAGGCCCGGACTGGGACAAAAAATAGGCCCGGGCATTTTAGATTGAGCAGCTTTGTGGCGGCGGTTAATGAAGGGATGTGGGGTTCCAGGACCTTGTACCTCTGGACCCCTTTACATTACACAGCACCCTGCACCACTGAACCCCCTGCATGTTACACAGACCTCCCTACAGTGCAGACCCCCTCCCTACAGTGCAGACCCCCTCCCTACAGTGCAGACCCCCTCTCTACAGTGCAGACCCCCTCTCTACAGTGCAGACCCCCTCTCTACAGTGCAGACCCCCTCTCTACAGTGCAGACCCCCTCCCTACAGTGCAGACCCCCCTACATTACAGACCCCCCTACATTACAGACCCCCCTACAATACAGAACCCCCCTACAATACAGACCCCCCTACAATACAGACCCCCCCACAATACAGACCCCCCCTACATTACAGACCCCCCTACAATACAGAACTCCCCCTACAATACAGACCCCCCTACAATACAGACCCCCTACATTACAGACCCCCCTACAATACAGAACCCCCCTACAATACAGAACCCCCCTACATTTCAGACCCCCCTACAATATAGAACCCCCCTACAATACAGGACCCCCCTACATTACAGAACCCACCTACATTACAGAACCCACCTACATTTCAGACCCCCCTACATTTCAGACCCCCCTACATTTCAGACCACCCCTACAATACAGAAACCCCCCTACAATACAGACCCCCCTTCAGACCCATAATGTACCTCAGATCAGCGTGGGACTGCATGTTGGGTCCCCCTCCCCCTGTGTGGACATAAAGGAGGAGGGGGAGGCGGCTTCACTCTGCTCGGTTGTGTGAGACAGCCGAGACTGATCAGATCATCAGTGCCGCGGCCACCTTGCCAGAGAGAAGGGGATCGATGTGGGTCCCGGCCCCCTGATGTGCCGACGGGTGTCACTGTCACTCCTCGAGTACGGCTCTGACTCGCAGCTGAGAGTGCACTGGGGCAGTGGCGTCAATAGGGTTGGTGTCACCTGGTGCGGCAAAACATGGTGTCACCCCCCTCCTGTCTTTCCTGCCCAGTGGCCCTGCAGGCAGCGCACGGTCACGAGGTGCACCCCCAAATGACCCCTGTAAATTAAAGTATTGGGTGGTATTGGGTCGGCTGGGGCAATATAGGGCAGGTTGGGGTGATTTAGGGCAGGTTGCGGTGATATAGGGCAGGCTGGGGAGGCATAGGGCAGGTTGGGGTTGTATAGGGCATGCTGGGGTGGTATAGGGCAGTTTGTGGTGGTATGTGGCAGGCTGGGTGGCATAGGGCAGGTTGGGGTGATATAGGGCAGAGTGTGGTGGCAAAGGGCAGGTTGGGGTGGTATAGAGCAGTTTGCAGTGGCATAGGGCAGGTTGCGGTGGCATAGGGCAGGCTGGGGTGGTATAGAGCAGTTTGCAGTGGCATAGGGCAGGTTGCGGTGGCATAGGGCAGGTTGCGGTGGCATAGGGCAGGTTGGGGTGGCATAGAGCAGTTTGTGGTGGCATAGGGCAGGTTGCGGTGGCATAGGGCAGGTTGCGGTGGCATAGGGCAGGTTGCGGTGGCATAGGGCAGGCTGCGGTGGCATAGGGCAGGTTGGAGTGGCACGCATAGGGCAGGGTGCGGTGGCATTGAGCAGGCTGGGGTGGTATGGTGCCAGGTTAGGACTCTATGTAGTGACTCTGACTGCTGTGTCCTCGTTTCTTTTTCCTTCAGCTGTGGGATCAGCCCGAGTGAACGAGTCTGTGAGAGGAGTGGAGGGCAGCCACACCCCCAGCTCCGCCCACCAACTCCGGCTGCCTCCGGAGACATTGGAGATGATGGGGAAGACGTGACATGCTGTCTGGCAGCCCGCGGGCCGTCGCGGCCCACCAGGCATTTGCCCGGTATGCCCTATGGCCAGTCCGGGCCTTCCTCCATTCATGCAAAAGGAGCCCTGTCCAAGTATTGAATGCATACTATACTGTACATGGACATACTTTTCCTTAAGCCAACATTTCTGTGGCTACAGCCGCGGTTTGCGGGCGGTATTACCGCGGTATCCCATTCATTTCAATGGGAAGGAGCGGTGTAGGAGCGGTAAACACACCGCTCCTCCAAAGATGCAGCTAGCAGGACTTTTTTTAAAGTCCTGTTAGCGCTCCGCTCCAGTGTGAAAGACCTCGGGGCTTTCACATTGGAGAGAAAGGAGCCGCTGTTTAGGCTCGGTTTGCAGGCGCTATTTTTAGCAAAATAGCGCCTGCAAACCGCCCCAGTGTGAAAGGGGCCTTATTGAATTGAATTACTGAAATAAATTAACTTTTTGATGATATTCTGATTTTATGAGATGCACTTGTATATGAATCATTTGTCCAGTATGGACGCCAACATCTCTGATTGTTACTCCTGACATTGCTACCTTATTTCCAGTGAGTGTCAGAGTATGTGTGTTATATTTTTTGTCAGTAAAAAGGCAGAGAAATCAAATGAACACTTTCAGCATGTAGGCAAAAGAAATCGAGGTGTTTAGACATATCTGAGTAGCAGGTTATTTTACCCAGAAAACTCCTGTTACCTGTGGAAATGTTAAAAAAAAAAAAAAAAAAAACCTGATACTAAACCACCTGGGTACTAAAATTATTTTTAAAGAATTTACCCCTTGCGTATTGTAATCATAGTTGTGAGCTGGATTCTATTAAGTTTTTCCTTTTTAATATAAAGGCTCTTGTCTTCTTATGGCAGTAGGGGGCATGGAAAATCTTTGCCCGGGTGTGTATGGGCTATTATGTTTCACACTTTGAAACTGATCGTATTGACATAGTAGCCTCCAATCAGCCAAACTCCCCTTCCTGCAGTCATATTGCTTCAATGATCATCTTGTGCGTTGTATGGTAGTAGTGTTGTCCACAGAATATTAATGCCATATTATATTTTTGTGCTTTATGAAGTACAATCTTACTCAAGATTAATTTTCTATGGTGTTTCCGAAAATGAACCTTACTTGGCCACAAGTAGTTTTGTTTGGCTGTGGCTTTTATTAATGGTCCTCAGTAGTTTTTCCTCTTAATTTCTTGATGGAGATTTCATGTTAATGCAGTGTGAATATTTTTTATACGACATGAACGGTGCAAAAATTGCAAGCAGAAAGAAAAGGACTAGTCACCAGTATTGCCAATATTACTGTCTCACCGTGTCTTTTTCCTCCCTGTGTCTCTGTTTGGAGGCAGCCATCTTGGTAAAAGAGCAGGGCTTTGTGCTCTTATGTCAGAGCTTTTTACTACCTGATTACCAGAGGAGGAATGATTGAGAAGTAGCAAGAGAGGTGGAAGAAGCATAGGTCCACAGAACGGATGAAGCAGAAGTTTAGAGATCTTGCATTGTCGGTCCTCCTACAGCTATCTTTTTAGCAAGGAGAACGGTAAGCAGCACAGTAGTGAGTATACAAATCTCATACTGCTAATATTCAAAACACTGCAGATACACAGGCAGGAGGCACAGCCATTGTTGCTACTTTGCTGTTTTTCAGGAAGAATTCAAGAAAAAAGGCTCATTGTTAGAGAATTGCAAAGACACTATTAACATTTCAGGTTGTTTGATATAAGTTAGCTAATAGTCACTTTTTTTATAGTTAAGGCCCACAAAAATGTAAAGTGTATGTAAGGTCAAGGTTTATCAGTATTGCGTAGAGTGGGGAATGGTTAGGGCCTCTGCCAGGTTTCCATTGCTGTCTGTGCCCCTGCTGGGGAGATTCAACCCAATTATTGGTCCTGGTGACCAGTTATGATGATGCAGCCAATAATTTTGAGTTGTGGTAAAACTGGAGGTGAATGTAAACCTTTATTGGGATCCAGTGACAACTGTCTAAGAGCTGATCTTCTCTATCTTTGTAGAAATTTACTCTCACATCCTATTGTATCGCTGTGACAGAAATAAAAGGTAAATGTTACTAAAGGGATGCTCAAATGCTCAACTTCCAAAACCCCATGGTTTTTAAATACGCCTGTTCACACCTGAGCATGCTGTTGTTTGAAGCTTGTAGATTAAAAAAGTACTTGAGCTTCTTTTGAGCTACAAAGCTCATGTGTTTTTGGCCCCAAAAGACTCCAATGGAAGTGTGTGAAAAAGAGAGAAACCAGCTTAAGATAATAGTAAAAACCTGCTTAAGCATCAGCCATCTGCAAAAACATGCAAAAACACCTGTACAAATGCTAAAAAAAAAAAAAAAGAAAGGCCACAAATTGACTATAAAGACGCTCAACCCAAGTATGAATACAGCCTTAGTTCAGGTGTGGCTGTACAGTATTACAGTATAGTTTAAAAAGATGGGCATAGCTTTGTAAGGAAAGTGTGAATGACTTTTGATTTGAACTTAGTATTGAAGGAAGCAGATTAGGTCGGCCATAGGCGGTTCGAATTTTGGCCGGTTATATAGGAACCGCCTGAGAGTCGAACCATATATGGGCAGGCTGAATGTACCAAGTTAATTGATCGATCAACTTGGGTACAACCAGCCTGCCAGATTTTACATATGATTAACTCTAGTGGCTAGTATAGCCGGTAGTCTTCTCCCGGCTGGGATGGCCCCAACTGTTGTAATATTACAAACCTTTTTAAAATGTATATAAACCCAAGAACAAATATGTAATTATAATTTACTCGTTTTTAGCTACATTAGGTTTCTTTTCAGGCTTTGTTTCCTACTTCATACCTCTTTTATGAAGTATGATCTCTATATAAAGCAGAGTATTAAAGATATTGAAAACACGTTTTTAAAGTGTGTGCTGCTGTATTCTTCAAATTAGCTTAACTTGCAACAATGTTCAAAGAGTTTCTTGGTAGTAACTTTGTATCTTTTTTTTATTACATTTGTGGATTATCATAGCTGTAGTAGAATGGAGGCTAGAAAGTATTGTAATTATTAAAAATCGTTTTTCCAAGACTGACCACATGCAATCAATCTTCTCTTGTTCTAGTAAATCATTTTCCTCTCGAGGATGCAACAAAATCACTGCAACATTCTTCATAAATTAGTCTGCTTACTCCGACTCATCGGAATAGAATTGTTAAGAAATATCCATGACTGAATGTTTATAAAAGGCTAAATATAACTTTGTATACTTTTCATCAAAAACTTTTACTTTCTTTAAAATAGGTGTATTATATGGTTCATAATCGCGATATATACATTACTAGCAAAAACTACAGCCAAATCGGAACCCCCTGATATCTTTTCCACCCTGATCCCCTTAGGTCATGAAAGGCATAAAATATTTACCTTTGTTACAAAAATTCCTGTTTCAGGATGTCTTAGTGACTGGTCATGTTACTGAATGCCTTGATGGTTAGGAAATTTGGAGAGGAAAGCGATAACGAAGTGATTTTATATAAATTTATATAAATAAATATATATATATAACTTTTTTTTCATATCTTTATTTTATAAATTTTCCATTTTACACAAATATACATAACATAGAGTATGATTTTGGGTATCCTATAAAAACAGCTATAGACCATTACCATTATGTACATTCATTCCTACTTCTTTATCTTGAATATAATGTCTTACATTTTCTCAATCAGTATATATCGATCCAGGATCCCAAAATTATTGTCCAGACTCATACAAACTTAAAAAACATAAGTCCAAATAACCCTACCCGTACCCATCCCAAAAGAAAAAATATATATATAAAATTTTTACTAAATTATGCAGACACCTGCTGATGAGAGCAACATAAATAATATGTAAATTAATATAAAAAGTGTATATACAATAGGAGATTAGATATCTGTATGTGTGTGGACATGAGTGGTAACAAGTACAGTGGGTATAAAAAGTCTACACACCCCCCGTAAAATGTCAGGTTTCTGTGATGTAAAAAAATGAGACAAAGATGAATCATTTCAGAACATTTTTCCACCTTTAATGTGACCTATAAACTGTACACATCAATTGAAAAGCAAACTGAAATCTTTTTAGAGGGGGGGGGGGTCTAAAAAATAAAAATAATAATGGGGTTGCATAAGTGTGCATACCCTCTTATAACTGGGGATATAGCTGTGTTCAGAGATAAGCAATCACATTCTAACTCATGTTAAATAGGAGTCAGTACACATCTGCCATCATTTTAAAGTGCCTTTGATTAACCCCAAATAAAGTTCAGCTGCTCTAGTAGGTCTTTCCTGACATTTTTCTTAGTCGCATTCTACAGCAAAACCCATGGTCCGCAGAGAGCTTCCAATGCATCAGAGGGATCTCATTGTTAAAAGGTACCAGTCAGGAGAAGGGTACAAAAGAATTTCCAAGGCATTAGATACACCATGGAACACAGTGAAGACCCTCCAAAATTGATGAAAAGACGAGAAGAAAACTGGTCAGGGAGGCTACCAAGAGGCATGCAGCAACATTAACCACTTAAGGACCGCCGCACGACGATGTAGGTTGACAGAATGGCACGGCTGGGCACAAGGGCATACAGGTACGTCCCCTTTAAGATCCCAGCCGTGGGTCGCACACGCGCCGCCGCCGTGCTCGCGACCCGGTCCTGAGCTCCGTGACTGCACCCGCGGATCTGATCGCCCCCGGTGTCCTGCCATCGGGTCACAGAGCTGAAGAACGGGGAGAGGTGAGTATAAACAAACCTTTCCCCGTTTTTCCTAGTGGCAGTGTCAGTGATCGTCTGTTCCCTGTCATAGGGAATGACAATCAGTGACGTCACATGCCAAGCCACGCCCCCCTTCAGTTAGAATCACACATTGGGTCACACTTAAACCCTACAGCACCACTTACAGGTTAACCCCTTCACTGCCAGTGTCATTTTTACAGTAA
Source organism: Rana muscosa (assembly GCA_029206835.1). NCBI lineage: Eukaryota > Metazoa > Chordata > Amphibia > Anura > Ranidae > Rana > Rana muscosa. The sequence goes on from CM055116.1 coordinate 945,996,387, forward strand.
TCAGTGCATATTTATAGCACTGATCGCTGTAAAAATGACAATGGTCCCAAAATGGTGTCAAAGGTGTCCGATGTGTCTGCCATAATGTCGCAGTCACGATAAAAATCGCTGATCGACCGTCATTACTAGTAAAATAAAAAAAATAAAATAAAAATGCCTTAAAACTATCCCCTATTTTGTAGACGCTATAACTTTTGCGCAAACTAATCAATAAACCCTTATTGCGATTTTTTTTTTTTTTTTTACCAAAAATATGTAGAAGAATACGTATCGGCCTAAACTGAGGAAAAAATTTTTTTTAGATATTTTTGGGAGATATTTATTATAGCAAAAAGTAAAAAATATTGCATTTTTTTCAAAATTGTCGCTCTATTTTTGTTTATAGCGCAAAAATAAAAACCGCAGAGGTGATCAAATACCACCAAAAGAAAGCTATATTTGTGGGAAAAAAGGACGCCAATTTTGTTTGGCGCCACGTCGTATGACCGTGCAATTGTCAGTTAAAGCGACACAGTGCTGAATTGCAAAAAGGGGCCTGGTCCTTTAGCTACAAAATGGTCCGGGGCTTAAGTGGTTAAAGGAGCTGCAGGAATATCTGGCAAGTATAGGCTGTGTGGTACATGTAAAAACAATTTCCCGCATTCTTCATATGTCTGGGCCATGGGGTAGAGTGTCAACATGGAAGCCTTTTCTTACTAAGAAAAACATCCAAGCCCAGCTAATTTTTCAAAAAAACATATGAAGTCTCCCTAAAAGCATGTGGGAAAATGTGTTGTGGTCTGATGAAACCAAGGTTGAACTTTTTGCCCATAGTTCCAAAAGATATGTTTGGTGCAAAAACAACACTGCGCATCACCAAAAGAACATCATACCCACAGTGAAGCATGGTGGTGGAAGCATCATGCTTTGGGGCTGTTTTTCTTGAGCTGGAACAGGGGCCTTAGTCAAGGTAGAGGGAATTACGAACAGTTCCAATTACCAGATATTGGCACAAAACCTTCAGGCTTCTACTAGAAAGCTGAACATGAAAAGGAACTTCATCTTTCAGCATGACAATGACCCAAAGCACAAATCCAAATCAACAAAGGAATGGCTTCACCAGTAGAAGATTAACACTTTGGAATGAAAATCCGATTGAAAATCTGTGGGGTGATCTGAAGAGGGCTGTGCACAGGAGATGCCCTCAAAATCTGACAGAATTGGAGTGTTTTTGCAAAGAAGAGTTGGCAAATATTGCCAAGTCAAGATGTGCCATGCTGATGGACTCATACCCAAAAAGACTGAGTGCTGTAATAAAACCAAAAGGTGCTTCAACAAAGTATTAGTTTAAGGGTGTGCATACTTATATAACCATATTTTAATTTTTACTTCCCTCCACCTAAAAAGATTTCAGTGTTTTGTTCAATTGAGTTATACAGTTTATAGGTCACGATAAAGGTGGAAAAAGTTCTGAAATTATTTATCTTTGTCTCATTTTTTTACATTACAGAAATGTGATGTTTTAATAGGGGTGTGTAGACTTTTAATATCCACTGTATGTGTAAATGTGGTTACTTTACATTTTTAAGTAGTTGGATAAGAGTGAAAGCAAACTGTGGTCTAGACTGGACTGTGATAACAGTAATTCGGATAAAATGTATTAAGTCTGAAGAAAACATAATCATGTCCAGGGATGACAAACTGGCAGTCAATCGTATGTTTACTGGGGAGTGGCTTAGCCTTGGGACATTCCAAAAACCATATGTTGTGAACAGAGTGGAATAGTATAATGTGAACACGGCAAAGTTATTTTGGAATATGTTGAGTAAAGTGCATTGGGGAAAGATTGTAACTTTAAAAAAATGTTTTAATGCATTATATGGCTTGGGAATTACTGTATTTGCTTAGATACTGATATGGATACTCCAGGGTAGGGGAGATGTAATATTCTCAATCCCTCTAATCCCAAAGACCCTATAGTTACAGTATATTGTCATAATTAAGAAAAGTGTTATGTATACATGTGATGAAAGACAGTCTTTGTTGTGTGTTACAAATTCACTTTGAAGCTTATATCCAACAATGACAAATTCAGTATTTTATTTAGAAATAGGGGCATTGTAGATGTAGCATATATGTTGTGTTTACAGCAAAGGATTTTGTAAAATCTCCCTATCCCATTAACTATTTTTGGGCCACTTCTGGTATAAACTTCAATCTTGTTTATGAGAACAGTAGGCAGTGTCAGGACAGGGTCCTCTGCTACCCAAGGCAAATATGCCAAAGTGCTAAAAAGTAAAAAAAAAGCAGCACTCTGGGTTTCTGAATTCTGGGGTACTCTGTGTGTAATGGCAGCATCCAGCCAGGTTAGAGAAGAGATCTCTATAGGGACCCATATGGCTTTGAAAACCCGATAAAGGCTCACATTTTCCCTGCTGTGTTGTGAAATGTCCTAGCAAATGGCATGTACGCATGAATTGCTCTTACTTGACATACAAAGTTTAGATACCTCATTCCATGATGTTTAACCCATTGGAGCAAAAAATACAGTTGGCATTACTAATGACAGGTATATGTGACTAATAAAATAAAATAGTCCTAAAATGTATTCGGCTACATTTTTTGAGGTAAAAAAAATAAAATATGTGATTGTTATTTAGTTTGTGTGAAAGTTATAGGGTCTGCAAATTTTGGTGTGTATGTACAGTATATATTTGAAAATTGATAAGCCCTGATGTTATGACTGCCTATTTCAATTTTTCAGGCCCTAAAATGCCAGAACAGTACACATACCCCACAAATGGCCTTATTGTAAGGCCTAAGTTGTAATTTCTTTTGCCACAGTACTGTGGAAAAGTATGAAAGTAAAAAAACTTACCGTATTTATCGGCGTATAACATGCACAGGCGTATAACACACACCCTAACTTTAAGAGGGAAGGTTCAGGAAAAAAACTTTCCACAGCCCCCTGCGTATAACACGCAGGCACAGTTTACACTGCATTTTCAGGGTAAAAAAATGAGTGTTATACGCCAATAAATACAGTAATTGTCATTTTAACAAGTTTATTTATCACACACAGCATAGGCATACTTACAATTACACCCCAAAACACATTCTACTACTCTTCCCAAGAATGGGGACACCATATGTGTGAGATGGATTTACAGCTGGCTTTCTTGGGGCATAAACTAGGCATCTCCAGGACAAGATAAACCCCCAAAAAATGACCATGTTTTGAAAAGCAAAAACTCCAAGGTATTTTCTAAGAGGCATAGTGAGTCTTTAATTTTTACCTCAAGTTTTTGGAAAATGTTTTTTACTTAAAGTTGTCAATAAGATATTCCTAACACACAGCATGGGCATACTTAGAATTACTCCCCAAAGCACATTCTGCTACCTCTTCATAGTATAGCAATACCACATATGTGAGACTTTTTCACAGCCTAGCAACATAAAGAGGCCAAAACCTAAGAAGCACCTTCAGATGTTCCAGGGGCATACATTATACATCTTATTTCCTGACTGACTATCACATTTCTGGAGCACCAGGACAATGGAAACGAATACAAAATTACCACATTTTGAAAACCATACACCTTAAGGTATTTACTAAGAGGCATAATGAGTCTTTTGAAAATGTTGTCATGTTTTTGGAAAATAAGAAAATATTTTTTTTTTACACAAAGTTGTCAATAATAGGATATTTCTAACACACAGCATGGGCAAACTTAGAATTACACCGCAATACGCATTCTACTACTCCTCCTGATACCACATGTTGTAAGACTTTTTCACAGCCTAATTACATAGAGAGACCCACAATTCAGAAATCGCCTCCTCAAAGGCCATTTAAAGGCATAAATAGTGCATCTAATTTCCCGAGTACTTTTCACATTTCTGAAGGCCCTGGAGTGCCCGTAAAATAACCACATTTTGGAAAGTAAATACCGGAAGGTATTTTTTCATAGGCACGTTGAGTTTTTTAGAGACTTCATTTTTTTGCCAATAAAATAGGAAAGAAAATTATTATTATTATTTTTTTTTTTTTTACACAAAATTCTGTTTTATAGGATATTTTTTCACACACAGCATGGACATACTTTTAATTACACCCCAAAACACATTCTGCTACTCCTCCTGAGTATGGGGCTATCACATGTGTGAGACTTTTTCAATGTTTGAACTGATTATGTACCGGACATTGCATCTTGTGTATAACAAAGATCAAACAATTGAATCAAAACAGTGTACTGTAAGGGTCGCCTCTGTATGAGTGGTCAGGGAATTTACAATCCCAATTCCAAAAAAGTCGGGACGCTGTGTAAAATCTGCATAAAAACAGAATGCAATGATTTGTAAATCTGATAAACCCCTTTTTTATTCACAATAGAAAATGGAAAACATATCAAATATTTAAATTGAGAGAATGTACCATTTTAAGAAAAAAAAAGAAGGTAATTTTGAAATTGATGGCAGTAACACATCTCAACAAAGTTGGGACAGGGCCATGTTTACTATGGTGTAGCATCCTCTCTTCTTTTGACAACATTCTATAAATGTCTGGGAACTGAAGTTTTTGGAGAGGAATGTTGTCCCATTTAAGCCTGACATGGGATTCTAACTGCTCAGCAGTCCTTTTTGTCGTGTTTTTCATTTCAAGATGTACCAAATGTTTTCAATTGGAGAAGGGTCTGGACTGCAGGAAAACCAGTTAAACACGCAGACTCTTTTCCAATTTGAAGCCATGTTGGTGTTTTTATGTAGATTTTACACAGCATCCCAACTTTTTTGCCATTGGGGTTGTAGTTTCCATTCCTATATGCCAAAAAAGCCTAGCCTACTGGTACATGGCTGCCCACCGGAATGCCATGTTCACTGGCCAGGAGGCAGAACAAAGGGTGAACAAAAGAGTTCCTGTGTTTCCAATAGTGCAGTTATCACCAATGGATGGCTGAGACTGGTGTCTCTCAGGAATGTAGTCAGCAGGATATGCAGATGGTTCAGTTCCGGTTGCAGGCAGAGACATTGTCAATAAGCAGACAAATGATCAATCCAGACAGCAGGCAGAAATGTGGTCAATAAACAGGCCAGGGTCAGTGCAGGCAGAGGCAACATTGCACTGGCAATGATCAGGAATGCTGTTGCTCACTCTGGTGACACTGTACTGATGTGGTGGAGATCAGAGACACTGTTGTGGCTTTGGTGACAGTGACACTGGTGTGTTTTGCGAACATTGTTTTTGGCTGTACTGCTCTAGTGACATTGTCACTGGCTCGACAGTGATCAGGAACACTATTGCTGGCTACACTGGTCTGGCAACACTGTGACTAGGGTAATGGTGATCGGGTACACAGTGACTTGTTGGTCAAACTGTGTGCGTTCAGGCCTTGCACCCGCATGGATGTCAGATTGGGAACAGCGGCTGTGTGCGTGCAGCTGCTGTGTCCTAATATACATTGATGGGACTGCCTGCAGGAGGGTGCATGGAACACCTGGCCCTCACACAGGCTAAGCATTGATACATCCCGTGTGAACGAGACCTTATGATGATGCTGCGATTGGTGTGGCGGTGATCAGGGACACCGTGACTGGCGTTACTATCGGGTCTTGTTCACACGGAGAGTATCAATGCATACCCCATGTGAGGGTAGTGTTTACTTACCTGCACGGCGGTGCACTGGTGTTCCAAACCCATGCAGGCAGTCCCAACAATCTCTATTGGGACACAGAGGCTTCTGCTCCCAATCTGACATCCATGCAACATCCACATGGACGTGAGATTGGAAGCAGCCGCTGTGTCCCAATAGACATGAATGGGACTACCTCCACAGGGATGAACAGAATACATATGCATGCCCTATGGTGACACTGGGACTGATGTGGAAGTGTTCAGGGACGCTGGTTGCACTGGTGTAGCAAATAAGGGCTTGTTCACTCACAGGTGGGGTGGTGGTAAAACCCTGCGGTTGAGCTGCATTTTTACTGCCCTCACCAGCTCTCCCCTTAAGAGTTCCATTCCATTGCTCCATCAAATTGCTACATGTATGGCCATAGATAGTTTCATTGAATCTCATGTCTCTGTAGTTTCAAACGTTTAGGGATATGTAATTGCACTACTTTGTCTCTGCCCCATGGTCCTGAAGGCTTGTTGTAATCTAGACATAACTATATGGTAGCTTCACTTCATTTTCATCCAATGGGGATCTTTAGTCATATTATTTATTTCTTGGAAAAGTTATAATAAAAATCCCAACACCAGCATTTTTTTTTTCTTTTACTGTAAGGAGGTGAAGTGACAAATATCTGGTAAACAAATGAAATGCATGGCAAATCATATTATACACTTGATGTTAGGGCTGGGGAAAAAATCGATTTGATTTAAAAATCGAGTTGGTAGGTCAAATCGATTCATAATTTCAAAAAAATCAATTTTTTCGTTTTTTTTTTCTCCCCCTCTTCAGTATAGCGTACAATACATACATTTTGCATTTGCCAAATCTTCCTTCAGGGTTTCCGTAGCGCGCTTCTGGCTGCGCAGCCGTCTGCCCCTCTCCTCCCCCGAGGGCAGCGCATGCATACAAAAACAACATGGCAGAAACAGCCGGCGAAAGAGAGCAGCTCCTTCCAAAGAAATGTTTTTTGACTTCAGTCGTGTGCAGTTGGTTTGGATTTACGGCATCTGATGAGGAACAGACAACACCTCGATGCAAACACTGTCTTAAGGCTGTTGTTGCTGGTAGCAGTACGACAAATCTGTTTCAGCATTTAGAGCGAAGACATGCGGCTGAGTGGGAGAAGTGTTGCCTTCTTCGAAAAGAAAACCACTCTAGTGGCGTTAGCACCCTGTTTGCAAAGCAAACAACTCTTCAACAAAGCTTTTCAAACAGTGTACCGTATGAGAAGAGCGGGGCAAGGTGGAAAGCCTTAACGGAGGCATTACCCTCTACATAGCTACGGATATGCTGCCAGTTTTCTCTGTTGAGAAGAGAGGGTTTAACAACAAATAATTTGGATGTTTAACAATCTTTGATGCACACTGCACAGTGATTTTCCAGTTAGAGAAAGGGTTTGCCTTTGCAATTTTGTTTATGTTGATGCACTTTAATTACAATAAATATATATTTTTAAAATATATTTACAGTTCACAGTTATTTTGTTTTAAATGGGGGGGGGGATCGTAAATCGAGTTTTTTATTTTAAAAAAACGCACATTTTTTTTAGGGGAAAAAACGGCCAGCTCTACTTGATGTTAAATTAGAGCTCCAGTTATGGTTTTGTTGCTGTATACTGTCTTTAACGTAAATATTTGTTCTTGGAGTTCTCTGAGAATTGAATGTTTACGAGTTGACATACAGTATATTCCCCAAAGGCAACCATGCACTAAAATGTCCATAAAAAAAATAGGCACCATTTTTGACAACCAGCGCATTACAACACAGGGTGGTGCATTACAACACAGGGTGGTGCATCACAACACAGGGTGGTGCATCACAACACAGCGTGGTGCATTGGAGCTGGCCCCCTGGTGCCTTGGGGGTTCATTCAAAAGAATGCCACTGCAATGCGCTAACGCACATAATGTATGATAATTCCTGTTGGTGTAATTCACGCATTAACGCAAGGCACCAAAGCGTGAACCCAGCCTGAAGGAACATTCCAGAATTTGTGGAGTGAACATGCACTTTTTATAACTTTTTATAACTTTTTTTAACAGATGAATGGCCTACAGTGTGTTTTGTTGTGACTTTCACAAAGCCTGCACATTTGATAGGGCCTAGTTCTGTTAATGCGATTGCTGGTCCCCTGAAACCTGGACTAAAAAGAACCATATGTGTCGCACTTAAATAATTGCCTTTGTTGACCAGGGCCAGTACTGTATGCAGTTTAACCAAGTAACATATTTTAGCTAATGATACTCCTGCTCGGCAGTGTAAAGGAGCCCTATCCAGTGTACAATTAATCATATTACAAAAACAGACTTAAAATGAGAATCACCTAGAAACAGTCTTTGTGGCTGATTTCAAGATTTTCCTTCTCATGAGCTACAGCCACTGTGAAAAACGTTTTAATGGCTTAACATATCTTAATATGTCTACAGCGAAGAATCAGACATAATAACAAGATGATGTGAACCGCCTACAATCTTATGTATGTGTATTAACCCTGGGCATGTCAGTAACCAGCATATTGGCCAGATGATGTGTTTTGGGGTTTTCTTTGGAGTACATACTCATTTATAATTGGTTATTCATTTTTAAAATAGAACTTCACCTAAAAGGGAAAGTTCTGCTCCCTCTCCCGACTACTTTTGGTTGTTTTCTGACAGGCCCCCCCCCCCCCCGAGCGGAAGTTTGCTCCCCCCACCCCTGCCCGAAACCTTCTGGGAGATGTCACAGCTCCCAGGAGGTTGCAGGTCCATTGAGAGAGTGCAGTGCTATTTGCACATGCACAGTGTGTAGCACCAAGAAGTCACAGCCAGCTTTCCACATCCAAGATGCTGGCTCCGGGGACCCAAAGACCGGTGAAGAACTGGCCTGGGTGAGGACAGCGCTGGATCCCCGGACTGGTAGGTGCATGTTTATTAAAAGTCAGCCGCTACAGTAGTAAGGATGAGCTCCGGCGTGTTTGCACACTCCACGCGCAGAGCCCGCCAGGAAGTCGGCACCGCACTGCGCTAATCGCAGGCAGTGAGACATTTCCCAATCTCTGCAGCTGAGCATCGAGACAATGTCTCCCTGCCTGTGATTAGCGCAGCGCGGTGCCGTCTTCCTGGCGAACTCTGCACGTGGACTGTGCGAACACGCCGGAGCTCATCCTTATACAGTAGTTGTAGCTGCTGACTTTAATTTTGTTTTGAGTTCCTTTTTATAAAGTTTTAAATGACATGCAGATTGCAGGCACAGGTTTTGGATAAATCTATTGCAGACTAGTTGGAGTGATCTGTACAAAAGCTGTGATACATTTGTCTACAGTGAAATGGAACAGAAAGTAATCTGTTCACTGAAGTGACCTATCCAGGAAGTTTAGCCTCTCCTCCTCCTGACCAGTTTTCAGCCGACAGCGGGCTAAATTTGGCTGTCAACTTTTACAGTCAGGATCCTCCCAGATGCCTGGACTGTGCTGGAGCTCCCCTCCCCCCCCCCCAATCCCTTGGAGTTCACACAACCTATCAGAAATTACTCGTGCAGAGGGAAGACAAATTAGACCCAAAATCACCCTTAGTGCTTTGGATTGAGATAAGTACACACTAAATAAAATATGCTTTTTTCTTGTAAAAAAAGAAAAAGGAAATATGCTTTTTCATGTCAGATGTTTACAACCACTTTAATCTATCGAGGATTTATTCAGCATTTCAAAAGGCACTCTGTAAACATTTCTTCAGACTGTTCTGTGATTTGAGTTCTACACCATACCTTATTAGTCCCCTGCACTCTGTTTTTTTTCATCTTGGATTGCAAGCCCTTATGAGCAGGACCTTCATTTGAAAGAGTTTCTTCTACCTTACATTTTACAGTAGTTTTTTTACATTGTATTCTAACTTTATTTGCGATCCTTTTTATGTGTTGCTTTTTTTTTTGTACAATGCATTGCAAAACGTTATTTTAATAAGCGAATGCCATCACTGATTACACAGTAATAATTCCGACCCAGCAGACTTTGAAATGCACGTTTCAAAGCTGAACTATATTATAGGGCTGATTTGTGAAAACGTGGGCTGAAGTGGTATTACTATCCAAAGCAATTAATAGGTTTAATTTCCTTTAATTTTCAGAGAGAGAGAAAAAGAAGTAGATCTGGTTGTTTTATGCAAAGTTACTACATTACATTTGATGTTATGTATATCCAAGTGGTTTGATTTTATAGCCATACAAAGGTATACCAGAAAAAGTAGCAAATAAGCAATAGGATTTCTAATAGCCAATCATTTTGTTTTACAATCTGGGAGTAAGCCATTATAATTTAATAAAACTAAACATGCACTGCACTTAAGCATTCTTTTACAATGGGCGCCTACAGTGCCTTGCAAAAGTTTTCACCTCCGCCCCCCTGGCATTTTTTCGTGTTTTGTTGCCTCACATCCTGGAATTAACATGGATTGTTTGAGGATTTGAATAATTTAATTTACAGAACATGTGCACAACTTTGAAGATTGTTTTTTTTTTTTGTTTTGTTTTTATTGTGAAGAAAACAAAAAATAGGACAAAATAACAGAAAAAGTCAATGTGCATAACTATTCACCCCCCTAAAGTCAATACTTTGTAGAGCCACCTTTTGCGGCTATCACAGCTCCAAGTCGCTTTGGATAAGTCTCTATGAGCTTGCCACATCTTACCACTGGAATTTTTGCTCCAGCTCCTTCAAGTTGGATGGTTTGCGCTTGTGAACAGCAATCTTTAAGTCTGACCACAGATTTTCTATTGGATTTAGGTCTGGGCTTTGACTAGGCCATTCCAACACATTTACATGTTTCCCCTTAAACCACTCAAGTGTTGCTTTAGCAGTGTTTGGGGGTCATTGTCCTGCTGGAAGGTAAACCTCCGTCCTAGCCTCAAATCACACAGAGTGGTACAGGTTTTGCTCAAGAATATCCCTGTATTTAGCACCATCCATCTTTCCCTCAACTCTGACCAGTTTCCCAGTCCCGACTGCTGAAAAGCATCCCCACAGTATGATGCTGCCACCACCATGTTTCACTGTGGGGATGGTGTTCTTTGGGTGATGTGATGTGTTGGGTTTGCACCAGACATGGCGTTTTCTTTGATGGCCAAAAAGTAAAATTTTAGACCAGAGCACCTTCCTCCATACATTTTGGGAGTCTCCCATGTGCCTTTTCGCAAACTCAAAATGTGTCATTTTGTTTTTTGCTGAAAGTAATAGCTTTCTTCTGGCCACTCTGCCATAAAGCCCAGCTCTATGGAGCGTATGGCTTATTGTCGTCCTATGTACAGGTACTCCAGTCTCTGCTGTGGAACTCTGCAGCTCCTTCAGGATTACCTTAAGTTTCTGTGCTGCCTCTCTGATTAATGCCCTCCTTGCCCGGTCTGTGAGTTTTGGTGTCTCTTGGCAGGTTTGCTGTTGTGCCATGTTCTTTCCGTTATTATTGATTTGATGGTGCTCCTAGGGATCATCAAAGATTTAGATTTTTTTATAACCTAACCCTGACTTGTACTTCTCAACAAAACTGTCCCTTACTTGTTTGGAGAGTTCCTTGGTCTTTATGGCGGTGTTTGGTTAGTGGTGCCTCTTGCTTAGGTGTTGCAGCCCCTGGGGCCTTTCAAAAAGGTGTGTATATGTAATGACAGATCATGTGAGACTTCAATTGCACACAGATGGACATCATTTCACTAATTATGTGACTTCTGAAGGTAATTGGTTACACCAGAGCTTTTTATGGGCTATATAACAAAGAGGGTGAATACATACGCACATGCCAATTTTCCGTTTTTTATTTGTGAAAAATAGTTTTATTTATATATTTTTCGAATTTTACTTCACCAACTTAGACTATTGTGTTCTGATCCATCACATATAATTTAGATTAAAAAAACATTGAACTAAAGGCTGTAATGTAAGAAAAATTGGTAAAAAGCCAAGAGGGGTGAATATTTTTGCAAGGCACTGTATATCAATAGTCTTAACTGACATTGACTATATACATAGTTGCCAGTGCTTTATGTTAAATCTTTAATGCCTTTTGGGTCCAAACCAGTCTGCCTACTCTATTTTAACTCTGCATCTTTGGAAAATTGATTTATAAAATAATACATGGCTTGTTAAATACTTCTCTTAAATAGTTAAAATTCAGGTTAATCTTCCAAACACCACATATCATCTTGTCTGGCCACCTCTACTTTACTTTAAAATCACTGAATCAGAAGAAGTGAAGCATGTAGGTGAGGAAATCCGAATGAAATTGTTTATTCTGCTCAGCACACTTTTTCCAGATCACTACATGTCACTAGATCAGGCAGCCAGAAAACTAGTATTTTCAGAAGAGCAGGTCAACCATTGCAAACCCATTCTTCTTCAGGACAAACTTCTATTTTTTTTTATCAAAGGCTCCATTGCATATATGAAATCTGTTTGCATGCTGATAGTGCAAATGATGTGACATGATGGTGACATGATGTTGGCACTGTACAGGAGTATGAGAAGGACATTCCACTGTGTGATATTATTGTGATATGTAGCGTGGTGAGAATTAAGAGTTTATTATGGTGTGAAGTCTAAGCTGTTATGTTTTTCTCATTACAGATTTATCCAGCAACCAAAGAACTTTGTGTTCATTGCTTCGTTCTTGGAAAGAAAGGTACTAATATTAATTTTTTATAGTTGTCTGAGAAACATTTTTGTTACATACTGTATGTTTTTCTTAGGACAGCCATACATGATCCATTTTTTATTTTATTTTTTCGTTCACCCCGGGGGGGGGGGGGGTTCACATTTGATGTGGATGAGGTATCACTCCCCTGAGCTATTGTATAGCTATACATCGATTAGTGTTGCCGACTATAGGCAGCGGCACTGATCATTTGGGAAATAGCCTGCCAGTCCCCCTGGACTAGCTGGTTGTACACAAGTCAACCCAATAGATCAAATTCAGTACAACTAGCTAGCCCAGGGGGACTGGCAAAATCACCAGGTTTTTCACAATAAGCAATACAAAGAGAACAGGATACTTTTTAACACAAGTACATGGTACAGCATGCACATATCGGGAAAATGAAATATTAGGGTAACACATTTTTTTACGTTAAATCAACCTTTTTCATTGTAGAGTTGAATGGGTCAAAGATCATTAGGAATAATCTAATCTAATTTCACTGTTTGAGTAAATGTCAACTTTTTTCCTTGGATTTTCTATCATATTAGGACCGATTGACTACTCGAGAACAAAAGAGTATGTTCAAAATTGAAATTGGTGCCCATGGCAACCGGCAGATTTTTTTTATTTGTTTGATTTTTGAGAACAATAAAAGTGAATTAATTGATACAGGTGACAACTACAGTTTTGCTCATTTATTTTCATCTTTGTATTGAATTAGGCTCATTGTTTTAAGGCAGTACCATTTACAGAAAAAAAAAAGAATAGCACTTCGTGTATATAATCAGGCAGAGATTCATGAGTTTGGAGCATGGTCAAAGTCAACTTTTCTGAAAGTGGAGCTTTACATATTACTTAAAGTGGTGTTGAACCTAAAAACAAAAATGCTGCTTTCCAAGGGAGTCTGCACTGATCCTCCAGAATGAGAAACCACCCTAAGACAGGAAGTGTGTTACTGGCAGGATCACCAGGTGAAAATAAAGGGAAAAAAGCCTTAAAGAAAGTTAATGCAGCCACCACATCTAAGGATTGATAAGCTGCAATATGTTACATTTTTATATTTGGGTTTTCTACCCCTTTAAGGGTATACAAGTTTGTGTCTGCTGATTATTTTGAAATGCTGATTAAATTGTGGTTATGCATTTTTTTGTCTTAATCCTCGTACACACGATCCGTTTCTTGGCAGGGGATTGTCTGTTGACAGACTTTTGTCCTAAAATCTGACCGTTGTTACGCTCCTTCTGACAATTGTTGTCCAACTTTCGGCCAACAAATGTTGGATGACATGCTAGTAAATTTTCGGCGGACAACGTTCTGTTGTCTGACTTTCGTATCGTCAGTACACAAGTCCGTCACGCAAAAGTCGAAAGTACAAACACGCATGCTCGGAATCAATGCTCACCAAACACAAAATTAGCAGAAGGAGCCCAAAGGGTGGCGCTCAAGAGCTGAAATGTCTCGTAGTACGTCACTATGTTCATATTTGTTGGCCGACAATTGTGTACCATTAGTATGCAAAACAAGATCCAGGCACACGCCTTAAAGACAAAAATCAGACGCTCGGTTGGCCAACAATCGGATCGTGTGTACGAGGCTTAACTTTGTGAGCCTACAATTCTATATTCTGCAGTAACTCAGAATATACACTATATTACCATAAGTATTGGGATGCCTGCCTTCTACACACACATGAACTTGAAAGCTGCACTTTAGTTTTTTTTCTTACCTGCAAGGCAAAGGCATAATGTGCGAGTATGCATCGCATACTGAAATTTACCTCAAAACGAAGCCTTCCAGTGATGCGATGTCATCACTGAAGACACGGCGTCCATCTTCACCTGGTCTTCCTTTCCGGGTTTGCGTACTCCTGCTCTGTGACTGTCCGGAACCGCGATCACGTCACTCCCGTGCATGCATGCGGGAGCTGCCGGTCATAGCACAGGGCTCTAAAGAAACATCACGGGCAGCCATTTCTTCAGAGCACATGCGCCAGTGATTACACTGACTGCATGTACAATAAATATATGCTATATATAACGGTGCATGTTTAGGAGATATTTACACTACCTATAGGTAAGCCTTATTTATTATAGGTTACGTATAGGTAAAACTTAAGGATGGAAGTTTACTTCCTCTTTAATGGCATCCAAGTCTTAGTCTGTAGAGTTCAGTATTGAGTTGGCCCACCCTTTGCTGCTATGACAGCTTCAACTCTTCTGAGAATGCTGTCCACAAGGTTTAGGAGTGTGTCACAGTGTTCTGACCTCAACCCGATAGAACACCTTTGGAATGAATTAGAACGGAGACTGGGCACACAAAGGCGGCTTGGGATCGAGCATGCACGAGTGCCCCCATAGCAAGCCGCTTGCTGTGGAGGCACTTGGCAAGACGGGAGTGGCCAGGAGCACCAGTGGGGGACCCAAGAAGAGGAGGATCTGGGCTGCTTTGTGCAAAACCAAGGCTCAGAGCAGGTAAGTATAACATTTTAATTATTTTTTTTTAAATAAAACAAGCCTTTTAATATCACTTTAAGAGCCTAACTTAAGTATATAGATTTATATATTTTTGTGAAAAAATTAATTTGGTTCAGTGTTGGCACCAATGTACTTCTATTAATATGTGGGTATTCTCTCTGTTTCACAGACTGTGTCGGATTGTGTTCTTTTCTACTACCTGACCAAAAAGAATGAGAACTACAAAAGTCTTGTACGAAGGAATTACAGACGGCGAGGAAAGAATCAGGTAAGGCATTATTTTTTTCCCTTTTTAAAGTATAACCTGGTTCTCCTATAGATATCCGCTGTAAACAGTGACTGTTTTCAAAATAAATCAGTAGGCCACATTTTAACTGCTTTACCGCTGACTGTTGTAACTAAACGTCCAGAAAGCACCCCTATTGTGATGGGTAGAACCGCCCATACGTCCTTGCTTATGTGCCAGCCCGGCTTTCTCTTGTAAAAAATAAATAAATTACCCTTGAAATGTATCAGAATATACAATGTATTTCAGCATTGTCATACTCAGGGATTTGAATAAAAGATAACGGAATTGTTTGCATTACGTAACCTTCACCAGAAAGTGATTCAATGAATGAATCTATTCATTAAATCCTCCAGCTACAACAAAGAACGAGCGATTGAAATTGGAGCTGGGGGTAGGATCTTAAAGGGCCACAAACTACCACTAATGTGGGATTGTTTTTTTGGGGGGGGGGGAAAGAGGATTTAAATTTCGTTGACCACAGCGTGATTGTTTTAAGGGTGGCTTTGAGTTTGACATCCACCCATTGCATGCAATACAATGTCATCCTTCATAAACTTTCTTCGACTAATAACGGAAGACTTGTACTTGGCTTCAGTGGATGGCTTTAAAAGGCTAAGCCGCCTAAATACCAGTATGTTTCCTTATTTCCAAAACATTGTGCCCAATAAAAAGGACCAGGATGTCCACTTTCCAAAAAGAGGTTATTTTGGGAGTGTTTGTACTGTCCTGAAATTTTTTTGATGTGTTTTATTAATGTAAGGGAAGCAGTTGTTTTTTTTTTTAAAAAATTGTATTTTTTCCCCTGTTTTATAGTAAATAAAATTGGTTAAAAACCACCAAAATACTGCGTCATCTGTCCCAAAAAATGGTTACAAAACATTTTGGTAGATTGTTACATGATTGAGTATTTGTAAGTCAAATTATCACAGCACTGAAAAATGGCCTGGAAAGGAAGGGAGTATAATATCCCAGCCCTGAAGTGGTTAAAGGGGATTTATTGAAAATCTGAAATCTTCCTGTGCGTTATACTTTTGGTGCTGTTTTGTTTTTTCTGGACTACAGATTTCACCTGTTGCTGAGATATATTACTGTATGATACAACGTTGACATATAGTGATTACACCTGGGTTCACACTACATGTGGTGTGAATTCACAGCGAATTTGCTTCAGATTTGGCACCACATCTAAATCGCAATCCATGCGAACCGATTGCGGAGCGTATGTCAAGTTAACGACACCCCGCAATCGTTTTGCAAAAGGCAACGTGATTTGCAGAATTGGATCGCATGGGTGGGAACACCTATGCGATCCGATTCTGGTGCAGACAAAAAAAGGGTCCTGCACAGTTTGGTGCAAATTGAGCCATACAAATCCAAGGCTCAAATCGCACCCAAAGACACTGCATGTAATTCGCACAGCAAGGTGCTGCGTTTCCTGTGCAAATTAAATGCAGTGCCCCACACCGCATCAGTGTGAATTAAAGCCCCGTACACACAGTCCGTATGTCGGGAGACAGCGTTCGGTTAAAATAAAAAACGCAGACATTCGGCCAGCTGGGTTGCATGAAAAAAAAACTGTAAAGCCTCGTACACACGGCCGAAAATCTCGTCGTTAAAAACATGTTGTTTTTTTACGACGAGATCCTTGGACAAGAAACTTGTCCCGGCCGAGTGTACACACGCTCATTTCAAAGAACCCGCGGTTCTTTGAATGGACCGTACGCGGTGACGTCATCGAATACGACGAGCATGCGCTCGTCACATTCGATGCCGTCGCCGCCATCTTGGTTCACCCTACCTATGCCTAGGAAGCTACCGTGCATGCGTCGAAGTCATTTCGAGCATGCGCGGGCTTCCCGGCGAACAAGGTAAGTGTACACACACACAATTTTCTCGTCGAGAAACAGGCTGACGAGAATCTCGACAAGAAAATAGAGAGCAGGTTCTCTATTTTCTCGTCGAGATTCTTGACGCTTTTCTTGACGAGAAACCATACACACGAACGAATTTCTCGGCAAGAAATCTCTGCCAGCGAGTTTCTTGCTGGTTCTTGCCGAGAAACTCGGTCGTGTGTACGAGGCATTAGTGTGAACCCGGCTTTATTGTGAGAATCATGTAATATTCTGGTTGAATTAGCAAGCACTTCAGACAAAATCAGCATGAGGCTAAAAGGATGTTTATCAAGGTGTGTGTGTGAACTTTTCATGCTTGATTGGAGTAATGAGCTAAGTTGTTTTGCCTAAAACTAAGACAAATACAGTAAAACCTTGGTTTGAGAGTGTTTTGCAAGACAAGCAACACTTTTTAAAGAAATTTTGACTTGATAAACAAGTGATGTCTTGATATAAGAGTAGCGTCATGTCACAACTGTGTATAAAAGAGAAAAGAGAGGCGCCTCGAAGTGTAGCAATATGGTTACATTTAGCAACTCACATGGTTGATGATTAAACCAGGCACTTCTAAGTATGCAGGCATCCGGGGTAAAGCTGTCCACATAGACCATTCTCCTCACCGCCACTGATGTCAGTGCTTAAAGCCTCACTTTCTGATCGCTCTACTGCAGGGTAGTCTTCCCTGTCACGATTGCAGACTGACAGCGGTGAGAGCCGGCGGTGTGGAGGATGGTCTATGTGGACAGCTTTATCCCAGATGCCTACTTAGATGTGCCTCTTTTATTCATCAACCATGTGAGTTGCTAAATGTTGTACCTTCAATAAATGTAACCATATTGCTACACTTAGAAGCGCCTCTCTTCTCTTTTACACTCTGTAGCTCCTGCTGGATTTTGCTTCTAATCCCCTTGTGGAGGCTTCAATTTGTGGATGGACATTTTATGGTTACACAACCTATTACGTTGCTATAATCTTTTTATATGGACTATAAACTGAAAGACCAATAAATAAATGGTTGTGGAACGAATCATCTGAGTTTCTATTATTTATTATGGGGAAATTTGCTTTGATATACAAGTGCTTTGGTTTACAAGCATGGACAACAATTTTTTTTTTTTAAGTTATTCTTCCTGAAAAATGTTTGGTGATTTATGATAGACCCTTCAAACTGAACACATACTGTATACAGGATCAGAATGACCCTATCACATAGGAATCTTGAGAAATATGAAATTAACTTTTAATGACTGTTTCTGACAAGCTGCGTGAGTTCAACAGGGCTAAAAGTGTTTTACTGCTGATTTTTATTTGTACTCCGTGTCCAGTGCATCCCACTGCAGTGTCCAAAAATATTCAGCCAGCATTGATGGATGCCATTTGCTCCGATACTGATGGCAAAGTCTTGGTGAAAGCTTTCATCGTGTTCGTCACTGACCACACCTAGATTTTTGGAAAGAAGTACAAGTGTGAATGCAGCAAATTTATTTTCAGAGGCATGTTATACTTCATGGTCTTGTAAGCTGTAAGAAGTTTGTCAACTAGCTGAATGTGCAGTAGTTTGGTGCTCTGTATTTTCCAACGACATCCTTGAATGCCTTCCAGGTGTTTTTTTTTTTACTGGCCCCACTAAGGCCGGCCATAGCCGGTTTGAATCTTGGATGGTTCAGCAGGAACCACTTGAGATTTGAACCGTGTGGGCAGGCTGAATGTACCAAGTTGATCAATCGATCAACTTGGTTACAACCAGCCTGCCAGATTCACCTGCAATTATCGCTATGTAGCTGCTATAGCCGCTAGCAATAATCACGGTCTTCCCCCACCTGCTCCCGCTCCCCGCTGAGAGAACACAATGTCTTGGCAGGAAGGATTCCACTGTCAGCACTGTCTGTGTTGATGGGGGAATTGTGCAAATTTCACAGTCTATAGCCTGCCTAACAGATCTTTTAACCACTTGTCATTGATAACCCATCTGATCCGTGGATCAACAAAAATGCCCTAGTTAAACTTGGGCATCAGTTATTCCTGAAACCATTTCAAATATTGAAACCCTTCACCTGCCTTGTTTATTGCTTTCACATTTTATATCGGTCCAGATTTTTTGAGAAGCCGAGTCAAGCAGCACGATTAATTGTTAAAAAATCGAAATCTCGATTTAACCCCCCTCACGATCTCTATGCAGTATTTCCCCAGTTCATTCATGTAACAAGTGCAGAGAGTTCTCTGCTCACTCACAGCTGTCAAAAAAAAAAAAAAACGGGCAGGCTGACAAGTTTTTCACAACATTGTTAGGGCTGGGAGTTGACTATAAACATTGTAACATTTAGTTCTTTTAGAGATCAAAGGAATGAACTTCGGTCTGTAAATGAGGTCAGTTTAACCACTTAAAGACTAAACCTTTTTCTGACATTTGTTGCATACAAGTTAAAATCAGTATTTTTTGCTAGAAAATTACAGTAAAACCTTGGTTTGAGAGTAACTTGGTTTGAGAGCGTTTTGCAAGACAAGCAAAAATTTGTAATACATTTTGACTTGATATACAAGCGATGTCTTGATATACAAGTAGCGTCATGTCACACCAGAGTATAAAAGAGAAGAGAGACGCCTCTAAGTGTAGCAATATGGTTACGTTTAATGAAGGTACAACATTTAGCAGCTCACATGATTGATGATTAAAAGAGGCACATCCAAATATGCAGGCATCTGGGGTAAAGCTGTCCATGTAAACCATCCTCCTCACTGCCATCTACTCCATCCCTTCCACTCTGCACTCCACGACGGTTCAAGCTACGCTTTCAGATTGCTCTACTGCAGGGTAGTCTTTCCGGTCACGATTTTAGACTGACAGCGGTGAGAGCTGACGGTGAGGAGGACGGTCTATGTGGACAGCTTTACCCCGAATACCTGCATACTTACATGTGCCTCTTTTAATCATCAACCACGTGAGTTTCTAAATGTTTTACCTTCATTAAATGTAACCATATTGCTACACTTTGAGGCGCCTCTCTTCTTTTTTATACTCTGTAGCTTCCAATGGATTCAGCTTCTAATCCCCTTGTGGAGGCTTCCATTTGTGGATGGACATTTTATTATTACACAACCTGGTCATATTGCTATAATCTTTTTATATGAACGATAAACTGAAGGACCTATGAATAAATGGTTGTGGACCGAATCATTTGAGTTTCCATTATTTCTTATGGGGAAATTTGCTTTGATATACAAGTGCTTTGGATTACAAGCATGTTTCTGGAACAAATTATGCTCGCAATCCAAGGTTTTACTGTACTTGGAACCTCCAAACATTATATATATTTTTTAGCAGAGATCCTAGAGAATAAATTGGCGGTTGTTGCAATATTTTTTGTCACACTGTATTTGTGCAGTGGTCTTTTAAAAGCAATTTATTGGGAAAAAATTGATTAATTTTTATTAAATAATTAATAAATAAAAAAACGAAACAGTAAAGTTAGCCCAATTTTTTTTTTTGTATAATGTGAAAGATGATGTTACGCAGCGAGAATCCTAATCTTTATTCTAAGCAAAAAAATTGAGATTCTCATTTTAGCCAGAATCATGCAACTCTAAAGCCGAGGCAAAAATATCTTTGTTTGGTCAACAAGTGGTTCACATGCCACATTTTTTTGTAATAGACAAACTTGTTCCGCTGCCATTGGTCCCATTCACATATGTAACAACAGTACCTGGTGTATCTGAGCTACATTCCAAGCAGCAGAGCCACTGTTTTTAGATCTCCAGAGATATTCCAGTTGTACTTGGTGTACTGGACGTACTTCAACAGCAGTTACATGTTTTTGTATGTTTCTTTAATGTGTGCAGCATAGCCAAAAGTCCATAAGATACTGCAAAAAGTGTTCAGGAAGCAGCATTTTTGTTGTCCAGTGTTGTCCTTTTAGTTGTATCAGAAAATTCTGTATGCACACCCTGTACTTTAGCTTTACCACACTCAGAGATGTGAATAAAAGATAACTAAATTGCTCTTATTTCATAACCTTTGCCAGAAACTTCATTTGAACTATTAAAAGGAGAAGTAAAAAAAGAAAAATCCACATACATGATGAGCTATGAAGGGGCACATTTGTTTTCACAATTTTCCATGAGCACAATTATAGGAATGCTATGGTGCACAAACATTCTAAGCTGACCTTAAGTAAAGCTTGTTGAAATGTCTCACTACTAGTGGGTCCTAATGCTTTCTTCTATGTAGAAGGGTCACAGAGTAGCTACTGTCCCCAGTTGAAGATCATTATGATGATCATTAAAGTATGGGGGAAAAAGGTTTCCCCACTATGTTCAGCATACACCAAATCTACTGATAATCTCAAAATGTATTTTTCATTGAAGGTAACCTCTGCATTTACATTTTCTTATGTTCAGTTTGAGTTTCCCAGATTTGTGCAAATCATAAGTGTTTGCCTTTTCTTCAAAACTTAATCTATTATTTTTGGTTAAGTGCTAGAAATGTATCCTTTTTAAAGCCTTTAGTTCAGTTTCAGAATATGGAACAGGTTAAACAGCTGTCAGTTTTTTAGATATATTTTGTGTTTTACTTTACACTGTCACTTAGAGCAGTGGTCTCCAAACTTTGTAAACAAAGGGCCAGTTTATTGTCCATCAGACTTTGGGGGTTGGCCAGACTGCGGCCATTGGGAGTAGGAATTATGGCATCAGTGGACGTAAACAGTGTATCTATGGCATTAGAGGGAGGAATAGTGCCCCATTGTTGGTGTCAGTGGGAGGAATAGTGCCTCATTGTTGGTGTCAGTAACAGGAATTATGCCCAATTGTTGGTGTCGGTTGAAATCAAATTGCCCCAAGGAGCGGATAAAGACAAGCAAAAGGGCGCAGTTTGGTGACCACTGACTTACAGTAACAGGCCTTGTGAATGGTGAAATATTGCCTTTTGCAGCCACAACATTTTCATTTGTTTTAAAGCTCTGCTGGTAGAATAAAAGAGAATCTCTGATCAGTTGGTGGGCATAGTACTGGCAGTTCCACGCTCACAGATTTCAACCAATGAGTCCTTAATGTTAAGTAGTACTTACAAGAAACAGGTCATCAAGGATTGCTAGAAACCATTTTTAGGACACAAGCACAGAAACTTTTCTCAATTTCTGAAGAAAATTAAATTAATTGCCTCTTTCCACGGGTTATAACTTGTTCAGTGCACACTTTTAAGAAATAATTCTGGTTTAGCAGTGGTTGTAGTGTTGAATTTACCCTCTTAAAGGTGAAATCTTATTTGTAGTGCCTATAGTAGTAGCAGATAAAAAAAAGTCTGCCGGGGCCAGATAGATTTGAGAGTAAATTGCTGAATTTTCTTGGTATTGATGTTTTATATTCACGCTACCTTTTCTTGTATAGTTCAACCAGTTAGGTGGCAAGAAAGTTATGTATATTACATGAAAGACTGTCTTAGAGGAAATATTTACTTTTGTACACATGCTGTATATCCTATAAGCATAGCATAGACCAGTGATGGCGAACCTTTTTGAGCCTGAGTGCCCAAACTGCAAGCCCAATTTTTTTTTTTCTCAAAGTGCCAACACTGCAATTAAACTTGAATACTGAGGTTTAGGTTTAGAAAAAAAAAAACTCGTACAGTTGTCCAAACTTATTAACAGCTATTTTTTTAAAAGAAACACAATAACAGAGCTTTCTGTTAAACATTTTTTTTTTTTATTGAAAAAAAAAAAAAAACAACAACTGTACACGTGCATGTATTTTTGCATAAGGATACATTTGCTGAGCACTGGTAAGGATACATTTGCTGGGCATAGTTAAGGATGCCTTTGCTGGCCATTTTCAAAGATGGCTTTGCTGGCCATTTTCAAAGATGGCTTTGCTGGCCATTTTCAAAGATGGCTTTGCTGGCCATTTTCAAAGATGCCTTGGCTGGGCACTGGTAAGGATGCCTTGGCTGGGCATTATTAAAGATGCCTTTGCTGGCCATTTGTAAAGATGCCTTTGCTGGCCATTTGTAAAGATGGCTTTGCTGACCATTTGTAAAGATGGCTTTGCTGGCCATTTGTAAAGATGGCTTTGCTGGCCATTTTCAAAGATGGCTTTGCTGGCCATTTTCAAAGATGGCTTTGCTGGCCATTTTCAAAGATGGCTTTGCTGGCCATTTTCAAAGATGGCTTTGCTGGCCATTTTCAAAGATGGCTTTGTTGGCCATTTTCAAAGATGCCTTGGCTGGGCACGGGTAAGGATGCCTTGGCTGGGCATTATTAAAGATGCCTTTGCTGGCCAATTGTAAAGATGGCTTTGCTGGGCATTGGCAAGGATGCCTTGGCTGGGCATTATTAAAGATGCCTTTGCTGGGCATTATTAAAGATGCCTTTGCTGGGCATTATTAAAGATGCCTTTGCTGGGCATTATTAAAGATGCCTTTGCTGGGCATTATTAAAGATGCCTTGGCTGGGCATTGGTAAGGATGCCTTGGCTGAGCATTGGTAAGGATGCCTTTGCTGGGCATTATTAAAGATGCCTTGGCTGAGCATTAGTAAGGATGTCTTGGCTGGGCATTTTTAAAGATGCCTTTGCTGGGCATTTTTAAAGATGTCTTTGCTGGGCATTGGTAAAGATGCCTTTGCTGAGCATTTTTAAATATGCCATTTTTGGCCATTTTCAAAGATGTCTTGGCTGGGCATTATTAAAGAAGCCTTTGCTGGGCATTATTAAAGATGCAACTTGTGTCTTGAACAGCAAATACTGCATTAGGTAAAGATGCCTTGGCTGGGCATTGGTAAAGATGCCTGGGCTGGGCATTTTTAAAGATGCCATTGCTGGGCATTTTTAAAGATGCCTTGGCTGGGCATTGGTAAATTATGCCTTGGCTGGGCATTGGTAAAGATGCAACTTGTGTCTTGGACAGCAAACACTGCATTAGGTAAAAGTTGCTGACTAACATCACTTGCCATACGCAGGACTCTATCTTTAACAGTATTTCTGCTAAGTGGCATTTCAGAGATTCGTTGCTTAATTTTGTCCTTGTTTGGAAAATCATGAAAAAGGGAATTACTCACAGCCAACATGGCTGTTTTGATAAAATCGCCATCAGAGAGGGGCTTTCCATGTTTTGCTATGCACAGTGAAATTTCAAAGCTGGCATTTTCCAGATAATTTGTTTTAGAAAGATAGTTGCAAAAACTACGATACTGGCAGTGATAGTTTCTTAATTTCCCATCAAGAAACTCTTTTCTTTCAGCTTCACCAAGTTCGGCAACACTTTTGTGGTTGGTATCAAAATGACGTCTGACACTTGATGTGCGAGATACCACACTTTTACTACACAGAACACATAACGCTTTCCCATTGCGTTCAATCACTCCAAATGACTTTGTCCAGGTCTCTTGGAATGATCTTCCACTATCTGTTTTTAATTTAGCTTTTTTGGATGTACTCATTTTGGGGTGTTCAAGTCTAAAAAAACACAAAATGTATAAAATAAATATGGATGAAGCACGCAATACAAATATATCCCTACCTACCTATACCAAAAATATTATTGCAACATTTAACAAAAAAGGTAATAAACCCTGAATTGTAGAAGAGCAACTCACGGTTTTGTAGACAGATACACATCGTCCAATGTCCTGTGAAACAACAAGGCGTGCTGTGCAGGTGCCGACACCGCTCTGCTGGGTCTGGAAGCTGCTGTAGATTCTACAAGAACTGCAGAGAAGAATCCAGGAGAGAGGGCTGGAATGAAAACAAAATAATTTTTTGTCATTGTTGTCCATAGGGACACAGGAAACTACCATAGCCCGGGGGCCAGATGTGGGCATAAGAAACTCACATTTTTGTAATGTAGACAGATATAAGCTCAAATCGTCCAATGCCCTGTGAAACAACAAGGCGTGCTGTGCAGGTGCTGACACCGCTCTGCTGGGTCTGGAAGCTGCTGTAGATTCAACAAGAACTCCAGAGAAGAATCCAGGAGAGAGGGCTGAAATGAAAACAAAATAATTTTTTGTCATTGTTGTCCATAGGGACACAGGAAACTACCATAGCCCGGGGACCAGATGTGGGCATTAGAAACTCACATTTTTGTAATGTAGACAGATATAAGTTCAAATCGTCCAATGTCCTGTGAAACAGCAAGGTGTGCTGTGCAGGTGCTGATACCGCTCTGCTGGGTCTGGAAGCTGCTGTAGATTCTACAAGAACTGCAGAGAAGTTTCCAAAGGAATGGAATGAAAAAAAAATTGTCTTTAGGCCATTGGTCACCGGATGTAGCCCTTTGCTTGCGTTTATTAGGCCCATGGGGCACTGATTTATCCACTGATACCAACAATAGGTTATATTTAATCCCCCCAACTCACACGAATGAAGGGGTACACATTCCTCCCAATGACACCAAAGATAGGAGCACTATTCCCCCCAAATTATGTTTCCCAATGACACCTATAATGAGGCACATGAACACCAATGATGGGGGGTAAAATGTTTCCCAATGACACCTATAATTAGGCCGAATAACAATGATGGGGGGTAAAATGTTTCCCAATGACACCGATAATTAGGCCGAATAACAGCAATGATGGGGGGTAAAAATTTTCACAATGACACCTATAAGAAGGCATATGAACACCAATGAGGGGGGGTAATATGTTTCCCAATGACAGTTATAATTAGGCCAAATAACAGCAATGATGGGGGGTAACATTTTTCCCAATGACACCTATATTGAGGCACATGAACACCAATGAGGGGGGTAATATGTTTCCCAATGACACCTATAATTAGGCCAAATAAAACCAATGAGGGGGGTAATATGTTTCCCAATGACAGCTATAATTAGGCCAAATAACAGCAATGATGGGGGGGTAAAAAATTTCCCAATGACGCCTATATTGAGGCACATGAACACCAATGAGGGGGGTAATATGTTTCCCAATGACACCTATAATTAGGCCAAATAAAACCAATGAGGGGGTATTATGTTTCCCAATGACAGCTATAATTAGGCCAAATAACAGCAATGATGGGGGGGGGGTAACATTTTTCCCAATGACGCCTATATTGAGGCACATGAACACCAATGAGGGGGGTAATATGTTTCCCAATGACACCTATAATTAGGCCAAATAACAGCAATGATGGGGGTTAAAATTTTTCCCAATGACACCTATAATGAGGCACATGAACACCAATGAGGGGGGTAATATGTTTCCCAATGACACCTATAATTAGGCCAAATAACAGCAATGATGGGGCAGAATTTTTCAAAAAAACACAATGACACCAATGAGGGGGGTAATGTTTCCCAATGACACCACCAACATGATTAGGCCAAATAACAGCAATGATGGGGCAGAATTTTTCCAAAAAACACAATGACACCAATGAGGGGGGTAATGTTTCCCAATGACACCACCAACATGATTAGGCCGAATAACAGCAATGATGGGGCAGAATTTTTCAAAAAAACACAATGACACCAATGAGGGGGGTAATGTTTCCTAAGGACACCATCAACATGATTAGGCCGAATAACAGCAATAATGGGGGGGGAGGAAATGTGCCCCAATAATAATTTTGCAGTGCATTTTTTTTTCTCTCACCTTCCGAGTCCTGCAGCTCGTTCCTGCACGTCTTCTCCTCATGCTCTCTCCGCGTGTTCTCCGAGTCACGCAGAGGACGTCAGCGCTGATTTGTTTCGGCGGTGTGGATGAGACAGCTTCTTTGATTGGACAAGCTGCAAGCACGTCACCTCCGGGCGCTCATTCGATGTCACGCCCACTCGGACACGTCACCGCTAGCCCAGAGAACTGTGGGAAATGTAGTTCCTGGGCGTGGTGTGACGATTTTAATCTTTTAATAAAATGTAATGTGTGCAATTCTTGAGGGTCACGGCGTGCCCTCAGAAACGGCTTGGAGTGCTGGGAGCGGCACGCGTGTCACGCGTTCGCCATCACGGGCATAGACTGTGCACTACAATGCCAGGATTTTCTCTTGAATTACATTGAGATTTAGGGAAACAAATAAAAGATAGTTTTTCTCTACAAGTGGTAATCTTGTGATTGCTCTTATACCATATCTTCCCAGTTTTCCACCCAAACCTTTTCAAATCTGCAAATATTTGAGAATGGGAAATTTTTATATGTACAGATATTATATAGTGAGCCTGTAGGCTTTGGTTACCTTGTATGCTGTACACAGACTTTTAAAGCAGTCCCTTTTAGGTCTGATGGAGTGATCTGCGCATGCTCCAAAATGCATTACCACCCCCGTGCATTGCACCGTGGTTCCGGAAGTCAGGCGGCCATCTTGCCTCTTTCTGCAGCTGCTGGTTGGCTTCTCTTCATGGAGGTTTTGGTGTAGAGCCAGGAGTAAAGATCATTTACTGATCTGATATTTACTCCAGGGTCTTGTAAGTGTTTTTAACTGCTTATGCTATTAAATACTGTTGAATACTGCACTTAGAAGCACCTTCTTGTCTCCTTTTATGTTTATGCCAGAGTTGCTTCTCCTCATACAAAGTGCTGCTCCAGTGCTATTCAAGTTTCCATATATCTTACCAATGATGTGTTCCTGAAACAGCCTACTGGATAAACTATTTTGCAGAAGCGCCCTGTTTCCCTATCTCCTCCTACTTTTATGATGAATCTGTTTTTATTCGGTTTTAAACAGTATCGGATAATATAGAATGAAAACGTGTGTCAGCTCAATTTCAATAGATGCACAAGTATACATTAGGATCATAATAAAAAGGTCAACTATCACATGGATTTAAAGTGGAGCTCCACCCGATTTTTAGACCTTATCTTAATCAATGCACATAATGTAATTAATGTCCAAACGGGCATTGTTTTTTAAATTT
Source organism: Rana muscosa (assembly GCA_029206835.1). Classification (NCBI taxonomy): domain Eukaryota; kingdom Metazoa; phylum Chordata; class Amphibia; order Anura; family Ranidae; genus Rana; species Rana muscosa. Next base: position 946,024,195 of record CM055116.1, read on the forward strand.
TCTGGACAGTACCTTAGTAAATCTCAATTTTATAGCTGTTTCCTATCTCCTCTGCTCCGGGAATTCTGCGGGAGTTACGTCATATCCTTGTAACGCAATGTAACCTGGGAGCATTTGTCATAGCTCCCAGTATTCATTGCCGAGCCTTGCTGCAAGATATCGCGTTATTTCCAAAAGAGGAAGTGACGCATAACAACATGTACCGCTGCAGGTCTGTCGCGTAATGAGATGTCTGTTGACTTGACAACAGGGCGGTAACTTTCTGCGACGCCGCACATTCTAATGGATAACCCGGATGTTCATGTCCCTGCTCGCTGCAAAGAATTTGCATGAGCGAGAACAAGCGGTGAATGCTGGGAGTTCAGCATTCGCCGCAAGGAGGAAGTACATGCTTGTGGGATTCTCATGCCCACAAGCAAAATGGCAATCCTTAGGAAAAGATAATATAAGTTATCCTTACAAACTGAATAGCGATGCGGTGAACTTAAAGAAACGGAGACGTGAGTACAGATGTAATAGGCTGAATACTTTGTAATGGCAAGAAAAAAAAACAAAACGATTTGGCCGCGGGAGAACCGCTTTAAGACATAGGTCACTAAGGCATGGTAAAATGAGCATAGTGACTGCAGAGAAATTAAATTAAGCAGTAGACCATCGGGATTCGAGTTGTAACAACAAATATGGCATGAAAATGTAGTGGTGCTACAGTTAGGATAACCATAACCTCATGAGAAAGAGAGAGAGAAAGCTAAAATGAGGGAGGGAAGAGGTGGAGGTAGCAATCTACATGTGGGAGGGCCCCTGAGAGACCTCAATGAATTTATCTGCTACAAAAACATCAAAATCGGAGGAAAACCGGAAGTGCAACCATACAGTCCACATAATGGTGTGGAATGTCAGCATCCCATGCTAATTTACGTTCTAGGTGTTCAATGCTGTCCACTTCACTAGCCCAATCTGCCAAAGAGGGGACTGAAGATTGGCGCCAGGATCTAGCAATAACATAACTAGCAGCCATCAAAAATGACGAATTAAGCTCTTCTTTATTTGCTTATAGGAGCCTGGCAACATGGATAATATAGTTATGCGAGGTTCGTTTGGAAATTTGTCCCCAACTAATTTGTCATAGAGATGGAGAATGTTATCCCAAAATGGGGTAATTAGTGGACATGTACCCCATATGTGTATCATGGTTCCAGGGACCTGTAAACATCTCTAGCATGTGTCTGGTACTTTAGGATCAATCTTATGTAGAATAGTAGGGCAGTGATACCACCTAGACACAATTTTTAATTTCTTTCGTGGGCATGGGATGAAATAGACAGTTTAAAGGACAACGCCAGCGTTTTTCCCCATTCCATATCATCAGGGGATAAATTCATTTTCTGTTCCCATTTTGAAATGAATGGTGGTGTATCTGGGTAAGAGATCTGAACCAAAAGATGATAGATTTGGGATAGCGAGTGCTTCAGTCTGCCAGACTTGGATAGCAATGACTCAAAGGCTGTCTGTGGTCTACTCAATTCGTCAATGTTCGGTAATTTGTTCAGAAAGTGTGTCAATTGAGTATGTTCAAGCCAGGCCCCAGAAGGGTTATGGCAGGTGGAAAGTATGCGGCATAAGGGAAGGAGTTTTCCATTTTGGATTGTATGGCTCAAAAGAGGAGCGTCAGATTTTTGCCACAAAAGAAATTTTGAGTTTGTATAGGTCGGAGACAAAGATGCGAGTCCAAACAGCGGGGTCATGGGGCTAGGTCTCGAGGACAATAAACCTTTGGCATGGTATTTGTCCCAGATCTCCTCCTACTTTTAGGTGTTTGCATGCTGGCTTGGTAATTTCCAAAACCCTGACATTCTGTTGGCTCCACCCACCCTCATTGACCAACTTAAAAACCAGGTGAGTCAGTTAGTGTACTCGGTCATTACCTAGTAATGAACTGGGGTTTTGGAGATTCATTAAGTTTGTTTTATAAATTTAGATACCCCTTTCCAGGTAAGGTGAGCCCATAGGTTCCCTTTAGGGCTCATTCACACCAGCTGCAATACACACTACTGAATCGCAATGCCTCTGTGTAAATAGAACTTAATGTTACTTGTGACATTTCAATAACGTTGTAACAAAAGGTTAGCACATCAGTACTGTTTTGTTTTTTTCCAGCACATCTTGCTGGTGTGGACAAGCCCTTAAAGATTTGTTAGAATGAAAGCAGATCTTTTTTGCATCAGGTGTGTTGAAGCTGTGTTGTATATGAAATCTAGTGTTTTCAGAATTGTCGAAATACATTGCGATAGGGCAATCTTGTACAGTAGTAATGGCTAAAGATGACCTTATTTCTTTTTCGTACATCACGGGACACAGAGCGACTTAGTCATTACTAATGGGTTATATAGATTACCTTCAGGTGTTGGCACTGGCCAATTCCAAACCGGAAGTACCCTCCCCTATATAAGCCCCTCCCATCCGGGAGCACCTCAGTTTTTTGCCAGTGTCTAAGGTGTTGGCCAAAGAGTAACATGTGTTTTCACTGGGCTTGCGTACAGGTTCTTTTGGGCCTTAGTAAGCTGTTCCGGATCCCACCAAAAAAGCTTCATAGCTAAACGGTCGGTACCCGGGCCTTGCAGCAGAAGAGCAAGGTTTTGCCTGTAATGCCTCTCTTAGGAGGGCTGGACCCTGGGATCCAGAGCTCTGGTCATACCCACGACCAAGATGTTGTCTGTGCAGGGTGCTATACAGGTCCAGGGGAGTGGAATCCTTGGGAACCCGGTCCCTGAAGGTTTAATTACAATGCCTGCCGTGATAGGTGAAGTTTGGACTTCTGTGGACCAAACAAAGTCCTGCGGCGGGGATCAGGTAAGTGGGGGCCCCCAGGAACTTGGTTCTATTGGGGGACCCCCAAGCCTAATTTGTCTTTCTGTCTGTTACCTAACGGTATTCCCGCTAATATCTGTGTATGCCTGTAACTACTGAAAATGTAAAATTTTAATAGTAGTCAAGAAAAAAAAAAAAAAAGGGACCGCGGTACCTGTGTTAAACCACTAGAGGCCGCTGTAGTCCATTTTTCTTGTCATGTGGATCTTTGGTTTTCTCAAGTCAAAAGATCCAGGCAGTTGGTAAGTTTCTCTGTGGGAATCCACTTCCTCTGCCCTGTTGCTGCGCTCATCCACCGCACAGGCCCTCCGGCAAAAAGGGCCCTGGCTCCTAGTCCCTGTTTGTTTTCGAAAAGGGCGCCAATGGCGCACGGGCGCGCGCCTCCTATGAAAAAAAAGGGGCGGGGCGGGTGGATGACGCTCGATGCGCGGCGCTTCTGCGCATGTGCAGGCGTCCCAGCATGGATAAAAGACACAGTACAAGTGTCAGCTGGATGCAAACAGAGCTAGCAACAAACAGTGGCACACAGAGGCGGTTGATGCAGGCATCCCCATAGAAAGGCACTTTAGTAGACACCAGCTGGTATATAGCAGCAACTGTGTTAGACTATTACCAGCAAAAATTGGTGTATGACGACGGGAATACCTCAGCTTTGTGCTTAAAGGATATGTCGTCCAGACGCTCCGGAAATAGGTCTTCCAGGAAGCCAAAGGGGTCTCCATCGGGCTCTGAGGATATTGGGCATGCTTGTACTGCACCAATCTCCCCTGAGAATTCAGAGGTCAGTAGCCGTAGAAACCCCGCAGGAGTGCCTGGTGCTGCGGCTGTCCCCAGTCCACCTGCTCCTGTATATATAACAGAGGAGGTTTTATCCTCAACTCTGGGAGGATTGGAAGAGAGATTAACAGCATTGATCGCTGCTTCCCTGTCACAGGAAAAGCGCGTCCGATCTCCGTCTCCTCCTTCAGAGTGCCTGTTAGTGGAGGAACAGCCCCACACAGAGATCGACCTACCTGAAGGGGATCAGGATGAGGTTGATTCAGTTATGGAGGAATCAACAGTGGAAGAACCTTTCTCAGCATCTCAGGCTGAAAGATTATGGGTTCAGTCTCTGACTAACATGGTCCGATCAGCATTTAAAATGCCTCTGGCGGAACCACCATCCACTACGGTTTCCTCGCTGGGGTCGCTAAAAGCTCCCCAGGCTGTCTGTTCCTTCCCAATCCACCCTTTATTAGAAGGGCTTATTTACCAGGATTGGGAGCATCCTGATAAAATATTTGCTCCCCCCAAGAGATTTCCGGTGATCTATCCCATGGAGGATAAGTTCATAAAAAATGGAGGGTCCCTACAGTGGACGCAGCCATCTCTTCTGTTAACAAATCACTGACATGTCCAGTAGATAATGTTCCAATGTTCAAAGACCCAATAGATAAAAAATTGGAGTCTTTACTAAAATCTGCTTTCTCTACAGCAAGCATGGTGACACAACCTGCGGTAGCAGCGATTGGAGTCTGCCAAGCAGTGAAAGATCAGTTGAAACAAGTCTTAAGGGACTTACCAGATCAGCAGGCTCTTGCCCTAGCTGACCTGCCTAGAGCCTTGTGTTTTGCGGTGGACGCCATAAAGGATACAATCCAACAGGCCTCCCGCTTTACGCTGTCTATAGTACATATGCGTAGGCTTCTGTGGCTCAAAAACTGGTCTGCTGAAGCTCCCTGTAAAAAACTGCTGGTTAGCTTCCCATTTCATGGAGAACGCTTATTTGGAGAAGATCTGGACAAATATATCCAGAAAATTTCTGCCGGTAAAAGTTCACTCTTACCGGTTAAGAACAAGGGTAGAAGTCCTTCTTTTAAGAGGCCTACTTCTCCAGTCCCGGGCACATCGGCTGTGAAGCAGTTCCGACGGCCTCCGCGGTCAAATTCAGGGGGCAGAAATCAGGGACAATCACAGGGTAACAAGAAGCCCTGGATCAAGAGAGGTACAAAACCTCCCCCCAAGGCATGAAGCGTTGCCCCCACTCAATCGGGTGGGGGGAAGACTTCAGTGGTTCACAGAGACCTGGCGGGACACCATCAGAGACAGATGGGTGCTCTCCGCAGTAAGTCTGGGATACAAGCTGGAGTTAAAAGGCACTCCTCCTGCCCAATTTATGAGGTCAAACGTGCCAAGAGATCCCCAGAAGAGAGGATCCCTCCTTCTGGCACTAGAACAACTATTGCTCCAAGGTGTAATCATGAAGGTTCCCCTGGAAGAAAGCGGATTCGGGTTTTACTCGAACCTTTTCACAGTCCCCAAACCAAATGGGGACGTGAGGCCCATAATAAATCTAAAAGGGCTAAACAAGTTCCTAAATATCAGGACTTTTCGGATGGAGTCGATCCGATCGGTGGCCACCGCCCTACAAGGGCAGGAATGGTTAGCCTCGATCGACATAAGGGATGCTTATCTGCATATTCCCATCTTTCCGGCCCACCAGAAATTTCTACGCTTTGCAGTAGAAGGGCGCCATTTTCAGTTCAGAGCCTTACCTTTCGGTCTGGCCACAGCACCACGAGTGTTCACAAAAATTCTGGCCCCATTATTGGCCAATCTAAGAACACAGGGTGTAACGATAATGGCATATCTAGACGACCTGCTACTAATAGACCACTCAGTGGAAAAGCTGGAAGTAGCTATTCACAAGACAATCGAGTATCTGGAATATCACGGTTGGATTATCAACCGGGACAAATCAGCTCTAAGACCAGTCAAAAGTCTGGAATACTTAGGGCTAAGGCTGGATTCAAATCAGAGAAAGATTTTCTTACCTCCAGAGAAGGTGTCGTCTTTAAAAGATTTGACCCACTTAGTGGGTACAAAAAGAAAACCATCCATACGCCTCTGCATGAGGCTGCTGGGAAAAATGGTGGCTTCATTCGAAGCGGTACCCTACGGTCAATTCCATTCAAGGAATTTGCAAAGGGCCATACTGTCAGCCTGGAACAAAAAAGTTCAGGCTTTAGACTTACCAATGTCCCTGTCCCATTCCGTTCGCAAGAGCCTCCATTGGTGGTTGGTGCCCCAGAATCTGGAAAAAGGGAAACCCTTCAGTCCGGTTTCTTGGAAGGTAGTCACTACAGATGCCAGCCTCATAGTCTGGGGGGCAGTACTGGAGCAATGGTCTCTCCAGAGCAAGTGGTCAGAAGCAGAAAAGGCCCTGCCCATCAATCTCTTAGAGATACGAGCAGCCCGGTATGCCCTAGTAGCATGGACATCCAAACTCCAAGGGTCCCCTGTCAGAATTCAATCAGACAATGCCACAGCAGTGGCATATATCAATCACCAGGGTGGCACCAGGAGTCGTGCAGCCCAGAGGGAAGCAAATTGCATCCTGGAGTGGGCAGAAAAATATGTCCCAGCCATATCCGCGGTTTTCTGCCCCGGGAGTGGAAAATTGGAGAGCGGACTTTTTAAGTCGCCAACAATTATGCCCGGGGGAATGGTCTCTTCACCCCGAGGTTTTCCAGGCAATATGCCAGCGGTGGGGAACACCGGATGTAGATCTGCTAGCATCCAGATTCAACGCAAAGGTGGACAGATTTGTGTCTCGCACAAGGGATCCTCTAGCTTGCGGCTCGGATGCCCTAGTGTTCCCTTGGGATCAGTTCAAGCTGATATATGCATTCCCACCGCCACAATTGTTACCGCGATTACTCCGCAGAATCAGGGTAGAAAAGAAACCAGTGATTCTGGTGGCTCCAGCGTGGCCCCGAAGGGCATGGTACGCGGAGATTGTAAAAATGTCAGTGAGGAGTCCTTGGACCCTCCCACATCGTCCGGACCTGCTGTCGCAAGGACCGATATACCACCCTTCCTTACCAGCCCTAGGTTTGACGGCCTGGCTATTGAAGCCCACATTCTGAAAAAGAGAGGGCTCTCTAATCCTGTGGTATCTACCATGATCAATGCCAGGAAGCCGGTATCCAGGAAGATCTATTATAGGATCTGGAAGGCGTACATTACATGGTGTGAGGCCAGGAAATGGCATCCACGTAAGTACGTAATAGGTAGGATTTTGGACTTCCTACAGTGGGCTGTAGATAGGAAGCTGGCCTTGAGTACTATCAAGGGTCAGATTTCGGCCTTGTCAATATTTTTTCAAAGGCCCTTGGCTTCGCATTCACTAGTCAAAGCTTTCATACAAGGAGTGATGCGTATTAGCCCTCCGGTTAGTATTCCCATATGTCCATGGGACTTAAACCTGGTTCTGTCGGTTCTACAGAAACAACCGTTTGAACCATTGCAACACATTTCCTTGGTTCTTCTCACCAGGAAATTGATTTTCTTAGTAGCCATTTGTTCGGCTAAAAGAGTATCGGAATTAGCCGCCTTGTCCTGTAAGGAGCCATATCTGGTTGTCCATAAGGACAGAGTAGTATTACGTCCTCATCCAGCCTTTCTTCCTAAGGTGGTATCGAGGTTTCATTTGAACCAAGATGTGGTTCTTCCTTCTTTTTTCCCCAAACCTAGCTCGGTAGAGGAAAAGTTATTGCATTCTTTGGATGTAGTAAGAGCAGTTAAAGCTTATCTAAAAGCCACTGCTCAGATTCGCAGAACGGATATTTTGTTTATTCTGCCGGAAGGTCCCAGAAAGGGTCAGGCAGCATCAAAATCTACTTTAGCCAAGTGGATTCGACAGGTCATAATACAAGCCTATGGCTTGAGAATGAGACCGCCTCCATTCAAAGTTAGGGCGCACCCACAAGAGCAGTTGGAACTTCATGGGCAGTGCATCACCAGGCCTCCCTGGCTCAAGTCTGTAAGGCCGCAACATGGTCTTCAGTACACACGTTTACTAGATTCTACCAGGTAGACGTTAGAAGTCAGGAGGATGTCGCCTTTGGGCGCAGTGTGTTGCAGGCCGCAAAAGATCCTCATGCCTGATGGCGCCCAGCTTATGTATCCCTCCCCTCATTTGGCATTGCTTTGGGACGTCCCATTAGTAATGACTAAGTCGCTCTGTGTCCCGTGATGTACGAAAAAGAAAAAGGGATTTTTATAACAGCTTACCTGTAAAATCCTTTTCTTGGAGTACATCACGGGACACAGAGCTCCCACCCCTCTTTTTGGGACACTTATTGCTTGGCTACAAAACTGAGGTGCTCCCGGATGGGAGGGGCTTATATAGGGGAGGGTACTTCCGGTTTGGAATTGGCCAGTGCCAACACCTGAAGGTAATCTATATAACCCATTAGTAATGACTAAGTCGCTCTGTGTCCCGTTATGTACTCCAAGAAAAGGATTTTACAGGTAAGCTGTTATAAAAATCCCTTTTTTTTCACAGATGTGATGTTTTATACATACATTACTATTACTATTTTCTGTAGATCTATAGACCGCCAAACGTTGGAAATGAGCAGTGAACAAGAAATTTGTGACCAGTCAGTCGAAAAATGTCTGTGGAAAATGATCTGTAGTCCAAATACTGCTGGAATGGTGTATATGCTTGCCAACTGTCAGGGTTTCTGAACTGTGAATCGTGTAGCTGTTCAGGTGTCAACAAAGATGTCTCTGTGGCGTAAAAAAAGAATAGATCATTTTCAATAAAATGCTCTGTGATCTTTTCGAGAATAGTTGAATAGTCTATAACCTTATGCTAGTCATATACTGGCAGCTTTCATCTGATATATAAAAAATTGAGGATATCTTCTCCTAGTTTAAAGAGAAGTATGGGATTGAGAAAAAACAAACATTTATACTCTCCTAGGTGGATGCAGCATCGATCCTACCCACCGCCTCTGCACTGTGAACCGAGCGATCAGACTGCTGATCGTTTAGTTCTCTGCATTCTATGAGCAGAGAGTCGGGGACTGGAAGTCCCCGGCTCTCTGCTCTGCTCCTCCCTGGAGTGCTAGGCTGTGGATGGGTTCGGAGGGGCTGGCTCAGGCTCTCCGCTGATTGCTGCAAGGCTGAGCCAGCTATCAGGTCTGTCTTCTGGTGGGATCCCAACCATATAGTTGGGATCTTTTTAGAGCCTGGACTGGCTCTGAGACGTCACCCATGGTCGGCTGAAAATGGATCTCGGGAGTGCACAACCAATTGCACTCCTATAATTGGTAGAATTATAGCCAAAATATCCTTGCCTATACTTCTCCTTTAAATTTCATTATTGTGAAGTGCGGTGGTTGGTGAGGAGGCAGCATAGGAGCGATCCCTTTGAGGCCAGACACATACTTTGAGGCTTCCTTTTGAGCCTGTCTGCGGACTTGCAGTTGCCGCTCTTTGGGACCCTTCCTTTTTGGATTCCTGTGTAGGTGTTGCGGTCTGCCTGTCAGTTTGTGTTAATGCAGAGATAAATATTCTGCCTGACACCATCTCTGAAGTTACAACATTCAGGATCCCACTCCTACTATTGGTCTGCCTCCCCCTAAGCTACACAGCACCGCTTTAGAGTTCTACGTGGTCCTGTTTTGCTCTCAGGTGACCCCTGCATTGACCCTTCACACACCCTCTAATGGGCTTTGTCTTTTAACCCTTCTGTGGACCATCGGTCTTTTTCCATGTGACCTGTTAGTCTTGTTGTGTCATCCCACTTTGGATTCTGATGCATGGTTGTCTGTATTACAACCTATGTCATATATTGGATTTTCCTTGAAGAAGGAGTTTCTCTCCGTAACGCGTAGGATCTATATATGTATCAGTTTTAACTCTGTCTACATCACCAACCTTTGAATGATTTGTATGACAATCAATTTAAATTTTTATGAATTATTGTTTTTTTTGTTACTCTTTTTCTCTTCTTTTGTAATTTGTATAATAAACATTCCAAATAATTTTACCCTATAGTGGTTGTACAGTCTATGCCTACAAAGTCCTGCCCTTGAGGGGAAACTTTGCATTCTATATTTAAATTTCATTATTGTAATAAACCTACACAAATGTATATAAAAAAAAATCTCCACTTCAACATACCAGTGTTAAAACTTAAAAATCCCCCCCCCCCCCTAAAGGGCTGTCACTTGCTTCCTCTGCAACACAAATATTTCCTGCATGCTACCCTTCAGTTACATTATGTTAATGCTTATTCCTGAGCATGTCCAGCCTTACCATGAACAACGCTTCCATGGAGATAGTGTAGCTTGTGTTCTGTGCCTCCATTGATGTTGCTGGAGTGGATTGTCAAACCGGGGATTGGTGCTGCTGGTTTGGTTCTCTTAACGTGTCCAGTATGCCTCCAGGAAAACAAATAACTTGAAGGTTTGCATAGAATTTCTATAAACCTTAGTCTTATGCCTCGTTGATGAGAATAGCGAACAAATGATTTTTGTTTTTTTGTTTTTCTCATATTGAAAATTTAGAGGTTACGAAAATTCTACTTTGGAAGCAATGTATTTGTTGTGTTGTATTGTATTTTTTGGTTTCCAAGCATGCATAGTCTTCCTCTTCTGATTTTTTTCTGACATATACTGTACTGATTAAATAAAAATCGTATGTTCTGGTGTCGTACAAGAAAATTCCTCATGTTTGTCCCTTCGGATAATTTGGTATGAACTGTTGTGATCGGCTCTCCAAAGCTGTACACTAATGAATAGATTATCGTATGGTTCAATAATATAACTGTGAAGTAGCCTCTTAAAATCTTTACAAAGCACATTAAGTAAAACTAAACAAAAAAAAAGTGAAGATTTACTATGTTATAAGGAACATCTGGAACTTTTTACCTTTGGTATTGAATTCCTCCTGGAAAATAGCAGAGTAGTTCTGGTGCCTTGAGCCTCACAGTTGTATATCTGCAGCGTGAAATACTCTGCTGCCTCTGATCGCTCGTCTATGTGAATTGCAGTAAGATATGGTGATGTCACTACTGTTCTGCTCTCTGTTCTCTTGCTGGAGAGAAAGCTGCAGTCCAAGGATCTTCTGGTTTCATTCTCACTATAGATAAACCTCTTTTGGTGCTTCTTAATGCAGTATTCAACCCAAAGCAAGCCTTTATTATACTGCAGCTAACCAATTATTAGATGCAGTGGCTGCATTTGTTTTCTTTGTTAGTCTTGCTTTCGTTTATTTTCATCTGGCAATCTGGGCAGAACAACCTCTCCTTCAAATGTAGCAGTTTAGGCTGCATTCACACCTGGGCGTTATGCACATTTCAGATGGCAGCCATTTGAATGGCACCTTAAAATGCGGTGCAGTTGTGCGGCGATTTTCACGCGACAAATAGGGCTGCAATCGCAGCAAACAGCTTTGTGTTGAGTAAGTTGCCCAAAATAAATATCTGAGCTTTTTTTTGGCGACGAGCATTACGTTATGTTACGTTACATTACGTTATATGATTGCAGCACAATTTATGATGAACGATTATTCATGCAAAACCTTTATCGCAAAAGAAATAGAAAATGTTTGCTGTAACTGCAGTGTGAACTGGAGTTTGGCTTCAATTTGTATTTAAAGTGTAAGTTCACCTTTACAGAAAAATCCAGCTGACCTTGACCCCGGCGATCACCCGCTAGGAGACCTTGTGTAGCCACCTCACCGGTCCAGGGCTTAGAAATCCCCTCGGCTTAATCTCCTTAGGAGGTACATATAGGAGCATTCTAATTGGTTGGCGCCATCTCATGGGTAATGCTGACCAATCAGAACCTGGGTAACCCGTCATGTCCTAGCAGGCGAAGAGGAGAGAAAGCCACGGGGATTTAAAATCCCCAGACTGGTATTAGCGACTATATGATCTGTCAGAACGGGCGATTGCCGGACTCCAGGTTACCAGGACCAGGTGCGATGGGAAGGGGTTCTTGTGTAAGTTTGCCCTTACAGATTTTCTGTAAAGGTGAACTTACACTTTAAATATGGGGGGGGGGGCACTCTAATATAGGAGGTGTGTTACTGGCCAAATCACTAGGTGAAAACAGATTGAAAAATGTTGAAAAAGAAAACTAATGTAGCCACCACATCCAAGTATTGGTAAGCTGCAAAATATAACATTTTTGGTTTTGAGTTTAATACTGCTTTAAATATTTCACCACCAGTTGTCGAATCACCAGCCATTAGGAGAGCTTCTCTGACATGAGGACCCAAAACCCTGCATCTACCAAGATGGCCATTCCCACACAGACACACATGTAGAAGTCAGTAATGGGGAGAAAACAGGCCAATACTAATGACTAGACCTTTGCCCTCTGCTTGCATTTTTTTATTCACAGTTGTCACTGTTCAGGTCCTTTTTAAAGCTGAACTTCATAAATATAAGAGCAAGTAATGTACATTTATTACCGCATACACTGGAGTATAAGCCGAGTTTTTCAGCACATTTTTTGTGTGCTGAAAATGCCTCCCTCGGCTTATACTCGATTCACCTTTTTGTGCCTGATCTCCCGAACTTTGGGGACCCGGTACCGACCGGCCGTAGGTCCCCTGGCACACATATAGCCCCACTCTTCCTCTACAAGTGTGCAAAGTTTGTTGCCGGGGGGACCTACAGCAGGGGAGCACCGATTTTTCAAAGCCGGGCACCCCTTCCATAGACTCCCATGTTAAACGGTAATTTCTCCTGTAACTTTGGGGACCTGGTACCGGCCGGCACACATGTAGCCCCAATTCTCCTCTATAAGTGTGCAAAGTTTGCTGTCTGGGGGACCTACGGCCGGGGAGCGATTTTTTTCAAAGCCGGGCACCCCTTCCATATACTCCCATGTTAAACGTAAGTCTAGGCACAGTGAGGCATGAACGCAGTGAGGCACAGTGAGGCAGGCACATGGACACAGTGAGGCATGCAGATGGACACCCTAGGCTTATACTCGAGTCAGTAAGTTTTCCCATTTTTTTGTGGTAAAATTAGGTGCCTCGGCTTATATTCGGGTCGGCTTATACTCGAGTATATACGGTATATATGCCCTGGTGTATATATAATACATATACATTGACAAATTTTCTTTGAATCTAGGAGCCAGCTAAAAAAGTTAGGAGCCAGTCTTTTTTAACGAACAAATCTTACGGGTTTAACATGTAACATGTTCCCGAAAGTGGACTTAGTGTTTAAAAAATTATTTTAAGCCTGAAAATTACAAAAAAAAAAACATTATATATTTTCTGAAAGCAGACACTCTATTATTATTATTATACAGGATTTATATAGCGCCAACAGTTTGCGTAGCGCTTTACAACATGAGGGCAGGCAGTACAGTTACAATACAAATCAATACAGGAGAAATCAGAGGGCCCTGCTCGTTAGAGCTTACAATCTAGAAGGGAGGGTCAAGTGGAACAAAAGGTAATAGCTGTGGGGAATGTGGTGATGGAGAAAATGAAAATACAGTTCTTAGAAGTGTTTTAAGGGATCATCTAAAAAATAATAGAGTAGGAGATAATTGGACTGATAGGGGTAAGGAGTTCCATAGGATTGGAGAGGCTCTGGAGAAGTCCTGGAGGCGAGGATGGGAGGAGGTGATGAGGGAGCTAGAGAGCAGGAGGTCTTGAGAGGAACGAAGAGAACAAATAGATTGGTATTTAGATACTAGGCTAGTGATATAGCTCTCACACTAGAGAACAAAATAGTGGTAGTTCCAATTTTTTATATCACACACGATATTACTGCAAGGGTCTAGAAAACGCAAAATTTTTGTAAAAAATAAAATAAAAGTTAAAGCGGACCTTCAGTCATTTTTCATCTTTCCATCAATTAAATCTTCTGCCCTTGTTTTACCTTTGGATAGTAAAACATTTTTTTTCTGCCAGTAAATACCCTATACAGCCCACTTCCTCCTTCTTGTCTGGTAAAAAGCTTAGGCTTATGACATCATGCACAGCTCTCTCTCTCTCTCTCTCTCTTGTGAAAGTTTGCCAGGAAGGGAGGGGGGTGAGTCCATAAGAGGGCCAATGAAAGCTGCAGAGCTGGAGGTGTGTGTCTGTGTAAATCCAGGAAGTGAACAGACAGCAGCTTCAGCTGCCCACAGTTAAAATGACTGCAGCCAGACTCAGTGGAGGGAGATTTCTGCAGCATATTTAAGGATATTTAAGTACAGAATCACAGTATATATAAAATAATATGCAGTGTGGTTGGAGGGAAACTTCAGAATGGCAAAGACATTTTTATTACAAATTATGTGAGCAGACTGCAGTTCCTCTTTAAGTTTAGGGGGCACTAAACCCAATAAATTAAGCATTGTTTTTGTAAAATTTAAAAGCTGAGTAAATAGATACCCAACATGTCAAACCTTAAACATGTCAGTACCCTTCATTTTTCGGAGGCAACGCTTTAAAAGCCCCCTATAAGTCATCAACTTAGCGTTACGAAGGTGGTCTGGTGCTAGAAATATTGCTCTCATCATTGTGTGTATGGCGATATGTAAGTTGTATCACAATTGACGTTTTCAGATGTAGGTGCCCGCCGCGTGCCTTTACGTTTTGTATATGTGGGGGTGGTGCAATTTTTTTTTGGGGGGGGATTTTATGTGCTTGGGTGTAACTTAAATTGTTTACAATGATAAATAATATTTATTTTTTACTTAACTTTTTTTCCATGTGATTTTTAATTTTTTTTGGTGACAGGCTCTCTTTAATGAGACATCCAGGGTCTTAGACCCTGGATGTCTTCCCTGTGCTCCACTGAATGCAATGCACATCGAAGTGCATTACATTCTTTCCAGGCCAGGGAAACTGTCAACGGGGACCCGGAAGTGACGTCACACGTCCGGGGTCAACAACTAAAAGGGGAGAAGAGCAGAAGTGTGTCACACGCGTGGGGTATGGTGAGCATTCGGGTAGCAGCCCAGGTAGCCAAGTTGAAACTTCTGGTCGCCATGGCGACCTGGCACCTGGGGTTTGTCGAACCCTGTTATTTACATTTGGTAGCAAATATGTATTGATTACTATTCATTACCACATGGTGGCAAAAAGGTGGGCTCACTGTGCACTCCTGGCACAGAGACCAAGCTGGTGCAGAAAGTTCTCAGTCCAGGCTACAAATTAGTAGTTGGTCGCACCGGCATTTCTGATCATGTGACCACCGTGACAGTGGTCACAGTTAACAGTCCTGGTGACCGTGATTACTAGGACAATCAGAGGAGGTGTAACTCATCAGGGGGAACGTACAGTTACAATTTTGACTTTTTACAAACATTGTAAGGGTCCTTTCCAATGGCTGTCCTCTGGCTCTAATTCTGCAAGTATCTAATCGAAATGGATGCCGTTTCTGTGACATCCGTGTCTGTTCTTTTATTTCCTCCAGTTTGCCATCAAAGGTAAACAGACCCATGTTAGGTCTTTGGGCAGGCGGATGTAAACAGATGTGTGTCCGTTTACATCTCTTTTACCTCCGATCTGTTTACATCCCTTTTATTTCTGATCTATTTACACCCTTTACCTCCAATCCATTTACATCCCTTTTATTTCTGATCTATTTACACCCTTTACCTCCAATCCATTTACATCCCTTTTATTTCTGATCTATTTACACCCTTTACCTCCAATCCATTTACATCCCTTTCCTCCGATCCGTTTACAGCCCTTTATCTCTGATCCGTTTATATCCCTTTACCTCCAATCCATTTACATCCCTTTACCTCGGATCCGTTTACATCCCCTTACCTCGGATCCATTTACATCCCTTTACCTCGGATCCATTTACATCCCTTTATCTCGGATCCATTTACATCCCTTTACCTCGGATCCATTTACATCCCTTTTACCTCGGATCCGTTTACATTCCTTTTACCTCGGATCCGTTTACATTCCTTTTACCTCGGATCCGTTTACATTCCTTTTACCTCGGATCCGTTTACATTCCTTTTACCTCGGATATGTTTACATCCCTTTAACCTCAGATCCGTTTACATCCCTTTTAACCTAGGATCCGTTTACATCCCTTTTTACCTCGGATCCGTTTACATCCCTTTTTACCTCGGATCCGTTTACATTCCTTTTACCTCGGATCCCTTTACATCTCTTTACCTGGGATAATTTTCATCCCTTTACCTCCAATCAGTTAAACCTATCTAATCTTAAACCTGCTCCTATCCCCCATTCTTGACTCCTTTACCAACTAGGAAAGATGTCTATATTTATTTATTTCAACGATGCTCCGGCCTAGTCATGTGAACAGCTCCCAGTGCTAGCTTCTGGGGAGAGACAAGATCACCAACAATGGGTGCAATGCCTGTGCGGTGACATTGCCCATGGGCTTACTATGGGACATCCGTTGTTGACTGTCTCTCCTCTCCCCTAAAATCGGCACTGGGAGCTAATCACATGACCGGACCAAAGCGCACTGAGAATAGGTAAGTATAGACCTTTTTCCTCTACAGGCTAGTTAGTATAGGACTTAGAATGGGGGTGGGAGCAGGTTTAGGATTGGCTAGGTTTAGCCCAGAGTTCTACATTAACATCCTTTTACCTCTGAGTTTGCATGTTTTTTCCTTTGATAGGTTAGCATCCCTTTTCCAGTTTACATCCCTTTACCTCCAATCTGTTTATATACCTTTACCCCCAATCCTTTTGCAACCCTTTACCTCCAATCCATTTACATCCTTTTACAACCCTTTACCTCTGATCCGTTTACATCACTTTACTTTGGATCCGTTTAATCCCCTTACCTTTGATCCGTTTACAACCCTTTTACCTCCGATCCGTTTACATTCCTTCACCTCTGATCTGTTTAATCCCCTTACCTTTTAATCCATTTACTACCCTTTACCTTAAATCCGTTTACATTCCTTTACCACTGATCCGTTTACATCCCTTTACCTCGGATCCGTTTAACCTCCTTACCTTTGATCTGTTTACTACCCTTTACACCTCTGTTTACATCCTCTTACCTTGGATCTGTTTTATTCCCTTTACCTTGGATCCGTTTACAGCCCTTTACTTCTGATCCATTTACATCCCTTTTACCTCCGATCCGTTTACATCACCTTACCTCGGACCAGTTTACATCCCTTTTCCTCGGATATGTTTACATCGGATACGTTTATATCCCTTTACCTCCGATCCATTTACATCCTTTTTCCTTTGATCCATTTGCATACTTTTACCCTCGATCCATTTGCATCCTTTTACCTTCGATCCGTTTGCATCCTTTTACCTTCGATCCGTTTGCATCCTTTTACCTTTGATCTGTTTGCACCCTTTTACCTTTGATCCGTTTGCACCCTTTTACCTTTGATCCGTTTGCACCCTTTTACCTTTGATCCGTTTGCACCCTTTTACCTTCGATCCGTTTGCATCCTTTTACCTTCGATCCGTTTGCACCCTTTTACCTTGGATCCGTTTGCACCCTTTTACCTTCGATCCGTTTGCACCCTTTTACCTTTGATCCGTTTGCACCCTTTTACCTTCGATCCGTTTACATCCTTTTACCTTCGATCTGTTTACATTCTTTTGCCTTCGATCTGTTTACATTCTTTTACCTTCGATCTGTTTACATCCCTTTTTACCTTCGATCCGTGTACATTCCTTTACCTTCGATCTGTTTACATCCTTTTACCTTCGATCTGTTTACATCCTTTTACCTTCGATCCGTTTACATCCTTTTCCCTTTATCCGTTTACATCCTTTTACCTTCGATCCATTTGCATCCTTTTACCTTCGATCCGTTTACATCCCTTTTACCTTCGATCCGTTTACATCCCTTTTACCTTCGATCTGTTTACATTCTTTTACCTTCGATCCGTTTTCATTCTCTTACCTTCGATCTGTTTACATCCTTTTACCTTCGATCCGTTTACATCCTTTTACCTTCGATCCGTTTACATCCCTTTTACCTTCGATCCGTTTACATCCCTTTTACCTTCGATCCGTTTACATCCCTTTTACCTTCGATCTGTTAACATTCTTTCTTTATCGTACACCACGGGACACAGAGCTAGTCATTACATAATGGGTTAAGGGTCACCAGCGGTGATTGGACACTGGCACAACCAATGGAAGACAGTTCCCCTCCATATAACCCCTCCCATCAGGGAAGTACCTCAGTTTTTTTCGCCAGTGTCGAAAGGTGTTGGACGCGTTAGGAGGTGCTAAAGGAAAGCTCTACCAAAGAGACCCTCTGGGGGTAAAAGAGCTATGCTTTCGGATCCATCCAAGACGCCTACAAATGAGCTGAATCTGGATGGGATCCGGGCCTCATCCATGAGGCGTCGCCTGTAATGTCTCTCTTCGGAGGACTGGGCTCTAAGATCCAGCACTTTCGCTATTTCGCTATAAAGTCCTGGTAAGAGTCTTGTACAAGGCCCAGGGGAGAGGTATCCTTTAAATAGGAACCCATATCCCTGAAGGTTGGCACACATAGCCCACCGTGAAGGGTGAAGTTTGGTATCTGTCTGAAATCTTTCAGCAGAAAAACCTGCGGCGTGGATTGGGTACTTCCTAGAAGACATCCATGTTATGCATAGTTATGTGTTAAAAGTTGCATACTTAATGTATTTGCTAAACTAAACACGGTAGTATATGCATTTAGGTACCTTGTATTTTGTCTAAACAGTAAGCCTTCCAGGGGAAGTAATACGGACAAAAAGAGATAAGAAAGCACCACCGCCTGAGAGGAGGCTCTAACTGTGCTGACTCGGTACCTTTCTCTCCTGTGTTGCTAAATGCACCTGTTCAGGATGAGCCATTACCTCTGTCAGGTATGGCGGCTTCCCCAGTGAAGCCTGGGCCTGTATATGTCACTGAGGACACTTTATCAGCTGCCCTAAATAATATGGAGGAAAAAATTGCTACCTTAATCGCTAAGTCCTCTAAAAAGGGACAATAAGCGAAGCAGGTCTCTTCCAGTATTGGACCTCCCTTCAGAAGTACCTGAGGGAGGAGGATGAGGAGGAGGAGGCTACATCAGCAGAGGATGAGGAGCCAGATTTTAAGGTCACAGGTACAATGCTATAGCAGTGCATTTAAGTTAACCTCTGCGGAGGTAACGGAATTACCTGTCTCCTCCCTAGGGTCATTAAGATCCCTGCAAGGTGCATGCTCCTTCCCGGTTCATCCGTTACTAGAGGATCTAATATACGCAAACTGGCAACATCCAGATAAGCGTTTCTCACCTCCAAAAAGGTTTAACATTCTTTATCCTATGGGGGAATTTTTTTTTTTAAAGATATGGAGCCTGCCTACGGTAGTTGCGGCTATTTCTTGTGTAAATAAAAACCTGACATGTCCGGTGGATAATGTACAAGGGTTTAAAAGATCCTTCTGAGAGGAAGTTGAAATCCTCCTTCCTTTTGGCCGGCTCAATTACCCAACCTGCAGTAGCAGCAGTCGGTATGTGTCAGGTCTTCAGCCAACAGGTAAAGCAGGGGCTGAAGGAACTGCCTTCAGAGCAGGCTAGAAATTGGGAAAATTTGCCTAAAGCCTTATGCTTCACAGTGGATGCCATGAGAGATTCTATCATACAGGCATCACGCCTTACACTCCAGCTGGTACAGATGCGCAGAGTACTTTGGCTTAAGCATTGGTCAGCGGAGACCCCATGCAAAAAGCTGTTGGCAAGTTCCCGTTCCATGGCGAACGCCTATTTGGGGAAGATTTAGAAAAATATATACAGAAGATCAAGTGGTAAAACGACTTTTACCTGAGAGAAAGAAAAACAAGAGACCTTGTTTTAAACGCTCTCTCCCCAGCTCCCGGGAAATCTGACTCCAACCAGTGGCGGCGGCCTGTTTTAGCCGCCCACAAAAGCCAAGGGGCAAGCTCAGAAGAACAAGAAGCCGTGGGGTGCAAGAGCTAATAAGCAAGCCCCCAAAGCCTCTCAGTGAAGGGGCGCCCCCGCTCGGCCGAGTGGGAGGAAGGCTTTGTCAGTTCTGAGCGACTTGGTGGTCAGAAATCCAGGACAATTGGGTAGTATCCACAATATCCTCAGGGTACAAACTGGAATTTCGAGAGATCCCATCTTCTCAATTCCGAGGTTCAAGACTCTCCAAGGATCCACAAAAAAGAGAATCCTTCTTCAAAGGTTTGAATCACTTAATGGCTCAAGGGGTAGTTACAGACGTACCCCAAAAAGAGCGAGGTTCAGGTTTTTACTCAAACCTCTTTGTGATTCCAAAGCCAAATGGAGATGTCAGACCCATCCTGGATCTAAAATCCCTAAATCGGTTCCTGAACGATCGCCATTTTCGAATGGAAACGATCCGATCCGTGGCCGCCACTTTAAAGGGCGGAAAATTCATGGCGCCCATAGATATCAAGGACGCACATTTACACATACCCATCCTCCCCGCTCACCAAAGATTCCTAAGGTTTGCGGTAGAAGATCGCCACTTTCAATTTGTGGCTCTGCCGTTTGGTGTAGCCACCGCGCCCATAGTATTCACAAAGGTGCTAGCTCCTCTGTTAGCAAACCTAAGAACACGGGGCATTGCGGTAACAGCCTATCTGGACGATCTACTAGTAATAGATCAGTCAAAGGACGGATTGGGTCACGCTGTACACACTACAGTAGGATACCTGGAGCATTTAGGATGGATTATAAATTTACAAAAATCCTCTCTCCAGGCCCAAAGAAGGATAGGGTACCTGGGCATGATCATAGATACAGCCCAAAACGGGGTATACCTGCCAGAACCGAAGATACAGTCTCTGAAAGACCTGATCCACAAGGTCAAAGCAAACAAGAGGCCGTCTATTCGCCTTTGCATGAGACTATTGGGAAAGATGGTAGCCTCCTTCGAGGCGGTCCCTTACGCCCAGTTTCATTCGAGACTACTTCAAGGCAATATTTTAGCTTCCTGGAACAGGAAGAGCCAAGCTCTGGATATACCCATGCGCCTGTCCTCACAAGTACGCCACAGCTTCGATTGGTGGCTAGAAGCCAGGAATTTACGGAAGGGAAAGTCCTTCCTCCCAGTGGCCTGGAAGGTGGTATCTAGGGATTCCAGCCTATCGGACTGGGGTGCAGTATTCGAGGAGGCTTCTACCCAGGGAACCTGGGCCAAGACTCAGGGGATCCTGCCCATCAATGTGCTAGAGATCCGGGCGGCATATCTAGCCCTCAAAACCTGGACATACAGGTTACAGGGCTACCCAGTTCGGGTTCAATCCGACAATGCTACTGCAGTAGCTTACATCAATCACCAAGGAGGCACCCGCAGTCGGGCAGCCCAAAGAGAGGTGAACCGGATCCTGGCATGGGCAGAAGAGCATGTACCTTGCCTTTCTGCAATCTTCATTCCAGGGATGGAAAATTGGCAAGCAGACTACCTGAGTCGTCAGCAGCTGCTACCAGGGAGTGGTCTCTTCACCCCGAGATCTTTCAGGCCATATGTCTGAGATGGGGAAACCCAGATGTAGACCTGCTAGCTGCCAGGTTCAACAAGAAATTGGACAACTTTGTGTCCAGAACGAGAGATCCTCTAGCCTACGGGACAGACGCTCTAATAATACAGACGCTCTAATAACTCCATGGAATCAGTTCTCACTGATCTAGGCATTCCCTCCGATCCCTCTTCTACAAAGACTGCTTCGCAGGATCAAGGAGGAGGGAATACCAGTAATCCTAGTGGCCCCAAACTGGCCCAGGAGGCCTTGGTACGCCGAGATTGTAAAAACGGCGATAGGAAGGCCCTGGAAGTTTCCACTCCGACATGACCTGCTGTCACATGGTCCAGTATTCCACCCTTCCTTACAAAGGCTAAAGTTGACGGCCTGGCTGCTGAGACCCACATTTTTAAAAAGAGAGGGGTCTCTGGTCCGGCTCTTTCTACGCTCATTAATGCTAGAAAGCCAGCCTCCAGACTCATCTATCAGAGAGTCTGGAGAGCATACGTTTCCTGGTGTGAATCCAGATGTTGGAATCCTCAGAAGTATGAAATAAGTAGGATTCTTGCTTTTTGCCAGTTAGGAGTGGATATGAATTTAGCCCTTAGCACCATCAAAGGGCAAATATCGGCTCTATCAGTCTTCTTTCAGAGACCATTGGCATCTCACTCCCTAGTTCGAACATTCATTAAGGGGGTACTGAGGATAAATCCTCCAGTTAGGACTCCCTTGTGTCCATGGGATTTGAATTTGGTATTGTCAGTGTTGCAAAAGCAACCTTTTGAACCTATTCGCCATATTCCTTTAATTATATTAAGTAGGAAGTTGGCCTTTCTGATTGCTATAGCTTCTGCTAGGAGAGTATCAGAGCTAGCAGCTCTTTCTTGTAAAGAGCCTTATCTAATTTGTCACAAGGACAAAATCGTACTACGACCCCATCCGGCTTTTCTACCTAAGGTGGTGTCGGCTTTTCACTTGAATCAAGACATTGTTCTGCCTTCCTTTTTTCCAAACCCGCGGACGGCGGGGGAAAAATTATTACACTCTCTAGATCCAGTGAGAGCGGTAAAGGTGTATCTGCAAGCAGCCGCTCAGATACGTAAAACAGATGTTTTGTTTATTTTACCAGATGGGCCCAAGAAGGGCCAAGCGGTATCAAAATCCACCATTTCCAGGTGGATTAGACAAGTAATTATTCAAGCTTATGGTTTAAAGAACAGGACTCCTCCTTTTCCTGTTAAGGCGCACTCTACCAGGGCGATAGGTGCTTCATGGGCAGTGCACCACCAGGCTTCGATGGCTCAGATCTGTAAAGCTGCAACTTGGTCTTCAGTCCATACATTTTCCAAATTCTATTAAATAGATGTGAAAGGACATGAGGATTCCGCCTTTGGGCGAAGTGTGCTGCAGGCAGCAGTATAGGGCTTCTGGTCCGCAAGCGGCCTGTTTTGATCTGTGTCTCCCCCCCTTCATATGAGCATTGCTCTGGGACGTCCCATTATGTAATGACTAGCTCTGTGTCCCGTGGTGTACGATAAAGAAAATAGGATTTTTATAACAGCTTACCTGTAAAATCCTTTTCTTGGAGTACACCACGGGACACAGAGGTCCCACCCTTCTTATGGGAACCTTACTGCTTTGCTACAAAACTGAGGTACTTCCCTGATGGGAGGGGTTATATGGAGGGGAACTGTCTTCCATTGGTTGTGCCAGTGTCCAATCACCGCTGGTGACCCTTAACCCATTATGTAATGACTAGCTCTGTGTCCCGTGGTGTACTCCAAGAAAAGGATTTTACAGGTAAGCTGTTATAAAAATCCTATTTTTACCTTCGATCCGTTTTCATTCTTTTACCTTCGATCCGTTTACATCCTTTTACCTTCGATCCGTTTACATCCTTTTACCTTCGATCCGTTTACATCCTTTTACCTTCGATCCGTTTACATCCTTTTACCTTCGATCCGTTTACATCCCTTTTACCTTCGATCCGTTTACATCCCTTTTACCTTCGATCTGTTTACATTCTGTTACCTTCGATCCGTTTTCATTCTTTTACCTTCGATCTGTTTACATCCTTTTACCTTCGATCCGTTTGCATCCTTTTACCTTCGATCCGTTTACATCCTTTTAGCTTTGATCCGTTTACATCCTTTTAGCTTTGATCCGTTTACATCCCCTTTACCTCTGATACATTTGCACCCTTTTACCTCTGTGTTTATTGTACCTAGACACATTATGAGGTAATCAGATATAGATGAATGCACGTCAGTTTACATCCACCTGCCCATAGACTAACATTGAGCTTCCTGAAAAAACACTCAGACGGATCTGATCAGACTGCTTGTGGGAAAGGACCCTAACTATGTATTAGAACGTGTATCAGATCACAAGAGGGAAGAATAATCAATGAATAAAGTAAACATGTACATAAGTTCCCCCTGTGATTTGGGGGCTCCTCCTGTAATTTGCGGGCTTCCCCTGTGATTTGGGGGCTCCCCCTGTGATTTGGGGGCTCCTCTTGTGATTTGGGGGCTCCTGTGATTTGGGGGCTCCTCTTGTGATTTGGGGGCTCCTCCCTGTAATTTGCGGGCTCCCCCTGTGATTTGGGGGCTCCCCCTGTGATTGGGAAGAGAAATGATGTAGAATGTTTGCTGGTGTGTCATACAGGTGGCTTGGTACATTTCCTGACACTACAAGGACATTTCTTCCTCCAAAAGTCACCTTTTCTCTTTGGCATGATCAGAAGGTGAATGTATGTATAAATGATGTGTAGTAGAAGCGGATTGGCAGAAGGGAGAGAGTACATTTAATAATGTTATTGTATGTGTAGCACACGTAGTCAGATGAATCACAAAGCCAGCTCGAGCTATTCCAGTATATTGCAAAATCACAGCAGGAATGTTGCGGTTAGTTGAGGGCTTAACTATGCAAATGGCCAGGAAGTGTGGAGACTGAGAAGTGCTGGGCTGCTCCCAGCTCCAGAGAGTGTGGGGGGAGGCAGACAACTGGGATCTACTATGGCAGCGTACAGCTGAGGACGCCGGAGCTCACAAGGCAGTAAGTGTCATTTATTTGTCACTCTATGGACCCAAAGAAGGTTGCTCCATTACAGTTCTGATGGTGTGCCACTTTATGTGACATTACAATCAATGTATTGTGCTTCTCTTCTCTTCTTCCTGCCTATTCTTAGTAGCTTGTGTCTGCTTTCTTGTAGCCTGATCCCAGGGTGTCCCCAATCTCTAATGTACAGGATGTGTCCCCGCATAGATGGAGGAGGGCAGCTGGAAGTGACAGACAAGCTTGTAAACACATCCACGTGGGAGGGTCTCTAGTGGGGAAGGTGTACTTTTGCCTGTGGGTACTTTTCCTTTCACGTCATGTCAGCCTGTTTTTGCTGCCCCCTCCTCTCTGGGAAATACAGGGAGGGGCATTAAAGGGGCAGAAAGTGAAAGCCATATAAGTCGGTGTGCCAGGCAAGCCAACCGCTCAGTCCCCGCAGTGTGAGCACAACTAGAGCAAAGGTGAGCAGCTGCTTTGTGTTATAGGCTGGGAGTGTGCCAGGTCCGATCCATGCCATACACCGATGGCTTATCTGGTGTCGTCTCTGGATGGAAAACATTGTAAGACTACCAGCCAAGGAGATCCTGTACAATTGTACAGCTATGTACCCTGCTGTTTCTAATTAAAATGTTTTCAAATCATTTGATCATATATATCTTTTTTTTTCCAAGTTTTTTACAGTTGCATGTGATCATATGTGTAGCATAGGCAAATAACGTAATGTTGACCGTACATTATCCAATCAGATTGTACAATCTTCATTAGATCTAGAAAGAAGTAGTGCCTGATTTGGATATAAACTGATTGGATAGTATGGGTAGGACCTTTATATTATAGTAGATCTGACATTAGTACAGATTGTCGCATTCTAACGTGTATGGGGACCTTAAGGTTAACCTAAATGCTGACCGTACAATCTACCTTCAACGATGTATATAATACAAGGGCCTGCCTGATCTGATACTAATTGAAAGAATTGTTTAAGTAGTTCCCAACACTACATCGTTTTGGGAGATTGTATAGTGTATGGCCTGTTTGATTTCTTGGAAGTAAAATGTAAATTGTAATGACTTGCTCAGTCTGATTGTAGTGTGTGTGGGCAGTACATGGTTGTAGACATTCACATGCTCTGTCACGGCATGTCATGTTCATCCATGTGTATAGAGATGAATTTTACACTTAACAGAGGAAGTAGTTAATGGTGTCTGTAATGAGCCATAATGATGACTTGTTGTGCTTCCATGTGGCTGTGTAAACCTTGTCAGACGTTTATAGACATGATATCATATGTTGATGATGTTTCATCAATGAGCACCTCAGTTACAGCCTCCTAATGACACGGGTTCTCCAGGAAACACACCCAAGTTCCTTCGTTCTGACATTTCACACTTGGCAGCGATATGTGATCTGTTTCTGGAATCGCAGCCGGAGATAAAACGGGATTCAGACCTTTGGAAAGTGAACTATTCTTTCTATTTTACGCAGGCTAGAAAAGATTAAATGTCTCAAAGTCAACGTTTTCTCCCTGTCAAATGTAAAAATAAAACCCTTTTGTTCAGTTCTGTATATTTATTTAGAAAGGAAACCTCTAGTGAGAAATGCCTCCACTGCTGACGGCGTATCTGTGCCTGGTCAATGATATGGTAATTATTCTATACATTTTTAGTATATGAATGTTGACAAGTGTCATGCCCACTGGGTGTTTAGCCCCAGTGCATGAGTCTCCAGCATCAGGTGCCGGCAGAGGGCATAGGGGCACTGATCAGCCCTGCTGCCAGGAGCCTGTCGTCCTCTTAGAGGTTGACAGCTGCTGCCTCTGGAGGTTGACACATAGTGGTACTAACGTTTTGGGTAGTATGTGTTTAGGGACGGATGCCCAAAATATACACTTCTTGTGTTGCAGGCATTTGTCACTGAGCACATACTGTCCTAAAGGCCTGTCAAGCAGCTGTCAGCCCCCCATAGAGTTTTACAGGCCTTTGGCAGCAGGGCTTGACTGTGCACACATAAACACCAAAGCCTCATGCACAAGGGCTAAACACCCAGTGTGCATGGGGGCCTAAAGCCCTGTACACATGGGCTGGGTGACATCGGGCAGTTCAATAAAAACCGTCCGACATTCGAGCCGTGTGTTTGGGAGCCGTTTGGCCAGCTTCTGTCGGACGAGCATGCTGGAAAACCAGTGGCCGACCGGCTCACGATCAGTGCTCTCAGCTAATGGCCAATGGCTGAGAGCACTGACTGGAGTGTTGTAGCGGGGGGCCCTTCCCCTGTCAGAACACAACAGCTTAGTGGGGGAGATCGCTGTACTAACATCAGATCATTAGTACAGCGGCTCCAACCGGAGTGGACAGGTTTTTTTGTTCAACCCGCTGGGTTGAACGGAAAATAGCTCATAGGGGGTTATTTACAAAAGGCAAATCCACCGTGCACTGGAAGTGCAGTCGCTGTAGATCTGAGGGGAAGATCTGAAATTTGGAGAAGCTCTGCTGATTTTATCATCCAATCATGTGCAAGCTAAAATGCAGTTTTTTATTTTCCTTGCATATCCCCCTCAGATCTACAGCGACTGTACTTGCAGTGCACTTGTAGTGCAAAGTGGATTTGCCTTGGTGTGTACCTGGTTTTAGCCTACATATTTTCTTAATACAAGTCTCCTTTAGCCCTGGTTCACACTGGTGTGATTTGACATGTCAAATCGCATGTAAAATTGGCGGCATTTGCCGGAAATGGCACCATCCTAATCAGTGCGATACCGCATCTGTGGCGCTGCACCGATTTTAAACAGTAGTTTCTGTACTACTTTTTGTGATTTCGGCCCGCGATTAAGCCCAGGTTCACACTGGGCTGCGGGAGTGAAGCCGTGCGAGTTCAGCTGAACTCGCACGATTTCACTCCCGCTGGTCAGTTCCGATTTCAGCCGCGATTACAGGGAAATCTGTGCAGGTTTCTGCACAGATGTCAATGTAAATCACAGCCCGAAATCGCAAAAAGTAGTACAGAAACTACTTTTGAAATCGGTGTAGCGCCGCAGATGCAGCGTCGCACCGATTAGGACGGGTGCCATTGCCGGCAGTTTGCGGCAAATACCGCCGTTTTGACATGCGATTTGACATGCCAAATTGCATGTCAAAACGCACCAGTGTGAACAAGGGCTCACATTGACATCTGTGCAGAAACCCCCACAGATGTCTCTGTAATTGGGGCCGCCAGCGGGAGTGAAATCAGCTGAACTTGCACGGCTTCGTTCCTGCAGCCCAGTGTGAATCTGGGCTTAATGAATTTCTAAATAGGATTACAGGTACACTGCAGTCAAATAAAAATAGATACACTCTGGAAATATAACCTTGATACTAAATAGTTTGTTTCATGTCGTTCTCCCCCTAAAGGTTATGTTATATGGGAATCCTGGAGCGTACCTGCTGTTGATGCTAGGGCAGCCTCCTTTCTGCTTTACATGTACAGAAAACCAGATGTAAAATGCCAGCAAAAAGAGTATTTTGTATGGCCACAAATTAGATTAAATTTTGCCTTGATTTATTCAGTTTTGGATAGAGTGAGGAAGGGTTAGCACTTTTGTCGGGTCTTTTCTGACCTCTAGAAATGTTTCAGATACTTTAGCGGTTATTGAGCTGGTTATTTCTTGTAATTGACCTAAGTATCCCACATTTGGGCTGATGGATATGGTGCTGGATGGATTGGATGTTTTTTAGGGTCTTTTATTGCTCACTGTGTTCCTGCTTAAGACCTCTTTCATACTGGGGCGCTTTTCAGATGTTTTAGCACAAAAAATAGTGCCTGTAAAGTGCCTCTCAAGCCTGAGTGCAGTGTGCTTACAGGACGGAAAAAAAAAGTCCTGCAGGCAGCATCTTTGGGGCGGTGCGGGAGCGATTGGTGGACAAAACAGTGTTCGGCGGCACCCCCCCGCCATTCGCGGACAAAACAGTGTTCCGCGGCACCCCCTGCGATCGGTGGACCCCCCCTCCGCTCAACAACTTTTTTCTGCAGAGACAACATTTTTTTTTACATGTCCCGCGGCACCCCCCTGCTCAACAACTTTCGTTAGCAGGGGAGAGGGGAGATCTGAATGTCCCGCAGTGGGACTTTTAAAAGTGGGGAGGTATGCCGAAGCGCCTGCAAAACAATTTGACAGCGCCGCAACACATCATTGTCATTAGGATAGAAAATGATGGGAAAACTTAACATTTTAGATGTCATCAGAACAGGAAGTGAGGGAAAATCTTTTAATGGTGACACCTATTCTGTTAATGACTGTCTAAAGCAGGAGTCTCAAACTGGCAGCCCTCCAGCTGTTGCGAAACTACAAATCCCATGAGGCATTGCAAGGCTGACCATTACAAGCATGACTCCCACAGGCAGAGGCATGATGGGACTTGTAGTTCCACAACAGCTGGAGGGCTGCCCGTTTGAGACCCCTGGTCTAAAGCCTTGTACACACGACCGGTTTTGTCGGCAAGAAACGCTAAGAAAACTGCTGGGAGAGCTTTCTTGCAGAGAAAACCGTTCGTGTGTATGGTTTCTTGTCGAGAAAACTGCCAGGAATCTCGACGAGAAAAATAGAGAACCTGCTCTCTATTTTCTCATCAGGATTCTCGTTTTTCTCGAGAATGGAAAACCGGTCGTGTGTATGCTTTTCCGAGTCTTAAAAAAAACACGCATGCTCAGAATGAAGTATAAGACGGGAGCGCTCCTTCTGGTAAAACTAGCGTTCGTAATGTAGATAGCACATTCGTCACGCTGTAACGAACTGAAAGCATGAAGACTGAAAAGCGCAAATCGTCTCTCCCCAAACTTTTACTAACACGCGGTAACATGAGATCTGCAAAAGCAGCCCAAGGGGTGGCGCCATTGGAATCAAACTTCCCCTTTATATTGCCGTCGTACGCGTTGTACGTCACCGCGCTTTACAACGACAAGATTTTTAATTGACAAGAATCCCGTAGAGAAAACCAACGTTTTTTTTTACGATGGGATTCTCGGCCGTGTGTACGAGGCTTGAGAGAAGATTTTTACTTGTTTTGTAGAGAATTTGTCTCACTTCCTATTGTCTCTGGAACAGGAAGTGAAAGGGAATTGCCTCCTACAAAAGCAAAAAAAAGGAATTTAACTATAGTTTCTCCCCTTTTCTACTCTAAGCAAAACTAAAAAAGAAGTTTGGGCTTGCTGTGTTTACTGTGCAGCATAGTAGTAACTCACTGAATGCTTTCCCTTGTGGCCTAGCATTGCTATTTGACTAGTATTTGTTCTTGTGATATTTGCCCATATGTATATCAGGACACCGTGTGAGACGGGCTGTGCAAAGCAACAGAGCTCTGACTAGTTTACACTGGGAGCTTGCTTATAGGAGCAGAAAGCACACACCACCTTGTAGTCTGATCGGCAGGTTTTCTTTTTCAACCAAAAAGTCCTTTTAGTCCTGACCATAATAAAAACAATTGTTTTTTTTATTAAACACATAATTAAGGAATGGCTGTTTACACTCACGACATAATGCTAATGTTTAATAGGCGTAAAGCTAAACTCCAGGAAATAAAGTTATCTTTGCAGTAGAAAAAAAATAAATAAATGCACATCTTTTTGCAGGTAAAAACATGTGCATTTATTCCTTTGTTCGCTAAGAGCTTGCTAATCATTGCACCCTCGATCAGCAGATTGTGAGTGCAATGCAGGGCTCTTGCAGGCTGTCAGTATAAGGGCTCTTTCACACAGACGGACTGTTCAGGTCCGCCTGTCAGTTTTTTAGGGGGACCTGAAGGGATGCTCCATGTACCCCTATGGAGCCACGGATGTCAGCGGTGACATTTCCGCTGACATCTGACCCGCTCCGATCCACCAAAGTGTGACGGAGGAAAACCCTACTTTTCCATCCGTCTGCGGATCGGATGACAACGGACTCTACGGTCCGTCGTCATCCGATCCCTCATAAGGGAGAGCGGCGCTCTGACAGGTCGGTCCCTGCACAGTGTGCGGAGACAGACCTGTCATCTGCCTGCTCAGCGGGGATCGACGGAGCGATCCCCGCTGAGCAAAGTGGAGCCCGCACACGGACACGGACCGTGTGAAAGGGGCCTAAGCTGTCTTCTCGTACCTCATATGGACAGGCAGTTACACACTGACAGGAAGACTCCATGAACTACCGGGATGCTCAACAGCACACTGGTAATTTATTGAGAGCTACAAACCAACAGCCACAAAGGTTGTTGGTACTTGTAGTTCTCCCATTCACAGAACTCTGTGGGCGGAGGCTGCATTTTTTTTAAATTCGACAGCTGCATGTTGACTGTTTTGTGTTAGGGCAG
The DNA here is from genome assembly GCA_029206835.1 of Rana muscosa. NCBI lineage: Eukaryota > Metazoa > Chordata > Amphibia > Anura > Ranidae > Rana > Rana muscosa. Next base: position 946,054,671 of record CM055116.1, read on the forward strand.
GCCATTTGTTTTAATGGGCTGCCTAATGCACCAAAAAAGTTTCATGCATTTTTTTTGTAATGCAGCATGCCATGACACATGGTAGTGCATTGCAATGTGTCGTGGTGTGCTGCAAGATTGGACAGTGCACCAATGTGCAACACAAGTTTTTGTGTGTTGCAGTAAGGCAGCACAACAGTATGAACTCAGCCTTTTTGCTGGTTCCCCAAAACTGCTTCTCTTTGCTGCCTGGTTGCAGCACTTGAACAACATGTTGTCTAATCTAGAACCAGCAGTCTTGCATTTTACGAGAGTTCACCCCAGAGACATTTACAACTTAGGACATCAGACAGCGGAGATGAACACTGGAATAAGGTAAGTACTGCCAGTGCCGGGACAAGGTCAACTAAAGCCCAGGGTGAACATGCCAAACTGTAACCACCCCCCCCCAAGATGTATGAGCATTATGTGTCAGCAAACCCCCCCCCAAGCATACATTCCCCCTCCTCCCATTACAAATCTGCCCCCTGCTGAAATCCCCCCTCCCAGCACACATCTTTGCCCCCCCATCCCATCTTTCCCCTCTCCCAGCTCAAACCCCCCCCCCCAAAAGGGACCTAGCTTCTACCTCTACTTCTAAAATGTCTCTTCCTAGTACAGATCTTCTCCCCCCCACCCCATCCCTACTTCAAATCCCTCCCTCCCAGCACAAATTCCCCCAAAATCCCGTCTCCTAGCACAAATCACCTTCCCCCCCCCAAACCCCCCCCAATCTCCTTGTGGCACCCCTCACCCCACATGATGATACCATAGTGCCCGGGGCAGCCACCCCTCCTGCCCACCCCTTGTCCCGGCCCTGAGTACAGCACATCACCTTTGCCATCCTCGCCTATGCAAAACAAGCAGTTAACCTTTGCAGTACATAGGGAAATGCACTGCAAAGGTAAAATGTATTTTTATTCCTAAGGATTCCGCTTTAATAGTTTTGTTGGACTTCACTTCCATGTTTAAAATGAAATTGTATTCCACGAAAATAAAAATGGTTGTATTTTTCTATATAGTATAAAATGCATTGCTTATGGAATGAATGTACTTGCATCCTGAGAGAGCAGAACTGGATATTCCAGTTCTGGATTTTACGATTACTGAGTGTCAATTAAGATCATTATTGCAAGCCGCCTAATTGTCAGATGGGTGACACATCCTGTGATGATCTGCCTCTGACTCCTACGCTCATTCATAGAGTTCCTCTGTCAGTGATCACATTTCCAGCTTGTTACATCGTGGATCACAGCATCTTTACTCATCCCACACTCATCGTTGTAGCATGCTGTGGATGAAGAGTGGATGCCAATGGCTTAAAAAGGACGTTCTGCACATTTGAATTAGTTCTACTAGCATCTTGAGCAACAGTCATTTTTTTTTAATTTCCTGTGAATTATAGTAAGGCCGTACAGCAAATTTAATGGACTCCGTTAAGCACAGGGGGCTTGTTTACTGGCCAAATTAAAAGGTCAAAATGTAATTTCAGGAAAACAGCAACCCTATCTGTGGAAAAATATGCGTACTGTGAGTTCTAGATGGAGCCTGGTGGGTGAGCCAGAAAAGAGTTATTATGCCTTGTATTCTCCCACTATGAGTTCTCCATACCACTTCCAACTCTTCATGTCCACATAGATGTCTTCCGTGTTCCAGCTCCTCTAGTTGTAGCCTCCTTAATATAAAATAAAAACAAAGCCCGACAGAGGGAGAGAAAACCCTTCATAATGGCCACAGTAGGTCTGCAGACCCAGGAACTCAAGTGCAGATAATCTTGTCAGTCCCCAGGCGATATAAGAAACTCTACAACACATTTTTTAATGTGTCGTAAAGTGTACCTAACAAAAACTTTTTAAAATAAAGATTTTTATTACTGTCTGTTTTACAGGGACTTTAATAAAGGGAAATAAAAAAATGTGGTCACCAACACTGGACTAGAGGTAAAATCTTCCAGTGTGGACAGCTGTCTAATGCCCCGTACACACGACCGTTTTTAATGTAATTGAAAAAAATTACGTTTTTCTCAACGTGATTTTTCGGGATTCTTCTCAAGCCTGCCTTGCCTACACACTATCGTAAAAAAAAAAAATGATCGAGCAAAGCGCGGTGACGTACAACACGTACGACGGCACTATAAAGGGGAAGTTCTATTCGGATGGCGCCACGCTTTGGGACGCTTTTGCTGATCCTCGTGTTATTAAAGTTTGGTAAGAGCCGATTCGCGCTTTTCAGCCTCGTGCTTTTCAGTCCGTTACAGCATGACGAATGTGCCATCTCCATTACGAATGTTATTTTTACCAGAAGGAGCGCTCCCGTCTCATACTTGATTCTGAGCATGCGCATTTTTTTCCCCTCGTAAAAGCATACACACTACCATTTTTCACAATGCTAAAAAGAACGACGTGAAAAACAACGTGAAAAAATAGAGCAGGTTCTAATTTTTTTAGGCCATTTTTCACGTCGTTAAAAATGCTCTGGAGCCTACACCCGATCGTTTTTAATGACCAATTAAAAAAATGGCATTTTTCACGTCATGAAAAACGGTCGTGTGTACGCGGCATGAGAGGAGATTTCCCTCACTTTCAAGTTCTTTCTTCTTGCTTTCTATTATGTCTGGAAGACAGGAAGTACATGGAAATCTCCCCAATAGGACACAGGAAACCTGATAGAAACCATTTCCTACACTATCTAAACCAGAAAAAAGTTTTGGCTTTAGATATAATTGAACTCTTCCTTATATACTATAAGCTCAAGTTTAATTTTTTTCCATTGCTAAACGTTTTTTGAAGGTGCTGGCTCTGAAGTGTCATTCATATACTTACCTTTGCTACTTTGCAGACGCTTAACTGGAACATGGATGTGCATATCATGCATTAGGATAGGCACATTATTCAGAGTTAGCGGCTGATTGAGGATGTAGGCAGGTATAAAAACAGTCCTGTATCCTGTACTTGCAAAAACAAGTTTGCAATGGCAGCTCCTTTGTTTCATTCTGAACTTTGTAAGATGAGGATAATTGAACTATTAAATGCCTCTATAAATCGTAAATCTCCCACCAAGTGCAACAGCTTTCATAATATCATAACATAACCAAATACCTGTAGTAAATCAGAAAGGTGGGTTACATTGCTTGGCTTACCCAGGGCAAATATGGTGATCCTTTTTCCCAGTACCTGGCATAGGCTTCTTCTCTGTTTGTAATTCCCAGCCTTCATTGAAATCCAGCAATTGCATTGGGACACTGTAGAAAATAATGGCCATCATGAATAAGATACAGCCATTATTAGCTATGGTGCCTTCAGGGACATGCTCTACATTTAGACTGGAACACTCAGAAAAGGATCACAGTACCTACCCACTGCAGATAGGGCCACTGTAATCCATTGGCAGTGTATATGGTTACATTTATAATATTGCTGTTTAGAGAATGGGAGCTGAATGATCACAGATATTTATACAGTATAGCAACCATTTTTGTAAAAAGTTTACAAAATGTTGTACATTTAACAACTTTTAACAAAATAAATAGAAAGTTCTGGCTCCCGTGATGTAGTAGGAAGTTCCCATATTTTGTTCTAAGCTATGCAGACAATGAGCGTGATTTGGTGCGGTCTATTTGTAGGGCAGGCCATACACGGTTCGAATCCCGGCTGCTATTCGAACCATGTACGGGCAAACTAAATGTACCAAGTTGATCGATCAACTTGGGTACAACCAGCATACTGGGTTTTACCTATAAGGCCTCATGCCCACGGACGTTTTTACAGCCGCGTTTTTGAGCGTTTTTTACAGCTTAAAAACGCCTGTCCATGTTAGTCTATAGCTTCATGCCCACCTAGACGTTTTTGAGCTGCAAATAGCATAGACGTTTTTAAGCTGTAAAAAAAAACCAGGACCAGTGCGTTCCTCAGCGTCAGAATTAGGCAGAAAAAACGCGCACTAACGCGCGGTCGCGTTTTTAGCTCCGACTTTTAAAAAAAAATATATATATATTTACAATAAAATGGACAGGCGTTTTTAAGCTGTAAAAAACGCAGCTGTAAAAATGTCAGTGGGCATGAGGCCTAATAATCGCTAGCGGCTGCTATAACTGCTAACAATAATCACTGTCTTCTCCCGTCGAGGATGCCCCCCCCCCGAGAAGACATTGGCCCGGCAGGAAGGGTTCCCGCATCAACACTGTCTGTGTTGATGGGGGAATTGAGAAAATTTATTTTCTGCAATGCGTGGTTGCAGGGAAGATATTCGCTCCATGTATGACTAAAAGTGAGACGGCAGTCTTCCAATCTGGCCATGTTTGTGGGAGGATCTGACCCTGAAGCAGCCACTGTTAACATGAAGAGTTAAAGTGTATGTAAACACAGTGGTGGCCCAACCATTAAGGGCGCATGGGCGCCGCCCCCCCGTCCATGCGTCTGGCCCCCTAATCTACATTCGGGGCACCGGATGCATGGATTCCAATGGGGAGGGTGTTTGAAGCATGTGATTAGAGCCCGAGGCTCTAATAGGCTTCAAAAAAGGGTGGGCTCAGGGCGAAGAGCACTGCGCTCTGAGCTCACCCAGTTGTGTAAAAATAGCGAATGAATATTCGCTATTCTCACACTGTACCTCCTCCCAGCCAATTAGGAAGCGGGTGATCATATTGGACGCCTAGAAGGATGAGGGAGGAGACGTACGGTGAAAGCTCCCGTGATGCAGAGGAGGAGACTACCGCTTGTCGCAGTGCTGCACGCCTGGAACCTAGATGGGGCAAGTGCTGGATGACTGACCGGCCGACCGCGAGACCCCCAGGGGAGTACCACCGGGGGCGGGGGGGGTGGTGTTTGTTTAGCCAGCCGCCACTGTGTTAACCCTAATGTCGGACCGATTTCCTTTCCTGCAACCACTGGTTGTTAATGAGGCAATCCCTACTTCCCTACGGAGCCATTGTGTTCTCCTTGCGGGGATGTGTGTTTACTGTTGGAGGCTATAATAGCTGCTAGTAATAATCGCATGTAAAATCCAACAGGCTGGTTATACCCAAGTTGATCGATCAACTTGGGTGCAATCGGCCTACCCATACATAGTTTGAATCTTGGCCAGTCCCTGCTGAACTTGCTGAGATTCAAAATGTCTATGGTCGGCTTAATTATACAATTCTCTAATGTACTCCATTTTGGTCTGTTAGATATGTAATTGTAAGTGTTTTGTTATCTGTTCGAGAAGCGCAAAATGTGATCTGATAACTTCTTTGTTTTCTTCTGTAACAGGGTGCAAATTCTATTTGTTTTGCATTCAAATCTAATAGCAGCATGTCACTCTGTGGACAGGTTATGTTTGGTTATATACTGTGCAAATTTTAGCTGGGACAGCCTTCAATTTAAATAATTTTGAATGGCACCTCAGTGCACCTCCACCATGAACCTGTGTCCCCCCTCCCCCCTATGAGAATACACTGATCAGCACTGCAGCAATTGGCTGAAGCAGCTGATCGAATGCTGGTTTTACAGCAGGACCATGCGACTGAAGTCGGTCTAACATTCGGCTTCTGTTGAACAGGGAGGGCTACACACAGATTGATACTCAGTCAATTCAGTGGAACTAGATGCATTTTGATCCGTGTGTTACCCAGTTTTACACTTTAAAATCTATTATCTACAATATCAGTATCTCACAAAAGTGAGTACACCCCTCAAATTTTTGTAAATATTTTATTATATCTTTTCATGCGACAACACTGAAGAAATAACCCTTTGCTACAATGTAAAGTAGTGAGTGCACAACTTGTATAACAGTGTAAATTTGACATCCCCTCAAAATCATTCAACACACAGGCATTAATGTCTAAACTGCTGGCAACAAAAGTGAGTACACCCCTAAGTGAAAATGTCCAAATTGGGCCCAATTAGCCATTTTCCCTCCCCAATGTCATGTGACTCGTTGGTGTTACAAGGTCTCAGGTGTGAATGGGGAGCAGGTGTGTTAAATTTGGTGTTATCGCTCTCACTCTCTCAAACTGGTCACTGGAAGTTCAACATGGCACCTCATGGCAAAGAACGCTCTAAAGGTTCTGAAAAAAAGAATTGTTGCTCTACATAAAGATGGCCTAGGCTATAAGAAGATTGCCAAGACCCTGAAACTGAGCTGCAGCACGGTGGCCAAGACCATACAGCGGTATAACAGGACAGGTTCCACTCAGAACAGGCCTTGCCATGGTTGACCAAAGAAGTTGAGTGCATGTACTCAGCGTCGTATCCAGAGGTTGTCTTTGGGAAATAGACATATGATTGCTGCAGAGGTTGAAGGGGTTGGGGGGGTCAGCCTGTCAGTGCTCAGACCATACGCCACACACTGCATCAAATCGGTTTGCATGGCTGTTGCCCCAGAAGGAAGCCTCTTCTAAAGATGATGCACAAGAAAGCCTGCAAACAGTTTGCTAAGGACATGGATTACTGGAACTATGTCCTGTGGTCTGATAAGACTAAGATAAACGTATTTGGTTCAGACGGTGTGAAGCATGTGTGGCGGCAACCAGGTGAGGAGTACAAAGACAAGTGTGTCTTACCTACAGTCAAGCATAGTGGTGGGAGTGTCATGGTCTGGGGCTGCATGAGTGCTGCCGGCACTGGGGTGCTACAATTCATTGAGGGAACCATGAATGCCAACATGTACTGTGACATACTGAAGTAGAGCATGATCCCCTCCCTTTCGAGACTGGGCCGCAGGGCAGTATGCCAACATAATGACCCCAAACACACCTCCAAGATGACCACTGCCTTGCTAAAGAAGCTGAAGGTAAAGGTGATGGACCGTCCAAGCATGTCTCCAGACCTAAACCCTATTGAGCATCTGTGGGGCATCCTCAAATGGAAGGTGGAGAAGCACAAGGTCTCCAACATCCACCAGCTCCGTGATGTCCTCATGGAGGAGTGGAAGAGGACTCCAGTGGAAACCTGTGAAGCTCTGGTGAACTCCATGCCCAAGAGGGTTAAGGCAGTGCTGGAAAATAATGGTGGCCACACAAAATATTGCCACTTTGGGCCCAATTTGGATATTTTCACTTAGGGGTGTACTCACTTTTGTTGCTAGCAGTTTAGTGTGCTTCCTGTGTATTAAGATATTTTGAGGGGACAGCAAATGTACACTGTTAAACAAGCTGTACACTCACTACTTTACATTGTAGCAAAGTGTCATTTCTTCAGGGTTGTCACATGATAAGATATAATAAAATATTTACAAAAATGTGAGGGGTGTACTCAGTTTTGTGAGATACTGTGTATTCACATTTAACAAATTTGCCAAGACCGTTGTTATAATCTTTGTTCCAATATTTCCTATGCCACACAGGCTTCTTTCTAAAGCTACTGAGGACCCCAGCAGGGATTAATCTTATGCGTGATACAATAAGCTTTTTCATTTTGGATTATTACATGTTCGTGTACAGCCTTCAGTATGTGTATTGCTGAAAAGCCTGGGCTTGGATGTTATGGCCATATTTCTACTTTTTAGGGGAATTTGGGGATGGATGACTTAAGCCCTGTACACACGATCGGATTTCCTATGGTTTTTTAACCGATGGATTCCTCCATCGGAAAACCGATGAAGCTGACTCATCAGTCTTGCCTACACATCGTCAGTCAAAAAACCGACCGTTCCAAACGCGGTGACGTAAAACACTCCGATGAGCCGAGAAAAATGAAGTTCAATGCTTCTTTCTGAGCATGTGTGGGTTTTTTATCCGATGGAGTTCCCCACAGACGATAGTAATTTGCTATCGGTTTTTTTAAAAAGATGGGGCCGATACACGATCGGTTTGTCCGATGAAAAAAGTCCATTGGACTGTTTTCATCGGTAAAACCTATCGTGTGTACAGGGCTTTATTGCCAGCTTGGCTTGTGTGCTATGGGATATTTTTTTATACCAAACATTTGCAGATTAACTGTCTAGTGAAAATTCCTAGCAGTGATTATCAAGCATGGACGATCCCAGACATGCCAGTGGCTAAAATGAAATCTGCTGTCTTTTACCCTGTGTATGGTACAGTTATTCTTTAAATGGCGTTACTAATGCACAGCTAGGTATCAAGTTCTTTGTCCTGCATACTCTCTAGGTATATGACTTCTGTCTCTAGTTAAGCTGGCCGAGTGCATTATATATTAACCACAAAGTACATATAAATATATGTTTTTTCTTCCAGACTGTTCTTGTTTGTATACCACAACCTAACCTGTGTTGGTTTATATTGCTAAGGCAGTTTAATGATTTCTACAGCTGTTCTGATGAACACTGGAAATGCATGGCGTCTGCTCCAGAAAAATTCCTCAATGATGTCATGCTGTCTTTAGTGGGGTTATGTGATTCTTCCTGATGACAGATCATCAGCAAGCGTTCTAGCAACATAGACAAGATGAATTAAAGCTTGATTTTCAATGCTATTTAATTCTTTGAAATCCAAAAGTGGGTATTAGAATTTAAATCGCCCATTTTACAAAATGTAAATCAATGGTAGTAAATGTGTTGGCTGTTTTCATGATCCTGTCAATGCTGTTTTGTATCTAGTATGAGTATGACTGACTATAGTGGGTTAAAGTGAATGGTAGCCCAAACCATGAACTACTTTCAATTGCTCACTTTATGACTGTTAAAATGGATCTAAACTCAAAAACAAAGTTGTGATATATTGCAGGTTACCTATCCTTTTAGATGGTGGCTTTTTCTCTGTAGTTTCACCTGGTGATCCTGACAGTAACGCACTTCCTGTCCTAGAGTAAGGTGACCAGATTTTTAAAATGAAATCCGGGGACATTTTTTTGTTTGTTTATTAGCGGAGCTGAATAGGCATGCACCCAAAATGAAAGAAATATTCCCTCCGCTCCGACCAGCACATGATCATCAGAAAGCGGCACAGATAATGGAAAAAAATACACCCCTCTAAGCTAGTACGAGCAGCGGAGTGGGGGTGTGTAATTCTGAATTTGTATTTTTAATTCTACACTGACTGTCTTTGAAATTACCCCAGCCTCTGTTCAAATCCAATCTGGGGACAAAACCGGGGACAGACTTGGTCCGGGGACAGTGTCCTCATGGGACAGCAGGCAGGACCTTAAAACCTCTATAATTAAAATAAATCAACACACCAAGTATTGGATAAATAAGGCCGTGGCTGCTTTATTATTGGATTACAATAAACTTATGAACTTCTCATAAATAAATTAACTTTAAACAGCTTAGCCACTACGGCTCAAGCTTATATAATATTTAAACTTCAAATTATCCATACATAAAAAATAAATATATTGAAAACATCTGTCCACCTATGTAATTAATAACAAAGGTGACCTTACCACATAATAAGCAACCACGACAATTAATTTCTACATAAGAGGCGGGTGGGTAGGGGAACACCACAGATCCTGTCTTCTGAGGCGACTGCTTTATAAAACGGAACCCCCTTTATATAGCCCTAACAAGAACCTGATTAGACCGGTACTGACTAGCCCAGTACCACTTTAGCCTTAAAAAAACCCGGGAAACAGCACGAGCCTACTGCGTGATCACCAGGTGATCAGCTAAAGCCCGGGAAAGTCGTTTTAACCTTCCCTATGCCATATGAAAACCCCCCAGCTGTTCCCTCTAGCAATCCTACCATGACTATTTAAGGGGATCTTAAAACTGTTTGCCCTGCCGCTTTCCCATGAGAAAAGGGGGGGTTATAACTGTCTCCCCCTTTTCTATCATGGGATAGCAGGCAGGACCTTAAAACCTCTATAATTAAAATAAATCAACACACCAAGTATTGGATAAATAAGGCCGTGGCTGCTTTATTATTGGATTACAATAAACTTATGAACTTCTCATAAATAAATTAACTTTAAACAGCTTAGCCACTACGGCTCAAGCTTATATAATATTTAAACTTCAAATTATCCACAAGACAGGTGGATTCAAATCCGCCTGTCATCAAACCCCACAACCACGGCCCTTTCAATACACGTACCTAAATCAGCATTAAATATATCTAAACCTATGTCGGATAAATGTACCCCATCTGCTCTATATAAACCCTGTATGAAACCTTCCAACTCGGTATGCCTGAAAGACCACATCCCAAAAACCGATAATAATTTAGCAACAGCCCTATTTACGCGACGCCTAACTTTTTCCAAAGGACGCATGGCTGGCAAAGAAAGCCATCGTAGCCTTTGCACCAATTCGGAAAAAATAATACTAGTATTTGGTAATAGTAATTGAATTTTTAAGAGGTCATCCCTAATCTTAAAGATGAGATCCAACGTTTTTTGTTTCCCGATATCATTCCCCCCCAGATGTATAATCAAAACATCCGGAGGCGAAAAATCCTTAAGAAGCTTATTGAATTCTAGCAAAAGGCTAGACCACACCATACCCCGTCTACCAAACCATAAAACCTTAAACAAAGAAGGATCCAATCCTAAATTGCTAGAATATTTTCTTGCAGCAGCTCTCCGATGTGCCCAAAAAACGTAAGAATGGCCGATGATCCAAACCAATCTGAATTTACCTAAAATAAATCAAACGGATAGATTAGGACGAATATACAAAAGATAACGGTCAGACTTCCATCTACCAACTCCCTTAATAACATCAGTGCCCAGTCCCAACCTAGAAGCTTCAGTAGCTGCACCAATCCTAAAAGAGTGCGATGTAATATGATACCCTTGAAGATTTAATTTTTTTAAACCTTTCTTAAAAACACTAATAAATTGATATTTAGTAAGAGGGACACCAGATTCATGAATAAAAAAGATGTCCGACAAAGAAGGCCTAATATTACAATATTGAGATACTAATTTCACCGGGCAAATAGGAGAGCCATTACAAGCAAATAAACTCACCCAGCTACCAATACCAAGTTGATCTGTTTTTGACCGACGAATAAAAATTTTCAACATACCATCCGAAATAAGCACATCAGAGGTGTGAATTAACTGAAACTCTGATACCCTAAGTGCTGCAAAAAATGCTAAGGAAAAAACCGCCCGAAAAAGAACAGCTTCAAACTCTGAAAAACAAATAAGTGAGGTAACTGCACAAAGATTGCTTAATATAGCAGGGGTAATCGGAGAACGTTAATCTTTTCTAAAATTAAATTTCTTATACCTTTCATAGCTTGCTGAACTGAAAAAAAAACGTTAAACAAGAAGAAAAACCATTGAGTTTTAGAAAAAAAGGAAACTCCAGATAGTGTCTTCTGGACATATGACCAGGAATAATTTTTGTTAAATAAAGATTCCAAAAAAAGCAAAATTAATTTTTCAGAAAATGAAACGGCAGGTTTCTGTATAGAATTTAAGAACATCAGCCACATCAACCAGGCTGATCGATATCCAGCCAAAGTTGAGGGTGCAATTGAATGTTGAATGTAGGCAGAAATGGGCTTCAAACCAGGTCCCATATATTGGTTGGGCACTGCATCCCTACAGGATCCGCATCCGGATACAGCTGAAAAAATCGATCCATCTGTAGGCGAGACAGAGAATCCGCCACGTCATTGTCCTTACCTGCCACATGAGTTGCCTTTAACCAAACATTCCAACTCAAGCACCGGAAGACCATATGGCGTAGAAGTACAATGACCGGCGGAGATTTGGACGTTAGACAGTTTATTGCAAACATAACACCTTTGTTATCAGTCCTAACCATTATCCGTTTATTCTGAAAATGCTGGCCCCAGATTTCTAAAGCTACTATTATCGGAAAAAGTTCCAATAATACAATATTCTTTAACAGACCTTTGTTTTTCCAACTGGTAGGCCAGCGCTCTGCACACCACTGCGATCGCCAAATGGCAGCAAAGCCGCATGACCCCGCAGAGTCGGTAAACAGAAAAAATTCATTATCCAAAATGAATTCTTCCTGCCAAACAGCTTTTCCATTAAAATACATAAGGAATTGAATCCATACCAACATATCTTCCTTCATATCGTGAGTAACTCTTATATGAGAAAACGGGGATATTAAACCCGAAATGGCCAGATACAGCCGTCGTGAGAACACCTTTCCCACCGGCATAATCCTAGATGCGAATGCCAGTAAGCCGAGTAGTGACTGCATTTCCTTTAAACAAACTTTCTTTTTCCTAATGATGAGTAATAAAGAAGATCTAAGCTTGACTAATTTATCGTCAGGTAACCTAAACTCCATTAGCTCGGAATCAATGGTGATACCTAAGAATTCAATGCAAGTTGAGGGCCAGGCAGTTTTTTCAGTGGCTAAAGGAACTCCGAAATGGCTACATATTGTGAAAAAAGCATCTAATAACCTTGTACAATCCGAAGAGTGAGGAGGGCCTAAAAACAAAAAATCATCTAAATAATGGATCAAAAAAGTTGAATTAGATATATTGCTAACTACCCATTCTAAAAAGGATGAAAAAGATTCAAAATAAAAACAGGACAAAGAGCAGCCCATTGGTAAGCACTTATCGAAATAAAAATAACCATCAAAGAAAAAACCTAAAGAATTAAAACCAGCAGGGTTGATAGGAAGGAGGCGAAAAGCAGATTTAATATCTGCTTTAGCCAGAAGGGCCCCCTTACCGAGCAACCTAAGCTTAACTAAAGCATCCTCAAAAGACGCATAAGAAACAGAGGAAAGACTATCCTCAATTTGGTCATTCAGGGAGTGATCCTTGGGAAAAGACAAATGGTGAATCAACCTGAAAGAATTTTTTTCTTTTTTGGGGACAATTCCTAATGGCGAAATCCTGAAATTAATAAATGGAGGGGAACTAAAAGGACCGGCTACCCTCCCTTCAGAAACTTCCTTATAAATTTTTTCCCAAACAATATTAAAATAATTTTCTACTGATTTTAAATTATTTATTCGTGTGCAACCCGAACCGCAAAATGACGGCAAAACAAAACCCTCTCTAAATCCTTCAAGAATTAGCTGAGCCTTCGCCTTGTCTGGATATATTTTGAGCCAAGGAAGCATGTTTTGCCAGATCACCGGGGTGCGAGCCTTTTTGAACAGGTCCTTGTTGGTTAAATGTCGCCATTCGTTTGAAACATTTGCTGACAGAATGTGTTCCTGAACAAAAGGCACATTCGTGGCGGTACCTGCAAGAGTTGGGCCACTTACATTGTCCGTCATTAAAGTTGAAACAAATTCCTTTCTTGTAACCTGACGGCTGACCGGTTGATTGCTGTAAAATCTGATTTTGTTTGGAAAAATTTTGTCGTTGAGGGAGAAAAAGATTGAGCCAGAGCCCAACGTCCTTCACTCCCCATTTTAAAGATTTGTGGACTGCTAATTTCTGACGAAAAGCCTCATCATAATTAAACCAAGAGGTACCACCAAAACTTTTATACGCCTCCAAAATAACATCCAGATGTTGAAAAAGTCCCGAACTCTTCTCCGGAAATTTTTCACAAAGGATACCAGAAAATATGCAGAAAGCCTGCAACCAGTTGTTGAAAGACCTGGTCACAGGCCTCCTACGATCCTCATCCTCTTTTTTTTCTTTTACAATAAAATCTTTTGAAGAGGGAAGCAAAGATAATAAATCCAAAAATTCGCCCCTCCATATCTTTTCTTTTACTGCTAAGGAAAGATGAAAACCTAACGGAGATACCTCACAGGGAATGGGTACTTTTAAACAGGTTTCAGGTAAATTTTGTATTTGTGCATTCTGATAGGAAGTAACAGTATCACTAATAGAATGTAAAATATGCTCGTCATTTACTATTTGAACACAAGATGGCGACAATACATCCACCATAGCATTATCAGGAACAATTACAGGATTTTTTAATGACTGAACTTCATTAGTTAATTTAGCTATTGATTCAACAATGTTATGCAGAGTAAGCACAGTAATTGACTCACCTGCTACAGATATACCAGCCTCCTCAGTTGTAGTGGAAGGAGCTGATCTGCCAGCAGGCCTAGTACTGACCTCAGACTGCTGTGTTCGTTGCCATGGTGACGAGCTATGCTGCTGAATGAGGTGTGGAGACTGTGCTGACGTACCGCCCACAGCTCCGCCTCTGCTACTGGCTCCGCCTCTTCTCATAGGAGAAGTACCTGGCGCCGACGCTGGCATTGTTGCGGGCTGTCTCTCCGCCCGACCTCTGGATGCTGCCCCGCTCCTCCTCGCCGGCTGCCCTGTTCTTTTAGCAGCCGGCGCTTGCGGTGGTGAAGGGGAGAGTCTCCGGCATGGGGTCCGCCTTCTTTTTGCGGAGCCACGCCCCCCTGATGACGCGGCGTTACTGACCCTCTCCAGACGTGGCACGTCCTCCGTCATTGCGGCTCCCTCCTCTTCCGGGATCATCATGGACTCCTCGCTGCGCTCCCTCACCGCTATACTTTCTCCGGCCGCGAAGCTTCGGGATTCCTCCGCCCTTGCTGTAGCTCCCACCGGAGCTTCTTGACGCGAAGCCAGCGGTAAGTCTAGACACTGCCGGATCCAATCCTCGCCGCCTTCTTCTCCTGCCCGCTCGATCAGCCGCCGCAGTAGGCTCATCTTCTGGCCTCAGAAGACCCTGTTTGTTCAATGGAGAAACTCCTAGAACACCACAGATCCTGTCTTCTGAGGCGACTGCTTTATAAAACGGAACCCCCTTTATATAGCCCTAACAAGAACCTGATTAGACCGGTACTGACTAGCCCAGTACCACTTTAGCCTTAAAAAAACCCGGGAAACAGCACAAGCCTACTGCGTGATCACCAGGTGATCAGCTAAAGCCCGGGAAAGTCGTTTTAACCTTCCCTATGCCATATGAAAACCCCCCAGCTGTTCCCTCTAGCAATCCTACCATGACTATTTAAGGGGATCTTAAAACTGTTTGCCCTGCCGCTTTCCCATGAGAAAAGGGGGGGTTATAACTGTCTCCCCCTTTTCTATCAATCCGGGGACTGTCCCCAGAAACCGGGGATGTCTGGTCACCCTATCCTAGAGTGACAGTGCTCATTCAGCATGCTGTATCTATGGTCAACCTAAAACAGCACACCAAAACACCTCCCCCTCTCCTCGTCCCGTGTAACAGAAAGCACGGGGGTTTTCTGATCAGATGATTTCTGGCTGGATCAAGTTTTTTCTTTCTCGTACATCACGGGACACAGAGCGGCATAGTCATTACTATGTGGGTTATATAGTTTACCTTCAGGTGCTGGCACTGGCAACTTCCAAACCGAAAGTACCCTCCCCTATATAAGCCCCTCCCATCCGGGAGCACCTCAGTTTTTTGCCAGTATCTAAGGTGTTGGCCAAGAAGTAACATGTGTTTTTCACTGAGCTTGCGTACAGGTTCTTTTGGGCCTCAGTAAGCTATTCCGGATCCGACCAAAAAAGCTTCATAGCTAAATGGTCGGTACCCGGGCCTTGCAGAGAAGAGCAAGGTTTTGCCTGTAATGCTTCTCTTAGGAGGGCTGGACCCTGGGATCCAGAGCTCTGGTCATACCCACGACCAAGATGTTTTCTGTGCAGGGTGCTATACAGGTCCAGGGGAGTGGAATCCTTGGGAACCCGGTCCCTGAAGGTTTAATTACAATGCCTGCCGTGAGAGGTGAAGTTTGGGCTTCTGTGGACCAAACAGAGTCCTGCGGCGGGGAAAAGGTAAGTGGGGGCCCCTCAGGAACTTGGTTCTATTGCGGGACCCCCAAGCCTAATATGTCTTTCTGCCTGTTACCTAACGGTATTCCCGCTAAATATCTGTGCATGCCTATAACTACTAAAAAATAGGATTTTTATAACAGCTTACCTGTAAAATCCTTTTCTTGGAGTACACCACGGGACACAGAGCTAGTCATTACATAATGGGTTAAGGGTCACCAGCGGTGATTGGACACTGGCACAACCAATGGAAGACAGTTCCCCTCCATATAACCCCTCCCATCAGGGAAGTACCTCAGTTTTGTAGCAAAGCAGTAAGGTTCCCATAAGAAGGGGGGGACCTCTGTGTCCCGTGGTGTACTCCAAGAAAAGGATTTTACAGGTAAGCTGTTATAAAAATCCTATTTTCTTTATCGTACACCACGGGACACAGAGCTAGTCATTACATAATGGGACGTCCCAGAGCAATGCTCATATGAAGGGGGGGAGACACAGATCAAAACAGGCCGCTTGCGGACCAGAAGCCCTATACTGCTGCCTGCAGCACACTTCGCCCAAAGGCGGAATCCTCATGTCCTTTCACATCTATTTGATAGAATTTGGAAAATGTATGGACTGAAGACCAAGTTGCAGCTTTACAGATCTGAGCCATCGAAGCCTGGTGGTGCACTGCCCATGAAGCACCTATCGCCCTGGTAGAGTGCGCCTTAACAGGAAAAGGAGGAGTCCTGTTCTTTAAACCATAAGCTTGAATAATTACTTGTCTAATCCACCTGGAAATGGTGGATTTTGATACCGCTTGGCCCTTCTTGGGCCCATCTGGTAAAATAAACAAAACATCTGTTTTACGTATCTGAGCGGTTGCTTGCAGATACACCTTTACCGCTCTCACTAGATCTAGAGAGTGTAATAATTTTTCCCCCGCCGTCCGCGGGTTTGGAAAAAAGGAAGGCAGACCAATGTCTTGATTCAAGTGAAAAGCCGACACCACCTTAGGTAGAAAAGCCGGATGGGGTCGTAGTACGATTTTGTCCTTGTGACAAATTAGATAAGGCTCTTTACAAGAAAGAGCTGCTAGCTCTGATACTCTCCTAGCAGAAGCTATAGCAATCAGAAAGGCCAACTTCCTACTCAATATAATTAAAGGAATATGGCGAATAGGGTCAAAAGGTTGCTTTTGCAACACTGACAATACCAAATTCAAATCCCATGGACACAAGGGAGTCCTAACTGGAGGATTTATCCTCAGTACCCCCTTAATGAATGTCCGAACTAGGGAGTGAGATGCCAATGGTCTCTGAAAGAAGACTGATAGAGCCGATATTTGCCCTTTGATGGTGCTAAGGGCTAAATTCATATCCACTCCTAACTGGCAAAAAGCAAGAATCCTACTTATTTCATACTTCTGAGGATTCCAACATCTGGATTCACACCAGGAAACGTATGCTCTCCAGACTCTCTGATAGATGAGTCTGGAGGCTGGCTTTCTAGCATTAATGAGCGTAGAAAGAGCCGGACCAGAGACCCCTCTCTTTTTAAAAATGTGGGTCTCAGCAGCCAGGCCGTCAACTTTAGCCTTTGTAAGGAAGGGTGGAATACTGGACCCTGTGACAGCAGGTCGTGTCGGAGTGGAAACTTCCAGGGCCTTCCTATCGCCGTTTTTACAATCTCGGCGTACCAAGGCCTCCTGGGCCAGTTTGGGGCCACTAGGATTACTGGTATTCCCTCCTCCTTGATCCTGCGAAGCAGTCTTTGTAGAAGAGGGATCGGAGGGAATGCCTAGATCAGTGAGAACTGATTCCATGGAGTTATTAGAGCGTCTGTATTATTAGAGCGTCTGTCCCGTAGGCTAGAGGATCTCTCGATCTGGACACAAAGTTGTCCAATTTCTTGTTGAACCTGGCAGCTAGCAGGTCTACATCTGGGTTTCCCCATCTCAGACATATGGCCTGAAAGATCTCGGGGTGAAGAGACCACTCCCTGGTAGCAGCTGCTGACGACTCAGGTAGTCTGCTTGCCAATTTTCCATCCCTGGAATGAAGATTGCAGAAAGGCAAGGTACATGCTCTTCTGCCCATGCCAGGATCCGGTTCACCTCTCTTTGGGCTGCCCGACTGCGGGTGCCTCCTTGGTGATTGATGTAAGCTACTGCAGTAGCATTGTCGGATTGAACCCGAACTGGGTAGCCCTGTAACCTGTATGTCCAGGTTTTGAGGGCTAGATATACCGCCCGGATCTCTAGCACATTGATGGGCAGGATCCCCTGAGTCTTGGCCCAGGTTCCCTGGGTAGAAGCCTCCTCGAATACTGCACCCCAGTCCGATAGGCTGGCATCCCTAGATACCACCTTCCAGGCCACTGGGAGGAAGGACTTTCCCTTCCGTAAATTCCTGGCTTCTAGCCACCAATCGAAGCTGTGGCGTACTTGTGAGGACAGGCGCATGGGTATATCCAGAGCTTGGCTCTTCCTGTTCCAGGAAGCTAAAATATTGCCTTGAAGTAGTCTCGAATGAAACTGGGCGTAAGGGACCGCCTCGAAGGAGGCTACCATCTTTCCCAATAGTCTCATGCAAAGGCGAACAGACGGCCTCTTGTTTGCTTTGACCTTGTGGATCAGGTCTTTCAGAGACTGTATCTTCGGTTCTGGCAGGTATACCCCGTTTTGGGCTGTATCTATGATCATGCCCAGGTACCCTATCCTTCTTTGGGCCTGGAGAGAGGATTTTTGTAAATTTATAATCCATCCTAAATGCTCCAGGTATCCTACTGTAGTGTGTACAGCGTGACCCAATCCGTCCTTTGACTGATCTATTACTAGTAGATCGTCCAGATAGGCTGTTACCGCAATGCCCCGTGTTCTTAGGTTTGCTAACAGAGGAGCTAGCACCTTTGTGAATACTATGGGCGCGGTGGCTACACCAAACGGCAGAGCCACAAATTGAAAGTGGCGATCTTCTACCGCAAACCTTAGGAATCTTTGGTGAGCGGGGAGGATGGGTATGTGTAAATGTGCGTCCTTGATATCTTTGGGCGCCATGAATTTTCCGCCCTTTAAAGTGGCGGCCACGGATCGGATCGTTTCCATTCGAAAATGGCGATCGTTCAGGAACCGATTTAGGGATTTTAGATCCAGGATGGGTCTGACATCTCCATTTGGCTTTGGAATCACAAAGAGGTTTGAGTAAAAACCTGAACCTCGCTCTTTTTGGGGTACGTCTGTAACTACCCCTTGAGCCATTAAGTGATTCAAACCTTTGAAGAAGGATTCTCTTTTTTGTGGATCCTTGGAGAGTCTTGAACCTCGGAATTGAGAAGATGGGATCTCTCGAAATTCCAGTTTGTACCCTGAGGATATTGTGGATACTACCCAATTGTCCTGGATTTCTGACCACCAAGTTGCTCAGAACTGACAAAGCCTTCCTCCCACTCGGCCGAGCGGGGGCGCCCCTTCACTGAGAGGCTTTGGGGGCTTGCTTATTAGCTCTTGCACCCCACGGCTTCTTGTTCTTCTGAGCTTGCCCCTTGGCTTTTGTGGGCGGCTAAAACAGGCCGCCGCCACTGGTTGGAGTCAGATTTCCCGGGAGCTGGGGAGAGAGCGTTTAAAACAAGATCTCTTGTTTTTCTTTCTCTCAGGTAAAAGTCGTTTTACCACTTGATCTTCTGTATATATTTTTCTAAATCTTCCCCAAATAGGCGTTCGCCATGGAACGGGAACTTGCCAACAGCTTTTTGCATGGGGTCTCCGCTGACCAATGCTTAAGCCAAAGTACTCTGCGCATCTGTACCAGCTGGAGTGTAAGGCGTGATGCCTGTATGATAGAATCTCTCATGGCATCCACTGTGAAGCATAAGGCTTTAGGCAAATTTTCCCAATTTCTAGCCTGCTCTGAAGGCAGTTCCTTCAGCCCCTGCTTTACCTGTTGGCTGATGACCTGACCCATACCGACTGCTGCTACTGCAGGTTGGGTAATTGAGCCGGCCAAAAGGAAGGAGGATTTCAACTTCCTCTCAGAAGGATCTTTTAAACCCTTGTACATTATCCACCGGACATGTCAGGTTTTTATTTACACAAGAAATAGCCGCAACTACCGCAGGCAGGCTCCATTTCTTTAAAAAAAAAAATTCCCCCATAGGATAAAGAATGTTAAACCTTTTTGGAGGTGAGAAACGCTTATCTGGATGTTGCCAGTTTGCGTATATTAGATCCTCTAGTAACGGATGAACCGGGAAGGAGCATGCACCTTGCAGGGATCTTAATGACCCTAGGGAGGAGACAGGTAATTCCGTTACCTCCGCAGAGGTTAACTTAAATGCACTGCTATAGCATTGTACCTGTGACCTTAAAATCTGGCTCCTCATCCTCTGCTGATGTAGCCTCCTCCTCCTCATCCTCCTCATCCTCCTCCCTCAGGTACTTCTGAAGGGAGGTCCAATACTGGAAGAGACCTGCTTCGCTTATTGTCCCTTTTTAGAGGACTTAGCGATTAAGGTAGCAATTTTTTCCTCCAGATTATTTAGGGCAGCTGATAAAGTGTCCTCAGTGACATATACAGGCCCAGGCTTCACTGGGGAAGCCGCCATACCTGACAGAGGTAATGGCTCATCCTGAACAGGTGCATTTAGCAACACAGGAGAGAAAGGTACCGAGTCAGCACAGTTAGAGCCTCCTCTCAGGCGGTGGTGCTTTCTTATCTCTTTTTGTCCGTATTACTTCCCCTGGAAGGCTTACTGTTTAGACAAAATACAAGGTACCTAAATGCATATACTACCGTGTTTAGTTTAGCAAATACATTAAGTATGCAACTTTTAACACATAACTATGCATAACATGGATGTCTTCTAGGAAGTACCCAATCCAACCACATGGAGTCTTACGTCCCTGTATAGCTGCTGTGTTTCTCTGCCAGGAATAAGAGAACTAACGAGCTTGCTTGCTGCTGCAGTGCTTCTCACACTGACAGTCTTTTAAATTTGGCGCCGTTTCTGTGCCTGCGCGCGCCACGTGCCCGCGCACGCCTTCGCCCCCCCCCTCCGATAAAGCGCGCTCCCGCGACCCTTAGCGCTATGGCGGTGGCCATAGTGAGAGAGGACTCTCATCAGCCCTTGTTCCCACTTACCTGCATCTGCAGGTGTCTGGTCGGCCACCGAAAGGAGGATCGGGGTGCCCCAGCAAGCTCAGCAGCGGAGGTGACGAGCAGTGTACTTCGCCGAAGCCGACACTGAACAGAGTGAGGTGAGTATATTCAGCTCTTTACTCCCCCCAGTGGTGGAAAAAAAAGAAGACATCCACTTTTTGAAAAAGGTCCCAACCTAGTTATGGACCTTCTAATCTCACCTTATCCACGCCGCAGGTTTTTCTGCTGAAAGATTTCAGACAGATACCAAACTTCACCCTTCACGGTGGGCTATGTGTGCCAACCTTCAGGGATATGGGTTCCTATTTAAAGGATACCTCTCCCCTGGGCCTTGTACAAGACTCTTACCAGGACTTTATAGCGAAATAGCGAAAGTGCTGGATCTTAGAGCCCAGTCCTCCGAAGAGAGACATTACAGGCGACGCCTCATGGATGAGGCCCGGATCCCATCCAGATTCAGCTCATTTGTAGGCGTCTTGGATGGATCCGAAAGCATAGCTCTTTTACCCCCAGAGGGTCTCTTTGGTAGCGCTTTCCTTTAGCACCTCCTAACGCGTCCAACACCTTTCGACACTGGCGAAAAAACTGAGGTACTTCCCTGATGGGAGGGGTTATATGGAGGGGAACTGTCTTCCATTGGTTGTGCCCAGTGTCCAATCACCGCTGGTGACCCTTAACCCATTATGTAATGACTAGCTCTGTGTCCCGTGGTGTACGATAAAGAAAATGTAATAATTTTAAGAGTGGTCAAGGAAAAAAAAAAAAAAAAATGGTTAAACCGCGGTACCTGTGTTAAACCACTAGAAGCCGCTGTGGAACGTTGTTTCCTTGTCATGGATTTTTTCTTTCCAAGTCAAAATCCAGGCAGATGGTGAGTTCTCTGGATGGGAAACTGTTTCCTCTGCCATGTTGCAATGCTCGTCCATCCCCCCGGCCCTGTGGCAAACAGGCCCCTGGCTTCTGTCCCTAGTTCCTTTCAAAAAAGAGCGCCGAAGGCGCACGTGCCCGCGCCTCTATTTATAGAGGTGAGCTGGAAAAAGGGGCGAAGCTTGGTGGATGACGCTCTGTGCGCGCCGCAGCGCTTCTGCGCATGTGCGGGCGTCCCAGCATGATAAAAAGCAGAATTAGGTGTTGTCAGCTGGTTATGAAAGGCAGAAACAGAGCTGGCAACATTTAGAAAGGCATACAGCAGGCGGTTGATGCAGGCATCCCCATAGAAAGGCACATTAGTAGACACCAACTGTTTATGTAGCAGCAATTGTGCTAGACTATTGTCAGTAAGTGGTGTATTTCGGCTGGAATACCTCAGCTTTGGGCTTAGGAATATGCCGTCTAAAGTCTCCGGGACTAAGAATCCCAGGAAGCATAAGGGGTCTCCATCGGGCTCTGAGGATCTTGGGCATGCTTCCGCTGCACCAATCTCCCCTGAAAAATCAGAGGTTAGTGACCGTAGAGCACCCTCAGGAGTACCTGGTACTGTGGCTGTCCTCAGTTCACCTGCTCCTGTGTATATAACAGAGGAGGTTTTTTTTTCCTCAGCTCTGGGAGGACTGGAAGAGAGATTGACAACATTGATCGCTGCTTCCCTGTCAAAGGGAAAGCGCGCCTGATCTCCGTCTCCTCCCTTAGAGTGCCTGTTAGCAGAGCAACAGTCCCATACAGGGATCGACCTACCTGAAGGGAATCAGGATGAGGTTGATTCTGTTGTAGAGGAATCAACAGTGGAAGAGTCATTCTCAGCATCACATGCTGAAAGATTATGGGTTCAGTCCCTGACTAACATGGTCCGATCAGCATTAAAATGCCCCTTGCGGAGCCATCATCCACTTCTGTCTCCTCGTTGGGGTCGCTAAAAGCCCCCCAGACTGTTTGTTCCTTTCCAATCCATCCTTTACTGGAAGGGCTCATTTACCAGGATCAGGAGCATCCTGATAAAATATTTACTCCTCCCAAGAGATTTCCGGTGGTCTATCCCATGGAGGATAAGTTCATCAAAAAAATGGAGGGTCCCTACAGGGGACGCAGCCATCTCTTGTGTGAATAAATCACTGACATGTCCAGTAGATAATGTCCAAATGTTTAAGGACCCAATAGATAAACAATTGGAGTCCTTATTAAAATCTGCTTTCTCTACAGCAGGCTTGGTGACACAACCAGCAGTGGCAGCTATTGGGGTCTGCCAAGCAGGGAAGGATCAGTTGAAACCGGTCTTAAGGGACTTGCCAGATCAGCAGGCTCTTGCCCTAGCTGATCTACCTAGAGCCTTATGATTTGCGGTTGACGCCATAAAGGATTCAATCCACCAGGCCTCCCGCCTTACGCTGTCTGTAGTACATATGCGCAGGCTTCTATGGCTCAAAAACTGGTCTGCTGAAGCTCCCTGTAAAAAATTCCTGGTTAGCTTCCCATTTCATGGTGAACGCTTATTCGGGGAAGACCTGGACAGATATATCCAGAAAATTTCCAGCGGTAAAAGTACACTCTTGCCGGTTAAAAACAGAGTTAGAGGTCCCTCTTTTAAGAGGCCTGCTTCTCCAGTCCCTGGGACATCGGCTGTGAAACAGTTCCGACGTCCTCCTCGGTCAAATCCCGGGGGTAAGAAATCAGGGACAATCGCAGGGTAACAAGGAACCCTGGGTCAGGAGAGGTACAAAACCTCCCCCAAAGTCAAATTCATGAAGGGTTGCCCCCACTCAATCGGGTGGGGGGAAGACTCCAGTTGTTCGCAGAGACCTGGCGGGACACGATCAGAGGCAGATGGGTGCTCTCCGCAGTAAGTCTGGGAAGAGATTGGAGTTAAAAGACTCTCCTCTTTCCCATTTTATGAGGTCAAACGTGCCAAGGGATCCCCGGAAGAGAGGATCCCTCCTGTTGGCACTAGAACAACTATTGCTCCAAGGAGTAATTATGGAGGTTCCCCTGAATAGGGGTTCGGGTTTTACTCAAACCTCTTTACAGTCCCGAAGCCAAACGGGGACGTGAGGCCCATATTAAATCTAAAAGGGCTAAACAAATTCCTACATATCAGGACTTTCCGGATGGAGTCGATCCGATCGGTGGCCACTGCCCTACAAGGGGAGGAACGGTTAGCCTCGATCGACATCAAAGATGCTTATTTGCACATTCCCATCTTTCCAGTCCACCAAAAATTTCTACGCTTTGCAGTAGAAGGGCGCCATTTTCAGTTCAGAGCCTTACCCTTCGGTCCGGCCACAGCACCAAGAGTGTTCACAAAAATTCTGGCCCCATTATTGGCCAATCTAAGAACACGAGGTGTAATGATAATGGCATATCTAGACGACTTGTTGCTGATAGACCACTCAGTGGAAAAACTAGAAGTGGTTGTTCACGAGACAGTCAAGTATCTGGAATCTCACGGTTGGATTATCAACCGAGACAAGTCAGCCCTAAAACCAGTCAAAAGTCTGGAATACTTGGGGCTAAGGCTGGATTCAGACCAGAGAAAAATTTTCTGCCTCAAGAAAAGGTGTCGTCTTTGAGAGATTTGATCCACTTAGTGGGTACAAAAAGACAGCCGTCCATATGCCTGTGCATGAGGCTGATGGGAAAATTGGTGGCATCATTCGAAGCAGTACCCTACGGTCAATTCCATTCAAGGAATTTGCAAAGGGCCATACTGTCAGCCTGGAACAAAAAAGTTCAGGCCCTAGACTTACCAATGTCCCCTTCCGTTCGCAAGAGCCTCCGTTGGTGGTTGGTTCCCCAGAATCTGGAAAAAGGGAAATCCTTCAGTCCGATTTCTTGGAAGGTGGTCACTACAGATGCCAGCCTTATAGGCTGGGGAGCAGTACTGGAGCAATGGTCTCTCCAGGGCAGATGGTCGGATACAGAAAAGGCCCTGCCCATCAATCTCTTAGAGATACGAGCAGCCCGGTATGCCCTAGTAGCATGGACATCCAAACTCCAAGGGTCCCCTGTCAGAATTCAATCGGACAATGCCACGGCAGTGGCATATATCAATCATCAGGGTGGCACCAGGAGTCGTGCAGCCCAGAGGAAAGTAAATTGCATCCTGAAATGGGCAGAAAGATATGTCCCAGCCATATCCGCGGTATTCATTCCAGGAGTGGAGAATTGGAAGGCGGACTTTCTAAGTCGCCAACAATTATGCCCAGGGGAATGGTCCCTTCACCCCGAGGTTTTCCGGACAATATGTCAGCGGTGGGGAACACCGGATGTAGATCTTCTAGCATCCAGATTCAATGCAAAGGTGGACAGGTTTGTCTCTCGGACAAGGGATCCCCTAGCTTGCGGCTCGGATGCCCTAGTGTTCCCTTGGGATCAGTTCAAGCTGATATATGCATTCCCACCGCCACAATTGTTACCTCGATTACTCCGCAGAATCAGGGTAGAAAAGAAACCAGTGATTCTGGTGGCTCCAGCGTGGCCCCGAAGAGCATGGCACGCGGAGATTGTAAAAATGTCTGTGGGGAGTCCTTGGACCCTCCCACATCGTCCGGACCTGCTTTCGCAAGGACCGATATACCACCCTTCCTTACCAGCCCTAGGTTTGACGGCCTGACTATTGAAGCCCACATTCTAAAAAAGAGAGGTCTCTCTAATCCTGTGGTATCTACCATGATCAATGCCAGGAAGCCGGTATCCAGGTAGATCTACTATAGAATCTGGAAGGCGTACATCGCTTGGTGTGAGGCCAGGAAATGGCATCCATGTAAGTACGTAATAGGTAGGATTCTGGACTTCCTACAGTGGGCTGTAGATAGGAAGCTTGCCTTGAGTACTATCAAGGGTCAGATTTCGGCCTTGTCAATTGTTTTTTTCAAAGGCCCTTGGCTTTGCATTAACTAGTCAAAGCTTTTATACAAGGAGTGATGCGTATTAGCCCTCCGGTTAATATTCCCATATGTCCATGGGACTTAAACCTGGTTCTGTCGGTTCTACAGAAACAACCATTTGGACCATTACAGCACATTTCCTTGGTTCTTCTCACCAGGAAATGGATTTTTCTAGTAGCCATTTGTTCGGCTAAAAGAGTGTCGGAATTAGCCGCTATGTCCTGTAAAGAGCCATATCTGGTTATCCATAAGGACAGAGTAGTGTTACGTCCTCATCCAGCCTTTCTTCCTAAGGTGGTATCGAGGTTTCATTTGAACCAAGATGTGGTTCTTCCTTCTTTTTTCCCCAAACCTAGTTCAGTAGAGGAAAAGTTATTACATTCTTTGGATGTAGTAAGAGCAGTTAAAGCTTATCTAAAATCCACTGCTCAGATTCGTAGAACGGATACTTTGTTTATCCTGCCGGAAGGCCCCAGAAAGGGTCGGGCAGCGTCAAAATCTACTTTAGCCAAGTGGATTCGACAGGTCATTATGCAAGCCTATGGCTTGAGAAGGAGACCGCCTCCGTTCAAAGTTAGGGCGCACTCCACGAGAGCAGTTGGAACTTCATGGGCAGTGCATCACCAGGCCTCCCTGGCTCAAATCTGTAAGGCCGCAACATGGTCTTCAGTACACACGTTTACTAGGTTCTACCAGGTGGACGTTAGAAGTCAGGAGGATGTCGCCTTTGGGCGCAGTGTGTTGCAGGCCGCAAAAGATCCTCATGTCTGATAGCGCTCAGCTTATGTATGGTGTATCCCCCCCCTCATTGGGCATTGCTTTGGGACGTCCCACATAGTAATGACTATGCCGCTCTGTGTCCCGTGATGTACGAGAAAGAAAATGGGATTTTTATAACAGCTTACCTGTAAAATCCTTTTCTTGGAGTACATCACGGGACACAGAGCTCCCACCCCTCTTTTGGGGACACTTATTGCTTTGCTACAAAACTGAGGTGCTCCCGGATGGGAGGGGCTTATATAGGGGAGGGTACTTCCGGTTTGGAAGTTGCCAGTGCCAGCACCTGAAGGTAAACTATATAACCCACATAGTAATGACTATGCCGCTCTGTGTCCCGTGATGTACTCCAAGAAAAGGATTTTACAGGTAAGCTGTTATAAAAATCCTATTTTTTTTTTTTCAGCTTATTGAATCAATATAAAGAAACATTTCCAATGGTCTATTTAACAGACCATTAGCAAGCAAATGAAAAAAAGTTTATTGTTGAAGTGGTTCTAAAGGCTGATTTTTTTTTTTTTACCTTCAAGCATTCTTTGCGTGAAAGTAATAAACCTTCAGTGTGTAGCTTCGCCCTCAGCACACCTAATACTTACCTTGATCCAGTGATGTGGCTGAGATGTAGCAGCAGGAGCAATTGGCTCCCACTGCTGTCAATCACAGTGAGGGAGGAGCAGAGGGTGGGGCTTAGCCACGCTCTCTGTCCTGTGCACTTTGCCTCTGCTGACTGTTATCAGTCAGCGTTGTTCCCAGTTCTGACTCTAAACTACAGAACACCTCCCCTCTGCTAGGGAGAAAGGGAGAGCTGGAAGTGTTCTGTATACCTGACCTAGGATGACCTCTGTTTCTCCATTGATACAGTAGAGTGAGTGAGTGTTGTCACACTAGACAGAAAAGTTATTAATTGCAGGATCAGCAGGTGAAAATGAAGCAAAGAAACCTGAAAAAGAACAAATTCAACCATCAGATTTAAGGACTGATCAGCTGCAATTTATTAATTTTGGTAGTTTAGATATACCTTATGTGTAGTAAACTTTAGGTACGTGAATACATGCATGCAGACAGATTTGTCCAGTCTCCATACTGTACCTGCATCACAGTAGTGGGGGGGATCCTGAATCTTTTGATTCTCAACAGATAAGACAGATCTGCATTAGGGGGGGGGGGGCATTCCCACCCTTTGCATTGCTGTAACGCAAAGTAAATGCAAGAACCCCCTCTATTTATTCATTGCAAAGTTTATAAAATTTATAAAAGTTTATAAAATTTGAGTGGAGTATACCTTTAAAATAAGTTTCATTGGACCATCCACGTTTAGAAGCCTTTTTCTTTTAGAAGTGTGAGGTTGCTAAAAAATATATATATGTTTTTTTTTTTGTTTATGAACCCTGCAACTGCTGTGGAGTCACTTCTAGGGAGGGAGGATTCTGCAACTGAGAAGAGACCATGTACTTCCATCATCTAAGACCTTGTTGCTTCATTTTATCTTGTAAAGTGAAAGCATTGATGCTATTTGTTAACATTCACTGCTCTTTCTTTAGCAGCAGATGCCCCGCAATAATCAGGAAGAGAAAGATGAAAAAGAAAAGGAACCTGAAAAAGAAGAATTTAAGCAGGATGTGGAGAATGACAAAGAGGAACTTGGAAAGTAGGTCTACTTTTATGTTATGGTCATTTAACTATATATTGATGTATTTTATAAAAAATAAAACTAAGATTGAGAGAGTGTCTTAGTCCAATATAAATAATAATACAATTAGTCTTTTAAGGCCCTTTCACCCGGGGCGGATCCGTCCGACCGGAATCCGCCTGCTCAGTGGAGGATCTCTCTGCTGGTCCCCGCTGAGCAGGCGGATGACAGGTCCGTGTCTGCTTCGCTATGCAGAGCGGACAAGGACAGAGCCCACTCTCTTCTATTGGGCGGTCTGTTTATAATGGATTTTGTCGGATTGGATGTCAGGCGGGTGTCAGCGGACACATTTCCTTTGAAATCCACCTCCCCATAGAGGACAATGGGTGGTCCAATCGGGTGCGCCTGAAAAACTTGACAGGCGGACCCCATCTGTCCAATCGTGTGAAAGGGGCCTAACATAAAGTAAGTCAGTCATCCAATTTGTATCAAGTCTGACCTAATGTATAACTTTTTTAGCAGGTTGTTACAAAAAAATATTTCTGATAATTTGGCCCAAGCTGAGTGTACAGGGAGTTATGCATACATACATATATGGTTTCCAGAGGTGGGAGGAAATCTGAGTATTCAGAGAAATCCTGTGTAGCCAAGAAGAAGCTCCTATAAATCTCCATACATACAGGGTCCTTTTTGGGGATTTTAACCTAGAACCCAGTACTGTGAGGCTAGCATGTTAGCCACTGTAAAGATATATGAATAAATTGGACATTTCCATGATCTCATTTAAGACCAAGGATGTTGTTCCTGTTATTTGGACCTTGAGTATTAAAACATACATATACTGTGGAATTAAATAAATGTACATCCCATTGCCAGTCTTAGATGCAAATGCAGGATCTTGCTAGTGGGGATTTGCATAAGTTATGCTCTTACAGAAATGACACAGGAGAATGCATGTTGACTGTTCAGCAGATGATATTCTTGGGGCCTTAGGCTTTGTTCACATTGGTGCGCTGTGCGATATCGCATGTGATTCACACCGCACTGCTGTGCAAATCGCATGCGATGTCTGTGAGATGCAAATTTAGCCATTAAGATTGTATTGTTGAATTTGCATCGCATTCGGACCAAAGTCGCGCAGAACCCTTTTTTTGGTCCACACCAGAATTGGATCGCATGGGCATCCACACCCATGCGATCCGATTCCTGTCCGAATTGCAATTTGCAAACTGATCTGTATTGACACCCGCAGCAGTTCACATAAGGCAGTGTGAACTGCCTGTGTGTTCTGTGCGATGCAGGAACACACACTCGATTTGCATGGGTTATCGCATCGCAGCAGTGTGAACTGAGCCTTAAAGTTGAATCAGAAGTTATGAGCAGATCATTTCTTGGCTAAGGTTGGATTTACATGGCCTGATTTTCTGTGGTGAAAAGGCAACACAGCTTTTACGGAATGTGCACTGCATCCATTCTTTTACAAAAAATCACATCAAATGCTTGTGGCACTCGAGTTTGAGGATGAAAAGATAAATCGCTCTCTCTTGTTCTTGAAGAAACGCCTGCCCATCTATAGCCACCTTAGGGATATATATCCACCTAACAGTCGAAAAACCTTAAAGAAGTGTATAACTCTTCTGCACGTGAGCCATAAAAGTTTTTTTATATGACTACTGTAATTGAGAGCATAAATGTACATTTATACTTTTATACACCTGCTTGAGCACAATAAAACAGATTTAATTTGTTTTTATCATATTTAATGGATTTCTTAGGGAAAAAAATGAGGACACTTCTGGGGAAGAGAATGATGACAAAGAAACGGTGACATCAAAAGGGAGAAAAACAGCTAACAGCCAAGGCCGCCGCAAAGGACGTATCACTCGATCCATGGCGAATGAAGCCAATGAAGAGGCTGCCACACCTCAAAAGAATGATGATTTAGGTAGGTATAGATTCAGAAATGCCTATTTCCAAACAGAGATCCATCAATGGTATGCTTTACTTTTCATTTGTCAAAAGCTCTTGTTGCAAAAGTAAATCTTCAG